>JAIFGZ020000161.1:1697500-2297500 GCA_019925245.2 Oryza australiensis | reverse complement strand
ACAACGATTTTGGATGTGGTGCAGTAGCCTTGCAGCGTGATTTCATACATCATTGCGGCGGTCTCGGGCTGTATAGTGGTCAAGATTCGTTCAGGAGCCTCTCGATTTGAAGGGGCACCATTGGAGAGTGAAGGGCAACCCCACGGCTATTTTACAGCCATCCCGAAGCTCCCATGGCACCACGAGGTTTAAAGCGAAAATTTTCCTCCCCTGAGTTCGCCATCTACTCTGTCCTCCCTACTCTGCCCTCGCCTATCACTGTTGGAAAGCGGCGAGAGGCTGCGCCACATCTGGAGTCCAGTGAAGGTTCGTGCCAATCGTTGCAGTCCGATGCGGCGTCCGGTGCCACTATACTGGACGAAGTCGACGTCGTTGCTCGTGCACTCACCCTCATAGTTGTGAAATCCCTTGAAGTTGTTCGGCAATTCGTCCATCGCCTCACTCTCGCAATCGTCGCGCACTCGCTGGATTGGGTCATGCTGCAATCTGATGTCCTAACTACGGTATTACCTACCATTTACTACTTCTTGAATATCTGTTTTGTTTGGTTGACTTGGGTGGTTAGATGTGGACCCCCGATTTTGAGTCGGGAATCTTTCGTGTTCATAGTACCATTTCCCTGGATCAAGTAGTTGGTACCCACGAATGCAGTACTGGATAATCAAGTGCGCATGCACGAATAGTCTTACAATACCATTATTACATAAATAGGCCCGAAGGCATTGTTCATTCCACAGGACCTTATGGTCCGAATGCAATATAAAAACGAGTTTAGATAAGGCGGCGGAAAGAGGCGCGGCTTTGTCCATTGCCACGAGCAACGACCGGAGCTAAAGCCTAATATGCGCCGTCGGTTCCCTCGTCCTCTGGTGGTAAGCGTATGGATCTTCCGGCTCTTCAACTCCATCGGCTAGAGGTTTGTGCGTATAGCAAGGGTGAGTACCAACCGTACTCAGCAAGCCAACACAGAATTTATGCATATGATAGGGTTATTCAAAGAACATGGCTAGGGTTACTTTTGCGTAAAGCCAGTTTCCACAATTCTTTTCACAAGCCTATCGTCTAGCCAAAACAAGTTTTAAGTTCATAGTTCATTAACCCGGCGACGGTTCTGTCTACCATCCATCGTGATTCCAAGGATGGCTTCCCGCCTCCGGTTCGTCATGATTTTCTGGGAGTCCACCCCTTCTCGTATCCTCGAGAAGTTGATCCACCAGCGAATAAAATCATCATCATGCAAACCCATCCCAGTAATTTTAGGTTCAAAGTCTAGCCAAGCGAAAGTCTTGTCACGATGCTCAATATCTGCGAGCACGGCTATTCGAATAGATTGATTCATTCACACTGCGGTGGATGTACACTTTACCCGTACTCCGCGACAGCCCAACAAATGAGCCTACGCCTCAACACATGAGACGGTCACGGCAAAGCCTTTCGATAACCTCACTTTGGCGTCCCGCTCCATGAACTTATGCCCTCATGCACTCTAGCCGTCCTTTTCTAGCGGTGAGAGGAGTTCTGGCGCACCCGGGGTAAGGGAAGACATTTCCAATCTTTAAGTTTAATTAACAGTAATTTAATTCCACCATTTATAACAAAGGCCGCAGCCTCATCCTCATCCCATAACCACATCATAGAGAACCATCTATGCAAGGATACCGCTCCGCTCGGCTATCTAGTCGGCTAGGTCTATACCCATTCGAGAAGTACGGTTGTGCGGCTCGTTTCCGGCTATCTCATGGCTCGGTCCTTAATTGACCAGGGTCGGCACTTGCCTTTTCCGGAATCCACCCAAATCATCCGGCCGCCCCAGTCCTAAAACATTTGTATAGTACTTTCAATTTTCATCAAACTTAGTTCATCATTCTCATGGCCATGTGGCGCTCATGTCTCCACATGCCGATTCTCAACTACCTTCCCTAAGGTAGTTGCCCAAGCACAAAGCTTTTTCATAAAGTCATGAGTATGCATAATCTAAGTGTAGCATGGCTAGCGGTTCACAAGTTATGCTTCGGTTATTTGTATTACATCGCGAGTTACAAAGAGTAATTCTAAAGGTAAACAATAGCAAGGTATGGCATAACAAGTATAGGTAACTCGGTAAAGCATGCATGTTTAGAGTTTAAAATAACATCATTTCGCAATTGGGATCAATATGTTCAAAGGGTGTGAAGACTTGCCTTGTTCGCACGCTTCTTGAGTGGGGTCTCCTGCGGGGTCAGTGTTCGCCTCCTCGGTCGCTAATCATACGAGCGAAAAGGAAAAAGAAAAATGGATTCCAGTCAAAATAAGAACGAACGAAAAAGCATGAAAAATCATAAAGAACTCTCCAAAACATTTCCCCCTATGATCCTACTCGGGTTACGGAGGATTTTTATAGCAAAATCGGCCGTAGCGACGAATTTCGACTTTTTAGGGTTTTTGTAAAAAGGGTCGATAAAACGATGAAGCGGAAGTCTTGCGAATGTTGTTCAAGAGGTTCGTTGATATATCTTTGCCGAGTCCAACAGTTAAGTATATTTTAAAGAAAGGAAAAATAATACTAAATCTTCAAGAAAGTTTCACGTAAACGGAAATTTCCAAAAATCGTATATAGAAAATCATTTTACTCGAGGAAAAATACCGAGAAAACTATATATTTTTGCACAAATATTCCCCAAAATTCCCAAAAAAAATATTCCCCAATTTTTCTAGAATTTTTCCCTTTTCTTTTTTTTTCTTTTCTCCTAGCTCCAAGACTGTCCTTCTCTCTCCTCTACCCCTCGACTACCCCCCCGATCGGGCTGGGCGCTTACTGGGCCGACGACGACGGCAAGTGGCTGTCTGCGCCGGCGCATGCAGGTGACAAGCTCGGACTTTGGGCGAAAATGGAAACATGGGACACTTACTGACCGGCGGCGAGCGGCGGCGGGCTCCGTGATCGGCGGGCGATGGCGAACACGGCGGCGACGCGGTTCGGCAAAACCCGGCGTGGCTTCGGCGGTTTTCGGTGATGGCGAGGAGGCGAAAGGATAGAATGGTGGCAGCGAGGTGTGGGGAAGAAAGGGAAGCTTGCCCACCCTTTTATACTCGGCGAGAGCGCACGGGAACGGTGGGAGAGCGGCCGGCACCGACGAATGTCGAGCGGCCACGCGGCGGTCGGCTGCTGAGCGCGCGCGTGCGTGTGCACGTCGCGGCGGTGTGGCTGACGCGCGCGACCGTCCTGGCGACACTGTGCAGGCGAATCCGTGATGCCGGGCGGGCTGTGCGAGCGTGGCCGGCTGTACTTGTACGGCGAGCGTGGACTTCGGGAGCTCTCGCGCGTACGTTACTGCAGCGGCTGGCGGGCGGCATGGCGCGAGCGCGGCGAGCGGTACGGCGAGCACATGCGCTGGCGTACGGGCGAACCCAGCGACGTCAGCGGCGTGGCAACGGCATGGCGCGCGGCGGCACGGCGAGCACATGCGCTGGCGTACGGGCGAACCCAGCGACGTCAGCGGCGTGGCGACGGCATGGCGCGAGCGCGTGGCTGATGCGGTGCACAGGCGCGGGAGTGACGGCTGTTGTGCGAGGACGTGGTGACGCGGGCGACGTGGCGAGCGTCTGCGACGCGTGTCGCGCGCGCGAGAGGGCCCGGACACGGTCGAACACTTGCTGAGCTAATGAACAGTGCGCTTTCTCTTTTTTCCCGAATTTTGAAATCCTATTTTCTATTTCCATTTCTTTTCACCCTAAAAATTCAAAATAAATTCTAATATTCCCAAAATAATTTTGAAATTATATTTTCAAACTTTTCCCCCACTTTTTATTTTTCAAAATATATTTTTCATATTTTTATTTCTTCTTTTAAAATCAATAAATTGGGGTCTTTAATTAATTTCTAAATTCATATTTCCTTTTCAAAATATTTTTTTTTCATCCAAATCCAAATATTTATTATTTTTCTTCCACCAGTTAGGGTTTAAACCAAAATATATCCTTTTCAAGAATCTTTTGTAAATCCGCAAAATTAGTTATTTATCCTTCTCCAAATATATACATTTTGAATTATTACTCTCACCTAGGATATCAAAGCTTAGGGTTTTTATCCAACTTCGCATCAAAGCAATTCAAAAAGAACTCTTATGCAACAGAGCTTGGCAAATAGGAACGATAAATACGATAAGAAGCAATGATTCCAAAAAGTTTTTATGAGTTCCGATTTTCACGTCCCGAATTCTACTCCTTCGATTTTCAGGATGTTACATTAGATGGCCGGTGGGCACTCGCACTGGACGGAGGATGAACTTCGGGCATTCCCCGAGAGCTACATGGAGGAGATCGCAGCTTTGAACATCACCTTGTCATGCCCAAAAGCACAGTGCTATGCTAACCTCTAGCAACAAATGTGGGAGAAGGAAGGAAAACAGGTCAACAAACAACAATTGAAGACCTGGACATGGCTGGAGTCCATGGCAACTGGACTGGGTCATAACCCCTACACCCAGACCATCGACGCCAGCCCAGAATGGTGGGACTCCATGGAAGGAGTAAGTTGATATGTTCATAGTGTATCCCTGTCCATTATAGCAGCCAATATTTGTATGACAACCAGCAAACCACTGAAATGTCAATGACCGTATGACAATTTTATAACCTCTCAACTTAGGAAGAGATAGATTTCAGAACTTTGTAAAATTAATAGGTAGTACATATGTTAGTCTTGGTTGATGCAATGGATATTTTCAATGGTAGTACATATGTTAGTTGGGAATCCTGTAATCAGATGTCAACATTTTAGTGTAATATTTTATACATTTCAGTTGATACTTATTTTAGTGGTAGTTGATATGTTAGTGTGCAAACGTCTAATCATAGTGAACATCTACATTTCTTATTCTGTACATCTCAGTCCCAATACCTTATCTGTTGTATTTAGTATTTAGATTGAACTTTGACATACAAAAATTAGTATTATATCATAGTACAGTTGTAATCATATGCAAATTAGTTCAAAAAATATAGATTCAGTAAATTATAGGTTTTTCAGATTATTTCTGAATATTTCATATCTATGCTTTCATAAGACTCTAGGCAAAGTTGTCAACTTAGGTTAATATTTAGATATCTAACATTTAACAAATAGGTTTACACTTCACAATATCTCTGCATATATTAATTTGCATTTTCTTAATAACTTTGAACAGAGAACAATTTTCAAAAGTCTGATTGCTTACTTTCGTTAATGTCTACATATATCATGTATTTGCAAAGCATTGAAAATAAATGTATATTTGAAAATCTGATTGTGTACATTCAACTTGGAAATAGAACCGCACTTCTGAAATTTTCTATTGAAGTTAAAACTACACAAATTTAATTTGTATACTTCAGACCATTTGTATATTTTGAAACCACTAAACTAATATATGTATCAGTGTTCATTAAAGTGTGTAACCTTCTCAGCACAGAATTTTATTACAAGATTTACATCATTGCTGTGTATAAGTAGTATTCATAAAGTGACATATCATTTCTTATTTCACTACGTGCTATGATTCATGTATTTGCTCCTCTCAAATATGCAGTCTTGGAATGTTTGTCTATAGAATTTGATTCATGTATATGCACCTCACATATTGTTTGTTGCATTGTCCAACTGTTGATTGTGCTTATTTCTTGTAGATGAGAAAAAGTGCTCGTGCATTCAGGAATGCACCCCTGATGTTCATTTCCGAGCACCAAGCTGTCTTTCGAGGGCGTAATGTGGTCAGTAACCGCTCAGCTATCGCTGGAGCTGAACCATCCACCGAGCTAGTACCACACAACGCTGATCCACTTGATGTGGGTAAGCTAACTGACATGCTGGAGATGCCACCCTCATCGAAACCTTCGACAAGGATTGACAGACGCAAGAGAAAAAGGGTGAACACCCTAGGCAGTGCGTCTGGTGGTTCCAAAAGGACCCGAAGTGACTTCGCCGGTGATGCTTTGCACAGGCTAGCTGATCTCAAGGTTAAATCCAATGAGAGCAAAGCGCAAAGGCAGTGGGACGGGGAGGCCAGGGGCACAAAGGCTTGCATCGAGCTGCTGAAGTATGATGGCCACAACTTTAATTCAGATGTGTACCACATGGTAATTGTTCTTTTTAGTGACTCGTTTTATTGCGAGTTTTTTCTTGACGATGCAGTCACACTGGAGCAACATGAGTACTTCATTCGCACTCACTATGCTATGAAGGCTCCTGGTGGAGCACCTCCACCGACATGCTCAGGAGAAACGAGTGGATTTGGGGGTTGGTTTGGACCTCCTGGTGGTGGGTTTGGGGGGAGATTATGGGCCTGAGGGTGCAGGTGGTGCAGATGGTGGAGCTATATACTAACATTGTTGCATTTAATATTGTTAGGTGTTTGTCCTGGTGCCGAAAAATTCGTCGTGTAGCTTAAATTCCCATTGTGATGTTTGTCAATAACGTTTTCGATTTATATCGACAATAATGATTGTTGTATTTAATTCTTTTTGTTTCGTTGAACATTTTGGCACCATTGCTTACTATCAGTGTCATGTTCTAATCGAGTAATTTGTGGTTCATTATTAATCTATGTGTTTGCTCATAGTTTTGTGATTTTCGTACTACAATATTTTCGTTGAACAATACTACTCAAACTGTTTAGTTGTACTAGCGAAGGATTTTTAATTAGTTTGCATTATAATATGTCTGTAACAGACTTTTTTTTGCATGATGCTCTAGGAGGATGAGTACTTCGGATGATAGAACAAAGGAGTCGAAAGACGGGTACAAGACTGGGGAGGAAGGTAGCATTATAGAGTTGTTGCCTGCTAGTTTGGAACGAAATGTCAACATAAGAGCTGCAAGGTATGTCTCTGAACATATGAGTATGCAATGGATGACGAAAACAATGGCCAATCCAGTGCAGTATCACAACGTATTTCAGATCAGGGCACACCACATTCACGCTCTATATGGTCTACTCACGAACCAGTATCACCTTCATGGAACAGATGAGGTATATTCTATGGAAGCACTTGGAATGTTCTTGTACTCTATGGCAGGTGGATATTCCAACAGGGTGACGAACAATAGGATGGTTCGTTCTGGATCAACTATGTCCATATATTTCCACAGAGTACTTGATGCTATGCACGCATTGGCGGCGGACATACTCAAACCGATTGATCCAAACGACTTCCCACAACATTACCGCGTAACGCAAGACCCTGCCTTCCTTTCATTCAGTGTCGGGGTGGGTGCAATCGACGGGACACACATTCCTCTTATCATGTTGTCCAACACATCAATTGAACACAGGAACCGTCACCATGAAACATCGCAAAATGTTCTTGTTGTTATTGGATGGGACGATCAAATTATGTTTGCAGACGCGGGATGGCTTGGATTCATGCACGACCAGAGAGTGCTATCGAACGCAGTACGATGCTATCCCTTCATGTTCCATGGTTGCTATGGGGTTAGTATTGTCTTTAACCTCTAACCTATGCAGTTAAATTATTATTGAAAAAGTTATTCTTTGCTAATGCTTAACTTCTGAACTTCATATTTGTAGAAAAGTATCTACTAGTGGACTTGGGTTATTCCAATACGTACAGATTCCTACTCCATACCCGCATTTTCGGTAACACATGGATGATTTTGATGGCGACGAAGCCCCACCTTCTACTGGGAAGGAAGAGACTTTTAACTACATGCATGCACTCTGCTATGCGTAATAAAGTTGAAAGAGCTTTTGGAGTCATCAAGAGTCAGTGGAAAATCCTGAGAGAAATTCCTTTATTTCCTGAGGCTGTGGATCAGACGAAGATTATACATGTTGTGTTTGCTCTGTACAACTTTAGAATTGATGTGTTGATCCGCACTTCATAATGTTAAACCCATTGTACAACAGGTACCCTCACATGCCACAGGATCCACCCTTACGCACCGGGTACGACTCACTGAACAGTGAGAAAAGCGATGTAGGTGTACCGTTAAGCCTACAACGGATAGGCGTGTCTAGCTTTATTACTACTGTAGTGTGTCCATTCAATAATTGCTTTGAAATCCATCATTGTCATGGATATGTATCCTCCATCTATGTATATGTTGTTCAGAGAAACTATTCCCATCTATGTATTATTATTTGTATTCACTTAATGTTGAAACAATCGGTTTATGCATCCTTCAATCACATTACAATATTTTTTTTACATTTGAACAGCGTCTACTTGTTTGTTAATGTGGTATTAGAGCAACTGCTCAGGCCCCCTCTCTCGCAACCACTGACTTCCATGTGCTAAGAAGCGCCGTCAACGAGCACTGTTGCCGCCCAAGCGACGTTGTGTCTTAACCCCCACACAGACAGTAACCACCGTATTAATTAACGAGCAGTGAGGACATCACTTCTGTCTCCAACAATACACGAGCTGGTACAGGCTGATCGTTTCGGCACAAAAGAACGCACCCTTAACCCTGTCGTTTGGCTAAATATAAATAATACATCATATAATAAATTAGTAAAATAGTAATAGTTTATATGTACAATTTACTTACTTCGTAAGTACTAATACTAAAAATTAAACTTTGATAAAAAAAAATCTTTAAACCTGTCTCCTTTGTCTCTCGGGTACCATCAAAATTACTAAAAATTACTAAATGCTAATACTAAAAATTACTCGTCGAGGGCAGCCGTTGTCTCCTTTGTCTCTCGGGTTCCATCAAACCGCTCTATCTCAGGGACTCCAGCTGCAATCTCATCCCTGTTTCGTCGTCGTCGTACGTAGCGGCACGCTTAAAACCATGAAAAGTCTCTAGGAGCTAGTAGCTTTGCACGTGTATCTTGAGCATCTTGGCCACGTTCACCTGGGAGTTCAAATAGCTCTCTGCTGTGCTGTGCTCCCAGGATGAGCTTGTAGACGACACGATAAATCAATTGGCAGCAGGTCATGCCTAGGTCGCAGGATTATGGCCACCACAGCATTGTGTTCCCAGTAGACTCAGCATCGTAATGATTTTCGTGTAACTTTTCTTTACTAGCTTAGCTTGGCACATGTTTTATCTAGTGTTATGTTTTTTTTCTAGAAAGACTGTGGTGGCATGTTGCAGAGAGGATATTTACCATCCTAAAACAATACTTGCATGTATTGACTGGCAGGGACCAAACAAAATCTCTATCGTGGTCCACACATGGTGCAACCCTATCAAGGGTACCATGGCTCATTCGCTGCAACTTGTCCACCTGCATTCTCGTGCCGTCAACCATTGTCTCCCGCGCCGTCTAGAATGGAAGCTTGGGGAAGACCACCGATATCCAAAAGGCGGCTAGGGCGTTCGGATCTAGCCAGCGAGTTTGGGGAAAAATGAAATTTTTTCTCCACTAACCAAAATTCATAATAATTTATATTAAATCGAGACTAGAAAATATTTTTAGTCCCAATTAAAAAAGACAACACGATCTTTAGTCCCAGTTAATATTATCAATCAGAACTAAAGATAATCTTTAATCTTCGTTAGATTCTTGTCAGAATCTATCAGGACGTCAGGGATCTTTAGTCTCGGTTGGTAACACCAATCAAGACTAAAGATCCTAAATTTTGTCTCGGTTGATGTTATCAACCAGGATTAAAGATTCAAATGATCTTTAGTTCATGCTGGCAACACCAATCGATTAAAGATCTTCACTCACTTTGTATCGGTAAATTGTATTCACTTTATATCGGGTTCAGTATGTACCTTTACTTTATAAAAGAGGAATTGAAATAAGTTTCACTTTATGCTAGATAGTGTCATATTATTGAGTAAAAACAATGAAAAATTTAAGTGAAACTTATGAGATACTTAGGCTGTGTTTGGGAGGAGGGGTTGAAAATCCCTTCTATTCGATAAGTAAAATGAAGTATATATTAACACATGATTAATTAAGTATTAGCTAAAAAATTTTAAAAAATGATTAATATGTTTTAAAGCAACTTTTCTCTAGAATTTTTTCAAAAATACCCACCGTTTATCAATTTAAAAGCGTGCATGTGAAAAACGAGAAATGCGAAGGTTTGCGGGAAGAAGGGAGGATTAGCCTTTTTGGCGAGGTCAACCGGGTCTATGTCTTGGTTGATAACCAGAGGAGTTGTGGAGCTAAGATTGCAGGGTTGGATCTTTCGATTTAAAGCCGAATTGATGTGTCACTCTTCGTCACATTTGTACCTTCCGTGCCATAGCCTTTATATATTTCAATTTCAGAGTCCGTCATATTGAGTTTGTGTCCTGGTCGAAGTCTTGTTGCTGGTTTGATCGTGTTAGAGTCCAGTTCGTGTGTTTTTCTCCTTTGTTTCCATTAAACCCTAGCCGTCGCGTCTAGTTTGTGCGCATGTAACAAGTTTTGACACGCATTGTTCTTGTTTTGTCCTCTAATTCGAAGTCGTTTTTAAAACAACCATAACTTTCCAATTCGGAGTCGTTTTTTAAAACAACCATAACTTTCTCATACGGACTCCGATTGAAATGTTTTATATATAAAAATCAACCAGAAAATTTTGGATCCGTTTGTCCCCTGCTATGCTAGGTTCGACGATTTTATTTTCCCCAAAAACTGGTCATAAGATTGTCTTTTCAAACTTGGAAGCTTTTTATCAATTCTCAGTGTGTCTTCTAAATTTTTCACCGGCTACGTCTTTCACTTGTTTAAGCTCAATTTTTCTGTGGTTACTTATTGTGTGCTCCTAAGTCAAGAAAAAAATAAAAAAATTGAATTTTCCAAAAAAAACAACGACAACCCAAAAAAGAGAGAAAAAGAAATGGCAAAAGAGATGCAATATCTAGAGGAGCACATAGAGAGGTACAATGTCTAGGATTATCACGTAAACTTATTATTGTCTTAAACCTATATTTGATCAAATTTTAATGTATTACTTATTATTGTTTTAAACCTATATTTAACAAAATTCATTTGACCCAATTTAATAGATTATTTAATTTTTAGTCTCGATTGTTAACCCTAGCTGGGACCCAAAAATTTGGAAATAACAGAAAATTATCTTTAGTCCCGGTTGGTGGCTACAACCGGAACTAAAGATGAATTGAAAATAGCGAAAAATTATCTTTAGTTCCGGTTGATGCCACCAAGCGAGACTAATATATTTTTAGTCCCGGTTGTTGACACCAACCGGGACTATAAATCCAGGGCTATATATATATCATAGCGCACATCGTCTTCTCCATCGATCCAACACTTAGATGATTTTTCAGATCTCTTTTTCTTCTTTCGCCGCCGTCGTCTCGCGCCATATACGTCATTATCTCGCCATCATCGATGTTGTCACCGCCGTACGTCTTGTCGTCGTCATCATCGCTACCACACGCCGCCACCACCGACGCCGCGTGGAGGACGACCAGATGTCGGAGAAGGCTGGAGGACGACCGGAGCAGTGCTCCAGCTCCGCCGTGGCGAACACCCGCTGCCTCCACGATCATCTCTCGCCATAGACTCCCGAAAGTCGCTGTAGGGGTCGCTCAACCGCTTCACCACCACCAGCCCCTTCGTCACCTCCTCCTCCAACGCCGTCGTCATCATTGCAGGCCATCGACAGCGGATGATTTTTCGAATGAATTTGTGAATGATTTTGTTATAGATTTTTAGATATTTTTTATGAATTATTGGATGATTTTGTTGTTGCATTTGATATGTGATGTTAATTTTAATATTGTTGTATTCGATCTGTGACGTTGAAAAAAATAATTTTGATGTTGTTGCATTTTATCTGTGGTGTTGGAAAAAAGATATGCAAGCAGAAAAAACATAGAAAAAAGAAAAAAATTATAGGCCCGGTTGATAACACCAACTGAGACTAAAGATACAGCCACGTGATGTTTTTATCTTTAGTTTCGGTTGATGTTACCAACCAATACTAAAAATACATATTTAGTCTCGGTTATTTTAACCGGGAGTAAAGATATCGTTTTTGTTGTTTCGATTTGCAATCCAGAATTAAAAGGAATTGTAAACCAGGACTATAGAGGGTTTTCACATCAGTGAGAGAAGGGAAGCGTGGGAAGCACGAGTGGTCAGCGAGGCTAGGTCTGGGTGGAGTGGGAGATATAGGTCGTCGGTGTTCCTGGGTTCGACTAGCAAGCTAGAGGGAATGGCTGCGCGGGAGGCGTAGCCTAGGATTGGATGACGAGCTTGGGGAAGGGTGACACGGGAGACGGAGGTCCTAGGATTGGATGACGAGCTTGGGGAAGGGTGACACGGGAGACAGAGGTTGTTGGTGAGCTTTAGGCGAAGGACGACACGGGAAGCAGAGGTCATCAGCGAGCCTGGACCTGGCCATACAAAAAGAAGCAGCCGCAGCATCGATCTTCAACGCTTTCGTCGTATGCAACTTTGGGTTAAATTATTCACTCATAGTTTTCCATTAACACGTTATTCAAACAACTAAATGATGTTTCATGTGAAAACTTTATATATTAAAAAATCTAATAACTTTTTAATCAATTTTTATATATCAATACTTAATTAATCATATGGTAATTGTTTTTTACGTACGACTAATTAGTTGTTTTCAACCGCTGAACGCAGCCTTCTTCTTCCATGCCGGATATTACAGGCATGAAGCAATGGAAATCGGAACGCAGCCTTCTTCTTCCATGCCGGATATTACAGGCATGAAGCAATGGAAATCGGAACACATCGTTGTGCAAGCAACGGCTTCCTCCAATAATTAAGCTACCCTTCCACAATTGTTCTCTCCTTTGATAGTTACTAAACACGTGGACAGTATCACATGTACCACTGTTCCTCAGCCGTATGGTCAGCCCAGATTATAGGTACTTGGAGGTACCGATTGACATCGATGATGGTAAAAGAGCTCTTGTAGTAAAAAGTTCGTAATTCCAGATAAATCATTCATCGGCTGCTGGATTGTGGGTATGAACAGCGTGCGGAAGAAGAGTTCCCCCACCTGAAAAACTTTCATTAATCAAGAACCGTTTAAATTTACACTTGGGGATAAAGAGAAGATAGATTTTCACTACTTCCTCCATTTCAATTAATTATTATTTTAGTTTTGTTCTAAATCATGTATTTGTATTGACCATCGATTTTAAAAAATTATATAGTTTAATATCATAAATTTTATGATTTTAAATTCACCATAAAAATACTTTTATTAATATATAATTTACATGTTATTAAACTACACAAATATCTTAAAATTTTAATATCTTAAAATTTTAGTATATTAAAAATTTATGGTCAATGATCGAAATGTTTGACTCGTTTGACTTAAAAGACAGTTAGAACAAGAGTAATTTAAAACGGAGGAAGTATGGAATATATAACCGCATGAAAGTATCTTTAGTGACAAATTTAACAATACCATTTCTATATGCGATTTTAAAACGATATTTATTTGGTTATTTGGGAATAGAGGGATATTAAAAGTTTGAACCGAACTGTTAAAGCAAAACGGTTTATTAACCTTCATTATTCCTTGTGAAAAATTCCTGATGAAATTATCCATGCCTCAAGGTCTACCCACATTCACAATGACTTATCCCTGAGACCCTGGCTACGAAGAATCACGGTAATGCACACTGATACAAACAAATCGACGACGGGAAACGCGCAACACTAGCAATAGCATAAGTATCGATCTAAAGAATGCACACGACTCAGATGGAGATGCTGTTGGGGATGCCCATGGCGGTGAGCCCCTGGCCCTTCTCCCCGGTGACGTCTGACGTGTTGGGGTACAGCAGCATGTACGGCATCTTCACCGGCCCGTTCCGGTTCTTGAGCGCCGGGTCGACGTTCATGGCCTTGATCCGGTTCTCGATCTCCACCAGCCGGCTGCCGAACCTCTTGAACGCGTCCAGCGCCTTGGCGTCCGACGTCCACTCCGGCGTGTCGCGCTGGCCGAGGTAGACCTCGTCGGAGGAGTGCTTGGACAGGATCTCGATGAGCGAGATGCCGAGGATGGACTGGAACTGGCTGGTGATTGTGTGGATGAACACCAGGTCCGCCTCGTCGCCGCCGCGTTCCAGCTTCGCGTACTCCTCGGTGCCTGGCTCCGGCATCGGCCGCCGGCTCACCGTCGGCCGGTTCGGGAGGAACCCCGCGTACGGGTACTGCCCGAAGTTGACCGCCGCGTGCAGTGCCGACGCGATCCAAATGATGATGGTGCACGCCCTGGTGAGCTCCTGGACGGTGTCCATCTTAGGCCACCAGTCCTGGTCCTTGAGGTCGCCGTGGCCAACCTCGCGCACCTCCTTCCACCACGCCTGCAGCTCCTCGTCGCCGCGGAGCATGCCGTCGTTGGGGTAGTAGATGGCCAGGTACTCGCCCACCCACCGCTCGATCGCCCACCAAATCACCAGCCCGTCCACGGCGTACGGGTAGTCCTTGATCAGCAGCCGGACGTTATACGGGCTCGTCGAGTCCGGCACGGCCACACCTCTGCACACATAAAAGCAAACACGTCCTGGTCACGCCGTTGTTCTGATCAGCCTGAGCTTTGCAAGATGTTGATTTTTTTTCTTTTAATTTACCTCTTGACGAGATCGACGGGGAGGGCCTGCTCGGTGAACTTCCAGTTCTTGTACACCATGGATGACATCCACAGCGCATACTTGCCCGGGAAGACGGTCTGCTCGAAGATGCCGCCGGCGTTGATGAGCGTCTGCCGAGCCAGAGCATTGATGTTCATCGTATCGCGGTAGTGCGGACTCAGCAGCTTGTGCACGGGGTGTACCACGCTGAGCTGCCGGTTCGTCGCGATCACGAACGGCTCGATCACCGCGTGCGTGTTCAGCCTGCAGCGGCAACAAGCAAAACATCGTGAGCTTCCTGTTCATACTCCAACATGAAACGAAACAGAGGAGGCTGGCTCTGTACCAGTGGCTGATCAGCTGGTGCCAAGCAGAGTCGTTGACGGAGGCGTAAGCCTTGGCGAGCTGCCAGATTTGGCTCTGGACGCCGGTGTCGGCCGGAGTGTACACCTTGCTGATGGCGCCGTGCTGCTGGCCATCGGGGTGGGGCAGGCTCAGCTCGATGGCCAGGGGCTTCAAGGTACCATCGTCCTTCAGGAGCAGAAGGGTCCTGCTCGCATATATGAAGTTGCCGTCCAACTTGTTGATCTTGTCCAGGAACGGCATGAAGTGATCGTGGTGGTCTAGGATGAAAAGCCTGTTGCCCTTCAGTGCCTGCATAGCATGGTTACTTATTGGTCAATCTCCTGAGTGTACACAGTTCTTGTATAGTCATATACGAGTTATTTGCATTGCGAAGATAGCATGTTTAGAGCTGAAATGTTCGTTTCGTATGTCAGTGATTCAGCATACATTTTGAACCGTGAGGCCCCCCATGTTGTGCTTGATGTGAGCTTCGGTGATCTTGCTGGTATGGTCACCGTACACATTTGGATCCAGAGTACTTTTTGCCGGGAAATCCTGAGATCAGTTGGAGAAAGAAAAAGATTACTAGTCACTCCATTACGCGAGCACAGATGCGCATACTTGCATAGCCTACAGCGATGAAGTTACTAACCGTCAGACGCTTGATCATCACTGGGTTAACTCCCGCAAGCATTTCTCGTGCAAACTCCTCGTCAGTCCTCCAAGCAAATTTGTCCTCTGAAACATCATAAACACTAAGTTATGATAATACCAAATAGGAACATAATCAAACTAGCCAATAAGGTATGAACATACGGAGTTATGCTTATGCAGAAAGCTGATTACCTTTGATAACATGTGGTAGGGGTAACTTCAGGAGTTGATCGCCAGCAACTGGCAAAAGACTCTTAATAAGATCAATGGGAACTCTCTTCTTGATCTCTGCTAGTGCTGAGGCATTGGTCACTTTCAGTCCTCCTTCATAGAGTTCCATGATGTCTTCAAAGGAATCAAACTCCTTTGGTGTCGTATCGACATAGGTCCTTATTATTGGGAGAACACCCTCGAGGATAGCCTTAAGGGAGTACCCAAGGAAGTCTGACATCTTGAGGTGCCCGAACCGTTCGTCACGTGGGACATAGATGTTCAAGTTCAGCAGAGGAAGCCTGCTTTCTGTATTTGGGTCTGAGAAAAGATTGAACAAGAAAATAATTTGAGGGAGCCAGTTGCAAGGTGCCACAAATTTGAATGGAAGAAAATACAGGATGTCGAACTCACCGGTCTCTGTTGGGGCCCGGCCAGTTCTGCCTCGACGGGGGTAGGGACGTTCTTGGCTGCCACCGAGGACCGGTCGTGCTTGTTCACTGCCTTTGTCTGGTTGGCCAAGGTCGTTATAGTAATCATAACGGTAGATACGGTCATGCTCCTTGTACGGTCCAATTTTACCATCCCCTCGGAGAATGTTGAGTTCCTCTTGCCGGTAAGGGATCAAAGGTGCAGGCATTTTGCTAGGCAGATATGTCTGCAAACAGCAATAAAACAAGGCAACAGATAAACTTAGAAAATAGAATGAGCAGTTTCAATCACTTCTCAAGAAGATAAGCTGACAGATGAGAACCAATCTAATAAAGGAGTACTAATTAATCAATGAGAAAGTGATAATTTATATTACTACTCATGCTTTAAAACTGAGAAAATACAGGCTGTATCTATGACCTCCATTTGATTGTCAGAGGAGCAGCTATTACTTGTTTTTTTTTTTCATAACCAAAAGAAAAACATTCATTTTTTTATTTCTATCAACTAGTTGTAGATCAAGAAATTATATATGCTATGAATGATACATATCCAAAAGCTTGACTAAACAGCACTCAGGTGAGTGGTGACCAAGCTAAACTATTGTTTTGTTTCTTTACTTGTAAGACCAGGTCGCTAATAGGGACGAGGGGTTGGTGGCTTCGTGCCTATGCGCATTCAGTATGGTGTTGTCTAGGACAAGTAGCACAAGACTCGTTCAATCATTTTGAAGACTCAAACAAAACAAAAGTAGCCAATAAAAGAACTGTAATTTTCAAAATGGAACTCAGCAGGTGTATTTTTCTAGCAATGTGACGTCCTGCATCATTTGACAGTAAGATCATTTTAATAATACAGACTAGCACGTATCATTCATGAGTTACGAGTAGTTATCAATGCCATAATGTGAAAAAGAACAGCACCTTCAATTTTTTACAGTCAACTAACAAGAACTTATGTAGAGTAATGGTGTTATTTTCACTACTACTATGTTTTTATTGTGCAAGCCCTGAACCCCGTACATCATTATGGACACCCCTTGGGACTCCAGCTTTGGATGTTCTATCCAACTTTCTTCCCATGTTGTATAGCATAGGGGAAGTCAAGTCCGCTTCTACACTCCTAACCTGCTGACAGACTGGACAAGGATGTAGTGTCTATGTATGGTAAAAATTAAGAAAAAGATATTATCAAATTCTAAATCACAGTTCTTTCCAGGAGACAAGGCGGATGCTATTGGGATCTAGGTACAGCTATCATGGTACCTAATCCAACAAACACTTTAAAAACGAAAGTTGACCATGATCCAATATATAATCCATAAATATATGTTACGACAAAAAAGGAAGAAAATGCATAGGTTGGTTTAGCGTGCTTTTCAAGGATTTCAAAAGGCATTGTGATATCTAAATCCAAGAGCTGGTGATAGCCGCCTCTATCTCCAGTCACTGTAGAGGTATTTACATATTTTCATGCACATGTAGGATGGCATATCTCCAAGATTCATACTGTTCCTAATATTTCTATTAGTTCTGCAGCCAACACATCATACTGTCTGCAGAAAGTGGTCATCAATTATTGTACCATCGTCTGCAGTAATCAATTTTCTAAGTGACATGTCCAAGACTATCTGGCATGGACCATCCGATCAGAAACCCTCATTAAGCAACCCTCATTTTAGCTTAAGGTGTACTACTAATTAGCAAGAATTAACCATGACCTTTAAGGAACACTGCAGAAGAGCAGTGGCGTCGGCAATGTTCATCTGGGAAGAAATGGAGCAGTACTAGTGGAGTACTCCCTCCCTCCCTCCAAATTAGATTTGTATATTTTAAGACGAGAAGTACAATGCTACTACAAGAGTAGCTAAGATGACGTGGACCAAAGAGGGGGGCCTAGGAGTGGACTCACATCGTTGGCGAAGAAGACGCGCTCGTAGTGGTAGTTGTCGGCGGGATAGATCCACGAGTTGGCGACGAAGACGACGGTGCCCTTGCCGGGAACGCCCTCGAGGGTGAGGGTCTTTAGGAAGAACTCGGATCGGTTGGAGTTGGTGACGACGACGGCGCCGGGGATCCCCTGCGACTCGTCCCACTCGAACGCCACCCGGAACACCGACTCCCCTGCCGCCGTCGACTTCATCGTCACCACCAGCTCCTCCAGGTGCGCCGGCTTCCCCAACTTCCCCCTACCTCCATTGCCTGTCCATCCACGAAAATTAGACCAAAAATGATAAAAAAAACAGAGATCGATGAAGTAGTGAACGAATTGGAAGGACGATTCGATCGAACTGGATGTCCCTTTCTTGATTTATAGTTTGGTCATATTTATGATCTTAGATCGGACAAGTACAGTGGATTGTCCGCTAAGCTTCGGGTAAAAGACGTGTGTTGACGTTGACCGTCAATGGCGATCCTCCTTCCTCGCACTCCCACCCGTCCACTAATTAATGCTCCCTTTCTTTCTTCTCTAGCATTGAATGCGCGACAACATCCAAACGATTGTACGGCGTAAGTTCAAATTTTACAACAAATTTGAAGAAATTTGTAGTAGTACTTCTTTTTGCGAAGTGAAGCATGCAAACTTCACGCTTGCTTGCAGGCTCCAAGATGGCAAAAACCAGTTTGTAGCTAAGCTCAAATAAGGGAGAGATTAGAGAGAACAATTAAACGGAAACCCAGGCAGAGAAAACGCGGCTGTTTCTCCTGTTCGGTAAACGAATCAACTAATCAATCACGCCGATGCAAAAGCATTGGAGCGGAAACAAAACCGAAACGAAACGCACGCACGAGCGTTTTGGCCGGCGGTGAGCGGCGGCGCGATCGAGGAGGGGGTCGTGGTGCTTACTTGGGTCGCGGGCGGTGGCGCTGACGAGGCGGAAGGCGATGCCCTCCTTGTGGCCGAGGATGTTGTGGACGCCGTCGAGGAGGGAGGCGTGGAAGTCGCCGAGGTCGAGCACGTCCTTCTTCACCAGCACCGCCGTGCCGCGGATCCTCCCTTCCTTCCACGCCTCCTTGTTCCTCCCCGTCAACCTATCGAAGAACCCCTGCACCTGCATCCTCACAAATCACAATCCCCTCCTCCTCCTTCTCCTCCTCTCTAACACTCCTCTGCTAAAGCCTAGTAAAGCCCAAAGCCAAGCAGAACCCGGAGCAGAGAGAGACGGTCAGATAATGGGAGAGAGAGGAAGCAGCGCTGGAATTTATAGCGACATGGACACGAACAGCAGCGGCAGCGGCGGCGGCTATGCGGTGGTGTCCGCGCCGCGACTCGCCAAAGCGGAGTTGTTCGTAGTAGACTCGCTTCGTGGGTCGGTTCGTGACATGGCACATGTGTGTTGGGGCCTGTTCGCCGCCATCCACGCCCTCGATGCCAACGACCGTGCAAATGGTCTTCACAAAAAAAAAAGACGACTGTGCAAATGGCAGAAGAAACCACGGAAAGAATGATAAAAATATTAGGAAAGGCCCGGGGAGTTTCGCCGCCCTGCCTTGCCAACAAAACCGCGTGTGCGTGTGAGATGTATGGATAATGCATTTGGAAAGTTCGAAGAGAATTTGAACCCGGAAAATGAATTCAGCTATTCAGTCTCGTGTCTTGAATTTGCGAGGTTTCGTGTAAGTTCAGTGTCTCGTCAGCTGGTTCATTCTTTACAATCTCCTGTTGCATCAAACCTGCAAGCGTTACTGCATTTGGCTATAGCAAAGACCTGTTTATTTTTTAAAACAACACGTATAAAATAGAGCCGTTTCATATTAATAGAAAAGTAAAAAAATTATAAAACTATATCATTGAAAGGCCATAGCCAAAAAAGACCAAAAAGCTAACCCGTAGGCCCAAAACAAGATGAGTTTTTCTTTTTTTCTTTAGTAGATTGTTTTTTCCTTTTTTCATATTACTAATTGATTTTTTTCTCTACTTTTAATATGAAGTGTAATGGATTTAAACTTATTCAAAATTTCTATTTGAAATATACTTTTGATACAATTTGATTTTTTATGATTTAAATTTAAAGCCCTCAATTTAACTTTTGAACTTTCAACTTGAAATTGGAAATTTTAATTTAAATTTCAAAACTTTCAACTCTGAAATTAAAAGTTTTAATCCACATTTAAACTTTTAACTCAAATTTAAAACTTTCAATCGAAACTAACAAACTTTCAACTCAGATTTGAAATTTTCAAGTCAAATTTTTGAAACTTTCAACTCAAATTTAAAATTTTCAAGTCAAAATTTAGAACTTTCAACTCAAAATTTGAAAACTTTTAACCTTCAAATTCTAAACTTTAAAATCAATTTTTTTAAAAAATATGTTACTAATTATTTATTATTTTGTAGAAAGTTAATGATTAAGTATTGTTGTTAGCACTAAAGAGGATGCATGGCGCGGGGCTGCACAAACATCAACTCTACGCAACAAATTACCCGGGGTGTAAGTGCGAGCTAGCCATCCCCGAAAAAGATAGCCAAACTACACGTCTACAACCAGATCCCACTACTACTGGGACAAAAACACGACATCCAAAAAGAAAAGGATCTTCTAAATAGCGCCTTCAGGAAGATCAGGAGTGTCGTTGCCACCTGTCTAGGGGTCAGGTTGTGGTTTTCACCTAGAGGAATCCATCAGGGGACAGGAAAGATCACTCAACAACGCCCTAATGGGAAAGTGACGTTGTTGTTGGCCCAAAGAGAATAGGCTTTCGCCCATAATCTTTCTGCTCCCTCGTGTCGGGTCGCCTGCTAGACATAGAAGCCACCACCAACCGCACTCCTTTGACGCGCAGCTGCATCGCCAACACGGCGCCGCTGCCCAGCCATCAAGTAGTAGCTTGACATCCAGCGCGCTCCAAATCCATCCACACAGTTAAGGTTGGAGAGGGAGAGGGTGAGAGAGAAGAATGGATCCCCTCTTCCCCGAACTAGCCTACCAACGTGGCCATCTTGTGGCAGCAAGGCATCACTACAAGAGGACTCGCATTTGCATCGAGACCCACGTAGGCCTGCAACGCCCACCTCACGACTCCACTGTCATCGCCGCTTCGGCCAGACTGCTCGCGGTTGCCACAGGCCGCCTGTTCGCATCATCGTTGCCTCATCCTATTGCCCCTACGGTCGCCGAAACTTTGGCCAAAGCGCCGCACCAGTCTCTTGCCCGCATCGGCCTCCCGCCCGCGGACATGCACGGGGCCCACACCGGTTGTCCCGGGGCATGGATGTGCCGCTCTCCCACGCCGCGCGCCGTCGTTCACTTGCCGATCGCTCGTTGCAGCCGACCGCGTTGTCCTTCCTCCCATTTGCTGCCCTTCCTTCCCCCGCTACTGCCCTTGCTCCTCTCGTTGTCGCCTTAACCGTCCTCCCGCTACAGTCGACTCCATCCTCCTATAGCCACCGGCCTCCTGCGGCCACCATTGCCGGCCTCCTGGTGTCATCTCCGCACCAGCCACGCCAAATGTCTCCTCCTACCGCCAGGTACGCCAGCTGCTCGATCCTAGCCTGATGCGAGCAAGGACACCATATCTGTCCGAGGAAAACCGAATTTGGTCATGGCGGCACCGGATCCGCCACCTCCTGCTAGAGATCACCGTCGCAACCTCTTCAGCTTCCTGAGCTCCACGTCATCTCCCCCATGTCGAAGACGGAGCATCGTCGAGGTATGACTCCGTCGTCGCCATCTTAGCTTGATGCCCGGTTCTCCAGGTGGCGCACCTTGACGAGACGAGATGGAAGAGAGGGAGAGGGGCAGCGGCTGGCGGCTAGGGTTTCGTCCTGAGCCATCCGTCGATGGATGACGTGTGGCCTCTAACAAATGATCTTCCTAGTATTAGGAACCATCAAAGGTCTCTTTAGAATACGGTGCCTTTTGGCTTCTATAAAATTCCTGCTCCTTCCAAGGCCTTCAAGTCCATGAAAAAGTTAAATTCACTATTAGTAGTACTATGATTTATGCATGTTTGAGTCTACTATATTTATCATATTCTTCTTACATGTGTTTGAATCTAAAGTTCACAAACTCAGGCCCCGTTGTTTAAAATATTTAAATGTTATTTTAGAGTATTAAATATAGACTATTTATAAAACTCATTTATAATCGAAGAATAATTCACGAGACGAATCTAATGAGCTTAATTACGTCATGATTTCACGATGCGATGCTACAGTAAACATTGCTAATTATAGATTAATTAGACTTAATAGATTTGTTTTGTGAATTATCCTTGTGTAACTATCTGTCATCATTGTGTAACACGCCATTGTGTTTTGGACGCGAGCGAGATTGGATCGATCGACTGGTCATTTCGGGCCTAACCTACGTGCATGAACAAGCCAAGCCATGGCGAGTCGGCGACCGCGACTCGATCGTCGTCGCAGACTCGATCGCAATCGCGACTGCCTGCGGAGGATTACGTGCGTAGGCGTTACACGAATCCATGGGCGCGGCGCGGGTCCTGACCCGGGGGTATATGCAAGTGACCACGCCTCTCTCATGCGCGCGCGCGCAAAATGGTGCACGTTTCAGGTGTGGCTACGCGCGCGGCCAAGGTGAGGGCCCCACACCCGCTTGCGCTCGGCTCATTGATGGGCGAGAGATGGGATTTATGCAAATTGCTTACGATAATTCATTATTCATATATATATATAGCTCGCATTAATGAAAGACCTATACTGTTGTTCATGATAAGCATGCCGTCCGATTCGTCAACACACTTTTCAAACTACGTTTCGTACGAAAATTTTTTATATTAAAATTACTTTAAAAATCTAACAAATTTATTTATTAATTTTTTATATATTAATACTTAATTAATTATATGTTAATCACGTTTCTCGTTTTTCTGTAATCATCACCTGCAAGAATCACTTACGAACGCGCCCTTAATATGTAGAGTCTTATTGTCACTTTTGACTTTGTCACTTTTGACTATCGAATTTTGTCATTGTCAAATTTTAATAATATAATAAACTAACCATTCTAAAGACGCGTTCTCTCGAAACTATATTAAAATTTAAAAAAACATTGAATACAAAAGCAATGCTATTAAAATTTGGTAATGTCAAAATATAATTATACTAAAATTTAATTTTAATTTGATATGATTGGTTTGAACAACAAAACAAATAGAAGCCTGTATTACTACTATACTACTGCTAGCTTCTTTTTTCCTAAAAAAAAAAGAGCACGTGCCATCTCTTTGCTGCTGCTCGTCTGAATTTTGACTTTATCATCTGTTGCGATCATGTGGCACTTTGGCCTTTGTTTACTTAGTTGACGTACTGCAATTTATTCATCCAAATCGCAGCGGTACCTCGTTAGATGGTCTGCTTGGACTTTAAAACGAATATATACACGCAGCTTAAGTTGAGATTAGGACACTGACCACACCTAAACAAGATGTGAGATTTGGTAATTAAGTAAATCGAGTATAGTACTAGTACGAAAGGAACTAGCGCTGCACTTTACTTTGTCTAATCATGCTTATGTCTATCATCAGATGGTATGGTGGTACTCGGTCAGTCCTACTAGCGACCACACGCACGCTAACACGTGAAACACTAGTTAATCCACTGTCCGCACTAAATTATGTTCGACAGCTCGGCCGGACAGGATAGAAAACTTGACCGTGATGCGCATGGATTTATAAGTACCATTTAATAGTATTAACCTTAGAAGATGAGCATCGACTACTAAAACGATAGCCGTCAAATTTAAGTTCAATCAAATTTATAAAAAACATAACAACACTTAGAAAATATATTATCATATATTCAATATGATATTTAATAAAATCAATGTTGTAAATGTTGTTAAATTTTTATATAAATTTAATCATATGAAAAAAATTGACTAGAAAAATGTAATATAAAATGAAAAAATTATTGATATGTAATATGAGATAAAAAGAGTATATAATACGAAAGGAACCAGCTATTCGAAGTGTGATAATCCTTTTTTCTTCTTCTAGCCTCATTCGGACGCATCACACTAACATTATGCACACCATATTAACACGTTCGGCCACGAGTACTGCCCCTTCACACGCTCAGAAAGAGAAATCAGCGACAACTCTATACCATCACTAAATTTAATTGTGTATAATATGAGTATTTATGATCAATAGGGTTTAGGGACGGGCGGAGTATTTATGATCAATATCGACCCTAGTGTGTACAGTCATACATTCATGATTACCATCGTGCCATTGGTATTTCCCATGACAATCTTTTATCACCCGTTTTAGCATGAGTTTTCATCTTTGCCCATTTTAAAATCACTTGCTCACCCGTTCCAGAATAACCTGCAGCACTGAAAAATCGGTTTTTACGTGCGGGTCAAAAGACACTTTCCCTACGAAAGGTCTGCCCGCAAAAGTGCGATGATCTAGGAAAATCATATTTTCACGTGCGGACGACCTAACCGCACAGGAAGACCGATTATCTCGTGCGGACGACTTAAGAAGCCTGCACGGGAAGATCTATTATCCCGTGCGGACCACTTAAGCCGACCGCACGGGATAATAGATCTTCTGTGCGGACGTGTTAAGTGGCCCGCATGGAAAGATACATCCCTCCTAAATTACATATATAATTATTGAATTATATCAACAACTAATAGCACATCACAAATTAAAAAAATAATTTCACATCATTATAATTTTATCATAAATTTCACATGTATAATTTTACAAGAAATTTTATAATAAATTTTTAAAAAAATTTACAACAAATTTTACAATACCGACGACAGTGCCGACGGTAGAGATGGCGGTCGGTGTTGCCGGCGGTGGAGGAGGCGGTCATGTTGGTGAGGAAGGCAGACGTAGTGGAGGAGACGACGGTGGAGGAGGCCGCGGTCGGTGAAGGCGACGGTGGAGGAGGCGGCCGGTCGGTGGAGGAGGTGACCACGGTTGGTGGACGCCGTCGGCGGTAGAGGCGGCGCGGAGTGGTGGACGAGGCGGCGGCGGCGGTCGGTGGAGGCCGACGGCGGCGGTGAAGCGGTGGACGAGGCAGCCGTGATCGGTGGAGGCGGCGGCGGTGGAGGTGGCGATGGAGTCCGTCGGCGGCGGAGGCGGGGGTGAAGGCTGGGGTGGAGGCTCTCGGCGGGTCGATGAGGAAGCCGCGGCGAGATCATCGGAAGTTAGAAATTTTCGGAAGTTAGAAATTTTCAGAGCCCGTGCCGCACCCCTATATAGGCGGTGGTGATCATCCCGTGCGGGCGTCTTAAGGGACCGCACGAAACCGCACGAAAAAGATAGTCTTTTCGTGCGGGCGACTTAAGCGGCCCGCACGGAAAGATAGTCTTTCCGTGCGGTCCCTTAAGACGTCTGCGCACACGAAAATCCATAAAGCTAATTAATTGCATTAAGGACCCTTGTGAATGAATCCTTAGAAATACTTTATTACTTACTCCTATAAATTTTTTACATGGATTAGACTGCGTATATGTTTTTTTACATGGATTAGACTGTGTATATGTTGTTCCAAAGGAATTTCAATTTTTTTTAAGTAATATACTATTTTTTAGCAATTAAATGAATTTATGCGTGCTTTTCGAAATTAATTCGAATTGAATTGCGAGTACCCCAAATAAGGTTAAAAAGAAACAAAAAATATATATGTGCTTCTATATTTGATTCTATCCCATATGCAAGAGCTAGATAGAGAATTCAATGGGTTGCTATAGATAATTAAAACATTATATCTCTAAATTGGACTACAAGAATTATAATAATATCTAAATTTAGTCGAAAATTATGTAAATCGATACGACAACTTAATTTTGGTCCATAGCACCGTCATAAAAAATTCAATCAGTTTTGATCAAGTGAGACTATATGTTGTTCATAAATGGTTACACCTCTTTATATTTTTATCTAAATGAGCCCTAAGTTTCAAGTTTATATAATTTATAAGAAGTTATGAACTTGTATGCCTTTCAAGTTTATACATAACTTTAACATTAACTCAATATCATAACATATGAAGTTATATCGTCGTTCCTCTTTTGCCTTTGTATTTTTTCCTCTCTATTTTCCTTTTCATCTTCGACCAAGACAGAAAAAATTCGACTTTTTCTTTTTCTTTTTAAATATTTTTTCTTGAATTAGGAGCACACGAGAGGTAACCACAGAAAATTCGAGCCTAATCAAGTGAAAGATGTGGCCGGTGAAAAATTCAGAAGACATGCTCAAAATCGAAAAAAAAGCTTTCAGGCTCGAAAAAACAATCTTCTGAGCCATTTTTGGGGAAAATAAAATCGTCGAACGTGGCAAAGTAGCGGACGAATGCATCCAAAAATTTTTTCTCGTCGATTTTCATATATGGAACGTCTCGATCGGAGTCCGTATGTGAAAGTTATGGTCATTTTAAAAACTGACTCCGAGTTAGAGGACGAAACAGGAACAATACGCGCAAAAACTTGTTACACACGCACAAACTGCATTATATGTGTAGTGGAGCCATTATGTTATAGTTTCATCTAAAGAAACTCTAAGTTTCAAGTTTATATACCTTATAAGAAGGTATGAACTTTCATGCATCTCAATTTTGTACCTAATATTATCATTAACTCAATATCACAACATATGAAGTTATATTGTCACCTGTGTTGTGAAAAAATATTTTTTGTATTTGATTCTATCCCATATCCAAGAATTAGATAAAGAATTCAACAGGTCTATAGATAATTAAAACCTTACATCTCTAAATTGGTTTACAAAAAATATGGGCATCATCCTGTGCGGCCCACTTAAGCAACCGCACGGGAAACTGGATTATCCCGTGCGGTCGCTTAAGTGGATCACACGGGATATTATCGCGTGCGGTCGCTTAAGTGGACCGCACGCAATGCACATTATCTCGTGCGGTCCACTTAAGCGACCGCACGCGATAATATCCCGTGCGGTCCACTTAAGCGACCGCACGGGAAAATGGGTTAAAAATAGGTCCACTTAAGCGACCGCACGGGATAATCCATTTTTCCGTGCGGTCGCTTAAGTGGACCGCACCGGATAATGCAATTGCTCCTGGGGACCGATTTTTCTAGGCGCGGTCACTTATGGTCCGTCTGGAACCTATCGAGGGCCTCGTTCAGAAAAAGACTTTCTGTAGTAGTGATCACGCCGTTTCAGAATGACTTACACCATTTAAATTTTAATTAGCAATAACTTTAATACCTCCAGACATTTATACATGGATATGAAACCATATGACGTGATAGCATTATCAAATAGAATATACCATTGACGTTATGGAGAATATAGATATGGATATCCACATGGTCTGCATATCAAAAAGATAGAAAGTGGGACGGATCCATGTATTTGTTAAAAAATAGGGCTCGGTCATAATGTTGCTTTATGCTCTATGGCAGGGTGAGTCTCTATTAAGTACTACCATATAATATATTAGAAAACTAATGTCATGTTCCGCTAGATTTTCCTCTTTATAACCCTGCCCTCAACCTATATAACTTCGGCAAAGAGCCCTCCAAGGGCATAGCAACAGATATAGCAAGATAAGCACTATCAAATTGTCAAATCAATATACAACCGGCGAATACAATCCCCAAACAGGAGTAGGATATTACCTCTCATCGAGAAGGCCTGAACCTGTCTAAACCCTTGTCTTCCGCATCCATCCACTTTTAGGTCTCGTGCGCTACCCCTTCTATTATTGCCAATTTTCAGAATCGACAGTTGGCGCGTCATGTAGGATGGCGTCGAGACTTTCGACAACAAGCGTGATGGAACTAATCTCAGGAGTCGTTGGCTTCATCTTCGCTTTAGGATAGGCCTTCCACTTTGGGAGCCTCAATTTTCTCACCGACGACTTCGCCAAGCTTTTCTTCTCCAACTCGGATCCAATCTAGCTGGAGATATCAATCTCGGTGAGTTCGATGGATCCAATCTCCATCGCCGCCAAGTTCTTTCCTTGATTAGCAAGACCAGAAGCCGTCATACTCGCAAGCTACGACTAACACAATCATGCAAATATCACCATCGGTCAATTCCGACATTATCAAGACAAGACACGTCCATACTCAGACAATGCGAGCGACAAAAGCACCAGGGCACATATCAGTGTACCTGGTCAAACCAGTGGTCAAGTGCCACCTACGATGCTACGCCTACTGAGAAGAAAAAATCAAAAATCAAGTTCAACTTCAACCTCTTCATTTGCGAGTGAAACATGAAACAACTAAATCACTTTATTTTTCTCCTTTATATAATATTCTCATCTGAGTAATATTTCTTATATACGCTCATGCTAATTACTCTTTCGTGCCGATTATACTCATCGGCGACTGGCAGCCTCAATTTTAGGGTTGGCCGACTCCACCGTCGCTGATGGACATCTTCTTCTTCGCCACAGGCTTACCTTTGTTGTCGCCGACTGGTGCCTTCGTCACCTCGGTTGGTGGATTCCGCCACTGTTGCTAATGCTGACTTCTTATTCACCGTCGACTTGCCTCTGTTGTCATCGACTGGTGCCTTCTCCACCACGGATGGTGGATTTCGTCGTCGTTGCTGATGGTGACTTCTTCTTCACCACTGGCAGCCTTCGCCGCCATCGACCGATGTCTTTGCCTTCACGGCTAGCCTATTCCACTGCCACCGCTAGGTATCTTTGTCTTCACCGCTGGCTGCTTCGTTGTCGTCAGGTGGTTTTTTCATCTCCACGGTTGGTCGACTTCCCCGCCATTGTCGATTGGCGACATAATCATCGTCGTCGTCGGCCATGTCCATTGTCGCCCGCATTCATCGTTGCTGACTGGTTTCTTTGCATGCTTGATTGGTGGACTTTGCCACCGCCGCCGATGGGTGTCTTCGTCTTCACCGCCGGCCGCCTTCGCCGCCACCGGCGATGTCTTCGCCTTTACGGTTGGCCTCCTCCGCCGCCGCTGATGGGTGTCTTCGTCATCACCCCCGGCCGCCTTCGCCACCGACTGGTGTCTTCGCCTTCACGGTTGGTGGACTCCACCGTCGTTGATTAGGCGACTTCTTCTTCACCACCGGCTGCCTTCGCCACCGTCAACTGGTGCCTTCACCTTCACCGGCTGGCCTATTATGCCACCATTGATGGGCGTCTTTCTCTTTTCACCACTGGCCACCTCAGCTGCTTCCACAGTTGGTGTCTTTGTTGCTATTGATGGACAACCTTGTCCCCACATTAGCCACCTCTGCCATCACCAAAGGGAATAGCAAAAAGCTAAATCATCATTAATTTTTTTCTTTATATGATATTTTCATTTTTCTCCGCCTTACTACATCAACTGGTTCTCCGTTGAGTAGTGAGTGAGGGGCTACAGATGTCATACTATATTTTTTCAACAATTTTTATAATGTTCATCTTGATTGCTTGCGAAAAAATTTGAGTAAAAAAAGTGCTAGGTAGTGAAACTATATTTCCGATGCTTCTCGTTTGGTATGTCGACGTATGGTTGCCATGAGCCGATTCCTAGCTCGAGGGGACTTGTCGGGTATAGTGTATAATGCAAGGTGCTAAGTACTACTCAGAAAAAAAATCAAAAGCATAAAGATAAAGTAATTTGTTTTGTACTCTTAACAATTGCAAAAGTACTCGAGTAGCACAAATTCTAATACGAGAAGCTTTGCTTCATGAAAGACGAACTCATGTAACTCATACGCATGTCTAGGAATTGCCATGAGCCGACTCCTGGTGCTTGGGGGCTATGACTAATCGGGCAGAGTGTTTAAACATAAGGAGTCAACTACTCGGCAAAACTAAAATCGACAAGAGGAGAAATACATATTTATAAATATTGCAAAATGCTTGACTTTTGCTCAGATATTGTGTTTTAAATCAGATACTACTCATCCCACATATTTATATTGCAGGGTCAGATATGGATCTGTATCAAGGAGTCATGGCCATAAGCCATCTCCTATGCACAAGGAATGAACCCGGTCTGTATGCCCCACAAGGGTCTACGGTAGTCGTTGCCATGGTTGGTGGACTCCGCTGCTGATGGACATTTTTGTCTTCACCGTCGGCTTGACTTCGTCGTGGTCGACTGGTGTCTTTGCCTTCACGGTTGGCCTATTATGTCACCGCTGGCCTATTATGTCGCCGCTAATGGATGTCTTCGTCTTCACCGTCGCCTTGCCTTCGTCACGGCCGACTAGTGTCTTCGTCTTCACGGCTGGCCTATTATGTCACCACTGATGGGTGTCTTCATCTTCACCGCTGGCTTGCTCTCACTACCGCCATCTGGTGTCCTTGCCTTCACGGCTGGCCTATTATGCCATCGCTGATTGGCATCTTCATCTTTACCGTTGGCTTGCCTTCGTCGTGGCTGACTAGTGTTTTCGTCTTCATGGCTAGCCTATTATGGTGCCGCTGATGGGTGTCTTTGTCTTCACGACCGGCTTGCCTTCGTCGCGACCGACTAGTGTCTTCACCTTCACGGCTGGCCTATTACGTCCCCGCTCATGGGTGTCTTTGTCTTCACCACCGGCTTGCCTTCGTCGAGGGTGACTGGTGTCTTCGCCTTCACTGCTGGCCTATTACATCACTGCTGATGGGCGTCTTCGTCTTCAACAATGGCTTGCCTTCATCACGAATGACTGGTGTCTTCACCTTCATGGCTGGCCTATTACATCGTCGCTGATGGGCGTCTTCATCTTCATCATCGACTTGCCTTTGTCGTCGCCGACTGGTACCATCGCCTTCACGGCTAGTCTATTACGCCGCGTTATGGACATCTTCGTCTTCACCATTGACTTAACTTCATCGCCACTGACTGATATCATCACCTTCATGGCTGGCCCATTACGTCGTCGCTGATGGGTGTCTTCATCTTCACCGCTGGCTTGCCTTCGTCACCATCGACTGGTATCATCACCTTCACGGCCGACCTATTACGCCTCCGTCGATGGGCTTGTTCATCTTCACCACCGGCTTGCCTTCACCATGGCTGTCTGGTATCTTTGCCTTCCCAACTAGCCTATTACGGCCGCGTGGATGGGTGTCTTCATCTTCACCATTGGCTTGCCTTTGTCACCGTCAACTAGTATCATCACCTTCACGGCTAGCCTATTATGTCATCGCTGATGGGCATGTTCGTTTTCACCGCTGGCTTGCCTTCGTCGCCATCGACTTGTATCATCGCCTTCATGGTTGGCCTATTACGTCGCCACCGATGGGTGTATTTGTCTTCACCATATGTTTGCCTTTGCCGCCTCTTGTTTGGTATCTTTTCCTTCACGACTGGCCTATTACGCCGCCTCTGATGGATGTGTTCATCTTCATCATCAACTTGCCTCCACCATCGTCAACTGGTGTTCTCGCTTTTATGTCTGCATGTCTTTACCGTTAGTTTGCCTCTGCTGTCGTCGACTGGTGTCCATGTCTCCACGGCTGTGCAACTTTGCCACCATTGTTGGGCGACTTCATCTTCATCGTCTTCGTCATCGGTAACCTATGTTGTCTCTACTTTGTCAGCTTCGCTACTTCACCAACCTTGACATCTCGGCATGCGCTACTAGATATGACATCGCACTATTCTACTACAATAAGTGGTGCTTCAATCTTCAAGCTTTCTACTTGGACATCCTCAACACATATCTTCTCTCAAGTAATGGCTACTCAACGACAAAAAGCTACAATTCTTGACTCTATGTTCACTTGTTTCCCAACTAATCATAGAGTGGGGGATGCACAAACACAAGACTAAAATTCAAAATGTGTTATGTCAAGATGAAGCAACAATTAAACATCCAACGAGTTCTATGAAATCAACTTCGGGAGTCATTAGCTTTGTCTTCACTTCAGAGCAGGCATTCTGCTTCAGTAACTCCAATTTTCTCACCGACAGTTTTGGCATGTTTTTTCTTCAACTTGAGTTCAATTAATTGGAAGAAACAACCAAATCATGATCGAGCTTCTGAACGCTACCATAGTCTACTCCAAGCTTTACAAATGTCAAGTTCAAGATCCAAATTATGGGTCCAGGGAGGTTGGAGCCATCAACCAATCAATTCAGATTTGACGAGTTGGACAACATCATCAACATCTACTTTCCTACACATGAAGCATCTCCAATAGCTACAATACCAAGTTCTATTATCATTGTCAAAAATCAAGAGGCGTTGCATCAATCTTTGTCATGCACATGCTAACATCAAGACAATTACTTGAGTTCAAATATCTTCTCAATGATTCGATGGACTATTGTCACACATCATTACCGGATCCTTTGCTGCTGGCACTACCTTCATCCCCGGCTAACTTCTGTCAACCTAGTTTTTTGCTTCAGGAGTCTGGCTTCGTCAACACTGAAATCTAACTGGATAACCAACATCATCCTCTTGATCGACATCCTTCCGTGCCTCTTCAGCGATGCCGGCCTTGACGTCTCCACCGCTCTTGATTGGCGACCTCGTCTCCACCGTTGGCTGACTCCGCTTTGCTAGCAACGATTTCTTCGTCACCATTGACTGGTGATCTCGCCTCCATGCCGACCACATCAACCTCCACCAACGGGCAACTATGGCTGCAATAGAAGGACAAATGATATGCTTGGGGGCTCATCAACTCAAGCGAGAAGATCACACAATTGTTCCCAGATCATTCCAAATATGCACAAAACGAATTCATGGTCATGGGTTTATCTCCTACGCTCAAGGTCTAGATCAACCATTATTTCTCATGAGGACCATCAGTTGATTACTTGCGCCACTCGAGATTTAGATAACCTTTACTTTGGTACACCCCATGAGGGATAACCACTCAGATCAGAAGTGTAACACCCTGAAAATCAGAGATTTAAAAATCAAAATCTAAAATCTGAAACTTGCAAAAACTTTTGAATTTGTTGCATCTTGTCGTGCTATTTGGCTCTTATTTGCAAGTTTTACTGCGTGCTATGAATATAGAAATATTTAACACATGGAAATATCACGAGAGGTTTCGGAAACCCTAAAAGAAAAAGAAATTACAAAATAAATAATAAAAATAAAGCAAGAATTATAAATATACAATTGGAAAAGCTAAGGTTGATAAGGATTTATTTTGGATCAAAAACTATATTTTGGAAAAACAAAAAAAGAAATAAAATAAAATAAAATAAAAGAAAGATTGGGAATAAAAGGAATATATACAAATATGTACATAATAATATATAATAAAGTTGGGCAAAAGATTGAAAATTTGGAGTTAAACTAAATTTATAAACTGGCCAAATTATGTTTCATATTTGGAGAAATATAAAAGGAATGAACAATAAATGAAAATCAAAAAAAGGGGAAAAGGAAAAGAAAATTGGGAAAAATAAGAAATCGTACTATTCATTTCCCGCCAGGTGTTCGACGCCGGTCGGGGACGTACCGCGCGCACGTCACGCGCCGTAAGCGCGCACACGCGGCCCGCCCCGGCGTCAACATGCCGTACCCCGTACCCATTCCGCCCGCCCTGTGCCACGCCGCGCCGAGCGTCAGCCACGCCGCTCGCCCACGCCGCGCCGTACCGCCCTACTCGAGACCCCAGTCCACCCTCGCCACTGCACGCCGCGCCGTCCGCACTGCCGTCACCACCCCTCCCTGTGCCTGTGCACCGCGTCAGCCACGCGCGCCCACGCCGAGCCATCAAATCGTCGCCACTGTAGCCTCGCCGCACCGTCGTCAGCCGCACCTGCGCGCCCATGCCGTCGCCACGCCGCTGACGCCACACCAGTGCGCGCCCATGCCGCCGGCCGCCTATAAAACGAGCACCCTGAACCGAGTTACCCATATAGCATTTCTTCCTCATCACTCCCTCTAGCTTTCCCCCAAATTATCCCCAATTTTCCTCCACCACATTGCTCGAATTTTGGAGAGGATCGAAGCCCGGCCAAAAGAACCCTAACTCGGCCACCCGGAGCAAAACTCAAAATTCGTCGTCCTCGGTTGATATCTTCCCGAATTAAAGGTACTTCCATGATCTACGTGCTCTAAGCATTATTTCCCCTAGGTTTCCCGAGCCAAATGGCCACCGAAAATCGCCGGCGACGAGCGCCGCTGAACTCCCCTGCCTCGGCCGTCACCATGCACACGTCGCTAGGTCATCCCCGTGCTTTTTCGGCCAAGCCAACCCCCTAGCTAGCACCCCCGTGTCCCATAGATGCCCTAGGACCCATTGGTTTGGCCGCATTTTCACCAAAGCGTCGCTGCACCATGCGTCGCCGCCGCCATGGCCACCTCGCCATCGCCAGCCCTCCCTGCCGCTCCTCTGGCTCGGCCAAGCAGTGGAATGGAAACCCTGTGGTTCGTAGATGGGCAAAAACCCCTTCGATCCCGAGCTCCGGCCCTCCCTCGCCGCCGGCGCTCTCTTCTTCCCCGTCGGCCGTCGACGCTAGCAGAACAGAGAAGAGAGAGGGAGAAAAGAAAAGAGAAAGGAAAAAATAAAATAGAAAAAAGAAATTGTCGGTGATAAGGGCCCGGGGGTATGTCAGAGGCATGATATCCGAAAAAAGGGAGGCGCCCTTGCCCATCAAGGCGTGCCAAAGATATGTCATAAATGGCCCAAGTGAGTCCCGGCCACGGGCGGCCACGTGGCCGCCCCAAGAGGGGCCTGTCCCGGAGGCTGCCCGGAGGCCGCCGTGCTCCCAAGCGGCAGGGTCCGGGGTCACCCGGACCCCCGGACGGCAAGGTCCAGGGTTACCCGGACCCCCATCCTCATCCCGCACCTCTCGAGAGAGGCGAGGCCAATTGCCAACCATCCCATTTAATGCCCAAAAGAGAGAGGCCGAGCGCCCGCCCGCCGCATTTAATGTGGTGTGAGGCGCGCCTGTTAGTCGCTCTCATCATCATCCCTTTTTGCCTGTCACGAGGCAAAGGGGGCCTAAAGTCTTTTGACTATGACCACGGTATGGCAGCGCACCCACTCCGCGCACGCCTCCCTCATGCCCCGTCTAGTTGCGTTAATGCATTGGGCGGCTGCGTGGGAGAGAGAGTACGAGCGCAGGAGGCGCTGCGTCAACGCCTACCCGCGAGATGGGCCGCTGACCAGTGGGTCCCATCGGAGTAGGTAGGCTAGCCATCACCGCGTCAGCAGCATGGCTGCCATGACGACCACCTTTTTCCGCCTACCCCCATGACGCTGCAACAGGAACGAAGATGGGGGTGGCTTCTCCAACAAGACAAGGCAAGAGCTTCTCCATCACGTGGAGCGAAGTAGAGGAAATCAGGACTACTGTGGTGTCCCCTTGCACTATAAAAGGAGGCCCAAGTCCATCATAAAAAAGGTTCTGTTTTCTCCAATTCAAACCCCGGTTCTAGGTTCTGTTCCGTGTTCTGCTCACGGCTCTGTTCTGCTAGTTTGTAGCAACGCTCGATCCATCAGTCGTTGGGAGAGGGAAATACCATCACTGATCCTTGTAATCCATCCACCATATTACACAAGAAGAGGAGTAGGGTATTACACCTGGCAGGTGGCCCGAACCTGTATAAACCTTTGCGTCCTCGCAGTCTCGATTTTTCCCAGTTCACCGGCATCATCCTATCTTCACCGTGAGTTTAAGCCAAGGTTCACCGATCCCCATGCTGAACCAAAAAAGGGGGTCCCTCGGATTCCCGCGTGTCGATCTCCAACATCGATAGCTGGCGCGCCAGGTAGGGGAGCGCACTGCATTTTGGTTTAAACTCCCGTGTTCCTTCCATTTTCTTGCGGGAAACCCTCTCTTCCCGTCTTCGCCATGGTTCATGGCCACGTCCCACGGTCCGCGTCAGGCTCGCTTGCTACTCGCGAGTGAGACCTGGCCAGCAAGGCAGCGGAGGAGGTTGACACGGGCGGACATAGCCCCAACTTTCGCCACCTCCGCTCAAGGGGGGAAGGATCTTCGTCTCCCTCACCACCTCTGGTGGCAACGGCGGCAGCCGGGGCCGCGCAACCTTCTATGCCCCCGCGAAATGGCGGCTGCGGGCGGAGGGGGCCAGGCACCCCGCAGGACTGCCAACGACCCTGCAGGATCCAGGCCACGCCCTAGTGGGCGTACCGGTGAGCCTCGTCGGGGAGACGTCCACCGTCGCCTGGAGTTTGGCACACCAGAAGGCGCCCTTCAAGCGGCAGAAGCTCTTCGGCGCCACCCCCCGGTCACCCCGGGCGAGGGATCCAACGCCAAGCGTTGGTTCGACGACGTAGCGAAGCTGGTAGGCACGGCCCAGCGTCAGCTGGTCGCTGACCTCGCTTCCTCCAGCCACCAACTGCGTGGTTCACATACCGCGGTGAGCTCGTCCTCTCGACGACGGGCTCGAAGGGCGGTGGCTGTTGTGAGGGCGGAAGAGAGCCTCTCGGCAGCAGCCCAACCAGAGGCGCCCCGAGATCTGCTATATGCAGAACGGGACGCCCGCCTTCGCATTGAGCAGCGTCGTGACGAGCGTCGCATGGGGCGGGCTAAAGATTGTGCCTCCTCATCAGGAGGCGCAACCACTCGGCGAGCAGCCACAGTGGCCCTCCCGCAGGAGGAGCCCCCCAGAGGACGGCGAGCGACCATGATGGCCCAGCCCCGAGCCGGAGGCTCCACGTTGCCCAAAGGGGCCCCATAGCCGTTGTCGCCCCCTCCGGCTGGCAACGGCTGCCAGGCCTTCGTTGCCAGCCTCCGTAATGTGCGCTGGCCTAACAAGTTTAGGCCGGCCCTTACGGAGAAATACGACTGCTCGGTGAATCCCACCGAGTTCCTCCAGATCTACACCACAACCATCGAGGCTGCTGGAGGTGACGAGTACGTCATGGCCAACTTCTTCCCCATGACGCTCAAGGGCCAGGCCCGCTCCTGGCTAATGAATCTGCTGGCCCAGACGGTCACTTCTTGGGACGACCTGTGCCGGCAGTTCACCTCCAACTTCCAGGGCACGTACCCACGCCCGGGAGTGGAGGCAGACCTCCACATGGTCCGACGAGGAGAGGACGAGTCCCTGCGCAAATACATCCAACGTTTTTGCCAGGTACGCAACACCATACCCTCCATCGCTGACCATGCAGTGATCTTCGCCTTCTGGAGTGGTGTATGCCACAACGTTATGTTGGAGAAGATTGAGTCCAAGGCCCCCCGAACTACCATAGAGCTCTTTGAGTTCGCTGACCGGGTGGCCCGCAAGGAGGAGGCTCGGGTTTGGAACCCTATGAATCCTGCCCCAACCTCCACAGGCGCTGCCCCCTCCGCGTCCCGGGAGGAGCGACGCGAGCGGTGGCAGAAGCGCAAGCCATCGCGCGGCGGCGAGGAGGGCCACGTCCTCGCCGCCAACGGTGCAGAGAAGCCCTCACGGAAGGGCAAGCCCACGGGCAACCGGAGGCGGTCCCCGGACCCTCGCCCCTAGGGCCGGGTCGAGGACAAATGGTGCATGGTGCACCAAACCTCCCACCACGACCTCTTCGAATGCCGTTCGGTCAAGAACTAGCCGAGCGGGTGCAAAACTACGAGCAGGAGCGGAGGGAGAATGAGAAAGAAATCCGCCGTAAGGGCAAGGCCTCGGCGGAGCGTTCGGACAACCGGCGAGAGGAGGCCAAAGGTGCGGCCCCCGTCGGAGATGAGGACGACGATCTGGGCTACCAAGATCCCCAGCACGTCGTCGCCACCATCGACGGTGGGGCAGGCGCCCAGGTGTCCCGCCGGGGCCTCAAGTCCATGAGGCGCGAGCTCCTCGCGGCCGTGCCGTCCCACGAGGCAGCCCGAAGGTCGCCCTGGGCGGAGGTGCCCATCACCTTCGACCAGACCGATCACCCGGGGAGCATCGCACGTAGTGGCCACTTGGCCCTCATGACCTCCCCCACCATCTGCAACGTCAAGGTCGCCCGAGTCTTAATTGACGGAGGTGCGGCCCTCAATATACTGTCCCGGAAGACCTTTGATGCAATCAAGGCCCCGGAAATGGTGCTCGGGCCGTCTTACCCCATCATTGGGGTGACACCCGGGAAGGTGTGGCCCCTCGGACAGATCGCTCTGCCGGTCACCTTTGGGGACCCCGCCAATTTCCACACCGAGCGGATCGACTTCGATGTGGCGGACCTCAATCTGCCCTACAAAGCCGTGCTCGGGAGGCCGGCGTTGCCGAAGTTCATGGCGGCTACCCATTATGCTTACCGCCAGCTTAAGATGCCGGGCCCCGAAGGCCCCATCACCGTCCATGCCGACGTTAAAACCACGCTAGATTGTGCGGAAGCGCGCGTGGACGACATCGCAGCGGCTGACCGCATTGAACCCGAGGGCCCTCAAGGGGAGGCCTCGAGTTCCCGGGCCCCGAAACAGCATATCACCTCAGCCGATGAGGTGGTAGTCAAGTCTATCCAGTTGGGTGATGACTCGTCCAAGACCGCCAACATTGGCGACAACTTGGACCCCAAATAGGAAGATGCGCTCGTCTCCTTCCTGCGGGCGAACGCCGACGTGTTTGCTTGGAAGCCGTCGGATATGCCCGGAGTCCCCAGGAAGCTGATTGAGCATCGACTTGCAGTGCGGCCGGATGCACGAGCGATCCGGCAGAAGGTGAGGTGGCAGGCCCCGGAGCAGCAGGCGTTCATCCGCAAAGAGGTGACACGGCTCCAGGAGGCCGGCTTCATCTGGGAGGTGCTGCATCCGGAGTGGTTGGCGAACCCGGTGGCATCCCGAAGGCCAACCACAAGCTGCGCATGTGCATCGACTACACCGACCTCAATAAGGCATGTCCTAAAGATCCCTATCCTCTACCTCGAATAGACCAGATAGTCGACTCCACTGCGGGGTGCGACCTCTTATGCTTCCTAGATGCATACTATGGTTATCATCAGTGCCGCATGGCTATAGAGGATGAGGATAAAACTTCATTTATTACCTCTGTGGGTACCTTTTGCTACATGTCTATGCCCTTTGGTTTGAAGAACGCCATGTCCACCTTTCAACGTGGTGTCCGCATCACGTTGAAAGATCAAATAGGGCGCAATGTTGAGGCGTACGTCGATGATCTCGTGGTCAAATCCCGGGACAAAAGAACCTTGCTCCCGGACTTGGCCGAGACATTTAATAACCTCCGGTCCTCCCGCATGAAGCTGAACCTAGAGAAATGCGTGTTCGGGGTACCGGCAGGCAAACTGTTGGGGTTTTTGGTCTCTGCCCGAGGCATTGAGGCCAACCCTGCAAAAATAAAAGCGATAGAGGAAATGCGCCCCCCTAGAAAACTCAAGGACGTGCAGAGAATCACTGGTTGTGTAGCAGCCCTGAGTCATTTCATATCAAGGCTAGGAGAGCGGGCGCTCCCTCTATTCAAGCTGTAAAGCGAACCGGCCCCTTCACTTGGACGGATGAAGCAGGGAAAGCCTTGAGCGAGCTCAAGCGCTATCTCTCCTCACCGCTCGTGTTGGCAGCCCCCCAGGAAGGAGAACCCCTCCTTTTATATTTGGCGGCAACCCCCCAAGTGATTAGTGCGGCTTTGGTTGTGGAGCGCGACGACGAGCTAGACTCTCAGTCGCCCCTAACCCCATCAAACCCGGAGGCAGGAAACCTCGGAATGGTGGCGGCTGAGGAAGCGCCCGAACCCGGAGGTGGCCCTTGGTCCCCCGAGCTTCAAGGAGCCGCCCGGCCCCTAGTCCGGGGGCTTCCGAGGCCCCTTCCACCCAGAGCGGCCCTGAGGGCCCCGGGGGAGGCGATGGCCCGGCAGCCCTGGACACCGAAGTAACCCGCCCCGGTGCACCCAAACCTATCGCCCCTAACAAAGTAGCCAAGGCCCGCACCAAGGTGCAGTGGCCGGTCTACTTTGTCAGCGAGGCACTACGGGACGCAAAGACACGTTACCCGCAGGCCCAGAAAATGCTCTATGCCGTGCTCGTGGCCTCCAGGAAGCTGCGCCATTATTTTCAGGCGCATCGGGTAACGGTAGTCACGTCCTACCCTCTCGGGCAAATCCTGCATAACCGAGAGGGCACGGGACGGGTAGTTAAGTGGGCCATCGAGTTGTCGGAATTTGATCTACATTTCGAAGCCCGTTACGCAATCAAGAGCCAGGCCTTGGCCAATTTCATGGCAGAATGGACGCCAACGGCCGACAGCGATCCACCCCGGGGTGAACCCAAGAGTGCGGAGGATCACGGCCAAGGAACCGTGCACTGGGTGATGAACTTTGACGGTTCACTCACCCTGCACGGGGCCGGGGCAGGCGTGGTGTTAACTTTCCCAACGGGCGACGTGCTCCGGTACATCGTCCGGCTTGACTTCCGGGCAACCAACAACATGGCCGAATATAAAGGGCTTCTAGCGGGGTTGCGAGCGGCAGCAGGTGTGGGCATCCGCCGTCTACTAGTCCTCGGGGACTCCCAACTGGTTGTAAACCAGGTTTCCAAGGAGTACCAATGCACCGACCCCCAGATGGAGGCTTATGTCAAGGAAGTACGACGTATGGAGCGCCATTTCAATGGCCTCGAGCTACGCCATATTCCAGAAGAGATAACACCCTGGCGGACGAGCTATCTAGGATCGCCTCCACGCGAGCCCCAGCCCCGCCAGGCGCGTTTGAAGAAAGTCTCACAGAGCCGTCGGCACACCTCGAACCGCCCCAAGGGCGGGAATCGGCCGGGTCCCGATGCCCGGACTGCGGAGACCACGCCACGCCCTGCGGGACCGACCTCATGCGCCAGGTGGCTTGGATTTCAGAAATCCAAGCGTACCTACAAGACGCGTCATTGCCCGAGCAACGCGAGGAAAGCGAACGCATTGCCCGGACCTCCAAGAGGTACGTGTTGGTAAAAGGGACACTCTACCGACGCGGTGCCAACGGAGTGCTCATGAAATGCATCACTCGGGAACAGGGTCTCGAGCTCCTAGCCGAGATCCATGAAGGTGAATGCGGGGCGCACTCGGCCTCCCGAACCTTGGTGGGAAAGGCATTCCGCCAAGGATTTTATTGGTCCACCGCACCGGGAGGCCTCCTCCTGGGTCTCCAGCACCGCCGCCTCCCGCCCATCCATGGCAGCCTCGCGCTCCGCGATGACCTTCTCCTGGGCCACCACGTTAGCATCCCGCGCAGCGGAGTCTTCCTCGGCCCTGACGACGGCGACCTCCCGGTCCTCGACCGTCCGCCACGCCGCCTCTAGAGCCCTCTCCTGCTCCACCAGGCCGGCCTCGCGGGCCTGGAGGTCGATGTCGGTGCTGGCGGTGGCGGCCTCAGTGTCGCACAGGATGCGCTCGCGCTCGTCAAGCCCCTGAGCGCGTTCCCTGAGGTCGCGGAGGAACCTCCCGGCGGTGGTGCGAACCCTCTCCTCTGTGACGACGGCGACCTGCTCGCGGAAGTCGGCGGCATGCCGCTCAACGATGGTGTCCTCGAACACCTAGCTGAGCTCCTCCTGGCGCAGCTCGATCTCTGCCAGCTCCCGCCTACGGACGAGGCCCTCCACCCTCACCGTGGCCGCCAGCTCTTGACGGCCCTCGTCAACCTCGGCCTCTCGCCGCGCCACCGCAACCTCCCTGGCGGCCAAGGCCTGCACCTGGGCCCGGAGCCCCTCCAGGGAGATCGCGTTGGCCTCCTCCAGTGCCCTGGATACAACCTCCCTCGCCTGCTCTTGCGACCGGAGGAGGGGCTCGTGTCCGAGCGGCCACGAACCCGGACCGAGCGCCCGGATCCGGAGTCGGAGCTCGGCCCGGGATCAGCTACCTGCGCGGGGCGGGTGGCCGAAGACGCCTCATGGCCAGGGCCACCCGCACCTTGCGTTGGGGGCTCGCGGCAGGCCGGCGTCGGTAGAGCTAACGGTGGCCGGCGGGGTGACGGCGCCGTCCGGCGTGGCGCGGGCGATGGCTGTTGTGGTGGCGGTGATGGTTGCCGCGGAGGAGACCCCTGGGGTTGTTCTTCGTCGCCCTCCGCTGCCCCCTCTGCGTCGGGGCCGCCCTCGGCTCGCTCCTCGTGGGCGGCCGATGCCCCGATCTCTGGGTGGACCCCTTCCTCGGATCGCACCGGATCCGGGCCCGAACCCATAGGGGGCAACCCGGACCCGGAGGGCTTAGGCGCCCCGAGCCTCTCATGCGCCGCCTCCCCCGAGCCCGAGGCAGAACCGCCCTTGTGTATAACCCTGAGGCGAAAATGCCGGTGCTCGCGGCTGGAAGCAAAACATGAAAAAAGCAAGGGATCAAGAAACAAGACAAAAACACAAGGCCTAATGAGCATGTACATGTTGGCAAGGCGTACCTGCGGGCGGGGTTGAAGTCCCAGGAAACTCGCGAGATGGCCCGCTTCTTTTTTGCGGGGCCACCTGGAGGGCTCGTCGGGCTGCCGCTCACCGCCCCCGCCGACGCTGGAGCCCCGCGGACGGCCTCCGCCAACGGCGCGCTCGCCGTGGGCGTGCTCTGGGCCTCGGCTGTCGTCGTCATCGTCGTCGCTGTGGCCGTCCTGGCCCTCGGCAGAGTGGCCCCTGGGGACGGGCCCGCCGCTCGCGAGCCTCCCGATCCGCGGGGAGGAGCAGCGTGCTCCGCGCCGCCACCGCGTGGCGGAGATGGGGGAGGAGCGGGGTCCTCCTCTGACCTCTTCCTCTTTCCCTTAGGGTCCGGGGCCCCCGGATCGCTTTGGCCCGGACCCCGGCGGTTCAGCCGCCCGATCGGCACCTGGTCGTCGGCGTCGTTGTAGTCGCTGCCCCCGCCCCTCGGGGTAGCGTCCGGCGCCGCGGACGATGGGCCCACGCCATTGCCCACCACCTGCAGCACGTGCAGGATCTCCGAGCGCGCCGAGTCCTGGCACAACGGCACCAACCCGGGCAGGAGCTGCGTCAGGTCCATCGCCGTGACGCCGAGGGTGCGACGGACCAGGATCGCGAGGTCCCTCTCGTCCCAGTTGAAGGCGGCGCCCACGTGGGTCCGTATGTCGTCGTTGGGGCCCGTGTACATGTAGGCGGGGCGCGGCCTTTCCTGCAACGGCGCAATGCGCCTCATCTGGAAGTCGCGGAAGACCGCGTGGCTGGACAGGCCCCCCCTCCGGAGGTAGCTGATTCGCTTCTGCACACCGTCCAGCTCCCTCCCGACTTACGGACGCGCCCCCCAGCTCCTTTGGTTCACCGGGATCCCCGTCGACAGGGATAGGCGGGGGTGGTCGCCTAGGCTGGTGTAGAACCAGAACGCCCTCCAGTTCTCCCACCTGGAGCGAGGGTGGATGTCGATGAAGGGGGTGCTGACCGTCCTATCGTTCTGTGGCTGGATCGCCACGTATCCGACCGCGCTAGAGGAGCCCGCCCGGCACACCCGAAAGAACTGCTGGAAGAGGTGCAGCGAGGGCATCACCCCCACAAACATCTCACAGGTGTGGGCGAACATGGCGAGGTAGAAGACGGCGTTGGGGGTGAGGTGGTGCAGCCGGAGGTCGTAGAACTCCAGCCGGAGGTGAAGAAGCGGGAGAAGGGCGGCACCAGCCCGACCATGGCGAAGGAGGCGAAGAACACCATCCTCGTAGGGGGCCGCTCCTCCGGGACATCACCGCCGCTGCGTGTGCCGCGCGGCAGGTACTTGTTGAAGAGGCTGCGAGCCTCCGCGGTGCGGACCAAAGATTTGGGGAGCACACTCCCCGGCTCCAGAGGCGAATCGCGGGCCATCTCAAGGGTGGACGCTGAAGTGCGAAGGGAAAGCCGGTGGCGAGAGGAAGGAGGTGAAGAAGCAAAGGGCGCTGGGAAGATGAGAGGCGAAAAGTTGTGAGAGGAAATGGCTGTGGGAAGCGTAGAAACCGATCCCCCTCCACACGGATCCGTTTTTATAGGCGACCACGGCCCCCTCGGATTCCACGGCATTAATTTTTCCCCACTACCACACTGCGCGCCTCCTTGCCTCCACGCCCCTTTGTTTCCTTTTCGCATCCCCTTGGGTTCCCGCGCCGCTTGGATTTCGCGCCGCCTGGGGCTTCGCGCCCACCAAGCGCACTATGTAGGGCGAAGAGAGCTAGGCGGTTTGAATGGGCCCCCGCGCGCGTGGCCCGAATAAACTCGCCCCCCGTCTTGAGAAAGCTTGGCCTAGCGCAGCATCAGTTGTCGCGTACCAGCCTCTTGCCATAGCAAGGCACATCCAGTACCCGGGCCCACACACTCAAGGAAATGGCGTTAACCGCGCCCGAGCCTGACTCGGTCCCGGTCAACACCGGGGGCTACTGTCGGTGATATGGGCTCGGGGGTATATCAGAGGCATGATATCCGGAAAAAGGGAGGTGCCCTTGCCCATCAAGGCATGCCAAAGATATCTCCTGAATGGCCCAAGTGAGTCCCGGCCACGGGCGGCCACATGGCCGCCCCAAGAGGGGCTGGCCCGGAGGCTGCCCGGAGGCTGCCGTGCTGGTAGGTGGCCCATCACTGATCCTTGTAATTCATCCACCATATTACGCAAGAATAGGAGTAGGGTATTACACCTGGTAGGTGGCCCGAACCTGTATAAACCTTTGCGTCCTCACAGTCTCGATTTTTCCCGGTTCACCGGCGTCATCCTATCTTCACCGTGAGTTTAAGCCAAGGTTCACCGCTCCCCGTGCCGAACCAAAAAAGGGGTCCCTCGGATTCCCGCGTGTCGATCTCCGACATCGACGGGAATATAATTTAGGAAGAATATTTGGAAAATTTTAAATAGAAATTTATTTCCTAAAATAAAATTTTTAAGGGATAACTAGAGGCTAAATATTGAATAATATTCGGAGGATTGAATTCTTGCCTAAGATTAATTTAGAAATCATTTATATTAATTTCATCACATGAACTCCTTTCCAAAAACTTAAATTAAAATTCACATTATTATGAGTAACATCACAATTAGGGTAGTTGAGTAGGATTCAAATAAGGTTTGACCTTAGATTGATTACCCGATAAAAATAATATTTAAAACTAGGATTAGACTTAACAATTTCTTTTGATATAAAACTTCTAAGTCCTCGGTACATGCTATTCCTAAAACTTGAGACAAAATAGCTGGGGATAATGCCACCATAAGGATTACCTAAAATGGTAAAACACGAGAACTTCGCGTTAACGTAACTCGCTCATTTTAACCCGAACTCTTGTGTAGCTCGAACCTAGATTCATTTGACGCCATAGATTCGTCTTAGGGGCCGCTTTTGCAATCTATTCGACTTTTATTGGATTTTATTGGATTTTAAACGAATTCAATCCTTCCTTTTCACACGTATGATTAGCATCCGAGGAAACAGTCGTCGACTACGCGGAAGACCCTATCCAACAAGCGTGCGAGCAAGGCAAGTCATCACACCTCTTCGAACATATTGATCCCAATTGCGAAATAATATTGTTTTAAAACTTCAAATATGCATGCTATATACACAAATTAGTACCTATGCTTGATATGCCATGCCTTGACATTGTCTACCTTTATATACAATCTTTGTAACCCTCGATGTGATATAACCAAAGGATATATCTTCAGTAAAATGCTTACCCATGCTTATACTAGAATCTTGCATACTCATATTTTTTTTCAAAAGCTATATGCTTGGGCAACTACCTTAGGGAAGGTAGTTGAGATACAGCATGTGGAGACATGAGCGCCACATTGCCTTGAACATGATGAAAATAGTTTTGATGGAAAAATGAAAGTACAAGACCAATGTTTTTTGACTGGGCGGATGGATGGATTTGGGTGGATTCCGGCAAAGGCAAGTACCGTCCCTGGTCGATTAAGGACCGAGCCATGAGACTTACAACTTAGAACGAGCCAGTACAACCGTACTTCTCGAATGGGTATAGACCTAGCGGAGTAGATAGCCGAGCGGAGGCAGTATCCCTGCATAGTGGTTCTTATGATGAGATGTGGTTTGTGATATTGAGGTGAGGCTGCGGCCCACATACTGAAGTGATGAATCAAATCGAAATTAATTACAACTTAAAGACTGAGAGAGTTTCCCCTTAACCCGGGAGCGCCAGAACTCCTCTCACTGCTAGGAAAGGACAGCTAGAGTGCAAGAGGATTTAAGTTCATGGAGCGGGTACTGCCAAAGTAAGGTTATCGAAAAGCTTTGCCGTGACCGTCCCATATTGAGGGATGAAGGCTCATTCAATGAGCAGTTGTGGAGTACGGGTAAAGTGTACATCCACTGCAGTGTGAGTAAATCAATCTATTCGAATAGCCATGCTCGCGGATAATGAGCAGCGTGACAAGTTTCTCCCGTGGCTAGACTCATAAGTTTTAAAGTGATGGGTGGGTATGCATAATGATTTTTTGTGTGCTGGTGGACTCAACTTCTCGACCTGCGAGAAGGGGTAGACTCCCCAGAAAACCATAACGACTCGGAGGCGGGAAGCCATCCTTGGTATCACAATGGATGGTGGACAGAACCGTCACCGACATAATATACTCTGGAACTAAAAATTGACTTGGCTAGATGTAGGTTTGTGAAATGATTTGTGAAAATTGGCTTTGTGCAAATAAACCATAGCCATCCTTTGAATGACCCTATCATGTGCATCTCTTCCATGTTGGCTTGCTGAGTACGTTGGGTACTCACCCTTGCTATACGCACAAACCTTCAGATGGTGGTAATGAAGGACTGGAGGACCCCTATGCTTACTGTCAGGAGGGCGAAGGAGAAGAAGGCGCCTACTAGGTCTTAGTCCCTGGTCATTTCCTGTGTCAATCGACATGCCACTGCCTTCTGTCTGCTATCTTATCTAATTTCTGCTTTTGGTTGTATCCGGACCAATAGGTCCTGCATGTATTCAATAATGCCCTTGGGCCTAATATTGTAATATCTTTGGTGTAAGACCATTCGTGCACTTTGCACCTGATAATTCAGTAGTATATTCGTAAGTACCAAACTACTCGATCCGGGGAAATGGTACTATGAACACGAATGATTCTCGTTCCAAAAACGGGGGTCGATAAGAAGCTGCTCAGACGAGACTCACTTGGTCTACCTCACCCAGGTAATTTGTCACTTGGTAGCATATCAAGAGGCGCGTTACATGCGTCATCTTTTTAAGGGTATCAGTAAACGGTTTTGGGCCAAGCCCATTAATTGTTTGCCGCCTATTTTCTAGGTGTGGTTCACTACTTGCATTTTAGGGACTTGAGCATATTTGTTTTTACAATATGTGCATGGAAGAAACCCAATACCTATAAAATCCTTTGTTTTGCTGCTATGACATTGTATTTAAGATGGTTAATACAAAAGGATTTAATAGGAAGTGACAAACAATGTGTTTTGATTGCTCATAACCTAGCTTTTTATGTAAAAGTGGGGCACTGTTTGGCTTATTATAATGCAATCGACCTAGTGCTATAATATTGCATTTATACAATCGCATATATGTGCATTTGTTTTTAGTCCTACATCATTGGCTTAGAGCTGTACATGATAGTTTGGCCATTTAATTGGTGGTTGGTAAATCCATTTTGAGTACTATTAACTCGAATTTGACACCACATATGTTGTATTTTTTTATAAAACTACTCGGCTGGTTGATTCAGCCTATATTTTCAGGTGTGGTGAAGCCATGTGTCTTATATAGACTTAAGCATACTCGTCTTTGTGATATGCGCGCTGTGAGAACCCAATACCATAAAAATTTCTTTACTTGCTGCATAAAGTCCTTTTGTTAAAGTCATTGCTATACAATTTTTAAAGGTGACCAATAGCATGTTTTCATGGCTTTTATAAATTGGCTTCTTTTTTTATAAGAGACAGGTGCCATTTGGTTTCATTTTCAAAGACTCAGTTCGCCTAGTGCTATGCGCATTCTATACATGGTTGGCCTAGCGCTACGTGATTATTTTTAAAATTGCAGTTGGCTTGAGCTATGCGCATTATATTTTTAAGACGTGGTTGCCCTAGGGCTACGCGCATTATGTTCTTAAGCCATGTGGCCCAGAGCTACGCGCATCATATTTTAAACAGTTGGTATATCAATCGGGTCATGTTACTCAAGGATTCACACCGCATATGCTGTAAATTAATATTAGGTCACTTGGTTGGAGAAAATTATAGTTAAACACTATATGTTTAGTTGTTCCCAAACTAAGCACATAGTTGGAGGCTACACCTATTAGGTGCATCTATTCGATGCATATGTTTATTCATCTATTCGATACGTCTATCTATTTAATCTATTTGACGAGCCCTTCACAACCTCTTTACAAGATACTCAAAATAAGAACTCAAGAAGTAAGCACTTGGGAAGCCTTCACAGGGAAGATTGAAGCACTCAGTATTGGTCATGAACCACGAAGAAGATTGCAACTTGACTGTAAAGATCTCGGGGGCTACTATGGAGAATATGGGTACCGGGTATCCACACGACTTGCATATCCAACTAGAGATAGGAGGTGGGTCGGATCCATGTATTATGTAATAGAATAGGACTCAGTCATAGTGTTACCTTGTGTTCTATGGCAGGGCCTAAAGTCCCGATTGAGTATTACCATGTAATATATTAGAAAACTAATATTGTGTTTGGCTATGTTTTTCTCTTTGTAACCCTGCCTCCCAACCTATATAAGGTGGACAGGGCGCCCTCCAAGGGCACATCAACAGATATAGCAAGATAAGCACTATCAGATCGTCAGATCAATATACACTCAACAGATACAATTCTCAAATAGGAGTACGGTATTACCTCTCATCGAGAGGGCATGAACATGTCTAAACCCTTGTCTTCAGCATCCATCCACTTTTAGATCTCGTACGCTACCTCTTTTTGTTATTACCAATTTTCAGAATCAACAGACGTGATGCTTGTTCGAGACCATAAATTGACCTATTCATTTGGAAAGCTGATATTAATTTCCTCTTTTCTCTAAAATCTTTCTGCTGTAACATATATATTTCCTCCAAATGTCCATTAAGAAAAGCATTTCTAATATCTATTTTGTGTAGTTCGAGATCATAATAAGTCGTTAAAGCACTAATAATGCGAAAAGAAGTAAATTTTGCAACAGGAAAAAGGTTTCCACAGAATTGATACTTTCCCTTTGTGTAAATCCCTTAGCAGCAAGCCTAGCCTTAGAGCGGGTTCAATAGTGTAGCCGGCTTTCGGCTCCACCCATCTTTGCATCTAGTACCATGAGGTAATGTCAATCCCCTAGGTTGTTGCATTTTCGAGTTGTGTTCCGTTCCCAGGGCACGTACAGTGCCTAAGTCCCATGGCCGTGCGTGGGCCCTGGGCACACTCCCATGTATTGTACTAGAAGTTCTTGTTGTGTTGGATGAGTTTTTTAGAGATGTCGTTGATGAAGGAGTTCATGATAAATAGAATTTTATAAGTTCTGTTTCAACATGTAGTTGTATCTTGGAGTATCTTGAAGATGTAAATCTTGATGGAAGTCAGGGTCCCAGGGCCCTGGGAAGCAAATGCCCCGGATCTTGCTACCCCACGTGGGCAGGTTCTGACGTGACAATGAATTCTAAATATGATAGAAAGTAATAATGTGACCCATGGTACTTCATGATCCCGGAGAAAGGGGGACCCTGGTTCCAATTTCTCCAGCAGCTATCTAGGTATGCAGCACAATAAACATCGCCGGCGAATTGTGTAGAAACCGAATTTGTGAGATCTATGTACAAAAGCAGCTGCTTTGCACTCTGAATTGCATCAAATATGGTGGCTATCGAAAGAACGGGAGTTCATTCAATCGGGCCTCGATTGGCTGTTGCTCCTTGTTCACCAAGTTGATGATACAACGAGGGCGACAATCCTCCTTCTATGGTGTGCCTGGTATTTACAAAACAACATAGGCCCTGTTTAGTTGCATCCAAAATGCAAAAACTTTTGGGATTTTGGTCACTTTTTGGGTTTTTGGAACTAAACATGTGGGTGTAAACTGGGCATGTAACAATTTTGGATTTGGGAGTGTTTTGGCCCAAAAAGGTGAAAATTTTTATAGGGAGATGTGTTGGACACCCCCTACCCCACGCGGCCGCGCATGCCTTAGGCGCGCCCTCGTCCGCATCTGGCGCATTTCTTTCGCTCACGCCGCGCCAGCTGCATCCCCTTCTTCTCCAAGATCCGCCGCCGGGAGGCCATCCCCATCCCCGGGAGGCGGAGACGGCCGCGGGCGCCGGAGATGCAGCCGTGGTGGCTCGTCGCCGCACGTCACTGGTGCGGGCTGCGGTCGCGCGCGTGGGCTTCGACGGGCGGCGGATCCTGCGGACTCCATCGCCGCCGCCGCCGACCGACCAGCATTCAGCGACGAGAGGAAGACGATGATGGCCGACTCCGCCCGTCGCCCCCGGATCTCCCCCCACCGAGATTTCGTTCGCTTGCTATGGTGGCCGAGCACTGATCTGTCGATCTATACGCTAGCCGGATGAGGAAGAGGGAAGAGGATTTGCAGTGTGGATCTTGCTTTGTTTTGGCGCGCATGTCCACGGCGGTGGCGCGCGGCGGGATGATGCCGATGGGGCACGGGTTACAGCGGCAGGAATCTGAGGTGAGGTGCCTGAAATTTGAGAGATTTGGTTGGTGTTTGTGTGGATTCGTTGGTTCACTTTTTTGCCTCCAAACCCTTCTGTGGTTTTTTCTGGGTCATGTAGTTGCAAATAAATGGGGATTAGAGATTTCAGGACGAATTTGAGTTGAGCAAATCGGAGATTAGATGATTTTTGGTGTTTCTTGGGGCAATTTCTCTAGTTTCTTTCCCCTGGAACTGCGGATTTCTTGCAGGCATCTTGAGGTAGTGGTCTTCCGCATTGACATTAGAATAGGCAGGAGCCAAATCTGAGTGAGCTTTGTCAACAGAACCTCTCGCAATTTATGTGTTGATGCAGCTCACTAACGCAAATACTTGACCTGTTTGATTGTGTAACTGCCCTATATGGATGGATTATTTTTCTGTTCATAAATTACATTTATTTTATCTTTCAGAAAATTTATAACAAAAGTATCATATGACATGAACAAATGTTCAGAAGTTAATTTCAGCAGCATTATTCTTGCTAGAGAAGATACACACTATCTGTTGTATATGTATGACTTGATGAGATTGAGACTGCAAATCTGTTGTATCATGCATTTGTTAGGGACAAATCTGTCTTTATTACAACAACCCGAAAAGTTTACACATGTAACTAAACACCTTCTTTTCAGAAAAGTTTACACCCAAAATATTTTAGGTGAAAAGTTTACACCCAAATTTTGAAACTAAACAGGGCCATAGTACATAATAATGGACAAGCCTCAATATCGGGATCGGTGGTGTTTCTCCAAAGCTAAGCAGATTCATTGTTCCTCGTCCGGCAAAATAGTGAAGATCCTACAGGTAAGACAATCTGCCAACCAGGATGGCTGAAGAAGCCAGGCCCCCCTAGGACCTTGAATCATCAGCATCTACATTGGCAAACTCTAGAAAATGGTTGGGCAAAACTCAATGTTGATGGAGCCTTCAACCCAGAAAACGACAAAGGGACAATCGGGATAGTGGTCAGGAACTCGGGGGGATAGGTTCTTCTTACTTCCTGGAAAATTATTAGGCGATGTGCGGCGGTAGAGGAAGCAGAACTACTTGCTTGCTTTGAAGGACTTAAGCTGGTGGCTGAGTGGTTCCCAATGCCAATTGTGCTTGAAAGTGATTGTGCCACAATACTTGGGAGATTGTCTACTACGGCAGAAGAGAGATCAAGATGGTCCTTTCTTCTGCGTGCGACGAAGACTATAATAGTGTTGCTTCAGGAAATGTGTTTGATGCACTGTAATAGAGAGTGTCGGTAGCACATGAACTTGCTCAATTTGCTATATGATCGGGGCAAAGCACGGTTTAATATGATAGTGCATCGAATTGTATTATGCAATACCTACAACATGATTGTAATCCTGTTACGTAATCTCTCTATTTCCGCAAAAAATTTAAAAGTTAAAATCTGAATAGTTGTCGTTGATATAGAGGCAGTTTTTTATTCTTTTATTAGTTTTGGATGGAATAATTAGCTGAGTGCAGTTTCTCTAGAAGGTGTGTGATCGAAAGTAGAACTATGAAACCGTGGAGATTCCTCTTCGTTCCACCGTGCAACACACCACAGGACAGCTGCAATTGCAACTGCAACAACCTTAATCAACTCAATAGAAAAAAGCGTGCGGATGTTATCCTGGCAAGTCATTAACACTTATAAACAACCGTGCATGAGTGCACATATAATGTACATAGTCTTGTGTGTGCTGTACAGAGCAAGTTTTACGTACAACGCCCCTCTCAATTCGAAATATATGGTACGTGTTTTTGATTTTGTGCTAAGCCAAACTCCTTAAATTTGATTAAATTTATAAAATAAAGACATAACAATATTTTTAATACTATACCAAACGATGAATCTAATGAAATTAATTTAACATTATAATATTAATATGTTTTTGAAATTATGAGGGTGTTTAGCAGAACTCCAAATCCTGAATCGTGGTAAAGTAAAGTTGGAGCCTTGCCAAACGGTCCAGCTTCATAAAAATTTCTCTTACATCTCTTTGTAAAACTCCAAGAAAATACGTAAGGAGGTGGAGCTGTCTTCCACTAGCTTCACAGCTTCACTCTAGCTTTTTTTACTCTTTATGCGTAGCACTTCACATTTATTTACGTATGTACTACTTATTAATATTACATATCACATATGCCATATATTTACTTTCAACAAGCAAAAAAACAATAGTTTACTTCAATTCGTTCTCCAAATAAATAATAATTTAATTAGTTTAATAATTTTAAGTTTAATTTGTTTGATAATTGTAAACTAATGATTTAATTAGTTTAACAATTTTAAAATTAATTAGTTTTGTAATTTTAAATTTAGTTAGTTTAATAATTTTAAACTAATGATTTAGTTCATTTAATAATTTTAAATTTAATTAGTTTAATAATTCTAAATTTAATAATCTTACTAATGATTTAATTTTTCTTAAAAAATAAGTCATTTAGTTTGAATATTTTTAGAATCAATATAAAAACTCATTACAATCATTCAATAAACAGAAAAAACTAGGATATAATTATCCATCAATATATTTCAGGTTTTTTTGAGCCTGGCAACCAAAAGCTACTTAGATCACCTTCACTGTAGACCACGTCACATCGAATGTTTAGATGTTATTTTGAAATATTAAATATAGATTATTTATAAAACTTATTCATAATCGAAGGTTAATTTGCGGGACGAATCTAATGAGCCTAATTACATCATGATTTGATGATGTAATGCTACAGTAAATATTTATTAATTATGGATTAATTAGGTTTAAAGATTCATCTTATGAATTAGTCTCGATTCTATAATTATTTTTATAATTAGTTTATATTTAATTCTTCAAATTGATGTTCAGACATTCGATATGATATGAATTAAAGTTTAATTTCTCCATCCAAACACCCTCTTAGCTATGACTGGAGCTGTATGGATGAGTTCTGCCAAATGCCCTACCTACAAGCGCGGATGAGCAGTTGGCATCACATCTTGGACCGGGCAAATTGGCAAGTGGCAACTACTAATGCTTTGTGAACGCGTGTGAACATCTGGCAGAGTAGCTCAGAAGCTTCAGAACGTGAATGGCGCGCGAGGACGGTCGTCCCCAGGGTTTTCAATTCTGTGGCTTATGCCGTATCGCCCCTCGACGGCACGGCAAATTTCATACGAAATTTGCGAAAGCCGTGAAAACCGCCGGTAAGGAATAATAATGATGAATTTCGTTCATACCGTGGATTTCATGGATTCCGCGCGAAAACCGTGACGATTAGTGTGAAAAATGGCCAAACCGTCACGAAAAATGTGTAAATATTGTCCAAAAAATTAGGAAAAAAAACTAAAATAAGTGAATATATAAATATGATTTTTACACTAATATATTTGTGTGAAAAAATTATATTAATATGTATAATATTAATATAAGTATGGTTGTATGAATTACGTAGAGAATACTTAATGTGATGTTTAAAATGTAGTAAAAAATAAAAAATAGTGATAACTATGTATATTATTTAAATTAATATAATTGATTGATAAAAATCTTTTGTGCAACGAGATATAATAAACTTGGTTTGGCCAACTTCACGAAATAATTAGATTATGAAACGAGAACGAAATATTCATGTTAGCATATGTTACAAAGTTACAAATAGATCCCATAACAAGATTAAGAATAAACATGATAATAAGCACCCACATTGGCATGCAGAAAGAAATAAAAGGTGCTAGCTGTAAAAGATAGATCAGCTAGCAACAAATATTATTTCCATATTACAATTGCCAATTTGTCATCCATCTGTTGCATATATGTATAGATATACTTTGCATTTGCATTGCTTGTAAAAATAAATTTCTCATCTCTCTTGGAATCAACCGGAAAGCTATAGTAGAGATGGTGAACTTCTCAAAATTTGCACAAAAATTCGCTCGGACACAACAGAGTAGCGGCGGTTTTCGAAGCCTTTCGTGCGGCAAGCTTGCGTCAAAGCCACGATTTTCGCCTCCTACCGCGCGAGACGTTGTCCATGCCGTGCCGCCCCTCGCCGCCTTGTACTGCGTGAAAGCCGCCCTTACCGACATGGCAAGCTAGCTAATCTCTGGCGAAAACCGCCTAGATCTATACAAAAAGATAGCTAAACCCTGCGAAAACCGTGCGCCCAAGCAATGAGGGGACGACGTACCTGAAGTCACGGTTTTCGCGCGTCTCGCCGTGGTTTCCGCGCATGCCATCGCGAGATATGCACGCTTGGTGGCGGATTGTGTAGCTCCGACGTCGGCTTGCAAGGGGGAGGATGGCTGAGTGACAAAGGGGAATCGACTGCATCTCTCACGGTGGAACAAGCATATCTTTTTGAGAAGAAAATGGTGATGTGCTTGAATGGGCTTCATGAACAGTACACATGCACACAATGCGGTTTTTCCTTTTTTTTTCGAAAGTATAAATGATTTTTAAACGCCCATAATTTGTAAATTTTCATGCGTAAAAATTACCATAATTTTGGTAAATTCTTGTTCTGTACCACTAGGATTTTTCAATGAATTTTTCCAAAATTTTTGAATCTTTCCAAAATTTTTCAAATCCTACCGCGCCCTACCATTTCGCTACCGATGGAACGGGTGAATTTTGCGGCTTTCGTGGTGGCTTTCGTGGAATTGAAAACCCTGGTCGTCCCATCGAGGTATGCAGAAAAGCAGCGCTAACCTAAAATGCTGAGAAGAATCTGGACTTGCAAAGTTGTGAAGCTTTCATGAGAGAGTGAGGGCTTGTTTGGTTGTTACCCTCAGCAAATATACCTAACCTAGAGTCCAAGCCTGTGATTTGCCTGAGTTGTGTTTGGTTGGTGCCCTGAAGATATTGGCCTGATAATACTTGCCTGAGCGCGCACGCCTGAGTCAGGCCTAGGAAGTGGGTCGCCTGAGCCAACCTCTTCACATGCCTGAGTATTAATCACCACATCTACTGACCAAGTAAAAAAATGAAGTAAAAAAATGAGTCAGGTACAAATTGAACCAAACAACCCCGACCATTCCATCCCCTCAGGCTTGTTTTAAGGATATCAACCAAACACACTACTCTTAAAGAGATATGTCTGACCATATAACTTTGCTATCCAAGCTCAGGCTACTCTCAAAAATATAAAATGCTCAAGCAATTTGCTCAGAGGAGCAACCAAACAAGCCCTGAGACTGTGGGACGGAGCCTGGCTGCCTGGGACAATTTACACGATCTGCCTTTCCAGTGGGCACCTAAGCTAAAATCTAGCCGCTGTGGTACCGCTTCTCACCAACCGGCAACCCAAACTTTTTTTTCTCACAAAAAAGATGTGGTTGATTAGACCCCCTTTGCTGTTCAAGAAGCTGAGTGCATGATGCTTTTTGTGGCATCGACAAATGAAGAATCCGGCCTCTTGACAGGAAAACATTGACACTGCTAGAATGGAATAATTCACTGAATGGGAAAAGGAACAGTTCAAAGAATTTTTTCCATTACTAATCAAGTACTCTCTTCTTTTCGAATCGATAATAATTATCGTTCTAAATAAAACTAATGTTGAACTTTAAAATCTTTGCCTATCAATAATTTTTAAAATATTTATTTTAGAAATATAAATACGATAGGTATATATTAGCCTTAAAAGATATTTCAATAAAATTATACATTTGTTAATATTATATATATTATAATAAAATAATAGTAAAAGTTGTTTTTTAACCGTGTTCTTCTATAAAACGATAATAAGTACTATTAGTGGGGGGATAGTATCCAAACTTGTACGGTTGCTATCCTGATCTTTGCAGGCAAAACGGATCGATGAGAGCAGAATGATGCCCAAAGAAATAAATGAAAGGAGAGAATGATTGCTTGGTGTGAATAAGAAATAGTAAGCTAATAGCATGTTTAGATAAGATTTTAGCTGACAGACAAAGAAACCTCTTTTCAAGCAGACGATTATTTAGTCGTCGAGTCATCTGCTTTTACAACTATATATGTCATTTTTCCTTTTTGACATTATATAAACTATTAGTTGCTCTTTTTTTTTGCCTGCGTGGTTAGTGAACCTCTCTCTTATCATGAACTCATGTTATCCGTATCTGGCTAGCTTAAACTATACTTCCCTGTAATTTTTAATGTTTTAAGCAATATTTAAATCGAAATTTTATAATTTAGACTACGAATAATTTTAAAAATATTTAATTTAAAAATACTAATATATGTGTGTGGGTGTAAAACCGAGGAAATACTCCCTCTATTCGTTGTACGTATCATCACTTGACAGAGACCAACGGAAACGAATCATCCCTGTGATGCATTTAAGTCGACATGTAAACCAAGAAAACGTAGCTTACTGCATGCATGTAAACCGAGCAGATTGGTGAGGCATTCACGCAGGCATGAAAACCAAAGCAACGCCTTGATGCATGCATGCATTCAAACCGACAAAAGACCGTTTCCGCTCGTTAGCTAGGACATGCAATCCATAAACGGTGTCTTATCTCTAAGTATATCAAACCTATCGTATAAACATGTATAAATATAAATTATACAACCAACAGATAATGATTTGTCTCTAAGTTGTCTTTAAATTGTTTAATATTATCAACTATAAATATATGTTTTATATTATTGTATGGCTATTCGATGGAAACTGTTTTAAGGATAAATCAAAGCAACACAATTATAATATATTTTAATTATATATTATAATTAAAATATATAATTAAGGATAAATCACCGTCCCGCCGACGCTGGACCCTGCGGACGGCCTCCGCCGACGCGCTCGCCGTGGGCGTGCTCTGGGCCTCGGCTATCGTCGTCGTCGCCGTCGCTGTGGCCGTCCTAGCCCTCGGCGGAGTGGCCCCTGGGGACGGGCCCGCCACCCGCGAGCCTCTCGATCCGCGGGGAGGAGCAGCGCGCTCCGCGCCGCCACCGCGTGACAGAGATGGGGGAGGAGCGGGGTCCTCCTCTGACCTCTTCCTCTTCCCCTTAGGGTCCGGGCCCCCCGGATCGCTTCGGCCCGGACCCCGGCGGTTTAGCCGCCCGATCGGCACCTGGTTGTCGGCGTCGTCGTAGTCGCCGCCCCTGCCCCTCGGAGTAGCGTCCGGCGCCGCAGACGACAAGCCCACGTCGTCGCCCACCACCTGCCACGTGCAGGATCTCAGAGCACGCCGAGTCCTGGCACAACGGCATCAACTCGGGCGGGAGCTGCGTCAGGTCCATCGCCGTGACGCCGAGGGTGCGGCGGACCAGGATCGCGAGGTCCCTCTCGTCCCAGTTGAAGGCGGCGCCCACGTGGGTCCACATGTCGTCGTTAGGGCCCGTCTACATGTAGGCGGGGCGCGGCCTTTCCTACAACGGCGCAATGCGCCTCATCTGGAAGTCGCGGAAGACTGCGTGGCTGGACAGGCCCCCCTCCGGAGGTAGCTGATTCGCTCCAGCACCCCATCCAGCTCCCTCCCGGCTCGCGGACGCGCCCCCTAGCTCCTTTGGTTCACCGGGATCCCCGTCGGCAGGGATAGGCGGGGGTGGTCGCCTAGGCTGGTGTAGAACCAGAACACCCTCCAGTTCTACCACCTGGAGCGAGGGTGGATGTTGATGAAGGGGGTGTCGACCGTCCTGTCATTCCATGGCTGGATCGTCACGTACCCGACCGCGCCGAAGGAGCCCGCCCGACACACCCGGAAGAACTGCTGGAAGAGGTGCAGCGAGGGCATCACCCCCACAAACATCTCGCAGGTGTGGGCGAACACGGCGAGGTAGAAGACGGCGTTGGGGGTGAGGTGGTGCAGCCGGAGGTCGTAGAACTCTAGCACGTCGAGGAAGAAGTGGGAGAAGGGCCACACCAGCCCGACCATGGTGAAGGAAGCGAAGAACACCATCCTCGTAGGGGGCCGCTCCTGCGGGACATCACCGCCGCTGCGTGTGCCGCGCGGCAGGTACTTGTTGAAGAGGCTGCGAGCCTCCGCGGTGCGGACCAAAGATTTAGGGAGCACACTCCCCGGCTCGAGAGGCAAATCGCGGGCCATCTCAAGGGTGGGCACTGAAGTGCGAAGGGAAAGCCAGTGGCGAGAGGAAGGAGGTGAAGAAGCAAAGGGCGCTGGGAAGATGAGAGGCGAAAAGCTGTGAGAGGCAATGGTTGTGGGAAGCGTAGAAACCGATCCCCCTCCACGCGGATCCGTTTTTATAGGCAACCATGGCCCCCTCGGATTCCACGACATTAATTTCGCCCCACTACCACACTGCGTGCCTCCTTGCCTCCGCGTCCCTTCGTTTCCTTTTCGCATCCCCTTGGGTTCCCACGCCGCTTGGATTTCACGCCGCCTGGGGCTTCACGCCCACCAGGCACGCTACGCAGGGCGGAGAGAACTAGGCGGTTTGAATGGGCCCCCGCGCGCGTGGCCCGAATAAACTCGCCCCCCGTCTTGAGAAAGCTTGGCCTAGCGTGGCATCAGTTGTCGCGTACCAGCCTCTTGCCATAGCAAGGCACATCCAGTACCCGGGCCCACACACTCAAGGAAATGGCGTTAACCGCGCCCGAGCCCGACTCAGTCCTGGTCAACACCGGGGGGCTACTGTCGGTGATATGGGCCCAGGGGTATGTCAGAGGCATGATATCCGGAAAAAGGGAGGCGCCCTTGCCCATCAAGACGTGCCAAAGATATGTCCTGAATGGCCCAAGTGAGTCCCGGCCACGGGCGGCCACGTGGTCGCCCCAAGAGGGGCCTGGCCCGAAGGCTGCCCGGAGGCCGCCGTGCTCCCAAGCGGCAGGGTCCGGGGTCACCCGGACCCACGGACGGCAAGGTCCGGGGTTACCCGGACCCCCCATCCCTCATCCCGCACCTCTCCGAGAGAGGGGCGAGGCCAACTGCCAACCACCTCATTTAATGCCCAAAAAAAGAGAGGCTGAGCGCCTGTCCCGTCGCATTTAAGGCGATGTGAGGCGCGCCTGTCAGTCGTTCTCATCATCATCCCTTTTTTCCTGTCACGAGGCAAAGGGGCCTAAAGTCTTTTTGACTGTTATCGCGGTATGGCAGCGCACCCACTCCGCGCACACCTCCCTCATGCCCCGTCTAGTCACGTTAATGCATTGGGCAGCCGCGTGGGAGAGAGAGTACGAGCGCAGGAGGCGTTGCGTCAGCGCCTACCCGCGAGATGGGCCGCTGACCAGTGGGTCCCATCGGAGTAGGTAGGCTGGCCATCACCGCGTCAGCAGCATGGCTGCTACGACGACCACCTTTTTCTGCCTCCCCCCATGACGCTGCAACAGGAACAAAGATGGGGGTGGCTTCTCCAACAAGACAAGGCAAGAGCCGCTCCATCACGTGGAGCGAAGTAGAGGAAATCAGGACTACTGTGGTGTCCCCTTGCACTATAAAAGGAGCCTCAAGTCCATCATAAAGAATGTTCTGTTTTCTCCAATTCAAACCCCGGTTTTGGGTTCTGTTCCGTGTTCTGCTCAGGGCTCTATTCTGCTAGTCCGTAGCAACGCTCGATCCATCAGTCGTTGGGAGAGGGAAATACCATCACTGATCCTTGTAATCCATCCACCATATTACGCAAGAACAGGAGTAGGGTATTACACCTGGTAGGTGGCCTGAACCTGTATAAACCTTTGCGTCCTCGCAATCTCAATTTTTCTCGGTTCACCGATGTCATCCTATCTTCATCGTGAGTTTAAGCCAAGGTTCATCGCTCCCCATGCCAAACCAAAAAAGAGGGTCCCTCGGATTCCCGCGTGTCGATCTCCGACATCGACAGACTACAAAAATTGTAATAGTATCTTAATTTGGTTAAAAAATTCTATAAATCAACGTGACAATTTATTTTTTGCTCCATAACACTATCATAAAAAATTCAACCAGTTTTGATCAAGTAAGACTATATGTTGTTTATAAATGGTTACACCTCTCTTTCATCTAAACATTACTCTAAGTTTCAAAGTGTATATACCTTATAAGAAGCTATGATTAACATGGCAACTCATATATAATTATATTGCAATTCTAGACTATTTTCTCCTCTAGATATATTGTTTCTCTTTAATCCCTCTCTATTTTCCTTTTGATCTGCTGTTGATCAAGACAGGAAAAATTTAACTTTTTCTTTTTATTTTTTTATATTTTTTCTTGACTTAGAAACACACGAGAGGTAGTCACAGAAAATTTGACCCTAAACAAGCGAAAGACGTGGCCTGTGAAAAATTCAAAAGACACGTTCAGAATCGAGAAAAAGCATTCGGGCTCGAGAAGGCAACCTTCTGAGGCGTTTTTGGGGGAAATAAAATTATCGAACGCGGCAAAGCTGCAAACGAACGTATCCAAAAAAATTTTCTGATCGATTTTCATATATGGAACGTCTCGATCGGAGTCCATATGCAAAAGTTATGACCGTTTTAAAACCAACTCCGAATTAGAGGACGAAACGGGAACAATGCGTGCAAAACTTGTTATACGCACGCCAACTGGACACGATGCGTGTCCAGGGATTGAATATTCTTATAATGTTGTAGATCTCTTCAATTTGTATATTATCACCAAAATAATTTCGTAAAAATAATTGTCTATTGAGAATAATTAGTTAATAACAATATGGTGATTTGTAATTACCATGTAATGATTAATTTAAATTTGTTACACGCACACAAACTATATTATATTTGTTACACGCGCACAAACTATATTATATGTACAGTGGGAGCTACTCTGTTATAGTTTTATCTAAATGAATTCTAAGTTTCAAAGTTTATATACTTTACATGAAGCTATGAACTTGTATGCATATCAAATTTGTACATAACATTAACTCATTATCACAACATATGAAGTTATATTGCCATTTGTGTTGTGAGAAAAATATTTTTTCTATTTGATTTTATCTCATATCCAGGAATTAGATGGAGAATTCAATAGGTTTATAGATAATTAAAACCTTACATTTCTAAATTTGTTTAGAAAAATACGGCGTCATCCCATGCGGCCCACTTAAACGACCGTACGAAAAAATCGATTATCCGTGCGGGCGACTTAAGCGGCCGTACAGAAAAATGGATTACCCCATACGGTCGCTTAAGTGGGCCGCACGGGATAGTGTGGTATTATCCCGTGCGGCCCACTTAGGCGACCGCACAGGATAATGCATCTTTGACTTTTTTCAGGCGCGGTCACTTCTGACCCGTGAAATCTATTTGGATCTCGTCCAGAAAAACCGATTTTTTAATAGTGTCACCTTTCCGTGTGCCAACAAATCACTAGCTATGGCGAGCCGCAGCTGCTATGGCCGGCCGCTACGCAGCGCCACTCCTCACCTTCCCGTGTGCCAACATATCACAAACACAGCGCGGCAGCTACGGGGAGCCGTAGCTGCTATGGCCGGCTGCAGTGCGGCGCCGTGCCGCTCGGTCGTCACCTTCCCGCGCTGGTGTGCATGTGACTCCCATGCACGCGCACAGCAGATCGGCGGTGAAGAGGCTCCGAGTCGACGGCTCTTGTACAACGCGAGCCAAAGTCGTGTGTAAACGTTGGAACACGAGCCCGCATCATCCTTTCATGAAGCGACAAGGCTGCTATCTCTAAGCTTTGGCAGGGGGCTCTATGAAAAAAACAACATACAAACAGGGTGAAAGGAGCCGTTGTACGTCCTCTTAGGCGCCGATCAATTTGGAACTTCTTTATTTACCTAATACGATGATGGGAATGGTGAGAGTATATGACAAGTCTTACACATCAAGGTCATTCTCAATGCTGGTTTTATCAAGATTTTAAATACATTTAATGCTATGACATATCAGCAAAGAAGGTAATCAGAATGAAACCATTTCATTCAGCTCAAAGGGTGTCGTTCCGCTTATCGGGCAAAGAAACAAGGTGAAACTTGCATTGGGAGCATCGGATTTTTATGGCAACTGTCGTGCGCTCGTGCTCTCCTCCTCCGGCTCCTGTGCTCTCCTCCCATGCCATGCGTGCTCATCTGCCAACTCCCACGCTACCCTTCCGCCCATATCCGCGTCGCCCGGTTCCTCTTCTTCTTTCCTTGGAGCCGTGTCGCCTTCCCCTTTCGCCCATACATGCGCCGCCCTTCTCCTCTGATCGCGGTGTCATTTTGCCGGCGACGCATCGGCCGGTGACGCGTCGCTCGGAGACTCGCCGCCCAGATCCACGCCGCCCGGTGAAGCATCGCTCGGAGACGCATTGTGCTTCCGGCCAACTCCCTGCCGCTTGGAGCTACGCTGCCCGAAGCCGCGCCTGCTCGGAACCTTGTCGTCCTCGCCGTTGACTTGTGTTTAAACACAAGTGACTGCATAATCTCATAGAGAGCATTAGATCACAACACATACAAATACTTTAATATTGTTTTATTATCTATAAAACTGTAAAATGAAATTGTGCATTAGACGTTACAGTTTTATCTAGCATTTTATATATTTCTAAAGATGACATGTTATTCTTGAAAAATGTGAAATGAAACTATGCGATTGGTCAGAGCAATTTATGTGTCACCTTTTTACTTAAAAAACACGAACACTTTAGCAACATCTGTCGCTACGGGTGAAAACGACTAGCAATAATTAATTTGAGCATTGCTGCTAGAGTACCTTAGCTTGTCTCCGTGCTAATGCATGGAAGAGACTTTCTCGTATGCTTGGGAGGCACTATATCCGTTCATCGTCTCTAATCTAACGATACATAACAAAAGATAGCTATGATAAGCATTAAAAATGTGGGTCAGGTATTAAGTTTAAATAACAGGTGAAACATAGATAGGTAATTGTACTTGTATGACGGTTAATTCAAACAAAACTTAGAGATAAACTCGGCAGTACTGTTGCGTGAAAATAGATAACGGAGAATCAATCACGATTAATCTTACACGGGACTTTGTTAATCATAAAAACATGTTCATGTAAAGCGAACCAAGTACAATTATGTACTAGAACCAAGTAATCAACTTTCACAAGCATCTATCGGTGAAAAAATATTCTGAAAAGGTGGATCGTCAGGTCCATGTCTCTTGTCTTTATGGATCATACGAAGAGATAGAAAGGAAGAGAGTATTACTTTCGGATTAAGTTATAGGAATTTGTACGCATGTATTGATAAAAAATAGCGAACCAAACGGATGATCACCATGGAGTAACTACCACTACTAGAGAAATTATTATTGGTTGAAGTGAAAAAATTATTATTGGTTGAAGTGGCAAAAACCACAGTAGTTCCAGTTTGAGTTGCACCCGGATCTCTAGTCCTGGTTTAAAAATTCAACGGTCCTCTAGGAACTTTAGTCCCGGTTCGTGTCACGAACCGGGACTAAAGATCACCTTTAGTCTCGGTTCAAATGTTGTCGAGCCGTCGGAGCGCCGGGCACCTTTAGTCCCGGTTGGTAACATCAACCGGGACTAGAGATGCTACCTCTAGTCTCGGTTGGTGTTACCAACCAGGACTAAAGGTGCCCGACGCTTTCTGACACGCTCTAACAACATTTGAACCATCCCGGTTCTTGACACGAACTGGGACTAAAGGTCCTAGAGAGCCGTTGAATTTTTTAATCGTTGCCTCGGGACTAGAGATGTCATCTCCAGTCCCGGTTGGTAACACCAACCAGGACTAGAGATTTTGCTTTATATACTCCTTCTTCCTCCTCCATCCCGAGCCAGCACACTTGTACATCTTCAAAATTTTTCATATGTTGGAGGTCCAGTGCTGTCAAGGTTAGCAACTTCTTTGTGATAATACACAAATATTTGCTATCTATAAGGTTAGCAACTTTTTCCTCTTATAGATTTGCAGTTGTTTTCTATACATTTTGCTATCTACATGTCATGTGTTATCTACAATCTTAGCCCTTCACATTTTGCGGTTGTTTTCTATACATTTTTATCTCTAGATTTGTATGAAAAATATGAGGAGATGTTTTCCTCCCCACTGAAATTTACCTCTAGTCCCGATTAGTTTTAAAAATCGGGAGTAATTATTACGTGTCCAATTATATTGTGTTATATTTATATATAGTTATAATTAACATATATGTTCATATATTCATATATAATTAACATATGTTCATATAATTAACAAAAAATATTATAATTGAAATAACATATAATTAACATTTGTCATATTCCAAACTATTTAAAATTTAAATAATAATATATAATTAACATATTGTCTATTTGAAAAATATTTTAAATTAAAATAATAACATATAATTAACATTTGTCGTATTTAAAACTATTTTAAACCATAAACCCTAAACCCTAAACCCTAAACCTAAACCCTTTTACCATTAGCCCTTAACCTAAACCCTAAACCCCAAACCCTAAACCCTCGTGCGGCTGCGTGTTTAGGGTTTAGGGTTTATGGTTTAAAATAGTTTTAAATACGACAAATGTTAATTATATGTTATTATTTCAATTTAAAATATTTTTCAAATAGGCTATATGTTAATTATATATTATTATTTAAATTTTAAATAGTTTGAAATATGACAAATGTTAATTATATGTTATTATTTCAATTTATAATATTTTTTTGTTAATTATATGAACATATGTTAATTATATATGAATATATGAACATATATGTTAATTATAACTATATATTAATATAACACAATATAATAGGGCATCAATAATTAGTCCCGTTTTGAAACCACCCGGACTAGAGGTGAATTTCGTGGACGAAAACATCTCTAGTCCCGTTGGTGGCTTCAACCGGGACTAGAGATGCCCACCTACCGGCCACGTGGCTGCCCCGCCATCTCTAGTCCCGATTGGTGGCTTCAACCGGGACAAAAGGTATGATCTTTAGTCCCGGTTGATGGCTTCAACCGAGACTATACCACCTCTAGTCTCGGTTGATGGCTTCAACGGGACAATAGATGTCGTACCTATATATAGCAAGGGCCTCACTGGGATCCAAACACTTAGCCGTTTTCGCACAACTGCATCGTCTTCTTCATCGTCGCCATCGCCGAGCACAAGGACGCCGCCGCAGCACGCCGTCTCCGTCGTCTTCGTCGCCGTCGTCGTCGGAGGAGGACCGCCGCGCCACCGTCTTCGTCGCCGTCGCCCCGCAGGTTAGCCGCCGCCCCCTTTTTCTCCGTGATGCGCGCTAGGGTTAACCGCCGCCGTCGATGCCATCGCCATCGCCGCCATTGTCGTGGCCGCCGCCGACGCCGCCGCCGTCGCCGTCGCCGCCGCCCCCGCCCGGATCCCCACGCCGATCGGCCGCCCCCAAAAACCTTAAACCTTGCCTCCCCGCCACGCCACCGGCCGCCTGCATCCTCGCCGTTGTCGTCGCCTCCCCTCCATGTCGCCGCCGCCGTGGCCGCCGCTGCCGCCGCCGCCGCCGTGCTATGTTTAAATTTGCAAATTTTGTGAATGTGAATGAATGAGGAGGATTTGAATATGATTTCGATGTGTATGTGTAAATTTGTGAATATGCTTTCGATGTGTATGTGTAAATTTGTATGGACTTTATATGTAAATGGACTATTTATTTAAATTTTAATACGTGAATATTGTGAATTTAGAATTTTGAATGTGTATTTAAATTTAAATACATGAATAGATTTAAATTTGAATTTGTATGTGACTTGTGAAGTTTGTATTTTTGAACGAACGAAAACGATAAAATCAACAAACGGATGTGAACGGATGGACGGACGAACGAACGAACGAGTGTTCGTTCGTTCGTTCGTGGACGAACGGACGGACGGACGTGGACGAACGGACGGACGCACGAACGAACACTCGTTCGTTCGTTCGTTCGTTTGGTCGTTCGTTCGGTCGTTCATTCATTCGTTCGGTCGGTCGTTCGTTCGGTCGTTACAACGTACATAGGCATGCAACGTCCTCTCTCTCCTGTCCTCTCCACTTCCTCTCCTCTCCACCTTATCTCCCTCACATCATTCTCCTCTCTTTCTCTCCTCTCCTCCAGATGATCGTCCTCACTGACGTCAACGAATGTTAGAACGAACGGACGATAGTTTAGGATTTGGGTTTGGGTTAGGGTTAAGGGTCCGAACGAACGGATATGAATGAACGATAGTTTAGGGTTAGGGTTGGGTTTAGGGTTTAGGGTTTAGGGTTTAGGGTGAACGAACGAACGACCGAACGGAGACGTGAACGATAGATTGAACGAATGGTCGGTCGTTCGGTCGGTCGTTCGGTCGTTCGTTCGTTCGGTCGTTCGGTGTGGATGTAATCCGAGTGACTTCGAAAAATATCACCATTGTGGATGTGCACAATGGGATCTAGTGTCTATCGGATTTCATCTATTTTTTTCCATATTCTTTTTTGTCTATGTTTTTTACGTAGACATACACGATATTCCTAAATAATTGATACATGTATTAACCGAATAATTTTTTTTCAGAATTCTTTGATTAAGTCCTCAACCCACAACAATCAAATGGCGGATCATGACGAGGAACAGTTTCTCCTTGATGAGATCGCACGAGGAACAGAGTTTTACAACGAGGAGGGACACGAAGATCCAGATTAGTACATCACTGATGAGGGGAACGAGGAGGGAGACGAGCAGAGGAACGAGGAGGGAAATGAGGGCTCCGCCTCTGCTGGATAGAACAGGCCACGCGGCCTCAGCAAGAAAATAGAGGGTTGACATGTCATAACGGAGGTGGCAGTTGACGGTCGACCAATTGCCCCAGAGGACGCCGCAAGGAAGTTTGTGGCGCACAGCGGATGGGTGGTGAGGGATCACGTGCCTGTAAGCGTTGCCAACTGGAGGCGGTCTACCAAAGTAGGAGAAGAGCAGAGCTATCTCCTAGACTCAGAGAAAGAGATGTTGTGGACAACAATGCTACAGACGTTCACCATCCCAGACTCAGATCAGGCAAGGGTCAAGGAATGGACGTTGAAGAAAATGGCAGAGCTCTTCAGGAACTAGAAGAAACAGTTACACAAGAAATATATCCTGAAGGGCCAGACACCAGACTTTGACAAGTTTCCAAAGCTCAAAGATCATTGGGATGCTTTTGTTGAGCACAAGACCAGTGAAGAAGCGCAATCTATCATAGAAAAGAATAAGGCCAACGCAGCCAAAAAGAAATACCATCACAGGCTTGGGTTAGGCGGCTATAAAAAAGCAATGGAGAAATGGGAAAAAATGAAAGCCGACCTAGAAGCACGGGATATCGTTCCAGGCACATCAAACTGGCCGGAACGATCAAAGAACAGGTTCTATGCTCACGGCGGCTCACTTAATCCCGTCGATGGCACAGTCATCTTTGATGATGAAATTCAAGAAGCCGGACGGAGGTTAGAGGAGGCGGTGCAGGCCAGTTCCTCGGGCTCGTTCAGGCCCGATAGAGAGAAGGACAAGCTAACGCTCGTCCTCCAAAACCCAGAGCACCCGGGGCGTACGCGAGGAAAAGGCGTCGTCCCCTGGAAATACGGGTTCCAAGCTAACGTCGACACATACAGGAGCCGAATGAGGTCAAAGCGAGAGAATGATGCTAGATTCGCTGAGATGAAAATAAAGCTCTCGCAGATCGATCAGATTGTCGACGAAAAGGTGGCCCTAAGGTTGGCTGAGGAGCGGAGCCAGTGGGTTAGCCAACAGTCGGATCCAGCAACAACCGCACAACTCCAACAGCAGTGCAGCAGCTGCGCGTCTAATGGAAATGAAGGCGAGCTGGCCCCACAAGCTCAACCGGGTCCGCCATGCCCCGTGGATGACATCACACAGCGGACCCCGTGTGAGCTGCACATCCCGCTGAAAAACATAACAATTAAGGTATGTTCGTACTTTTATGTTGTACGTATATTTTCTTGAATAACTTGTCAATTAACGTTCATTACTAACTAATAAGCAATCTTCTCGAACAGGTCGCATCGGCCATGGCTATTCCAGTAGCCTGAGACGGCACCTACCACTCCTGGCCCGTTCCACCTTCGCACTCGAAGGTTGAAATTGAATAGGTGGAACGCGGCTATGAAGATCTAGAGCTGGATATCCTCGGAGGAGACGGGAAGACGACACTAGGAGAAACGGCTCATGGAATATTTCTCTGGAGGAAGATCTTCATAAAATTCCCCTGACAAACAACGTCTCCTATCGTTCCACCGCCCTCGCCTCCACGTGGGCCGTCTCCTACGCCTCCTTCACCGCCTCCGCCTCCTCCGCCTCCTGCGTCGCCTCCACGAGCACTGACTCCTAAACGGCCGTCTCCAACTCCACCGCCTTCCAACCCTCCTTCGTCGCCACAACGAGCACCGACTCCTAAACGGTCATCATCCAAGAGCGTGCCGTCAATATCAAGCGGTCGTCCAAGAAAGACTCAGAGAATTGAGAAGACGCCGCCACCCGCACCAAAGCGGTCGGCTGCTGGCAGGGCGAAGAAAGTGGGAAAAGATGTACCCAGCTTGGCATGCAGCCACAGAAGCCACTGGAGTTCAGCATGATTCCAAATATTAGACCTGATTTAAGACAATTCATTCAAGAAGCTAGAATTAATATGGATCAATTACACGGGCGTGCACCCCTGGCGAAGGCTCCGCTTAAATACAAGTTCAACCTTGGAAAGCCTCTCGTCAAGCCGGATCTCGTGAAAAGGCTTCCAACTCAGATGTACCGCTTCCATCAGTGGTACATGCAACAATCCAGCAAGGGTGAAGACATGATAACATGCAAATATTCAATTGACTACTTCTTCGATGGAGATGACTACCTCTATCTCCGATTCGAAGATATATTCGACCTGTACCAACTTGATGCCCTCGACGTCTCACTTCTAACCGCGCTGGTTTTGTAAGTATCGCCCAGTTATTTCATTTCTTACCTCCTTGAATTTAGCTGACTAAAATTTTTTTTAATCGTTGTAGAATGGCGATTCAGTACTGCAACAAGCACGAATGCATCAAGCATGGATTCATGGATCCACGCAAAATCAATGACCCATTGGTTGATCAGTTTCCTAATGACACCGTGGACAACATATACAACGTGCTTGTAAAGCAACCCTTCCGGTCCTTTATCCTTCTGCCCTACAATACTGCGTAAGTTTTTTCTTTCTTTCCGAACCAATTTCAATCCCGTGCATACATAAAGTTTCATATGTGTCATCTAAACCAATTTGCAGATTCCACTGGATTCTGTTAGTACTTGACATGGGCCAGTCGAAGATCCATGTCTTTGACTCAATGGATAAACCAGAGTCCACGTGCTCCGACATATTTGAACTATTTAACAGGTAATGCCATCTTACTTTCTATTGCATATATGCGGTTCTCGGATAATTACGTGCTAACTTTCAACTGCACGTAGGGCATGGGAACGATTTCGGGTCAATGTTCGCGAAAATTGGAAAGATAAGCTCTCTGTGCGGATGAAGTTTCCAGTGAATAACATGCCTGCTCCTAATTTGAGTTGAATCATTATTATGTTCTAAAATATAAAATACATATTAAATCTGTCGTTGTTTCTCTTTTAGTGTGCAAAACAGTCGCAAGGCACCAACCTATGTGGATATTACATCTGCGACTACATTCACCGCTTTGTGACCGAAGTCAAAACTGTCGATGATCTAGATGTACGTATAACAGCAATTCATACATTACGTCTCGATTTCTTATTCACTTCATATATTTATTTCTCGTTTAATCTAATTAATGACAGCATATGCGAGTAAGAGACGACCTCCCCACGAGACTTTCATATAAGCCGCTCAGGAAGATTTGATGGGATTTATTAACGAGCAGGTCGTTGATCCCGCGGGGGAGTTCTTCATTAGTTTTAGTAGCTAAACCACTCCATCCATAGCAAAGTAGATTAGAGACAATTTTTTCTAAGCTAGCTAGGAAACATATATGACTATTGTACATATTTTGGTAATATATGTATATTTCCTTTCTTAAGTTCGTTTAAATGTGTATAAATTATATATTTATGTGTAATATAATATATATGTGTAATATATATATAGCAGATCTATTGGAGAAAGGGCAAATTAAAAAAAATTAAAAAAAATCTTTAGTTCCGGTTAAAGCCACCAACCGGGACTAAAGATGACGGAGACAGCCACGTGACTCCGCCATCTTTAGTCCCGGTTGGTGGCTTCAACCGGGACTAAATATACATCTCTAGTCCCGGTTATTTAACCGGGACTTGAGGTCGTTCATCTCTAGTCTCGGATTCATAGTTCCAGTTTGACAATCGGGATTACTGAGGGTTACGAACCGGGACTAGTGTGGCTTTGTCCAGTAGTGTACATGGTTGAATGTCAAGGATAGAATTAGAGAAGTTTGTTGACAAAAAATTACTAAATTGCCCACATTTATGCGTTTCTATTTCTCAGTTATCCCTTTTAAATCAACAGTACATATTCAACTCAGAGGAAGGTATCCCAAGTACCTCTCAAGCATGGTAAAAGCCCTCTGCATGAAAATATAGTATAGTGCAAGACAACAAATTTAGCAATTTGACACTTTGTTATTCGTTGCCAATTTATTTTAATTAACAACTTATGAGTATAACATATGGGACCATCTGATTGATCAGGATGTCAAATAATCAAAATTCATTTTATAAAGTGTCAAATTATACCAACAGTGCTCCCTGCCATCTGCAGGGGTTTGGCTCTTGAAGGATAGCATGGCAATTGAATGCCCATTTATCGACAAAGGAAGGTGCCCCATAGATTTTTTTCATATATAGTCCCTATGATTTTTTACTTTGAGATATTGACAGTCCAATTTTTTTAATCTTTATTTAGACTTAGACCATGTGCGCCGCCACTTTCCTTAGTTGTTTTTCCATAAAAGGTTCGCGATTCACGTAATGGCCATAAGATTCCCTGACATAGATCTCCCGATCTGGTGCAATTAATTGAGGTTAGCCGGACAACCACGCGCATCATCATGTTTAGACGATCTCGAGTTCTCAACTGCTTCATGAATCTGAACAGAATTTATACTTCGTTGCTGCTCGGTTCCTCGGAAAAATTTATACAGCAAGCTCTGTATATACACACACATAAATGTTAAAGATTTATCGACGTAATCATAATTAAAAGTTTTACTGATAAAAAACAAATATTCTAGTCTACTTTTAAATCCTACAGTAACTTTTAAAGTTATATATATATATAGCAAAATGTCCGTGCGTTGCAACGGGACGATGACGTAGGGAGAGAAGCACGCGAAGGGCGAAGGTCCAGGTGACGGCGCGGGAGCTCCGAGCGGCGATGGGAGGAAGGGGCGCGGGGCACGGTGTGGGGCGCGGCGCGGGACGCAACGCGGATGAGGACGAAAGAGAGAAACGCATGAGGTTTTTTTCATTCAAGCCCTCTCTTTTTTTAGCATTGGGACTGCAGGTTAATTTTATAAACACTCAAGGGGTTTTCGGCAAAATAACCCCTTTTTCTTCTTTAACTGGGTTTTTTAAATAGCCAGGTGGACTGCGGGTTAATTTCGAAAAAACTCAAGGGGTTTTCTGTAAAATAGCCTGGCAAAACAAAATTTGGGTAGAAACACTACTTGCTTTATAGATAGTTATATATATACTAGCAACTGTATCCGTATGTTGCAACGGGTGAAGTCGAGGCGCGGCACGGATGGGGACGGGCGGGAGGTGCGTAGGAGGTCTTTTTTTTATTCAAGTCCTCTCTTTCTTTTCAGCATTGACACTGCAGGTTAATTTTATAAACACTCAAGTGGTTTCTGCAAAATAGTCAGGCGGACGAAAATTTTGAGTAGAAATACTACTTGCTTTATATAGATAGTTATATTATATATATATATGATTTTCGGAGCTAACTACAAATCGGATACTTGATAGTTATATACTTGATAGTTATATAGATAGTTATATTATATATATATTATATGATTTTCGGAGCTAACTACAAATCGGGCAGGCGTCCACCTATCTTGTTGCCGCTATTCCTCTCTCCGACTTTAGGTCTCATTTAGTTTCTCCGACTAAAATTTAATTAATATCATATCGAATATTTACATATTATTTTAAAATATTAAATATATATTATTTATAAAATTTATTTATAATCGATGAATTATTTACGAGACGAATCTAATGAACCTAATTACATCATGATTTGATGTTGTGATGCCACGTTAAATATTTGTTAATCATGGATTAATTAGAATTACATCATGATTTGATGTTGTGATGCCACGTTAAATATTTGTTAATCATGGATTAATTAGTCTTAATAAATTCGTCTCGCGAATGATCCTCCGATTTTACAATTTTTTATAATTATGTTTAGTTTTTAAATTAATATTCAAACAAACATGAACTTAAGTCCATGAAACCAAACGCCCCTGTGATACCGGTCAAAAGCATGTTGCCCTTCGCTACCTCTTCATAAGCAGGGATGCACATGCACCCATCGGCCATCAACCATGCTCCTGCAGAGACGTAGACCTATACCCATACATATAGAATTTGAACGAAGATTCATATATTTTACTCTTCTAAACTACTTATTAAATTTAAGATCTAATCCTTTACAATGAGATGTTACATGATTATGGCCCTGTTTGGTTGAGGGACTAATCTCTTTAGTCCCTTGAAATTAGTCCCTTTTAGTCCCAAAAATACCAAACACCCTTGACTAAAGGGACTAAAATAGTTTTAGTCCTTAGTTCCTAATTGAGGTGTTTATTGGGACTAATACTATCCATTTCCACCGGCTGCCCTTTCATTGTCCCGCAAGCACCCAGTCCAGGCGCCGGTTCGGCGCCCTCACCGTCGCCGTTGCCGCGCCCTCTCCGCCACCAGTCCCGGCCGCCGGTCCCGCCCTCGCCGCCGCCGGTCCGGCCCCTGCCGCCGCGAGTGCCGCCCCTAGCCCCCGCCGGTCCCGCCCTCTCCGCCGCCGCCGCTGCCGCTACTCCCACTGACGCCGTGGCGGCGGAGCGAGGCGGCGATGTGGGCGCTGTCGTAGAGCACGGAGACCCCGAGCAGCAACGCGAGCGCGAACACCGCCGCCACCTGCGCCCTCCGGCTCGGCGCCCCAACCAGCGGCCCCGCCCCGCCCTTCCTCCGCGGGATCCGCATCGCCTCCTCCTCCCCCGCGAAGCTACCAGCCCGCCGCCGGTATATTTTCCCTTTTGCATGCAGTACTGCTACTTTATGTGTAACCATGTTTCTTTATGTGTATTTGCATGCCAAGGGAGTAAAACAACGCAGATAATTTTGTAGATTGACACTCTACCTTGCTGTTCTAAGTGACCTACCAGATGCAACTATAATTGACTTGAGTTTGTTCAGTTCTGCATGGGTGTTTCTGAAGATGTCCAAACTGTACTGCAAGAACCGACTTGTACTGCATGAACTGAAGTACTGAACCAAAGCAAACTTGATACAAAATTATCACCGCCGGATGGTGTTTGATGCCTGCATGTTGTTTATACTGCTACTGTCTTGGATAGCCAGGTGATGAATCATTTTCGAGACTCGGTTGCCGATGGCCTTTGGTCTTTGAGAAATATATGATTTGTCTTTTTATTGTTCTTGTGGAACGAGTAATTTTAATATGATTTGTAGAACTTTTATTTTAATTTGTAATAATATTTTGCTACTATGTTTGTAATCCATATTGTTGTATAAATATTTGTAGAGTCATATATATAAATATCCTTGCCTCTAATTTGTATTTTCAATGTAGTTTTTATTTTTTTTGCTTGCATGGCTATATAAGGGTAATATGGTCTTTATACAATGTAATTAATTATCTTTAGTCCCTTTTAGTCCCTATAACCAAACAGGAAGGCACTAAAAGTTTTAGTCAAGGGACTAAACTTTAGTCCCTTGACTAAATTGCCAAACAGCCCCTATATTTTGATGGTAAAATATATATTCCCAAATAGGACATTGTTTCACCAAATATTTCAAACATGTGCATCATTCAAAAACTATTGTCTGCAACACCGATAATAGCTACAGTAAACATTGAGTTGTAAACTTGCAACAATGAAAAAAGATCACATTAAACATAAAATGAATTAGCAAAATACTTGACTTTGTTTAAAAAATTATATCACATATGAAACATCGAGTTGTAATTGTTAAAACATCACAAAATATTTGCTGAAACATCTAAAAACACCACATGCAACATTTACATCTGAAATAATGAAACATTAAAAAAACACTTATTAAAACATCAAAATAATAACATGTGCAACAACTAAAAAATATTCATTTAAAAAATTTAACGAAATAGGATCATGTGAGATCTTAAGTTTAACTAAATATGATCATGTAAATATGATCATGTGAGATCTTGTTTGAAAGATTTAATTGATATAAATACAATGGTATTATTGAATTATAAATTAAATATATAATTTGAGAGAAAATTTATTTTGAAGTTTAATAACAACTTTATATGCATTTTATATGCATGTTTATATGCATGGATGAAAAGGAATAGAATCTGTACATTTCACTCTCTAAATTTATCATCATCGTTCTTTAACAGCGTTACCATTTAGATGGTCTGCATTGAACGGCGGATGAAGCGCCTGAGCGAGCTTGGTGTCTCCGGACGTTTCTCCGGGCGTTCTTGGCCCGATCCGCGTCGATTCCATGCGAAAGGAATTCTCATCAATTACCTTCTACAAATTGCTTGGACGGAATTCCTCCCATTCTCGCGAGGAGAAGTCTGCAAACTTGCATGCTCCAAAACATCGTCCTTCCTCTTATTCCATAAATTATGATATTTTGAACAATACTATGATAATACAGTTTTTAAATATATTTTTAACTATATTTTTATATTAATATATATAACAAATAAATATTTTTTATTTTTTAAATAGTATTTTGTAAAACAAATGTCTTTAAACTAAATACAGATAGTCAAACTTTATAAAAATTTGATATTAATCTTGTTCAAAACGTAATTATAAAATAGGAGGAAATATGTAATTAAGATGTGTAATTAAGGTAGAGATTAGAGAGACCGATTAACCGGAAACCCAGCCGGAGAAAAGCGCAGATATTTCCCGAACAGGAAACGAATCAATCACGCCACAGCCCAAACCAAACGAGAAAAAAAAGAATGGGACCAACTATTGATCAGTCGCCCGAAAAAAATTGAAAACTACCAGTCGACCCCTCTGCACCATCTGATCGCCATCCAAAGGCTGGAATGCAGAAATAAACAAAACGGGCTATCTTCCTTGGCCCAAGGACCGGTGATCCACGTTAACTGAGTTTTGATGTGCATATTTTCGGCCGGTTTGCATGTGTGTTCTGGATCTTTTATATTTTGGGCTATTTATTAATTTGGGCCAAGTTTGTTTTTATCATTTCTCTTTGGAATAAGTTCATAGTCTCTTAACTTTACAATAAATTCGATTTTCGTCCGACTCTGAACTGTCAAAACCGGTGCAATATATGTCCCTTGGCGGTTTGGAACGTGGTTTTGGCGACGTGACGCCTACATGACTGCTTTGACTCGGTATTCATATGACGTGGCAACGACGTGATGCTTACGTGGCAATTTGATTTTAAAAAATAATAAAAATTATGGGCCCACGTGTCAGTTAACGTGTCAGTGAGACCAAAAATTAATAAAAAATGATGAGGCCCGTGTGGGTCCCATATGTCATTCTCCCCCCTCCTCTTCTTCCTCCTCTGTCCCCAACTCCCCTTTCTTCATCTCTCTCCCCTCTCCTCTCTCCAGACACGAGTGAGGAGGGACGGCGCGCGACGGCCAACGGGTCAGGAGGGAGCGGCGCTGGCGGGAGACGAGAGAGAAGGCAGCGACACGCGGCTAGCGCAAATGCGACGTATTCCTGCAAACAGTGAGGAATTTTTGGGCAAAGGTGGCCAAACGGGTGGCCCGGCCCGGCACGACACGGGCACAGGTGCGGCACGGCCCGTTTCGGCACAGCCCGTTACGCACGGTTGCTGTAACGGGCCGTGCCGTGCCGGCCCACATGCCTCACCCCTAGCCCAAGCACGGCCCACGGGTGGCCGGGCCGTGCCGTGCCGGCCCAGGCACGTTTAAGGCCCACGTGCCGAAAATCGGCCCACGGGCCAAAACCACCGTCGGGCCACACAGGGAGAGTATAAAATGAAAAAAAATAAAAAAAGACCTAAACCTAACCTAACCCTAACTCAGACGCCGAGCAGCCTCCTCTCGCCTCTCCCTCCCCTTCCCCACGCGACACCGCACCGGCGCCGACGCGGCGACGCCGCCCCGTCCTTCGTATCGGCGCCACCGCCTCCGACCTCCACGCCGGTGCAAAGCCTACAGACAGGGTTTTTTTTGGCTTACCGCGGTCTCCGACACGGACAAAGTGGTATGAACCTGTGAAGGCTGCCAATTTTTCGCCCGACAGAGCCATGTCCCAGCCCAAGCGCTACAAACAATCCCATTATCCTGGTCGTTTGCGGTATGGGGCTTAGACATGGTCGGCCCTTTCAAGAAGGCTCCAGGAGGATTCACACACTTATTCGTCGTAATCGACAAGTTCTCCAAGTGGATTGAAGCTAAGCCGGTTGCCACAATTACTGCTGACAAGGCACAGGACTTCATCCTCAACATCGTGCACCGTTTCGGCGTCCCAAACAGAATCATAATCGACAATGGGACTCAATTCACAGGAGGCATCTTCAAGGAATTCTGCGAAGACTTCGGAATCAAGATTTGCTATGCGTCAGTTGCCCATCCAGAAAGCAACGGACAAGTTGAGCGCGCCAACGGCATGGTCCTTCAAGGCATTAAGGCCCGCGTGTTTGACCGCCTAAATCCTTATGCTGGCAAGTGGGTTCAAGAGCTCCCCTCGGTTCTATGGTCCCTACGGACCACACCCAGTCGGGCTACCGGCCAAACTCCTTTCTTTTTGGTCTATGGCGCAGAAGCCATGTTGCCAAATGAGATGGATTATGAATCCCTCCGAGTCCGCAGCTTCAACGAGGAACGCTAGGACCCGGACCGAGTGGATGACCTCACCCGATTGGAAGAGGCCCGTGAGGCGGCCCTCATCCGTCGGCGAAATACCTTCAAGGGCTCGACGATACCACGGTTGCAACGTTCGAGCACGAGCTTTTATCATTGGCGACTTGGTTCTACGCAAGGTTCAGACCACCAAGGACCGTCACAAGTTATCCCCCTTATGGGAAGGACCATACATAATTGCTGAGGTGACTCGGCCAGGCGCCTATCGACTAAAGCGTGAAGACGGATCTATGGTGGAGAATTCCTGAAACATCGAACATCTTCGACGGTTCTACGCTTAAATTGACTTAAGTTTCATGTTTCTCCTTGACTGCCAACCTCAAGCAAGATGACTTCTTGAGTTAGCAGTCGGGGGCTGTACATATGTCAATAAAGCATGGTTTTTTCGACAACCTGTGCGTACTTGGTTTATCATTATTTAATGTTCTTTGATTCGAGTTTAGTGTTTAAGGACTGAGAATTTTTTGATGACCTAATCAGGCTTAGGCTTGGTGACAGTCGGACGAAAATTACTTAAGAAACTTTACATGAAAACTCGGGTCAGGACATTAACATAAATAAATCAAATATCTACAGAGTATACATCAGAAAGTTGCATGCAATGTTTACAAGACAATTAAGGCCGGAAGTTGTTCACTACATTAATGGCAATCTTCTTAGCCGACTCCTGCGCATCACTAATCATGTCTAGAGCTTGCTCATCCGAGGTGCCGTCAGCGAAGCCTTCCCCGACTGAATTGACATGCACTCGGGGGTAGAGAGATTTGGTCTGTGCAAGAGCAAGGCCAGCCCCCATGGTAGCAGCCTCGGTGATGTTGGCCAAGTATTGGTCGGGGGCTCTCCGCAGCTTATCGAAGATCTCGACTGGGTCCAGTGAGCTAGCCCCGACTCCTTGATGAAATAAAGATAGCAGGATCGGCGTTGCCGCGTTTGCTACATCTTCTCGGACCCTTCCAGCTTGTTTGACCCTCTCAAGTAAGACGTCATATTGAGCTCGGGTCTTGACTTTGTAAGCTGCCAAAAGAACATGATCACACAAATTACTCGAAGACAAAGCAGCACAAAGAATGTTACTTCAAAGAAGCTCACCTTCGAACTCGGCCTCCAACTCGGTCTTACCGAGGCTGATTGCCTCCAGCTGGACCTGGAGCGAGTGAACCTCCGATGAGTTTTCTACAAACAAGAAAGGCTATCAGCAACCAGCATCAACACAGAAACTATAAAGAAACTGGGAGGGTTAAGCTCACTCCCGACTAAGCCCCGGAGGTCGAGGTTTTCTTCCCGGAGTTCAGCTATTTCCCTCCTCAGGGCTGCCTCCCTCGACGCGGCCTCCTCTCGAGTGGTCTTCAATTTCTGCTGGGCGTCCTCCAGGGAGTTTAGATGCGGGACCAACTTCTCGAGTGCTTCAGATTTAGCCATTGATCGGCAATATTCCTTCTGCACGCGAGAACTGAAGTTGGCCGATTGAAGTGTAATGACAATACTACAACAAGAAAGGATCAAGGCTTACGTTGAGTAGCCGAGTCGCCTCATTAAGGCTATTGACGAGGGCATCCCTTTCCTCGCTTTCCGCTTGCTTATCCAAGATGATGCCCTGCCTCTGGCCTTCTGAATCCCGCCACTCGATCTTAATCGGAGGGACCCAAGTTTCAGAAGACTGCAACCTGGGGATCTCCTCTACTGTGGCTGATGGATCAGGAGGAACAGATGAAGACACAAATGAGTTAAACTAAAGATTAAAGATAAAGTTTCGATTCAAGACTTACCAGCTTCGGCGGCTGAACTCTTGACTGGAGCAGCCCGGCTGGCCTTTTCCTTCTGGCCTTTGACCGACTGGTCTTCAGTCGGGGTCTTCTGAGCTACAGCCGGGGGCTTCTCCGTGGCTGAATGGTTGCCAGTCGGGGTGTCCCGGCTGGCGGTCGGGGGCTCCCTCCTCGGGATATCCTTGCTTGGAGGCGAGGGCTTTTCACCCGGAGCATTCTTGCTCGGGAGAGGGCTCTGGGGTTTTGGTTCCGCGGGCTTGGACGCCTCGGAAGCGGCAGCTGGAGTTGGCCCTTCGCTCTTCCCGGCAGGATCTATGTCTTGGGGCCTCCTGCCAAACAAACGACGCGCTCAGTCGGAATGAAGACAAAGAAATTTTCAATGAAATGCCTGACGTCAGTCATAAGGCGTACCTCGATGACCGGCGGATCTTCGGCGCCGCCTTCGATGACGGCCTTGGAGGGTTGCTTCGGTTGGAGGGCTGGGACATCATCGTTCGAGTCGTCGATGACGAGCCTCCTCTTGCTTGCCCGTTTGCGATGTCCTCACTCGGGGCCGCCCTTTTCCCGGCTGGATCGCCCTGGATCTTCACTCCACCGGTTGGCTTCTTGACAGGGCGAAGCGGCACGTCATCATGAGGAACCTTGTATGGTTTTGAAATAATGGAGGCATTTTCCTACAAGAAAGATTCTTACAACACTAAGAAGTATGATGACAAGATTGCAAAGCAATGAAAGAGTTCAGTCGGCTTACCGGAGGAGGAGGTCGGTAGAGACTGAAGGGAAGGACCGGTAGCATGAGGCTGCGCTCGACTGCAATTCCAGTCGAGAAGACCTTGTACATTCGGATTTTCAGGATCTCAAAGCTAAGAGAGTCCTGGTCTTCCCGATTGGGGTCCCTCTCGCCCTCGTACTCGAAGGCAGGCTTCGAGCGCTCCTTAATCGGCGCCAGTCGGCTCTTGATGAAATGCCGAGTGATTTGTTCGCCGCGAAGACCCTTCTGCTTCATCTCCAGAATCTTCGCTAGTAACTTGTTGGCTTAATCCCAATCTTGGGCTACTGGCATAGTGCTCCAGGTATGCTTAGGCACAGGGGAAAGGCCAACGAAGTTCGGCAGGCTGGGTTCAAGATTGGAAATATAGAACCAGCCTGCGTGCCAACCCTTGTTGGAGGTTTTCAAAGGAAGAGAAAAGTACTCCTTGCGGAGGGATCCGCGGAGTTGAAAACCCGCTCCACCAACGACGCATGGATGGTCCTTATTCGGATGCGGTTTGAGGTAAAACATACGACGAAAAAGTTGGAAGTGGGGAAGAATACCAAGGAAGGCTTCACACACGTGGATGAAAAGAGCGATGTGAAGCATGGAGTTGGGGTTCAGATGATAGAGTCGAAGACCATAATAATCCCCTGAAGAACTCGGAAGTGGGGAGGCTGAACCCGCAGTAAAAGAAAGATGTGAAAACAACGAGCTCACCAGTGTTCGGGGTGGGAAAATCTTCACCCGCCGCCGGGCACCAGCCCACGATCTCCTTGGGGGGAAGCACACCGTGCTTCACCATCTCCTTGAGGGTGGATTCTCTCACATCTGAAGTGGCCCATTGCTTAAAGGGGATCTTTTTCTCATCCGCCATGAATGTGGTTTGTGTGGGGAACAGATCTGGCCAAAAGGATGGGGATTTGAGCAAGGAATCTTAGGAGCTGGATGCGGAGGCTAGCTTGTGGCGAAGGGCGAGCTCCTGGATCGACGGATTTGGGTGTGCGCAAGCCTAGGGTTTTCCGCAGAGAACTGGTGAACAGTGCTGCGAGAAGAGGAAATTTTTCAGGAAGACGAAGTGGCGGGGATGACCTCGACTTTGTAAAGAGATTTGAGGGTTGTGCTAGGTTTTCTCGTGATTGGGCCGAGCCCATGAGAGACCTGCGGCCCAGCTAAGGTGTGGCCCGACGCGTGTCCTTAGGGACTTAAGTGGATAAACTTAAGCAGATTTGCCTTGGCAATATGCACGTGTCTGAGTGCCCTATACCTTTGGAAATCCTTTCATACCGCGGTTTGCTTAACTTCGTGAGAAGTTAACACGATGCAATTTGAGAGGTGACCAACAGTTAAGATTTTTATAGCTGCCTTGATGACAAGAGCTGTTTGGTTCTTTACCATTTGATTAAATGATTATATCAATGTTATTTTTCCACCTTGGTGGAGATCTTTATAGATTGAGACCAGTATTATGGCAAGAGCTATTTAATAATTTGGTCATATTTTTCAGATGACTGAAAAACTTATTTACCCATGAGGGATGATTAAAATATTTGTTCCGAGATGACTCGGACAGATCCACTCGAATAAGCATGAGTTTACCGAATGCTTTCCACCTATAAAGATTATTGAGTTATTTGTCTTGAGGTGACTCGGGTAAATTCACTCGGATGAGCACGAGCTTGCTGAGTGATGAGATTTTTTATATTTGCCTTAACATGAGTTAAGCATTTACATGAGTATGATTCTTTATAGTCCTTGCTTGTATGTTTGGCCTGTTTTTGGCTAATCATACGGTCGGGGGCTACATCTAATTAGGTACATCAAGAGATGCACCTAGATGTTTATTTTTGAGAATTTTTTTGATATTTTCCAGCCCTTCACAGTCTTTGGAGCCACTCGGGAGATTCAGGCAGAGATGATGGAATCACTCGGCGCCAGAAGCACTTGGTAAAAGAGGTTTTTGGCTGTATATTGTCTTGGTTTGAAGCTGAGTTGTCTCGTCGACTGAAAAGGACTCGGGAGCTACTGTGGAGATTATGGTAATCGGATATCCACATGGCAAGTTTATCCGACTGGAAGTAGGGATAGATTGCACCTGTCATATATGTAAACCAAATATGACTTGGGTGTTACATTGCCGATTGGGATAAGGCAACGGCCCATAGTCACGGTTTGGTAAGATTGAGGAAACCGACTAGAGTAAGATAGGGTTTCCGATCTGTAAGCCCGCCTCCCAAGACTATATAAGAGGGGTAAGGGGCGTCCCTTGAAGGATATCAGAAGTTAGATCAGCTTTTAGCTTTAGATACATAAGATCACGAGATCAATAAATACACTCGGCGGATCGAATCCCCGAAACAGGAGTAAGGTATTACCTCACGAGAGGGCCTGAACATGTCTAAACCTTGTTTTCTACTTAACCCATCGAGCTTGACGATCTTGACTGCACTCCCAAAATTCTATTACCGAAACAAAGTTTCGACATCACTCAATGCTTTTTTATACAGTATAATAGGACCGAAATTTCTGCATGAGAGATTCACTAGAGAAATGAAGGTTTTGCTTTGAGAAAGAATACTGCACTGAATAAATAATATTGTACATAATTTTACCCATAGAATCAACATTCGAATGCTCTGGTTTGCAGCTAGCACAATGGCAAATAGATTATCATGCTTGCATGTGAAAGTACTTAAGGTAAAGCAGAGCGAGCAACTAGTGGGTGCAATTCAAACCACGTCAGTAAATTAACCTGTTAATTAATATAATTAATTACATATTGATTTGGTACATGGTTATACCATAATGATTTCTATATGTACCAGATTGACCTATTGATCCTAATGGACTTCCCGGACAGGACAAAGCATACCTTGCCATAGACTTTTCAGAGGATTTTTTAGTTATCGTTCTCTCTGTACCGGGATTCGAATCGGACAGCAGCTCATCCCCTGCAAGGCCGAAAAACAGCAAACAGAACCGATACAGTCAAACCAATGGAAAGAACAAACGCACAGCACATAATCGCCTATGTCACAAATCAAGTTCAAGTTCAGACACAGATCTGACGGTTCGATCTCAAATAAGCGAAAACCATTATTTTCGATTCGGCGACCAAACACTAGGCTAGATCATCTAAGGCCGCGGCTCAGTTGTTGGACGAAGATCGGAAAAAACAGGGTAACTACTCTTTCGCTACCACGACGACAATAGAAACAGATTCATGATGAGAAGTGTAATAACGGGCGTGACGTGACCCCCGTGAACGGCGGGGTGGTGTCTAACGGCGGAAGTGGCGAGGCCCCTACGTATTGAGTCCTTTAAGAAACCTGGATATGGTGATTATCACCTCGTCGGGTGGGGTTTAGCGTGCAGTGGCACAACGACAACGAGTACCGCGTGGCGAGAAGCCTTTCGGTGAAGTGTAGTTTGTCTTTCTCTATTGTCCAGTTGAATTGGAGCTCTGCGGTAAAGTTTTCATGGTTAGTTGTATGTATGTTTAGTGGGTGCCGTTGTATAAGACGTTGATTTATTGACTGTTGTGTGAGTGGGTTTCGTTAAGGTTTTTTTTGGAGGTTCAAAGTTAAGCGTTTGCCCGGATTGATTTTCAATTTAACCGGGTGAGTTTCTTCCTTTTTTTTCCTATAATCTTTCAAAATCGTAGTCTTATATTTTTATATTTTTTCTGCTATATCAATAACATAACGTTATTTTGTACGTTTTCGTTCTTTTAAAAAAACACAAGAACACCCAGATCTAAAGCATGTAGCCTCCATTCTCCGTACCCAACTCCAGACACTAACAAAACAGTTTTAGAAACTCACCACGTGGCACGCACAAAAAAGCGGAGTCGCCCTCGCCGATGAATAGCCCTAGCGCCCCCGCTCCCCACGACGGGAAATCACAGAGTTAGCCGAATCCCCTTGCCTCCCCATGAGCTCGAAGCAGACTCCATGAGAGGAGAAAAAAATCCTACACGGACAGAAGCTGACTACCACCAGCGTTAATAGGCCGATTCGCGTACCAATCTTGAAACGGATCCAGTGGCCCAGAAAAATCGACTGACGGATTGTAAATTTTCAGGTACTGACGAATAGCAAAGGTGAAAAAAGAAGAAAGGAAATAGCGCCGTACGTTTTGGCCGGCGCCGGCGTTTCGCCTCGCGGGCTGCAGCCGGCGCGCGCGATCGAGAGAGAGAGAGAGGTGTCGCGCCGGAGCCGCCACCCCCTTCCCTATCCCCAAACCATCGACTAGATGTCACGCCGGAGCGTCCCCGGCGGCAGCCAGAGCTCCGCCCGCGGCCGCCGCCTTCCCCGCATCCACGGGCCGAGAAACTTCAAGGACGAATACGCCAGAGGCCACCTGAAAGCTGAGAATAGGCCGGTTCTTGCCAAGATCGAGAGGTGCTACGACCACAGTCGGTTGAAGTATCTCGATGGAGAGTTCATATGCGACGGTGGCTTCTGCTTCGGTCTCCTCGATCCCACCTCCAACATCGTCGTCAACAGCGTCATCACGTCCTCTGCCCGGCGTCCGGAAGGCGGCGGTGGCAGATCCTCTGCCCGGCGTCAGGAAGACGGCCAGGTGCTTTTGTTTCCCCAATCTTCCAGTCCTCATGTTCTAGCCGTGCCTCGAACTGTACACATCAGTTGCCACTTGATTTACCAGCCGCAACCCCCAGAGTAGTCTTCTTGTGTTTGACTCCAAATTCTGGAACACAGCAGGCCAGGATGCAATCAAAGAACAAAGATTATGTATTAGCTCCATAGGGTGAGACAACAACTTATGATCAAAACAAGCCCTGTTTCTAATTTTCCAAATAGACCACAGAATTGCTGCCACCCCAACAGCCACCAGAGATTTCATATTTTTGCTAAACTTACTGAGCCAAGATCCAAACAAGTGGTTCATGTTTTGAATCTCCCAGATCAAAAACACTGTTTACCACATTCCACACAAATTTAGCTAATGGGCAAGTTGAAAAAGGTGTTCAATTGCCTCATCGGCTTAATTGACAAAATTGGCACTTTTTTCTTTCCCTTTCCGTCCTTCTTAAGCAAATTATTTTTAGTTTTTTTTAAAAGGAAATATATTAATATCCTAACTTCTGCATCAATAGCTATTCATATTACAATTGAGCGAAATAAAGTCCAAGAAATATCAAACACGAAGTTTTGGGCCAAGAAGATAGCCAAGATCTCAAACAAGAAAAGACTAAATAGCAATTATGTTGTTAAAACACCAGCATGTCTTGTAAACACCTTCATCGTGGCCATCTCAATAGTTATGCAACCCGCCTTCATGAAAAGGCGATCCTTCTCCTTTTAAAGTAAGGTCCAGTACCTGATCCAATACGTCCCCTTAAACATAACTTGTAAATAAGACAGTGCTTTGGCCTTGTCAAACACAACGTCACTCTGAGTTAACCAAAGAGCCCAGCAAATAGCACTTGCACCAACAAGAATTTGAGATTTTATTTTTCTATTTAACCTTTCTAACCAACCTGTAAACAAATTGTGTACACTTTCAGATTAAAGAAAATATAAACAATTCTTCACATAAATTTAACATAATGACAATTAAAGAGTAAATGTTGTATGGTCTCATGCGTGGAACACACTTCCTATCTTCTTGTTTACTGTCGTCTAGCTAAATTATCCTTGTCAAGATTATACTCTTATACAAGTACCACATAAATTATCTTTGGTTAGAATACCTTTTTTCAGAATTAGCCAAGTAAAAACTTTTAACTTTCACAGGAATATTTACTTTCCAGATTTTCCTATACGGACACTTGACTTGTTGCAAATGCAAAGCTCTGTAAAAGATCTCATAGAAAAGCCTTTTTTCCTATCAAGTTCCTAAATCAGCTTGTCCATCTGGTCATTCAGAGTAACATCAAAGCACTCCTCCCTTGGCTGTTCCCAAGAGGTAGCTTTTTCTCCTACTAAATTTCTTCTGAAATTCAGCACGTCCCAACCTCCTCTTATGACCTTTGCCACTGTAATGTGTCTGTTCATGGCTACATTGTAAATACTAGGGTATTTTTCAGAAAAAGGAACTAATCCGTTCCGTCTGTCTTCCAAAAAAGAGTGTTTTCCCCATTCCCAAATTTTTTGGAACAGAACCTTAGAAAATCATCTTTGACTTGCATTAAACCTTGCCAAAAGAAAGAATCCCCATTCTTAGAATTTTTGTCTTAATGTCTTTTGTGATAAATATGTACAGCCTTCAGCAGATCCTGCCACAGCCCATTTTCTATTTCAATTTTCCAAAGCCACTTGCCTAGCAAGGCTTTGTTCATCAATTCCAGGTCCAGGAACCCCATGCCCCCCAAATCTTTAGGTTTACACACTATAGGCCATCGGACTAAGATATATTTTTATTCCTTGTCCTCTTACCATAAGAATCTTGATCTAAAATAATCAAGTTTTATAGCACAATCTCGTGATGATTCCATTTAAAAAAATCAAGTTTTTTCTTCACCACTTGGGGCAGGGAGTAGCAGGACATCATATAAGTGGGAATGCTACTAAGGCTTGAGTTTATTAGTGCCAATATATGTTAATACTTCTCATCAACTAGATTTCTCTATGTTATCATGATCAATTTTGTAATCGGATGGGACATATAGTGTACAAGTCTAGGAGTTGTGTAGGTTCTGGAAGGTGGCAACGCCAATTAGGACGTACCAATATATCTCTAGTTGAAAACCCCTCTTGCCATTGACATAGTAGAGGACCAAAGGTTAAGAAAATAGTGGTGTGATACCCGGGAAAAAGAACACTGCTAAAAACTGTCTAACAGAAAGATTAGATTATATCTATCTATGGTAAAGTAGCTGCTAACCTGTGATGGAGTACTGATCTAAGATGCTTCATAGATGGGCGCAGTTCTTTTAGAATGCTTTGTCCAATTTTAAAGAGAGTAGAAGTATCTGTCTATCTGTTGGTTTCTTTTGAGTTTTGAGCTTAATCTGACAATACATTTTTGTCAGTTGAATTGCTGCGTTCATACCGACGTCATTTATATGGTCATCATATCAATATTAAAAAAAATCACAGTGCAATAACTGTCGATAGGGCTATACGCCGATTACGGCATTTGTAAAGTATGAAGATTGTTGGAACCAGGGTATACGCGAGATTGAGGTAAAAGGACAGGAGACAGGGATTTTTATACAGGTTCGGGCCCTTTAACTGATAGGTATTAGCCCTACTCCTGTTGACCGAAACCGGTGTTGCCTTTATATATTAGAATTACATGTGTACAATATTTTGGATGATCTAATCTAGTCGACGTCAGCTTAGCAGCATGGAGCTCGAACACGTAGTCGATGGCTAGCATAGTCTTCTTCCTCGAATATGAACTCAGTGAAATTGGAGGTAGCTCTAGATCCATCTTGTCGGCTTTGTAGCTCCATATTGGGTTTGTCTAGATCTGTATTGGTCTCCATTAGTGTCTATTGGCATGTCCCTCTTTCATTTTGAGGGTCTTGTATTTATACCCTTCGATGTCCCTTTGTCCAAGTAGAACTAGAGAGACAAGTATGGATACAATAAGTAAAGTACTCCTTGTAGTGTCCGAATTGGACTCTGTTTCTTCTTTCTTATTCGGAACACCTTCTATTCTGAGAAGATAATTTTATTTTTATCCATAGTATTTCCTTAACCAAAAATACCTTTGTATACTATTAGATATATGATATTTTCGTATACCACAAACCTGTGTATAGAAGTTATGTCTTATCTGGACACTGACAGTAGCTTCCAACTTCAATGCAAATGAACTGGACAATGTTCTCGACCAAAGACCTTAAAACAATAGTTGTCGAACTCACCTAACCGTTCTTGGACGACTGAGAAGGTGTAGAAGATGCGACAAGTTCCCTGCCCAGCTTTGACTGAGAACATTACCATCAGCTGAATTTGGATTGAAGTCAAAAACTCAAATTGTCATAAACAAATCTGCAAAAATTCAGTCGGCGATTTCTCTTTCTCTTTGTGTAGGTTCTCAGATCCATACAAGATATGCGACCATGCAATAGCATTGTCATTCTGAGTTTCTTGTAGCCGACATAAAGTGTGACCATAAGACAACTTTTTGACTCTGCTCTGTCATGAGACATCTTTTTGTATGTATTGAAATTTGAAATCACTAATCTGATGTACATCTAGTCAGAATAAATTCCTGATTAACGTGTCTTAGGACAAATATATGTTTTTGCTCTGTTATCTGGCCTTCCTGAAATTAGTTACTCAGAACGAATTGTTAGATAAAAAGCTCCCAAGCGAACGCTCAGGAGTAATATGATATGAATTGAAAATATTGAAAATAAATTTTATATATGTGACAATAAACGAATATTCTCACTAGAGATGCCCTCAGCTAAACGGAGTTTTGTGTACTCTTTCTAGCCCCCGAGCTGTTTTTATGGAAGAGGCTTTCACAAAAGCAGCTTAAATCTTATATCAGACTATGCTCAAGCTGCGAGTTCCTAGCCCACAGTCGTGAGGTTGGGAAAACCAATTCCTGATTACACGGCCAGTTAATACGTTACAGTGGGTACTCTGACATGACCATCCCGGCATGGTCGTTGACCCTTAGAACCTGACTAATCCAATAGTACCAGGCGTCCCCGGCCAAGGTCTATGAGACCCGACGATTAGTCAGGCTTAATGTAAGAGGACGATAAGAAACGACTTCGAGACATAGTGATATAAGAATAGGGGATCAATGGATAAATATCACATGTTTGATATATAGAAACACTTACATAGATCAATGCATAGGGATGGTGAGATCACTACCATGTTGGTCGAGGTCCAGGTGTGTAGTCGTACCTCGACCACTCGTAAATGTGGTGAGAGGATCAATACAACCGCTAGTCGAGGACCAGGTGTAGTCATACCTTGACCACTTGTAGAGAACTCGGAGAGGTGGTGGGATCGCTACCACTTTGGTCGAGGACTAGATGTGTTGTCGTACCTTGACCACTCATAGATATGATGAGAGGATCAATACAACCGCTGGTCGAGGACCAGGAGTAGTCATACCTCGATCACTCGTAGAGAACTCGGAGAGGTGGTGTGATCACTACCACTTTGGTTGAGGATAAGGTGTGTTGTCGTACTTCAACCACTCGTAGATGTGGTGAGAGGATTACTACAACCGTTGGTCAAGGACAAGGTAATAGCCCTACTCTTATTGGTCGAAGTTTGTGTTGTCTTAATCTAATTTAGTCAATAATTGGGATGACCTGATCTAGTCAATGCTGGCTTGGCGGCATGGAGCTCGAGCACGTAGTCAACGGCTAGCGTAGTCTTTTTTCTCGAATATGAACTCGGTGAGATTGGAGGTAGCTCTAGATCCCTTTTGTTGGCTTTGTAGCTCCATATTAGGTTTGTCTAGATCTGTATTGGCCTCTCTTGGTGTCTATTGGCATGCCCTCTCTCCTCCTAGGGTACCCTAGGATGTCCCTTTGTCCAAGTAGAACTAAGGAGATAAGTATGGATATGATCTGAGTAGTCCTTGCAGTATCCGGATAGGACTCCGCTTCTCCTTTCTTATCTGAAACACCTTCTATTCCAGGAAGATAGTTTTCTTTTTTCTCCACCATATTTCCTTAACCAAATAATACCTTCTTGTATACTATTAAATATATGATATTTCCATATACCACATGTAAAATCAAAATGTTTGATTATTTATTTTGTGATGAACAATTGGTTTTTGAAGATAATCGGTTTTGACATTTAGAAGTATTTTGTGAACTGGATTTGGAGATTTTCAGATGATGAACAGTGGTTTTATCAGTTTGGTCAGACCGACCAGCGTGACGGTCTAACTGGCCGATTCCGTATCAGTTTTAGTTTTGGGTTATTATTTGGATATCCGTGATTAATATATGATTATGACTTCTAGATGGATACTATGTGTATGCAAATGCAATACTGTTGTGTGCTAATGTTGAGTCAAGTTGAGAGAACTTGTGCTCGGATATAGTTTTTTGGTTGATTCATATGTAGGTGTGTCTTGATGCATCAGGAGAGTATTGCTGGGGATGGATCAGAAGTCAACTTGGAAGAAGATGATGTTTGGACGACTAGGATATCATGCGAGATACTTAGGCTAAAGAACAATGCACGTGGTTGGTGAAGATTTCATACGACATACGGTGGAGATATTATGCGCGTATGGAATGCGGAGTCGAATTTGGAAGGAGTCCAAATTTGGTATGATTGGTTTTGTAAAGTTTGTTTCTTGTACAGGAATGTTTCTTAGGGGATTAGGACTTTCTGTATGAGTTGGATTCGTGGCTTTAGGTTGTGGATCTGTGGGTATAAATAGTGAGGGAGGTTGAGGCCTCTCGGTATCAATTTTGTTTAAGTTAAGTTGAGAGAAAAGTTAGGGTTTCGAGTTTAGTCGAGATTTTTAAGAGGAGTGATGTTGTTGCACTTTGTAAACACAAATAAAAGTAATAAAGTTCAATCTACTTTGAGAGATCTTCGATTTGTGTTTGTGGTTTCTGACGGTAGTGACGACACGAGGAGGCGACATGAAGGACACCTATCGGCTGATATACATCTATCAGCTAATCTTAACGTATCAGCTGATCTTCACCTATCAGCTGATCTACACTTATCGGCTGATCTACACCAATCGGCAGAGGAACGGTCAAACCGACGCAAGACCTGCGGTCAGACCGATCTACATCGACAACGAGAGAGTAGCTTTTAATTCTGCTAAAAGTTTGGATTTTGGGCACTACAACCATTCATCCCCTCTGGTTGGCTTAGTCTTATTGTGTGATCCTATACCACAAACCCATGTATAAGATGTATATCTTATTCTTTATCCTTGACACTGATAGTAACAATAAAATAAGCTTATTTAAACAAGATATCTAGTAATTTTTAGATAATGGACTAATAACCCGGCATCTATATCCATCGAGGATGTACACAGCCTAAGATATCCAGTAATTTGGCAAGCAAGAGAACAAACCTGGTACTTAACTAAGTGATTTCTGTTCCCAATATGGAGTGTGCAAATGTGATAGAAGGAACTCTACTCACCTGAAAAATCAATTGTCACTACCATTCATCTCCATGCCATTATTAGTATATAACGTGTTGTCATTTTTGTATGTGTGGCAGAACTAGTCCGTTGCATTTACTGTGAGAGCAAGGGGACTAGGATTGTCCATCCTGGTGAGAGAAGTTCCCATGGCCGTGACATAGAGTTTGAGAAGGTGATGCGTGGAGAAGGACTCTTTCCTGGATCCCAAAAAGGATTCTACGGCACATTCAGCTCGCTGAAAGAACTGATGCAGATTGGGTGGATAGTCTGGAAGAAGATTGTATCTACATCACTGCCTGTGCAGCGGAGAATGATAGAAGAGTGAGCCCGCTCAAGTACCTGCCTATGGATCTTTAACAAGTGGTGTGCTGCCTTGCTGCGAAGCAGCAAATCTTTCCTAGTTGTCCATTTTTTTTTCGTTTATTTGAGGAAACCCGACATTGCTCTGTGCGTCTGTGCCCCAGTAGTTTGGATGACACTATGCTGGGCCAGTTCTACCGGCATATAAACATGGCGAGAATCAAATTTAGTTCCGGAAATGTGACTTTTATATATATATATATATATATATATATAACTATCTATAAAGCAAGTAGTGTTTTCACCCAAATTTTATTTTGTCTGACTATTTTGCAGAAAACCCCTTGAGTTTTTTTAAAATTAACCCGCAATCCACCTGACTATTTTTAAAAAACCCAGTTATACATACAATAGAGCTTATCTTCACTAAATCTATAACTTTTCGATCATCAAATTGGTTTTTCGTCCAAATCTATAAAATTTCCGATCCGTATAATCTCTCGCTCCATTGTTGCCTCACTTTCCTCACCTCCAGCAGGCGAGCCCGACTTACGTGTCTCTTGTGTTGCCGTGCATTGTCCTAAGCGGCGACCGAGCACACGCTACACGCGTGAGCTAGCGCGCCGCCGTTGATATACATGCAACTTTTCCTATTCATCAATATAATTTTCTAACTAATAATATCCGAGTCATAAATATTTTAAACTTTTACCAAATTTCTAATCAGTTTAAAGTATCAGTAAGTCAATATCTATTTTCATTATATTTTTGACTTAATTTGGTAAAATTAAATTAACTTACACTAAATGTCTATCTGATACTATTTCTTAATCAAGGTCCAGTTATACATAAAGTTGAAGATACCTTTGCTTTCAAAGTTATATATATAACTATCTATAAAGCAAGTAGTGTTTCTATCCAAAATTTTCGTCCATCTCTGCTTATTTTATAGAAAACCCCTTGAGTGTTTATAAAATTAACCCGCAAACCCAATGCTGAAAAGAAAGGGAAGGCTTGGATGAAAAAAAGACCTCCTACGTCCCTCTCTTCCGTCCCCATCAGCGCCGCGCCTGCGCCCCTCCCCCCGCATCGCTCGGAGCTCCCGCGCCGCCACATGGACCTTCGCCCTCCGCCTACTTCCCTCCCCCGTCGTCGCTCGGAGCTCCCGCGCCGCCACCTGGACCTTCGCCCTCTGCCTGCTTCTCTCCCTGCGTCGTCGTTCCGTTGCAACGCACGGGCATTTTGCTAGTATATATATATATATAACTATCTATAAAGCAAGTATTGTTTCCACCCAAAATTTGTTTTGCCTGCCTATTTTGCAGAAAACCCCTTGAGTTTTTCCAAAATTAACTCGCAATCCATCTAGCTATTTTTTAAAAAAACTCAGTTATACGTATGATAGAGCTTATCTTAACTACTTAAAAAATCTATAACTTTTCGATCATCAAATCGTTTTTTCCTCCAAATCTATAAAATTTCCCATCCGTATAACCTCTCGCTCCATTGTTGCCTCACTTTCCTCACTTTCAGCAGGCGAGCCCGACTTACGCGCCTCTTTCGTCGCCGTGCATTGCCCTGAGCAGCGGCCGAGCACACGCTGCACACGTAAGCTAGCGCGTCGCCGTCGATATACATGCAACTTATCCTATTCATCAATATACTTTTTAACTAATAATATCCGAGTCATAAATATTTTAAACTTTTACCAAATTTCTAATAAGTTTAAAATATCAGTAAGTCAAATCTATTTTCATTATATTTTTGACTTAATTTGGTGGAATTAAATTAACTTAGACTAAATGTCTATATGATACTATTTCTTAATCAAGGACCAGTGGTACACAAAGTTGAAGATACTCTTGCTTTCAAAGTTATATATGTATATATAACCATAACTATCTATAAAGCAAGTAGTGTTTCTATCCAAAATTTTCGTTCATCTCTGGTTATTTTGTAGAAAATCCCTTGACTAAAAAGAAAGGGAAGGCTTGGATGAAAAAAAAAGACCTCCTATGTCCCTCTCTTTCGTCCCCATCCACGCCGCGTCCCGCGCCGCGCCTGCGCCCCTCCCCCTGTCGTCGCTCGGAGCTCCCGCGCCGCCGCCTGTACCTTCGCCCTCCGCCTGCTTTCCTCCCTGCGTTATCGTTCCATTGCAATGCACGGGCATTTTGCTAGTATATATATAAAGCAAGGAATGTTTTCATCCAATTTTTGTTTTGCCAGACAATTTTAAAAAAACCCCTGAGTTGTTTCTAAATTAACCTGGGGTCCACCATCACGCACGGCACCGCCCGGCTGCTGCAGACGCTGGCGGTGTCGGAGTCGACGATGTCACCACGGACTCCGCCAAGCTGCTGCCCCCCTTGCCGCCCCCCCTCCTTGCGGCCTGGGGCCAGCTGCTCGAGGTCGGAGGCGAGGAGTTCGGCGAAGAACTCGGTGACGTAGTCGAACAGAAACGATAGGCGTGGTCGTCGTAGTACTTCTCCAACGATTGCACGGCGAGCTTTCCCGCCTTCCTGGCTTTCTTCGAGACCTCCTTCTTCTCTCGGCTTCCCGTCCCCCTCCTTCTCCTTCTCCTTCTCCTTCTCGGGCTTCCCGTCCACATCCATGGCGACAGTGCTGCGCCGCCTCTTGAGCTTCTTGATCTCCATCGCCGCGCGGAATTGCTCTTGCTTGTCTCGGGGTTGGGCTTGCTCTTGCTCTTGGTTTTGGTCTTGGAGAGCACGGCGGAGACAAAATCCGAGAGCAGCGGCTTGGCCGGCGGCATGGCGTCGACGATGCTGCAGAAACCACGAGAGAGGGCGTGGCCTCGGCTGCGATTCCGACCGCCGGTGTGGCCTCTTCCCGGACTTGCGCATCTTGTGGGCAGCCACCTTGGCCTTGGCGAGCTTGCGGACATCGTTGTCGTGGATCAGGCGGAAGAGCAACTCGGGGAAGTCCTTGAGGTAACCGAACTCGGCGAGGGCGACGATGTTGCAGGTGAGCGTCCTGGGGTGGTGTTCGTGCATCCACAGCGCGGCGGCGTAGAACCCCTCCTTGTTGGACTTGCCCGTGCCGCGGACGTCGCGGAGGTTGCAGACGAGCTTGAGTGCGGTGAGCGGGTCGTACGCCCATGCGACAGCGAGGAGGCCGCGGACGCGGTTGGCGGGCGTGTCGAGGACGACCTGGAAGAAGAAGTCGAGGCAAGGGTTGCCGGAGTCGGCATAGGTGGCGGAGTCGTTCTCGGTGCGGGCCTTCCGAGGCTTCGGCTTCGATCCGAAGGCGGCGAGAGGAGGAGGGACGTTGAAGGCGGCGTGGAGTAGTTGGAGGAAGGGGTGGGAGGCGGCTCCGTCGCCGGCGGCATCGTGCGGCTAGCGGGCGGCTCGGATCACCGGAGGGCCGAGGAGGCGGACGACGGAGACGGCGGCGGATTCCATGGAGGCGATCGAGTACAACAACTTCAGCTAGGCGAGACTGCGAGAAGAATGGATCGATCAGGAATGGATATCTATATAGGCCGCGGCGCTGCTTATTTGGGCCACCGAATAAGGCCCAGGAAAAGTTCCTTTCTTATCTTGCCGTTGATTTGAACCGACATAGTGCTTGGACGGATGATGTTTGGTTTTTACAGACTTGTTTGGTTTTTATCTTATCAAATTATTGATGTTAAATCTTATGTAAGTTTTGACACTGTCAATATTTTAGTAACGTGGTATAGTGTCAACTGTAATGATTGGGTTAAATTAATAGCAATCTAAACATATATATTGTACTATTTAAAGTTATCAAATATATTTGATAGGACAAATTTTGGCAAAACCAAAACAACCCTATATACACCATACACATATATTTTTGCAGATGAAAAAAAGCAAATTTATATCTATAATCTATAATCTATAACTATTTATAAAGCAAGTAGTGTTTTCACCCAAATTTTGTTTTGTTTGGCTATTTTGTAGAAAAACCCTTGAGTTTTTCCGAAATTAACCCGCAATCCACCTGACTATTTTTTAAAAAAAACCCAGTTATACGTACGATAGAGTTTATCTTAACTACTTAAAAAATCTATAACTTTTCGATCATCAAATCGTTTTTTCGTCCAAATTTATAAAATTCCCGATCCATATAACCTCTCGCTTCATTGTTGCCTCACTTTCCTCACCTCCAGCAGGCGAGCCCGACTCACGCGCTTCCTGCATCGTCGTGCATTGCCCTGAGCGGCGGCCGAGCACACGCTGCACGCGTGAGCTAGCCCCGCACCGTGCCTGCGCCCCTCCTTCCCGTCCCCATCCGCGTCGCGCCTCGACTTTACCCGTTGCAACACACGGGCACAGTTGCTAGTGTGTATATATATATGGGCTACTGTGTGGCGCGCCGCATGGCCAAATCTCTAATTTGAAAACTCAAATTAAAAATCCAAACCATTCAAATTTTTCTACATATTAATATCGCCTTGTATACCAAATTTTATATTTTTTAAAATTTTTACTATTTTATCAGATAGGTCAAAGATGCAATAAAATAGATACTCCAGAAATCGTTGGATTATTGCATCTTTGACCTATCTGATAAAATAGTAAAAAAATTAAAAAATGTAAAATTTGGTATACAAGACGATATTAATATGTAGAACAATTTGAACGGTTTGGATTTTCTATTTGAGTTTTCAAATTAGAGATTCGGCCATGCCACATGGGATGGGGCTGTGCGACGCGCCACACAGTAGCCCATCTCTCTCTCTTTCTCTCTCTCTCTATATATATACACTCCCCTCCATTTGCTCCATTGTGTGACCACCAGAGAGAACTCTGTGTGCGTCAATGTTACTGAACATTTCCATCATAGCTATAGGTGCGGAATGTTAGATTCTAGGGTTCCTGGCTAGGCACGGATCTAGTAGGTATGAGCGAGACTCACCGTCGGACTTCATGGATGAGCTCGCCATGGGGTCGTCGGTGATGTCGTTGGCGTCGGCGGCGTGGTTTTAGTGGACTTTTCGCCGCTCACAGCGCCCCCTCTCAACCGGTCTAGGGTTTAGAGTTTGTTAGGAGCAAATGCGTGCGTGAACCTTTCTCGGCGTCCGTGCCCCGGTTTCCTCCTTGCTTTTTATCTGGCGCTGCGCGACGGGGGCCTACCAACCATGAGTTGGTTGTGCGTCCCCGATCAGGGCGTGGATCAAGCGTGTCAACAGTCGTTGGACCGTTGCACGGAAGATCAATCCTAACATTCTCCCCCTTGATCTCACCTTAGCTAAACTTACTATACTTAACTTGGTACCCATTTCATTATAGATCGGTATACAGAGTATGTATCATTACAACAGTCAGTTATGTACTATTGGATTCAACAACTACGATACATTTTCTACTTTGAAATGGATTCTTTGACTCGCTTTGGGCCCCTCTCTATCCAGGAATCATAGACTTCCCCATAATCCCATGCCGGCTAAGTGTTCTCTAAACACATTGGGCAGTAAGCCTTTCGTTAGCGGATCCGTAAGAATTTTCTTCGTACTTATATGCTCAAGACTAATAGTATGATCCTGGATATTCTCTCTCACAACATAATACTTGATGTCAATGTGTTTGGCAGCACCACTTGATTTGTTGTTGTGAGCATAAAATACTGCTGGCTCATTGTCGCAGTACATTCTGAGCGGTCTTTCAATGCTGTCTACCACTCTCAAACTGGGTACAAATTTCTTTAACCATTTCGCCTGTCCCGTGGCCTCATAGCATGCTACGAACTCAGCGAACATCATAGATGACGCTGTAACAACTTGCTTGGAGCTTTTCCACGATATAGCCCCACCTACGAGAGTGAACACATAACCTGACGTGGATTTTCTATCATCTAAGTCTCTCGCAAAATCTGAATCTGAGTACCCTTCTATTTCAAGGGATTCAGTTCTTCTATACGTTAGCATAAGGCCTTTCGTGCCTTGCGTGTAACGCAGAGCTTTCTTAACCATTCTCCAGTGATCTATGCCTGGATTACTTGATATCTGCCAAGTATCCCGGTTACATAAGCTAAGACAGGGCGTGTACATACTTGAGCATACATTAAGTTTCCGACAGCTGAAGCATATGGAACCGCTCTCATCTGATCGATCTCATACTGGTTCCTGGGACAAAAAAATTCCCAAATCTATCGCCCTTGACTATGGGAGCAGGAGTAGGTTTTCTCGCATGCATAGTATATTTCTTCAAAATCTTTTCTAAGTATGTCTTTTGCGATAATCCTAATACCCCTTTTCTTCTATCCCGGTAAATCTCAATTCCTAAAACGTATGATGCTTCACCAAGATCTTTCATCTCAAAGTTTGAGGACAAAAACTTCTTAGTCTCCAATAGCAGACTGACATCACTACTAGCCAGTAAGATGTCATCCACATAAAGGATGAGGAAGATGAATCTCCCATTCTTGAATTTTGCATAAACACAATTGTCCTCCTTATTCTCATCAAATCCAAACTTTCTTATTGTCTCATCAAACTTTAAATACCACTGTCTAGAGGCTTGCTTTAATCTATAAATAGATTTCTTAAGGTGGCATCCCATACTTTCTTTTCCTTTCATGACAAAACCTTTCGGTTGTGCCATGTAGACATCCTCATGGAGATCTCCATTGAGAAATGTCGTCTTTACATCCATTTGATGCCACTAAAACCATTATAATCCTAAAAGAATCTTTGCATGAGACTGGAGAAAATGTCTCATTTTAATCTATTCCTTCTCTTTGCGTGAAGCCTTTTGCCACAAGTCGTGCCTTATATTTCTCAACATTCCCTTTGAAATCACACTTAGTTTTGTAGACCCATTTGCAGCCTACTGTCTTGGCTCCTTTGAGAATTTATTCTAAATCCCAGACTTTGTTACAACTCATAGATTTCATTTCGTCTTTCATGGCTTCTTGCCATTTGGATGAATGAACGCTTCTCATGGCTTCTTCAAATGAGGTGGGATCTTCCTCCATTTGAATTTCTTCACTAAGATACACTTGATAGTCATTTGGGATAACCGGTTTTCTAACTCTTTGAGACCTCCTGGGGGCTGTAGGATCGAGATGTCGACTAGAGGGGGTGAATAGGCGATTTAAAACTAAGTGACACTAAATCAAAACTAACCTAAGTTGCTAGGCTTGGTGAGAGATGAGTCTAACTAAAGCAACTAAGTTAAGTTTTGCAATCCTAGGGTGATAGTGGCTCAATTATGTCTCTACTAAAGTAAATTGCACAAAAGTAAATGCAATAAGTAAATGAGACAAGAGACAAAGGAATTTTTCACCGAGGTTCGGAAACTCGCCGGTTTCCTAGTCCCCGTTGAGGCGAGCCCAACTCCACCGCTCAACCACGAAACCACCGCACGCCCCCTTCGTCAAGGGGTGGGCAAGGTGGGAGCTGGCCCACGGAGAGGACTACCCAAGCCTCGATCACTAGGGGTAGTTCTTCCTTCGCTCCGAAGGTGGTGAACTCCAAACCACTCACAAAACCGGCACCGAGCCTCCTCCACAATCTTCTCGGAGAGGTCACCGGGCAACTCCTCCATAAGCCGTCTAGGAGGCGGCAACCTCCAAATGTAACAAGTAATCCCGCGGCTCGGAGATGATCAAGTGCCACACTAGCTCTACAATGAAGCAATGCACTTGGCTCTTGGCTAAAATCACTCTCAAACACAACAAGTGGACGAACACTAGCTCAAGAAGGTGTGTGAGAGATGCAAGGATGTATACAATGCAATAGAGTGCCAAGAAGGGCTTCCTTATAGCCAATGAGGGGTTATTTATACCCCAAAACAAGTGAACTAGCTGTTGGAGACGAAATACCCCAACACTGTTGCCTGCCGGTCAGACCGGCGAAGGTTGGCCGGTCAAACCGGCCTTATGTAGCAACGGCTAGAAAAATAGCCGTTGCAATGCAATGATTACCATTGACAACAGAGGCCCGGTTAGACTGGAGGCCAAAAGGCCAGTCAGACCGCCCTCGGCTCGGTTAGACCGCCATCGGCTCGGTCTGACCGGTTGCGACTCTGGCGGCTCTGGATCGGCCGACCGAAGTGGGGTCACAGGGCCGGTCTGACCGGCGGTGTATGGCCTGTCTGACCGCCGCAAGAGGCCAGTCAGACCGCGCGCATACCTGCGGTTAGACCGACCTCGAGGACCGGTCAGACCGGATCAACATCCACGGTCAGACCGACCTTGGTCAGCCCACTATAACAAAAAAGAATGTGTATGCAAAATGAAATGCAAATGACCTAATGTAGCAATTTAATCATCTCTTTGCTTAGGTCATTACTCCTCTTGATAGTACGGCAAAGATATAAAGAGAATCTATGAATTTTGATCGCCCAAACTCCTCGATCATTAAAAAATAAACCATTACTTTTACTGTCTTCAATCCTTTTGTATTGTGCCATCGAAAATGATCTTCAGTAAATATTCATGCACTTCTTGTCATGTGATCCTTACTTAAACATATAAAACTCAAAAGTATCGTTAGTCCATAATTAGCACTTTGTCATTAATTACCAAAATAAATAATAAGGCCTAGATGCTTCAGGGGCCTCATTTCCTGGCGCACCCTCTGAGTCGGGCTGTTGCAGCTCTTCCTCATGTGTGACAACAGGTTCTATCGGATCCTGAAGGACAGGTCCCTGATTTTCACTTGTTGCCACGGGAGAACTAACAACAGGTGTTGTCACCACAGTGTCATGTACTATCGGTGCAACAGCAACAGGTATCGAGAAAAAAAGTTCTTGAATCATCGGAGTAGGTATGAATACCCGCTTCTCTTCAAGGCTAATCTCGGGCTACCATGCTCCCCTCATCACGTCATCCTCTAGAAAAACAGCGTGTCTCGTTTTCACGAACTTGGTGTGTCTGTCAGGACAGTAGAAACGAAACCCCTTTGATTTCTCTGGATAACCAATGAAATAACAACTGACTTTCTTGGGGGGTCTAATTTTCCAATATTCGGGTTAAACACTTTTGCCTCAGCTGGATAACCCCACACACGCATATAGTTCAATGTGGGTTTTCTCCCTGTCTATAACTCATATGGAGTTTTAGACACGGACTTACTAGGAACCCGATTAAGTATGTGAATGGCGGTATTTAACGCCTTCATCCACAAATTAATCGATAGAGTAGAGTAACTTATCATACTTCTCACCATATCCATCAAGGTACGGTTGCGTCTTTCAGCTACTCCATTCTGCTGAGGCTCGTCCGGTGTAGAGTATTGGGCAACTACACCATTTTCCTGTAAAAACCTTGTAAAAGGTCCAGGAACTTGGCCATACGGGGTATGACGACCGTAGTACTCTCCCCACGGTCGGATCTTACTATCTTGATCTTTAAATTGTGCTGATTTTCAACTTCAGCCTTGAATATTTTGAACTTATATAATGCTTCTGACCGTTCTTTAATAGGATAAATATAGCCATAACGAGAATGGTCATTTGTGAATGTTATAAAAGAATCATAACCATCCACAGATGTCATAGGAAACGGACCACAAATGTTCGTGTGTATTATTTCTAGAATTCATGTGCTTTGTTTGGCGTCTTTCTTTATTTTCTTGATGTACTTTCCTTTAATACAATCTATGCATTGATCTGAATCTGAAAATTCTAAGGGCGGAAGAATTGATTCTCTCATCAACCGTTCAATCCTCCCCCTCGAAATATGGCCTAAACGGCAGTGTCATAATTTTGAAGAGACATCATCAATTCTTTTCCTTTTATTGCTCAAATTCATAGACAAGAAGGCATTCTCATTACTCAAAACATTCACGGTATCACCAAGTGATAACAAATAAAGTTCATCTTGTTTGAAAGCTATGCCTAAACACTTATTGTTAAATTGAACCTTACATTGTCCATCTCCAAAAACACATTGAAATCCATCACGATCTAATCGTGGGACACTAATCAAATTTCTTCGCAAAGAGGGTACATAGAGGACATCGTGTAAATGAAGTACAAAACCATCTCTTAATACTAGCGGAAATTCTCCAATAGCTTTGGCTTCTACAGCGACGCCGTTTGCAACTTTAATGATTCTTTTTCCTCTTTGCAGCATCCTCATCGTACTGAATCCCTGTAGAGAATTAGCAACATGGACAGTTGCACTTGAGTCAATTCACTAGGTAGATTTTTCATAACTTACATACAGGGACTCATCTACAAACGTGATAATATCCTCACCTCTCTTGCATAAATGCTTTAGAAAATTCACACAGTCTTTCTTATAGTGCCCCTTCTTTTTTGCACCATAAGCACTGGTCCCTTTCAAGCTGAATGGATTGAGGTCTTTGATGGTAATCAGGCTCAGATCTTTGATTGTATTTATGCATTGGAGCTTTTTCATGTGGCCTAAAGGAGGAGGTGTTGTTCCACTGAGGTTTCCCTTGTGGCTTAGATGGGGAGAATTATTATAATTCTTTGAAGAATTATAATAATTCTTCCTCTTGTGGTTCACATAGTTAATGGAATCACCACGTGAACCCTTGGTTCTTTCCTTCTCTTGAACACACATGGCAATTAACTTTTCAACTCCCCAATTTTTAAGTTGTGAGTTGTAATTAACAACAAAAGCCTCAAATTCCTTGGGCAGGGAGGCAAAAATCAGATGAACTAAAAATACATCACTTAGCCCCATTTCCATGGGTTTTAGCTTGGATGCCATGTTGCTCATTCTTAGGATGTGCTCCCTGACACCACCACCAGTGTACCTCTCTGTTACAAGCCTCTTAATTAGAGTGCTTGCATAAGCTTTCGAAGAGCCGGTAAGCTGACTCTCCACTCGTTTAAGGTACTCTGTAGCAGTGACACATTCAGGGATTGCACCCCTTATAGCCTCAATAATAGAGCTCTTGATCACCATCAAACACTTGTGATTTGACTGGTCCCACTTGGCTCGATCAACATCATATTTCATCCTTTGCGGTGCATGATCATGCACTCGCTTGTCAAAATCTGCTTGGGTCTCCTCTTCACCCCTTACGGGGTCAACAGGGGATATGGGACACTCAGCCGTCAATACTAGATCAATATCTGATAGCGCAAGCGCTATCTCAATCTTTTCTCGCCATGAGTTATAATTTCCTCCGTTTAGAGGCTCAATGGACGATATGTAACTCAGCGGATTACCTAAAACAAAATTTAGAAAACAAAATTTGAATTAATTCGACGTTGGTCAAATTAAAACAAATTGCTCCTTACATTTATTCTATATCCCCGTTGGACAGAAATAGAATCAATCATTCATGTCAATAAACTCATTAGCATAATAATTTTATCAACAACTTTGGTCAGTAGACAAAATTATCACACTACATAAAAAGATTCACATTTTCTAATTAAAATGTCCCGTTGGTTCTAAATTAATTAAAAAAAGTAAAAACTTCGCTAAAATTCATCAAAAATTAAACTTAATGTAGCGGAAACTGTACTTAGTCTTAAAACTTAATTTAGGAACATTATCTCACAAGGTAATGAAAAAACTAATCAATACCTTAAAACTTAAATAAAAAATAGTAAATGTACTGTGCTGAAAAAGAAAAAGGAAAAGACACTGTGCGTGGCACTGTTCATGCAGCCCAGCATTTACTGTTCATTCGGCTCTGTGCTGCACTGTTCACGCCGTAACCTGGGCCTGGGCCAAAAATCTTCAATCCCGCCTGGGTAACCCAATCTGGCCCGGTCGATCTTGACCGTTGGATCAAGATCGATGGCCGTGCGCCGTTTGCCGGGGGGGACAAAACCCCGTGGCGGAAACCCTAGGGTTTCCCCCGCACTCCGCGCGTCTCCTCCGCCGCTTCGCTGTTCTGCATCGCCGTCACCGCCCAGTTAAGCTTGCGCTGCCGCCGCCTTCTTCCCCCTTTCTTCTCCCCCTCTCCCGCAAGCCTCCTCGCCAACGTCGCGTCCACCTGAGGATGAACGCGACGTCGGCGAGTGGATCTATGGAAGGGGTCGTTCTTGGCCGCGTGCACGCATATGACGTAGGCGAAAGACGACGGAGGGGCGGCGACAAGGTTTTGGCGAGCCGGTGGCACGGATCCGAGGAGTCATAAGGTGAGTTCCTCCCCCCGGATCCCTCGCTTTCGCGTTCTTGACCCCTTGCAGGTTTAATATTGATTTTTCTTGCCCCTTTCGGGTTGAGACTTGATTTTTTCTTGCCCCTTTCGGGTCCGATCCGAGTGAATGGCTAACCCTAGCTAGAACCAACGCCTAGTCGCTCTGATACCATTGTTAGATTCTAGGTTTCCTAGCTAGGCACGGATCTAGTAGGTATAAGCGAGACTCACCGTCGGACTTCATGGATGAGCTCACCATGGGGTCGTCAGTGATGTCGTTGGCGTCGGCGGCGTGGTTTTAGTTCACTTTCCGCCGCTCACAGTGTCCCCTCTCGATCGGTCTAGGGTTTAGAATTTGTTCGGAACAAATGCGTGCGCGAACCTTTCTCGGCGTCTATGCCCCGGCTTCCTCCTTGCTTTTTATCTGACGCTGCACGACGGGGGCCCACCAACCATGAGTTGGTTGTGCGCCCCTCATCAGGACGCAGATCAATCCTGTCAACGGTCGTTGGATCGTTGCATGAGAGATCAATCCTAACATGAAAATGGACACGACAGGTGGCACACTGCTTCGATCTCCACACAACGCTAATCTCTCTACATCCTCCCGTGCTGAAGGATCGATTATTCGTAATCGTAGGTACATATTCAGATTCAGATGGAGATGCTGTTGGGAATGCCCTTGGCGGTGATGCCGGCGGCGGCGCCGGTGACGTCGGAGGTGTTGGGGTAGAGCAGCATGTAGGGGAACTCGGCTGGGCCATTGCGGTTGTTGAGCCCTGGGTCGCCGTTCATGCCCACCACCTTCCCCTCGATCTCCACCAGCCGGTCGCTGAACCGCCGGAACGCCTCCAGCGCCCTGGTGTCCGACGTCCACGCCGGCGTGTCGCGCTGCCCGAGGTACACCTCGTCGGAGGAGTGCTTGGACAGGACCTCGATCAGCGAGATGCCGATGATGGTCTGGAGCTGGCTGGTGATGGTGCGGATGAACGCCCGCTCCGGGTCACGCCCCAGCTCCTCGTACGCCTCCGTCCCCTGCTCCGGCATCCGCCGGCGGCTCACCGTCGGCCGGTTCGGGAGGTAACCCGCGTACGGGTACTGCCCGAAGTTGACCGCCGCGTGCAGCGCCGACGCGATCCAGATGATGGTGGTGCACGCGTCGCGGAGCTCCGACACGGCCTGCATCCTGGGCCACCACGCCGCGTCCTTGAGGTCGCCGTGCCCGACCTCCCGCACCTCCGTCCACCACGCCTGCAGCTCCGCGTCGCCGCGGAGCACTCCGTCGTCCGGGTAGTAGATTGCCAGGTACTCGCCCACCCACTGCTCGATCGCGTGCCATATCTCCAGCCCGTCCACCGCGTACGGGTAGTCCTTGATCAGCACCCGCACCTTGTACGGGCTCGTCGCGTCCTCCACCGCCACTCCCCTGCAAAAAATATCACGTGAGTTCGCACCACATCGCACTCTGTTCTTCCCATTCGTCGCCGTTAATCATAAAATCAACAGATATGCATGTGTATGCATGTGTAGTACCTCTTGATGAGATCGGCGGGGAGGCCCTGCTCGGTGAAGTTCCAGTTCTTGTACACCATGGACGACATCCAGAGCGCGTACTTGCCGGGGAAGACGGTCATCTCGAAGATGCCGCCGGCGTTGATGAGCGTCTGCCGCGCCAGGGCGTTGATGGTCATCGTGTCGCGGTAGTGCGGGCTCAGCAGCTTGTGCACCGGGTGAGTCACGCTGAGCTGCCGGTTCGTCGCGAGCACGAACGGCTCCATCACCGCGTGCGTGTTCAGCCTGATCAACCAACCGATTTATGAGTAAAATCTCCACCGATGATTCGATGAAGCAATCAATTCTTGAGCTAGCTAGTGCTCTGGTTTTGAACGTACCAGTGGCTGATCAATTGGTGCCAACCGGAGTCGTTGACGGCGACGTAGGCCTTGGCGAGCTGCCACACCCAGGCCTCGACGCCGGTGGACGCCGGCGTGTAGACCGTGCTCTTGGCGGCGGTGACGTTGCCCTGGATCAGAGGCTCGCTCAGCTCGATGGCGAGCGGCGCCAGCGTGCCGTCTCCTCGCAGGAAGAAGAGCGTCCTGGTCGCGTAGATGAAGTTGCCCTCCAGGTTGTTGACGTCGATCAGGAACGGCATGAACCGGTCGTGGTGGTCCAGAATGTACAGCCGATTGCTGTCCAGCGCCTGTAAGTCGCAACAGAGTCAATTTTCACACACTATTGTCAGGTTTCCAAGTCACGGTACTTGGTCGCAAAATCTGCACGTAGATGAAACCAACCTGCTGCACGGTGAGGCCCTCGAGGTTGCTCTCGATGTGCGCCGCCGTGATCGTGCTGGTGTGGTCGCCGAACTTGCTAGGATCGAGACTACTTTTCGGAGGGAATTCCTGCGGGATTAACATCGAGTTAAATTTGCGCAGCCGTGTTCACTGTCAGTTTGGCATGAACGCATCACTGATCACTCACCGTGAGACGCGTGATCATCATGGGATTGACGCCGGCGAGCACCTCCCGCGCGAACTCCTCGTCGGTCCTCCAAGCCTGGTTGTCCTCTGCATAGCCAACACGCATTACATCGATCATCAGTTTCGCGATTCATCAGTCGCCTAAAACCAAAACATTTCTTAAACCGTTCGAGCTAGCTTCAGGTTGCGCTCACGTTTGATGATCTGAGGCATGGGGAGCTTGAGGATGTAGTCGCCGGCGGCGGGGAGGAGATCCTTGACGAGCTGGAGCGGGAAGCGCTTGCGGAGCTCCTCCAGCGCGGGAACATGGGGAAGCTTGAGGCCGCCCTCGTAGAGATCGAGGATGTCCTGGAACGAGTCGAACTCGCCGGGGGTGGTGTCCACGTACGTGCGGATCGCCGGCACAATCCCCTCCGCGATCGCCTTGATCGAGTAGCCCAGGAAGTCCGCCATCTTCAGGTGCCCGAACCTCTCGTCCCGTGGCACGTAGATCTGCTCCACCAGCGACAGCCTACTCTCCGAGGCCGGATCTACACGCACACGTGTACAAACACATCAGTCAAAGTCAACGGTCAGCCACACTACATACCGGGCCCACCATCAAACAGACATTGCAGCTGACATGTGGACCGGTCTAATAGTTAATACATCCCTTTGGTGGTTTTGGTCTGTCTTTTGGTGTTTCTCTATGACAGGTCGTTGAGATACGAGAGTAATGGATAAATTTACCATCGTTAAGATATCCGGAGATACATGTTCTGTCATATAAAATTTGATAATTAAGATATTAATTTTTAATGTAAAATTTAATTTAAATAGCTTAAAATATTTTCTCAAGAGCCGTCAAATTTCTCGTGAGTAATACGTACCGGTGGTGGTGGGTTTGCGGCCGGTGCGGCCGCGGCGAGGGTAGGGGGTGTCGGAGGAGCCGCCGAGGATGGGGCGAGGGTTGCCGGAGTCGGGGGAGCCGAGGTCGTTGTAGACGTCGTAGCGGTAGACGCGGTCGTGCTCCTCGTAGGGGCCCTGCTGGTTGTCGCCGCGCAGGTTGCGGAGCTCGTCGTCGCGGTAAGGCCTCAGCGCCTCCGGCATCTGGCTCGGCAGGCACGCCTGCGTGCGTTCGTCGGCCGCAGCAAAGACCAAAAAGATAGCGCTCACATTAATACACATCACTAATTACTTTGTTTCTTAGTTAATTGCCCACATCAGCACTTTGAAGTTGAACAAGGCAACCATTTGTTCAGTTTACACTTCATGTGTTCGCAAAGTAAGATCGAGTGTTACGATCTTGTTCAAAAGGCTTCTCGGGGCCATGAAACAAGAGATCGTCTTGGGTGTGTGAACTGGGGACGGTGCGCAGCTATGATGATTCACGTGAACTATTCTGAGTCCAAGGACCATTATAGATTTCTACTTGCTTCCCTTCCGAATATAATAAATTTTGATATGACGTGATATATTTTAATAATAAAAAACTGAATAGATTTGTAAATCTTATCCTTGTGACTGAAGGAGTAGCCACTTTTTATGTTGTTATTTATCATCGGGAATCACATCCATTCTAGTAGCACAGCTTTTCAGTGCAATGATATAGTAGTTCACTAAATACACTTCACCTACCACATAAACAACTTGCATAAAGTCCATTCACTTCTCAGTTCTCACCAAACCAAAAATCCAAAATATCTCCCCTATCGGCGCCTACTAAACAATGTTAATCAAGCAACTACTTCCATAAAACATCCAGGGAAAAACTGCATCAGACAGTTTACATGCAGGGCAAGATAATTAGAGCAAGATAATCGAGGACTCACATCGTTGGCGAAGAAGACGCGGTCGTATCGGTACTTGTTGGCGGGGTAGACCCAGGAGTTGGCGAGGAAGACGACGGCGCCGGCGCGGCCGGGGACGTCGTCGAGGGTGATGGTCTTGAGGAAGAACTCGTTGCTGTGGTGGTTCTTGACGATGATAGCGCCTGGGACGCCGAGCTTCTCCACCTCCCAGTCGAACGTCACGCGGAACCTCGACTCCCCCGTCGTCAGCGACGGCAGGCTGTTCGTCAGCCACTGCTCCAGGCTCGCCTCCGCCCCCACCTTCCCCCGGTTGCCGTTGTCTGCACGTCGATGATCATGTCCAATCCGTTCCAGTTAATTAGTCAAAACCAACGACTAATCATGCCCCAGCTGTTAATTAGCCGCATGCTACGTGTCACCTCTTCGCGTCACCGACGCTGACATAGCTATTGTCTCAGGCATCGAGTTCAAAGTGCGCTACTTTTTTTTACTTTTACTTTTGTACTGTAGTACTTTGGGTTAGCATCTGGTACTCCTATCCTCGATGTTGGTCTCTTCTTTCCATGTCCCATCAAAAGATGAACGAGCTAGCCGCCCATACAGTGCTTAAGCAAAGAAATGCAGAGATGACAGAGAGCTAAAGCAACCGAGAGAGGCACTGAAGATCGAGAGAGAGAGAGAGAGATGCAAGTATGCAAAGGGTGAAGCTGAAGGAGGGTGTGCTCACTTGGATCGACGGCCGTGGAGCTGATGAGCTGGCAGGTGACGCCCTTGCCGAGGAACTCGCCGAGGCCGTCGATGACGGTGGCGCCGAAGTCGTTGAGGTCGAGGACGTTCTTGCGCATGAGCACCACCGTGCCCTTGAGCCGCGACTGCTTCGACGACCCCGTGATGGTGTCGATGATCCCTCCCAGCATCTTCGCCTCTGGGTGTCTGGACTCTGGAGCTCTCGACCTGGGTTTGCAGTATCGAGTTGCAGTGAGCGTGAGTTCGCTGGGTATTTATAGCCACACAAATAGTACACTCGATCTTCAACAAATATATAGGATTTTTTAAGAAAAAATGGTAAGATAGTGTCTTTTTATTAAATAAAGGAAAAAATATATTTTTAATAGTAAAGCCAGAATAAAGACCGGAAGCGTTATAGATAAGTCTAAGTAGTATACAATAAAAGTAAAATAAGGTAAGAGCTCATGTAAATATTTTACAATAAAAGGTAAAATAAGGTAAGAGCTCATGTAAATATTTTGCTCGGCTAGCCTCCAAAGTCCTGCCTCTTTTTTAATTTTTTGCAAATAGAGTGGCAGCCGGTGTTTCTTTCCTGTCAAAAATTCTTCGATTACCTTTTTTAGATCTTCCATTGGACTATCAGGATAAGGGATCATAAGACCCTTTTTGGACGCCTTCTGTACTGACTAAGCTTTCCCATCAGTTCTGCACAGAACTTGTATTTCTTCATGCTTCCAGCTGCAGCTGTGCGAACCCTAACCAATTGGCCACTAGGCTCCAGATCTTTTTAGAGAATCGTCAGGTTGCGACGAGATGTAGGGTAGTCTCAGGTGAGCGGTGACACAGTGGACGCTGACCATTATTTGTCCATCCCCTTGCTTCAAAGCGGTCCGAGGTCCAAATCCTGTTCTGGATGATGAGCCACGCATAATACTTGTATTTCCCAAGTGCTCGGGCATTCCACGCATGGAATTACTCATTCCATTATAAAATACAATAATTTTAATTAAATAAAATATATTACTTTATATTTTGATTTGATGAAGTAATAATATGTCTTATTTAATTAAAATTGTTGGTACGGGGCGTGACTGACTGGTGAGGGCTAGCGGGGATACTCTACTTAAAATTTATTGTCTCAAATCATTTGGCACAATTTAATACTGTTGAGCGAGAGTTGGGTTTATCATCTGACGGAAATTCTTTTAAACTTTTTGGTTGGTTTGTGAATCAAGCACTCGGTTCAAAATTACTATGTCGAAATTATTGACATAGTTTTAGCGTAATACTTGTACCTAGGGGTGGCAACGGACGGGTTCGGTTCGGTAGAGTCTCTGGGCACCCAAAACCGAAACCCGAATCTAAAACCGAAACCGAAACCAAAACCGATTCGGGTGAAAATCCATCACCAAAACCGAAACCCGCGGATATCCGAAATCCGACGGACTAACCAAAACCCAAAATTATTAACCGTACGCGGGTGGAGGAGGCGGGTGCACCATGCACGCCGGGGACGGCCGGCGGTGGGCGGGCGGGGCACAGGGACGGCCGGCGCGCGCGCGGGTAGGCCCAGGGGCGGGGATGGCCCGGCGCGCGCGGGGGACGGCCGACGGTGGGCGGGCTGGGGCTGGGGACGGCGGCGCGCGGCTGGGGACGGCCGGCGCGCGGCGGAGGGCGCAGGGGGACGGCCGGCACGCGGCGCGCGCGGTGGAGGAGGACGGCGGTGGCTAGGGTTGGCGCCGCGGCGCAAAAGCTCGGGAGTTGGCGCCGTGGGATGGGGGTCGGGGCGGTCTCCCTGGGGATGGAATCGAATGGGGTGGGGTCGTGGGGAGTGGGGAGATTTTCGGGTCGGGTTTGAGTTATCCGTGGGTTACATCTAATAACCGAACCAAACTGAACTATTTCGGGTATCCGAAACCGCAAACCCGTGAGCAAGAAATAGGCACCAAAACCGAAACCCGAAACACGAAACCCACGGTACCCGAACCGAACCCGAACCATTGCCATCCCTACTTGTACCAGACATTACCATCACATCTGGACGACTCTACCTGCCTAAATTTAAACAGCAGCAGAAATTTCGGTACCCAAATCTTAGTAATACCTTCATTTTTAAATATGACATTATTAGATTTTAAACACGATGTTTCATCGTTTATTTTATTTTTAAAAAAATATATATGCATTATTTATTTTGTCATTAAAGATAACTTATATATTTAGAAAAAACTATATCAATATGTCGTTGCAATAGAATAATCAATGCGTACTATATCAACATGATATCATAGGTATCAAATATATACTGAATCTAATACTTTCGGTATCAAATATGATACTTGTAGATACCAAACTGACATTATATATAATATAATAGTTATCGGATCTGATATTTTTGGTATCAAACATGATATCTCATAAACATGATATTTCATAGGTACCAAAGATTTTATACTTATGTATCATCATGATGTTAACATGATACAATAGGTACTGAATTAGACATGATATTCCATAAAGTATCACCCTGATGTTAACATGATACCGTAGACACTGGATTAAACATGATATTTCGTAGATAGGATCTGCTGCCTTCGATATCATACATGATATTATATATAGGTATTAGATGTTGACGTCATCATCACATTAGATATTTCATTGGAATGATATATTGTTATATAGTACTTTTGTACATTTTAATATGTTTATATAAAAAATTAAACATGATGAATAATCAAATATCTTATATAGAAATAAACAACAATTTCTAGCACTATATAAAAATGGAGTTGTCCTCGTTCCCTCTCTTTCCAAACACGCAGCGCGTCCATATCCTCCACGTGAACCACGACCGCATCAATTATTAAATGTTTAATTAATTTTTAATCTATTATTAATTATATGTGATTGTTTAAGACGTACAAGTATATATTAAAAAACGAAACGGAGGGACCGATGGAATACGCTAACAAACAAAACCAACCCCACCCTGCTGCTACTGGCCACGTATGCGATAGGTTAAAACCGATTTGAATATTTGGGAAGACGCGAACGGCGTGGGAAACGCCCGCGAGCACAGCGCAGCTCGTCTCATCGTCTCGGTCTCCTCTGCTCCTCCAATCGCGACGTCGACGTGCACCGGCGCACGGTACCCGGCTCGTGTTGTACGTGATTTTATTCCATAATAACGCTGACTCGAAACTTCTAGCTAGCTAGGCATGTAAATGGACCGATCTACAAACTCATTTATAAAATTATAAAATTAATAAATAATATGTAGATATCTATTAAAATAGTTTATTAAAAAGTAGTTTATAAGTAAGTTTATGGATCGATGCGACAAACTAAGTCATGATATGAAAATTTAGGAGTTACCTACTCATTTTATTAGACTTATAGATGGATTCATGGGTCGATTCACTTACATCCCTACTCTTAACTCCTTCACTCCAGCTATATTCGATTTGCATTGTTGGCATAACAACTCTTTGTTACACAAATTTTTCATATATACCTCGTGCACAATAATAAATAAATTTTATCAATTTTTTTTAAAAAATGTACATGTACTTTTACTTCTAATAATACTATATGTATAATATTTAGCCTCAAACTTATTATATTTTAGTTGTACCAAAAAATAGAAACTCAAACAATTTTAAATAAATATCTGAATATTTGATTCTATACATACATGTAAAACTACTCAAAAGATACATGTACATATTTTTAAAAATAATTTTATCATATTTTTATAATTGATGTATATGATATGTATATAAGAAGACATGTGTATATATATGTGTATAGGATACATCCTCTCGTTAGAGATACTTGCAAACAAATTTGCGAATGTGAAAATTTCAGTGTCAATTTTTTCCTGACCAGTTCAAGGTTTTTATTTTTTATTTTGCTTTATCCTCCGGTGGGATCTCTAAACTTCTCCTTCTCTATGATTGTGGCCTTGTGGGGATTCCCCTAGTTTCCTTTGATCAAAAAAATTTTAGAGGATAGGCACCGTCTTTATGATTGATCTTTGTCATCGTGAATTATCGTGGCAACGACGTGATACAGCAGAGAGCCTCGTAATTAATTCTTCTTTACCACCAGGATCTGTACGGTGTTTGAAAAGTGTAACGATCGAGCTTTTGATTCTGAATTGAACCGTGTACTCCCGAAAAGCTAGTCTTAGGAGAAAAAAAAAGAAACAGAGAGTGGAACTGTAGCTAGGCGGGCATGCGATTCACACGTCCATTTGTATACAGCAGAGGGGATGTTTGATTGGTGGTATTAATATTAGTCCTATCAAATAATTAGATGTTATTTATAGTATTAAATATATATTATTTATAAAATTTATTTATGATTAATGACTAATTAACGAGACCAATCTATTGACATGATGATACGATGCATAATTAATTACGCTTAATAGATTTAATAGATTTATCTTATAAATTAATCATCAATTCTATAATTATTTTTATAATTAGTTCACATTTATTCTTTCAAATTAATATTTAAATATCTGATACAATATAAATTAAATATCTGATATAATATACACTAATATTAATACGAGGGATCGAAACCCCCCTCAATGTGGTTCGGGACCTGCCACGTCAGTTCTGATCTCTTGCTGCAGACTTGTGGACGTACGGCAGCTAGCTTTGTTTTTTCTTTTGAGGACAGCAGCTTTGTTGATCAGATGGTTAATTAAAGTTGCCGAGATCATATGATTTTCGTACGCTTTCGCGGCCGTTACCCGACCGGGTTAGTAACATTTCAAAATTCAAATCAACCATAGCTAATGACGGTCAATAACATCTGAGTTCTTGTAGAGTATAATGACGGTCAATAACATTTAACCATACCTAAAGTTTTTCCAAGCTATGGAGATTGTGGCAATCGAGTATCTACATGGCAAGCTTATCCGACTGAAAATAGGGATGGATTGCGCCTGCTATATCTGTAAGCCGAACTTGACTTGGGTGTTACGGTTGCCGATAAAGATAAGGCAATCGGCCTATAGTCACGGTTTGGTAAGATTGAGGAAACCGACGTAGAATAAGATAGGGTTTCCGATTTGTAAACCCTTCCTCCCAAGACTATATAAGGGGGTAAGGGGTGTCCCTTGAGGGATATTCCGATAGGAGATCAGAGATCCGACACTAGATCTGAGATACGACTTCATAAGCAAGAGCTTTAGATCATGAGATCAATAAAGACACTCGGCGGATCGAATCCATCGAAACAGGAGTAGGGTATTACCTCACGACAGGGCTTGAACCTGTCTAAATCTTCTTTTCTTCCTAACCCATTGTGCTTGGCGATCTCGACTGCGACCCCAGAAAAATATATTGCCGAAACCAAGTTTCGACAGTTGGCGCGCCAGGTAGGGGACGCGCGTCAAGATTTCTTCATCAATCTCGCCGACAAGCGTGATGGGATCTCCCTCAAAACTCGACGACTTCGCCGCCGACTTCGCCGACAACTCCTCCTTCGACTCGTATTCGAACCAGTCGGAGGGAAAGACCCACTCGGCGCCATTCGGGCTCTCCAACAGCGCCGAGATCTTCGACAACATCTTGAAGACCAAGATGCGATCCACCTTCTCCGACGACGGACTTCACTCGGCACCATTCGGATTACCGAATACCGTCGAGATCTGCGCCAATCTTCTCGCCTCCCCGACGGAAGCGATCTATTCTGACGAAGACCTCTCGGTGCCGTTTGGGTTACCAAATGCCGCCGAGATCTACAGCAAACTCCTCTCCCCCGAGTTGGCGGCAATCCACTCGGAGGAGCCTACTCCCCCAAGCTCTGACTCGGACTGGAACGATCCAGATCCGGGTTACCCAGGATCAAGGGAGGTCGCTGTCATCCTCCCGTCATTCGGCTCCCGCTCATCTTCGGAGCTCAATGGATACCTCGGCTCCGCCGGCTTCGACAATCTCTACGGCATCCCTTCCGACGAAGCCGACAACTCGATGCGCATGGACTGTGAGCCGAAGTGCTTGACGTCCTCATGGCCGAGCCAGATGAGTCTGACTCAGCCATGGCCAGAAGGCTCGCCGAAGAGGAGCGAGCCAGAGTGGAGCTTGAGCGCAAGACAGCCGAGGAGGATAAACAACGCAACGACGAGGCCGACAAAAGGAAGCAGGATCTACGTGCAGCCGGACGATCTGCCCAGGAGGCCATCCTCCAAACACGGGTTCGCAACACCAACATCTTCCAGACGCCACAGCAGAATGCTGTCGCCGCGCTCACGCTCTTGGACACCGTCATGGAGACGGCTCCAGCCAACGTGACTCCTATACTGGATAAGATCAAGACCATCGTCGCAGCCACAGCTAACGGCCACCCCACCACCTCGGCACGAAGGCCGACTGAATCCGTGGCCGAAACGCCAGGAGACTACAGGAGGCCCGAGCCGGCTCGGTGGTCAACTAGGCCAAGAGGCCCACCTCGCGAGTCCACACCGAAGTACCAAGAGCAGACGGCCGACTCCCGCGACAAACGACACGGACGTCCACCCGTCCACCACCGAGTCCGCCGCAACAGTTCCAGCTACCCAACCAGCCAACCGAAGACCCCGCCGAGTGATATGCGGGAAGTCCTCGATCGCCGCTACCAGGAGCGCGACCGACGCACTCGGGAAGATCGAAGGGGATCACCCGATAGCGGCGACGATGGAGTACCGGCCTTCACTCGGGAGCTCCGCCGAGTGCATTGGCCGAGTGGCTTTAAGCCTACGCGGATTGAAAGGCACGATGGCAAAACCGACCCTGAATCTTGGTTAACTGTATATACCCTTGCCATCCGAGCCGCAGTGGCGACAATAAAGCCATGGCCAATTACTCCGCCCGTGGCCCTCGCGAACTCGCCGAAATTGGCTCACGAGCTCGCCAAGAGGCTCAATCGGCTCGTGGAGCGAGCCGAGGGACCACTTCATCGCCAACTTTCAAGGCACCTTCAAGAGGCCGGCACACACTTCGACCTTTACAACGTCATCCGAAGCCGGACGAGCCCCGAAGGATTACATCCGTCGTTTCTCCGAGAAGCGCAACAAGATCCCGAACATCACCGATGACATCATCATCGCCGCCTTCCAGAAGGGAGTCCGTGATGAGCTCCTTATCGGCAAGTTCGGACGCAAACCACCGAAGACGGTGAAACAAATGTTCGAGACGGCGAACTCATACGCCAAATCGAACGACGCCATCAAGGCTGCCCGTCAAGACCGGCCCGACAGAAGGGAGGACAAGCAAGCAGGAGGAAGCCGAAATCCTAAAAAGGATGGCGGCAACAACGGCAACCAAGGCCCGAAAGATCGCAAGCGCCGATCTGAAGACCTAGTGGCCGCAACCTCCAATACTCAACGACGTCCCCGAGTCGCCGCCTACGACGCCATCATGAACGCCCAGTGCACCCATCATCCGAATCATAAGCACGCGGCGAAGGACTGCTTTATCTACAAGAAGTTCGCCGAACAGTACGCGGCGCAGCTCAACAAGAAGCCGACTGACGAGGCTGGCCCGTCTGGCGCCAAAAAGAACAACGCGGTTGAAAATGCCGAACCTTTCCAAGACCCAGTGGGGGAGCTCAATCATATCTTCGGAGGGCCATTAGCCTATGAATCCAAGAGGAAACAAAAGCTAACTGACCGGGAGGTCAACGCGGCTCAACCCGAAGTCCCTCAGTATCTGCGATGGTCGGAAGTGGCCATCACCTTTGACCGCTCGGATCACCCTGACCGAGTGGTTCACCCGGGGCGCTATCCACTCGTCCTGGACCCCGTGGTCCGCAACATCAGGCTTAAGCGCGTCCTCATCGATGGGGGCAGCGCCCTCAACATCCTGTTTGCCAAGACCATGGATGAGATGCGATCCCAAGGGCCGAACCGAAAGCAAGCTCACTCCCTTCCACGGAGTTATCCCGGCTATCTTCAACACCACTCGGGCACATCTCCTCCCGTCACCTTCGGAGCCCGAGAGAACTTCCGAACGGAGAACGTCACCTTCGAGGTGGCCGACTTGAACAAAGATATCATGCCATCATCGGAAGGCTGCGCTTGCCAAGTTCATGGCGATCCCTCACTACACTTACCTCTGCATGAAGATGCCGGGTCCCAACGGCGTCATCACTCTTCGCAACGACGTGAAGCAAGCCTTCACCGCGACAAGGAGAGCTGCGACATGGCCCAATCTCGCGAGAGATTACGCGGCCAACAAGAAGTCCGATTGGCTGCATCGACTTCGGCGAGAGGGCGAAGTCCCGCGAAGAAGATAGCCAAATCGGGATCCGGCGACGCCAAGACCAAGAAGATCTCCCTTGATTCGTCGATCCCTCAAAAACAACCGTAATCGGCGCCGACCTAAATCCTAAATAGGAAAGCGCGCTCGTCACCTTCCTCCAAAATAATAAAGATGTTTTTGCTTGGAAACCATCCGATATGCCCGGAATTCCTAGGGAGGTGATCGAGCACTCTTTGAACGTCAAAGATGACGCCAAACCGATAAAGCAACGATTACGCAGATTCGCACGGATCGAAAAGACGCGATCAAAGAAGAACTTGCAAAGCTCTTGGCCGCGGCTTCATTAAAGAAGTCCTTCATCCCGACGGTTAGCCAACCCATCCGGTCCGCAAGAAAACGGGGCAATGGCGCATGTGCGTTGACTACACCGACCTCAACAAAGCTCGCCCCAAAGATCCATTCGGCCGCCTCGCATCGACCAAGTCGTCGACTCGACAATGGCCGCGAACTCCCGAGTTTCTTGGATTGCTACTCGGGCTATCATCGATCAGCTTGAAAGAATCCGACGCTTGAAAACATCGTTCATCACGCCGTTTGGGGCTTACTGCTACATCACCATGCCTTTCGGCCTGAAGAACGCCGGAGCCACATACCAACGCATGATCCAAAGATGCTTCCAGACGCAGATCGACAAAAACGTTGAAGCTTATGTCGACGATGTTGTCATCAAGACCAAGCAGAAAGAAGACCTGATCGCCGACTTAGAAGAAACCTTTGCAAACATCCGGGCCTTCAGAATGAAGTTGAACTCGGAGAAGTGCACCTTCGGCGTCCCATCAGGCAAACTGCTCGGCTTCATGGTATCACATCGCGGCATTGAAGCAAATCCGGAGAAGATCAACGCTATCTTAAACATGAAACCCCCGAGTAACCAGAAAGACGTCCAAAAGCTCACTGGCTGCATGGCGGCGCTAAGCCGTTTCATATCCCGACTCGGCGAACGAGGCATGCCCTTCTTCAAACTGCTAAAGAAGACAGACGACTTCCAATGGACCACAGAAGCCGACAAGGCCTTTGAAGATTTAAAAGAATTCCTTACCACGCCGCCCGTCCCGGCTTCGCCTCCCCGGAACCCTGCTGCGCAGACGTTTCAGCCACTCACCAAGTGGTTAGTACGGTCCTTGTGGTTGAACGCGAAGAAGAAGGACGGGCCCGTAAGATTCAAAGGCCAATCTACTTTGTTAGCGAAGTATTGGCGGGAGCCAAAATCCGCTACCCTCGGTACAAAAATTGCTTTATGGTGTTCTAATAACCGCGAGGAAATTGGCACACTACTTTCGTGGTCACTCGGTCACCGTCGTCACCTCTTTCCCACTCGGCGACGTCATCCACAACCGCGAGGCAACCGGCGTATCGCCAAGTGGGCCCTAGAACCGATGCCGCGGACTTAACTTTTAAGCCCGGACGTCCATTAAGTCACAAGCCTTAGCGGACTTCCCGGCCGAGTGGATGAACAACAAGAACACGTGCCTCGGGAAGACCTCCAACACTGGACCATGCACTTCGACGGATCCAAGAGGATCACCGGCTGGGAGCAGGAGTCGTCGATCTCCCCGACGGGAAAGGCTAAGATATGTCCTTCACCTTCACTTCTCCGCCTCACACAACGTCGCCGAGTACGAAGCTCTTCTACATGGACTCGCCCTCGCAGCCTCACTCGGGATACGTCGGCTTATCGTGAAAGGCGACTCCCACCGGTCGTCAATCAAGTGATGAAGGACTGGTCCTGCTTAAATGACACTATGGAGGCCTACCGACAAGAGGTCCGCAAGCTTGAGGACAAGTTTGATGGGCTAGAACTCTCACATGTCCCGAGACATAACAACGAAGCTGCCGATGAGCTAGCACGGTTCGGATCTAAGCGCGAAGCTCCCAACAGACGTCTTTGTCGAACATTTCTACGAACCAACCATCATGGCAAAGACGGCTCCTAACGAACAAACCACCAACGAAGTCGCCATGACCGACACCGACCGGAGGACGCCGCTCATCAAATTCTTAACCCAAGAAGAGCCGCCGGATGACCGGATGAAGCGTAACGCGTCCGGCGTCGTTGCCAAGCGTACGTCATGGTCGACTCCGATCTATACAAGAGAAGCCCTCGGAATTCTAATGAGGTGCATCACACCCGAAGAAGGGAAACAATTACTCCAAGATATCCACTCGGGCATATGTGGAAGCCACGCGGCGGCACGCACTCTAGTCGGCAAAGCTTACGGGCAAGGATTCTTCGGCTTACCGCGTCTCCGACGCGGAGAAAGTCGTAAGAACCTGCGAAGGCTGCCGCTTTTCGCCCGACGAGCCATGTCCCGCCCAGAGCTTCAAACAATCCCACTTTCCGGCCGTTCGCAGTATGGGGCGACATGGTTGGCCCTTTCAAGAAAGCTCCAGGAGGTTTCACACACCTCTTCGTCGCAATCGACAAGTTCTCCAAGTGGATTGAAGCCAAGCCGGTCGCCACAATCACCGCCGACAAAGCACGAGACTTTTCCTCAACATCGTGCACCGCTTCGGCGTCCCAAACGAATCATAACCGATAATGGGACTCAATTCACGGGAGGCATCTTCAAGGAATTCTCGAAGACTTCGAATCAAAATCGCTATGCATCGTAGCTCACCCTAAAAGCAATGGGCAAGTCGAGCGAGCAAACGACATGGTCCTTCAAGGCATCAAGGCTCGCGTTTCGACCGGCTAAGCCCTTACGCCGGCAAGTGGGTCCAAGAACTTCCCTCGGTTCTATGGTCGCTGCGAACCACACCCGGTCGGCCACCGGCCAAACTCCTTTCTTTTTGGTCTATGGCGCGAAGCCATGTTGCCAAACGAGATGGAGTATGAGTCCCTCCGGTCCGCAGCTTCAACGATGAACGCTACGACCCCGACCGAGTGGATGATCTCACCCGATTGGAAGAGGCCCGTGAGGCAGCTCTCATCCAGTCGGCCAAATACCTTCAAGGGCTCGAAGATACCACAGCCGCAACGTGCGAGCACGAGCTTTCATTGTTGGCGACCGGTCCTACGCAAGATCCGGACCACCAAAGACCGACACAAGTTATCTCCCTTATGGGAAGGACCGTATATAATCGCCGAAGTGACTCGGCCCGGTGCTTACCGGCTAAAGCGTGAAGACGGGTCTACGGTGGAGAACTCCTGGAACATCGAGCATCTTCGACGGTTTTATGCCTAATTTGGCTAAAGCCTCATGTTTTCCTTGACTGCTAACCTCAAGCAAGATGACTTCTTGAGCTAGCAGTCGGGGGCTGTACACATGTCAATAAAGCTCAAGTTTTCCTCGTCAACTCTTGTGCATAATTTGGTTTATCATTGTTTAATGTCCTTTGACTCGAGCTCAGTGTCTAAGGACTGAGAGTTTTCCGATGACCTAATCGAGCCTAGGCTTGATGACAGCCAGACGAAAGCTTCTTATGAAATTTTACGCAAAAGCTCGGATCAAGGCATTGACATAAATAAACTAAAAGAGTCACAAAGTTCCACATCAGGATGTTACGTTACGTGACATTTACAAAGCAAAGTCAGAATACAAATCAAATCCTGAAGTTGTTTACTACATCAAGAGATATCTTCTTCGCCGCATCTTGCGCCTCACTTAGCATGTCCAAGGCCTGCTCGTCCGTTGTTCCGTCGGCGAAGCCCTCCCCGACTGAATGGATGTCCACTCGGGGGTAAAGGGACTTGGTCTGAGCAAGAGCCAGACCAGCCCCCATGCTGGCCGCTTCGGTGATATTCTTCGGTATCGTTCGGGAGCCGCCGAAGCTTGTCGAAGATCTCGATTGGCTCCAGCGAGCGCCCCAACTCCTTGATCGAACAAGGACAGCAAGATCGGCGTGGCGGCGTTGGCGACCTCTTCCCGTATCTCGTCGCGGATTTGATCCGCCCAAGCAAGACGTCGTATTGGGCTCGGGTCTTCATCTTATAAGCTGCCAAAAGTCCCAGATCAGTCAAAGTACTCGGATATAAAGCAGCACACAGAATTTGACCTCAAAGAAGATTACCTTCAAATTCGGCCTCCATCTCGGCCTTGTCAAGGCTGACCGCTTCACTGGACTTGAAGCGAGTGGACCTCCGAAGAATTTTCTACAACGAAAGAAGATTATCAATAGCCAATGATCAACATGAGAATCATGATGAAGCTGGGAGAGGCGGGCTTACTCCCAATAGATCCGCGGAGGACAAGGTTGGCTTCCCGAAGCTCCGAAATCTCCCTCCTTAAAGCCGCCTCCCTTGATGCGGCCTCCTCCCGAGTGGCCTTCAGCTGTCGCTGAACGTCCTCCAAGGAGTTTAAGTGGGGGACCAGCTTTTCTAGCACTTCAGATTTTGCCATTGAGCGGCAATATTCCTTCTGCACGCGAAAGCAGTGGAGTGACCGACTGAAAGATAACGATGATATAATCAAAGAGAAAGACAAAGGCTTACGTTGAGCAGTCGGGTCGCCTCATTCAGGCTCTCGACAAGGGCATCCCTTTCATCTTTTTCGGCTTGCCGGTCTAGGATGATGCCCTGTCTCTCGCCTTCCGAATCCCGCCACTCGATTCTGATCGGGGGAACCCAGGTCTCAGAAGACTGCAACCTGGGGATCTCTTCTACCGTGGCTGGCAAGCAAGAAAGACAAATGAAGACATGAAAGATTCAAAATTGAAAGAACGAAGGAATGCATCGAAACAAGTCTTACCGGTTTCGGTGGCTGCCTGCCTAGGTGGAGCGGCCGGGCTTCTCTTCTTCTTCGGGCTCTGCGCCAAGTGACCCCCAGTCGAGGGTGCTTGAGCCGCAGCCTCGGGTTTCCGGTGATGGCCGCTTTCAGCGGGATATCCCGACCGCGATCGGGGCTCCTCCCTAGGGCGTCCTCCTTCGGAGGCGAAGGTTGTCTCTCCGAACGCTCGCACTCGGTTGCGGGCTCCGGGGTTTTGGCTCTACTGGCTTTGACACTTCAGGAGCAGCAGCCGGAGTCGGCCCTTCATCCCCTCCGGCAAGATCTATGTCCTGGGGCCTCCTGCGAAAGTGAATACAGCGAAGATAAAGAAAAGTTTTCCGCGAAAGAGTTCGGGACTTCGGTTTGAGCATACCGGATGATCTGCGGATCTTTGGTGCCGTCCGCGGCGATCGCCTTAGAGGCGGGGTCTCGACTGGAGGAGCGGGACGTCGTCATCCGAATCCTCGATGATCGCCTCCTTTTGCTCGCGCGCTTGTTCGAGTCCTCACTCGGTCTGCCCGCTTCCCCGATTGGATCGCTTGATTTTTATCCCGCCGGTCGGCTTCTTGGCGGGGCGACGCGGCGCGTCATCATGAGCCACCTTATATGGCTTGGAGGTGATAGAGGCGTTTTTCTGCAGAAGAAAAAAGTGCAACATTAAGAGACAAGATGTCAAGAATGAAGGATACTATGAAGTAACCATCGGCTTACGGAGGAGGAGGTCGATGAATGCCGAAGGAAGGACTGGCGATGAGGGCCCGTTCAACCGCAATCCCGATGAGAAGAGTTTGTACATCCGAATCTTCGGGATCTCGTATGTGAGTGGATCCGGGTCTTCCCGATTGGGGTCCGTCCCGCCTTCATACTCGAAGGCCGGCTTCGACCGCTCCTTGATCGGCGCCAGTCGACACCTGATGAAGTGCCGAGTGATTTGTTCCCCGCGAAGATTCCTCTTCTTCATCGCCAGGATCTTCGCGAGCAGATCATTGGCTTCGTCCCAATCTTGGGCTACCGGGACGGTGCTCCAAGATGGCTTGGGGACAGGAGGAAGACCGACAAAGGCGGGCGAGGTGGGTTCGAGATTGCGATGTAGAACCGACTGCGTGCCGGCCTTTGTTGGAGGATTTCAAAGGGAGAGAAAAGTAGTCTTTGCGTAGAGATCCGCGAAGCTGGAAGCCTGCCCCACCAACAACGCAAGGTTGGTCCTTGTTCGGATGGGGTTTCAGATAGAACATGCGACGGAATAGATTGAAGTGAGGAAGAATGCCGAGAAAAGCTTCACACACATGAATAAAGAGGGCTATATGGAGCATTGAGTTGGGGTTCAGATGATAGAGATGAAGTCCATAATAGTCCGAAGCCCCGAAAGAACTCGGAGGTGGGAAGGCGAACCCGCAGAGAAAAAAGGAAGTGAAGACAACGAGCTCACCGGTATTTGGGGTCGGAAGTCCTCCGCCGCCGGGCGCCATCCCACGAGTTCCTTTGGCGGAAGCACGCCGTGCTTCACCATCTCCTTGAGGGTAGATTCCCTCACTTCGAGCGGCCCATTGGTCGAAGGGAATCCTTTTTTCCTCCGCCATGAGAATGGGTTGATGGGAAGTGGATCTGGCTGAAAAAAGTTGGATCTTTGGCGATGGAACGTGGGAGACTTGGCGTGGAGAGCTGGTTGTTGCAGAGAGCGAGCTCTTAGATGGATGGATTTGGGAGCGCGCGAGTCTAGGGTTCTCCGCGGTGAACCGTTGAACAGGCCGCGAAAAGGGGAATCGTTTGGAAGACGAAGAGGCGGGGACGACCTCGCATCTTTATAGAAAGATTTGAGGGTTGCGCTAGGTTTTCGGTGAGTGGGCCGAGCCTATAAGAAAATCTACGGTCCAGCTAAGGTGTGGTCCGATACGTGTCCCTTAGGGACTTAAGCGGATGAGCTTAAGCAGATTTGCCCTGGCAATATGCGCGTGTCCGAGTGCCCTATACCTTTAAAGATCCTTCCATACCGCGGTTTGCTTGACTTCATGAGAAGCTGGCACGATGCAATTTGGAAGGTGACCAACAGCTGAGTTTTTATAGCTGCCTTGGTGAACAAGGGCTGTTTGGTTTCTTAGCATTTGGTCGGGTAATCTTACCAATGCTTGTTTGTTTTCCACCTTGGTGAAGATCTTTATAAGATTGAGACCAGATTATGGCAAAAGCTATTTAATAACTTGGTCATATTTTTCATATGATTGAAAGAATTTGTTTTTCCATGAGGGATGAATGAAATATTTATTTCGGGATTACTCGGGCAAATCCACTCGGATGAGCAAGAGCCTACCGAGTGCTTTTTACCCATGAGGGTTGATTGAATTATTTGTTCTGAGGTGACTCGGGCAAATTCACTCGGATAAGTGTGAACTTGCCGAGTAATGAGATTTCTATGATTGCTTTAGCATGAGCTAGGCATCTACATGAAGATGATTTTTTTATGGTTCCTGACTATATGCTTAGTCTTTTTTTTGACTAACCACATAGTCGGGGGCTACACCTAATTAGGTGCATCAGGAGATGCACCTAGATATTTATTTTTGAGAATTTTTGAGATATTTTCCAGCCCTTCACAGTCTTTGGAGCCACTCGAGAAGATTCAGGCAGAGATGATGGAATCACTCGGCGCCAAAAGCACTCGGTCAAAGAGATTTTTTGGTTAAGTGCTTCTTTGGTCTGAAGCTGAGTTGTCTCGTCGACTGAAAAGGACTCGGGGGCTACTGTGGAGATTGTGGCAATCGGGTATCTACATGGCAAGCTTATCCGACTGTAAGTAGGGATGGATTGCGTCTGCTATATCTGTAAGCCGAACTTGACTTGGGTGTTACGGTTGCCGATAAAGATAAGGCAATCGGCCTATAGTCACGGTTTGGTAAGATTGAGGAAACCGACGTAGAATAAGATAGGGTTTCCGATTTGTAAACCCTTCCTCCCAAGACTATATAAGGGGGGTAAGGGGTGTCCCTTGAGGGATATTCCGATAGGAGATCAGAGATCCGACACTAGATCTGAGATACGACTTCATAAGCAAGAGCTTTAGATCACGAGATCAATAAAGACACTCGACGGATCGAATCCACCGAAACAGGAGTAGGGTATTACCTCACGAGAGGGCTTGAACCTGTCTAAATCTTCTTTTCTTCCTAACCCATTGTGCTTGGCGATCTCGACTGCGACCCCAGAAAAATATATTGCCGAAACCAAGTTTCGACACTCGCTACAGGCGCACGCGTCAGGATGAAAATGGCAAGAATTCCTTTATCCATTAAATTTATATATAAACTTATTCCAACGGATATTTAAGATCGTTCTAAATATATAAATCAATCAAACAAGTTTAAAATCAAACAAGTTTAAAGGTTTCAATTTAAAATGATTATATATATAAATATCTTCAAAACTCGTACAAAGTTGTTACTTTATATAATAAATTATTTCTATAAATTTAACTGAATTTACCCAGTTTTTATAGTGTGAATGTAAGTTAAAAAATTTTGAGTCTAAGTTTTATACACATGTAACTAGAATTTTTTTTGTGTTACCCCATATATCTAAATGCCTTAAAATTTATACAAAGTTTTTATAATGTGACAGTGAGTCTAGAAAAATTTTGAGTTCGAGTTTTACAGATATATAATAAAATTTTTTTAAGCCTATTAATAGTGTATTATGGGTCCCACATGTATAAATGGCTCAAAATTTATACAAAATTGCTTCTACGTGTAATAAATAATTTCTACAAAAAATTGAATAAATTTGATAAGTTTTATAGTAATATTGGGTCCGAGTTTTACACAGATGTAATAGAAGTTTTTTATTCATGGATAACCTATTGATATAATAAACTCGTAATGAACTGAATCACTAAACCATGTATGAACAAACTCACTATAATGATTTATGATTTAGGTTTGGTTTACTCTAACTATTACCATCCTGACCCACTTGTTGCAACATTCTTTTTATTCAGCTTATTGCGAGAATTTGGATTCAATAGTTGTTCGGTGTTTCAACTGTTGTTTTTTTAGTCTGGTTTTTTACTCAGTTTTTTAAGAATGAACGTTTTTTTTAAGAGAAAAGAGGTTCTTTCGTTGCAACATTCTTTTTATTCAGCTTATTGCGAGAATTTGGATTCATAGGCTGTTCGGTGTTTCAACTGTTGGTTTTTTAGTCAGTTTTTTTAGTGAACATTTTTTTATACAGAAAAGAGTCCTTGGAGGTGAAAGAAAAGGTGAAAGAGGATGACTCCTTTTTAAGCATTAGAGATAAGATAAGCACCAATCTCTTGATTTTTCTTTTAAAAGAGTCATCTAAAAAAATCCAATAAACACTCACCTGCTAGAGGATCCTATCACAATTGCTAAATTAACCCATCGTCGTAGTAACAATAATAAGTCGGTGCACATATTACTTTATTTGTTCCAAAATATAATAATTTTAGCACTTAAAATTTATTTCAAAATGTAACAACTTCTTCACTAATATTTTTTTCTCAACCAATCATAATCATCCATCATTTATTTTTTCTACGTACCTTTATTTTTTAACCAATTACAATCTCATTTCATTTAATTTTATCTAACCGTATCAAATTTATTTTTTTTAATTCTGATACGAATATATCATGCATGTAAGCCAAGGATGAGAGTCGGATCCGCTCCGATTTTGGCGACCCTTGTCACAATCACAGTTGATCGAGTACCACACTTTCCATTCGTGGATGGCGTTGATGGAGTTTTTTCCGAGGGCGGCTGGATTCATTAATTCATCCAACGACCTTGACAGGATCATGCAGGCGTGTCAGCTACCGTATTGGCAGGCAGTACAATCAACATTTATCCAGATACTGTAGTACATGCTAGCTAAAATTCTCTTTATATTGTACACCCTCCGTAAAAAAATCATTTTTTATTTATACACCTTTAACTTATAAACTTGAAAATTACCTATGTCATGATCATAGCTAGATGTTGATTTTATCAGAATCATAGCTACAAGTTTGTAATTCTTTGTAAGATGGACGGAGTATGACGGATGTCGGAGGTGGTACTGGGTAGTAGTACCGTCAACAGTTGGAAGAAGAAGCAACGGTATGAATATAATTAAACCAGTTGGAATGACGAGCACATTAAGGCAGAATCAAAAGTTGGCTCTGGGCACATAAGACGGCAGCCCGTGCTAATTGACAACTGACTAATAAGCTCAAGGAAGAAAGCTCATACAAATCGGCCGTTTAGTTCTTTCAGGACAAAAAGGCCCATCCACTATACGTGCCGGGCTATATAGGCCGTAATCCGGGCTTTCGACGGAGCCCATAAGTATGCGGGCCTTGCATCACCCTAACCTTGGCGACCCAACCGGACGCGGATACAGACCCAGCGTATGTATCGGTTCGGCTATACGTTTATCAACAAAATTTTGTTTTAAAATTTTAACAAATATATAATTATAATGTAATTGTAATATAATTATATTATAACTCAGATGTACATAATTTTCACATAATTTTAAATCGAAATTATAGTATGCGATGTGAGGGGATTCACTTCCACAACCTATATTTCATGAAAACAACATGTAACCAAGAGATTTTTAAAAGTTAACCAAGAGATTTTTAAAAGTTTACATACAAGTTATCATGTAATTACTGTCGGCAGTCCTCCGAGGAGGCTATCCAAGGAGGTGAAAGAGTGATCAGAAATGTATATCGAAAGGGCGCGATGATCGACTCAAGAAAGAAAATGAGCCGGAGAGATTTTAGACAGGTTCGACCCTCTCAAATAATAACAAGCCTATGTTCTGTGTTTTTGTTGGGGTGGTGTATAAAACAGAGTACAATGGGTAAGAGTTTTTGGAGTTCTAAAGATTAGACCTAGCTCCCTGAATCGATCCCATCCACCTTCCCCGCGGTCCCGCCCTTCCTTTTATAGGTCAAAGGGGCCAGTTACAAGCAGACTTGAGAGCCAAAAAAGCTAAGACTAAAATCTAACAAGCAAATACAAACAACATCTGAAAAGTACATAGAGATTCCCCCGGATCCTGTGCTCCGTGGGTATCTCTCGCTCCACCATGCCTTGGGATCTGCTCTCCGTAGGTACCTTTTGTGCAGTCTTGTCGGGTGACGTCATATTCTATCAGGTTCTTCACTCCTTATCTTTTTCGCAATCCTTACAATGCAAGCCTCCTAACCCGAGGAGATCAGAGGTTGGGCTGAGGAGCCATAGTCGGGGTAGGACACTGAGTCGGGACACCCGGGGGGTCGGGGTTCCCGACCCCACGAAGAGGTCGGGCATCTGACCCTCTCCCAAGGACTACCAGTCCGACTTTGGCTGACCTTAACTCGCTCCTGGGCTACCTCGGGGTGATACCCTACACAACAACCCCTAAGCCTAGGGGTAAATAGAATATTCACCATTAGGGTTTGAGTTCTTACTGGTCGAGTCCCAAAGCTAGTTCTGGGGTTTTGATCGCTTCGACAGTGCACCACCCAAGTGCACACGCCAGTGCCCAGAGCACGGGGCCAAATGGGACATCTCGGGCCTAGGGTCAAGATCTTTCCTAGCTGGGACCCTGGGTAAGATCTTCATAATAGCTTAAAAGTGCTTTGGCGGTGCACGCGCCTGTGCACTGCCAGTGCATCCCGAGCTGGGGCTAGATGGAACATCCAGGCCCATGGTCAAGTCTAAAAAAATCACCCTCGAGACACCTTTAAGGCATTGTCTTCGAATTAGTGGCATACGGTGGGATTAGGAAAGTCACTGCCTAGGAGGCAGATGTCGGTCAACAAGTGGCTACCGTCTGAAGACCGATGGCCAAGGTTCCTCAACCCGGAGGCTAACGGGGACCGACCCGAGACGATCAGCTCGAAGGCTGATGGCCAAGTTACCGTAGCTCGGAGGTAGATGGCGCTCGACCGTACCATAGCCCGAAGGCTGACAATGGTCGGCCCTGGGCCATAACCTGGAAGTCACAGCCTCAGAGGTCAGCGAACGATATGTCGTAGTTCGGAGGCTGTTGGCCGAGATGCCAGAGGTCACAGCCCGGAGGCTAATGACCAATTTGCCATAGCCTGGAGACTGATGGGGGTCAGTATGGTTGAAGAAAAATCCCAAGGAATCGGTTGTCGGGAAGTTGTTGGGACTCAGGGCGCGTCCAAGGCATGTAGGCCACTAACAGTTTGCACTATGCACCAGTCACGTCCCATTAAAGCCATCAAGATCGGGGTCACGGAATGAGAGGCTCATACGTCAGGTTACCCCTTTATCCCCAAGGGCTCACAGATACAACAGCCAAGATTTGTCGCTCGGGTAGAGTGGTGGGTCTGGTGACGGTTTCAATGGGGAACATAACGCTCACTGCTTGCGCACTGTTTAATCGCTCCAGGTAACCAGCGGCTCAGATTAACCACTGGGACGATGTGACCGTCCGGGAATCAGATGGGCCGGGGCGCCTCGGATGCCCCACGTACGCCGTTAACGGTGCTTCGTGCTTTTCAAAAATGGCGCTGTTAGGCCCATCATTGCCCCCTTTTAAGCCTTGCCATTTTGCTTCCTTCTTCCTCACGCCTTCTTTCCGCTCAAAAGTTCACAAATCCATCACCCTCATGCCATCGCTTTCGCCTCCTGGCTCCTCGCCACTCTAGCACACAAGGTGGTGGTATTTCTTATGACTATATAATAATTCGCAAGCTCACATAATACCGTTGTAGCACTTCACCCAAGGAAGTATTCTAAGAGATATCGAATCCAAGGAACGGTAGGGACTATCTAAGAGAAATGATCATCCAAGGACATCCAAGATTAGGTAGATGATAGTATAGAGAGGATTACTATGGTTGCGGCTCTAAGAAGCAGGTAAATTACTTTAGCTTTTCTCTTGCTTGCTTTGGGCGCCGGCTTACACGGTCTGTCGAGTGACTCCGGCCTACATCTCTACGCCGTAACCGATGTGGAGGAATATAAAGGACGGACAGGGCTGCTGTCACGCTCAGAAATTCAAACCAGAATTTTCGAAGCTATATGTGTATTAAAATCCCTGTCTAGGACCAGCCAGGGGACACATACGACAATGGTTGATATTACAGTTCCACGTCTTAGAAACATTACAAAAAGATTACAAAAGAGCAGCGGAAAAAGAAAAAGAGTCTAAGCCTAAACTTGACGTTTGCAACGAGGCTTCAACCATTCTACATGCATCTTTCAGAGTGCAGGACAAAGCCTACTCCACTTCATCTTCTTCTTCAGCTTCTTGCTCAGGTTCTGGTGAAGAGGGAAGGATGAGTACTTCCATGTACTCAGCAAGTCATGCCGGAATAGAAGGGGTATGAATGCAAGGGGGAAGACAAGGATTTGGCTCAGGTTTTCCTTTAGCACAAACAACTAGGGTTTTGCAAACAAAAGGAGATTTGAACATGAAAAAAGAAAATGGTAAATTAATTAATTAATTAATATTAAATCCAACACTGTCCAACGTTATTCCCACGTTGAGACAGGCCCACACCATCCAACTATACTAGCCATGTTCCAATAAACAGGTTTTAGCAGTGTGGGACGAATCATGTTGAGATCGGTTGATCGCCCATAACCGTGGGCATGGCTATTCGAATAGTTTTAACTCTGATCAGAGGTGTACAACTGTACCCACAAGACACAGCCTCATAACACGGTCTCCCGTGCGCCGGAATACCACCACGGTACCCTGGAAAGGGACTGTGATAGGACCTTTCGTATAACCCCTCGCTAACAAAGCAAACCACACCAAGGTTTCGTCCCCACTCCCGTTCCTGGGCCGTGGGCAGCCCCCCGAGTGCTACGGTGAATCCGGCACCCAAGAACCAAGAAGCCCCCGGCCGACCGCAACTCCATCACGCTCACCCTTGCCGTGGTTCGTCGGCTAGGAAGGGCTACACTTAGGGTTGATAACGGACAAAAATTTTCCCGTTTCGAACCGACCGTTTTTCTACATTTGAACCGGTCATTTTTGGATTTTCAAAAAAATACGAAAACGGGTCGGAATTTGGTTGAAGCTTTTCGGAATGCGGACGGAAGTAGAAACAACATTTTACCGTCCGTATTTCCGGAATTCCATTTTTTATCGGAATATTACCATATTTGTACCGTTTTTTCCAGATTTCTTCTAGGCCGGCCCGACCCAATCACAATCACAAACCCATCTAAAGAAAACCCTAGGTCTTCTCTCTCCTCTCTCATTCCCAGTGCTAGCAAAAGAGGCCGCCGCCGCCTTGGCGCCCGCGCCACCCGCTCGGCCATTCGCCGCCTACCCGCTCGGCCGCCCGCCGCCCACCCGCCCGGTCGCCGCCGCCTGGTCCGCCAGCCCTCCAACCCCGACGCCGACCGCCGCTCGGCCACGGCCTGTCCCCGCCCGACGCCCTCCAGCTCGGCAGCTCCGACGCCCTCCGGCAACGGCGACACCCTCGGTTCCCCTTCCTCGCTTCCCTGAAAATCAATCGATCCCCTTCCTCGCCCGGCGACTTCCCCGCCGCCCTGCCTCACCCGCGAGCAGAGTGCTCTCCGCTGCTCTGACTGCTCACACTGCGTCGTGCGGTGGTGGAGCGCGGGCGCGGCGAGTGCCCGGCCTCTCGCTCTTCTGGCCGCCGCGTCGTGAGTCCGTGCGCGCCGTGGATCCCTTTTGATTTGTCCGGGTTTCCTTCCCTCCGTGCGCACCGTGGATTCTTAATCTTACCAATTTCTTTCTTCAATACTGCAACCCCAACAGTACACTCCCCTACCTCGAGCTTAGTAAGCAGCCTTTTCTTGTCTTTCTACTAATTTTGTTGTTGGATTGCATGTTTCCTTAGATATTGTCAAGTGCTAGAGACCAATGATATAGGCACACTCACAATATATGATTTTGTTGTTGGACTGCATTGTCAATAGAGGATACCCATATAAGAATATGTAATCTTATTTAGCATTGTGATGTTGTATTTTCAGGGAATTTTTTATGTATGCTAGTAAAAGACTGGAAAAGTAAAAGTTCACTGTTGTTCAATTGTTGAGATCAGCTTGACTTATATCACTTGATAATTAATATTACGAAGTTGATTTTTTTTCAAGTACTCAAGTTGTCCCTTCACATTTGTATTGTATATACAGCATGTTGTATGCTACTGACAAGTGACAACTGTTTTGCAAGCAGCCTGCTCCACCAGCTATGTCAAAACGTGGTCATTGCAGCTCAATGCCACCAGCTCGTGGAAGAGGAAGCTGTGCCAGCTCGATGCCGCCGGGGCAGCATCTTGCGCTACCGGCACCGGAACCACCATCTTCAATTAAGGACAGCAGCAGCGGATCCATTACAGGTAATGATGTACGCAATAAGTAGTAGTAGCATACTAGCAGTAACACTTTATGTGTCTACAAATTAATAAGAATTTTACTGTTTTTATAGGAAATATAAAAGTCAATGAAGTCGTGTCAATGTCATCATGTTCAGCAGGACAGAACAAAGAGGAAGACACTCAGAACCAAGAGGAAGGACGACATCATTTAAGCAATGAAGAAATAGTTGCCCTTGATGATGATGATGCTGAGGAAGCGGAGGTTGCTGGGTTAACAGGAAAGAGGAGGAAAAGGTGCACATCTGCTGTGTGGAAATATTTTACCAAGAAGATAGAGGTAGTAGAGGTTAACGGCAAGAAGTATGAGCAGCTGTGGGGTTATTGCAAGTTCCCAAAGTGCAAGCAAAAGTACAGAGCCGAGTCTACCAATGGAACAAATGCATTTCGGAGCCATTTGAGATCATCCCACAGTGTGGTAAAAGGTCAGTTGCAACTGAAGGTTGAAAAGGACCATGGAAAAGATATTACCAATGTTCAGCCATTCAGGTATGACCTTGATACTAGTGTCAAGAAATTCTATTTGGCAATAATCATGCATGAATACCCATTCAATATTGTTGAGCATGAGTACTTTGTGGATTTCCTTCGGTCTTTACGTCCAAGCTTTGCATTCAAGTCGAGGGTCACTGTTAGAAATGATATAATGGACTTATATATACAAGAAAAAGATAAGTTGTATGCAGCTTTGAAGAAAGTTCCCTGTCGTTTTAGTGCAACCATGGATGTATGGACATCATGTCAGAACAAAAGTTACATGTGTGTGACCTTACATTGGATAGATGATGCATGGCATATTCAGAAAAGGATTGTTGGTTTGTTTCATCTAGAAGGCCGACATACTGGCCACAGGTTGGCAGAGACCTTTACTGAAGTAATGGTTAAATGGTTTGTTGAGAAGAAACTGTTTGCCTTGACTTTGGACAATGCATCAAATAATTTAGTAGCGGTCACTGATATTATTGAAGATCTTAAATTGAATGGAAATGGTTCTTTGGTTTGTGATGGCATATTTTTTCACATTAGATGTGCATGCCACATACTTAACTTGGTTGCAAGAGATGGGATGGTTGTTATTTCAAAGACACTAGACAAGATTAAATCATTGTGTCTTACTGTGAAGGGCTCTCCCTTGCAATGGGAGGAGCTTATGAAATGTGCTACTGAGTGTGGATTGGATAAGTCAAAGGGCATCCAACTTGATGTCTCAACTAGGTGGAACTCAACTTATTTGATGCTTAGGGATGCACTATACTACAAGCCTGTTTTCATTAGGCTCAAGATTGCAAATCGCCGTAAGTATGAGAAAATTACTGAATGGGGCATGGCTGTTATAATTTTTCAGTGCTTGGAAAAATTTTATGATCTTACTGAACTGCTTTCTGGTACCTCATATCCCACTGCAAATCTATTCTGTAGAGGTTTTTGTGAGATAAGAGAGTTGATTAGTAAATGGAAGAATCACAACAACTTAACTATTAGGCAAATGGCAACTGCAATGAGTGAAAAGTTTGAAAAATATTGGGAATGTTCTAGTACAAGTCTTGCTGTTGCTTGCTTTTTTAATCCTAGGTATAAAAGGAAGATTATAGAATTCTTCATGAGAAAGTTTGATGGTGACTACTATCAAGTTCATCTTGAAGAGTTTATGGCTATTGTAAAGAAGTTGTACCAATTTTATAGTGCTTCTAAACCTACTTCAAGTAGTAGTGTGGTCGAAGATGCTAGCCCAACGCACCTGGGTGCCAAAGGTAATTCGAACTTGAGAGGTTCTTGTATGATGATTCTGGACTGATGGAAATGAGAATGAATTAGACATATACTTAGCACAACCACCGTTGAAGCAAGATTCATTTGATATTTTGGCTTATTGGAAGAACAACACGTATAAGTACCCTATCCTTTCACAAATTGCTCGTGATTTGATGGCAATACAAGTGTCCACAGTTGCTTCTGAGTCCGCATTTAGTGGTGCTGGCCGAGTACTTGATCCTTATCGCAATCGTCTTGATCCTGAAATGGTACAAGCACTTGTTTGCACCAAGGATTGGATACATGCAACAAGAAAAGGTACTAATTTTCTAAATTTTTAAAATTATCCAAATATAGTTCGTGTTCAACACATGTCTTGATAATCTATTAACCTGTCTTTTGTCTTTTTAGATCATAAATGCATTTCCGTCCATAATGGCTGATCTGAGACCGGAAGACCCCATGGCTGCAGCCCCAAGTACCCCTCTAAATGATGAGGTATGTGTTGAATATTTGTAGTGTAGATAGTCTGATAGTCTGCAGCCCAACCATATATATGCACTAATCATTAATCAACTTGTGTTAACTATATGTAGGAATATGACAGTGCAAGTGATCCTGATGAGATGGATGATGCTGCAGAGTTGTGATGTACTATGATGTGTTCATGCCAACTCATTTTATTTTGTTAAAGCGAGTTCCTGCATTTTCCTAATATTTACTTCAAGTGAACTTCTAGTGAAACTGAGATATATTTGTTCACTGAACTGCTTTGATTGAGATATATTTGTTCACTGAAGAGTGAGCTTGGACTGCTTTGTTCACTAGAAGAGATGCATGGCTTGGTCTGTGTTTTATTAAAGATGTGTGTGATTGTGATTGAGTATAATGATGTGCAGTATTCCGGCTTAAGTTCCCGACTTTCGACCGTTTCCGTTGATTTTCCGATCGTGTTTGTTCGTTTCCGTGTACCCGCATATCCCGATTCCGTTTCTGAACTCGCATTTTCCGAACCGGATTCCATTTCTGCTAAAAAATATAGAAACGGAAGTAGAAATGGAGTTTTTCCGTCCATTTCCGTCCGTTTTCAACCCTAGCTACACTACAGGACCCACCGTTGCCCATTCTGGCTTGTGGTTTGTACGGTCATTCTTCCAAGGTTTCCCGTGAACCGGTCCTTAAATGCCATGGGCACCACTATCAAAACCACAGCGCCCACAACCCACCATTTGTCATGTTTTAGTTATTAGTCCGGTCCACAAAGTCCTCGGATTATATCTTTTATTTCATGTGTCCAAAATAATGTCGTCTAGATGAAATTACCCATTTAGTGTGCTAGTAAGTCTAAGCAGGTCTAAGCATAACCTAGGCCTATAAGCTAGTTGTGTTGTTATCCCAAGTTTATCAAAGGGGTTAGGGTGGCAAGCTGTTAACGACCAAATTTGGTAACCAAATCCCTGGGTTCAAGGCCAAGATTGAAGCGGAGTCGGATCAAAAGTATGATCTGTGGAGAAACAGAGGCTGCATCGGTCAGGACCAAATCGGCTGGGAAACAAGTTGGCTAAGACCGAATCGGTTAAGGATAGCCGATAGCCGATTTGGTTTCAGGGATGAAGATGGAACTGATCCCGATAAGGAAGCTTGAAGATAAATGTTAGGTTCGATTCCCAAATATTCGTTAAAGATATTGCTACCTATGGATAGAGTCCTGTAACAGTAATTGTATCTGTAAAATAGGGATTTGTATAGATATTCCTTTTGTGATGCGACATGGGGCTGCGTCCTGAGATATTGCCGTACTGTAAATAGTAGATAAGGTAGAAATCGTGTCCTTGGACATATCGGCTATTGTCAAAGCTAGACATTGGCTTATGCCTAGTTCACTCCAATGGGTTTGTTGCCTAGCAGACATTCTTGAGTACCAAGCTGGCCAGGATTTGTCTGTTGAAGGCCAGGACTTAAAAGCACCAGACCAGTGGGCCAGATCAGGGGTGGAAAACCTAAAGGGAATCCGGTTTGTTTCGGCATTGATGAACTCACTAGGGTCTAAGTTGCCGATCGGCCCTAACAAGAACTGATTGGGGCTAGCAAGGTCTGGGATGGCGATTTGGTGGGCGAGGTGCTGCAAATTAAACGATGGAAGAACAAGATTACAGAAGATAAAAACCAAGTTGCAAGGAATAAGGGGCTGTAGCCGATGGAACTTACCTCCTCGTATTCTGCCTGAGCTGTGTCAGAGCGAGTGCTTGAGGATGCCATTAATGGAGGGGATCGTCGTCGCGGAAGGGTTCGCCGGTGAGGTCGCGCTTCGGGTTCCGACGGGGTCGCCGAGGAGACGAAAAGTTTTTTTGGCTAGGGCTTGAGGATGCAAAAGTGACAGTGTGGCTTGGTTCGGCGCAAGGCAGGTGTTATTTAAAAAAATTTCGTGACAGCCGAAATGGATTAGGGCAAAGTTTGCGCGGGAGGTTGAAGCAGCGTCAAATCCGCAATACTATCATATCATGAACTTGGGGGGCATGTGTTAACGACCAAATTTGGTAACCAAATCCCTGGGTTCAAGGCCAAGATTGAAGCGGAGTCGGATCGGAAGTGTGATCTGTGGAGAAACAGAGGCTGCATTGGCCAGGACCAAATCAGCTGGGAAACTAGTCGGCTAAGACCGAATCGGATAAGGATAACCGATAGTCGATTCAGTTTCGGGGATGAAGATGGAACTAATCCGATAAGGAAGCTTGAAGATAAATGTTAGGTTCGGTTCAAAAATATTCGTTAAAGATATTGCCATCTATGGATAGAGTCTTGTAACGGCAATTGTATCTATAAAATAGAGATTTGTATAGATATTCCTTTTGTGATGCGACATGGGGCTGCGTCCCGAGATATTGTCGTACTGTAAATAGTAGATAAGGTAGAAACCGTGTCCTACACGGATATTGTTATGCCTGGGTATAAATAAGACCCGAGGGCTCTTTGTAAAATATATCAACAAAACATACAATCAATCAATCTCGGCGCATCGCCACTTTTTTTATTTTCGACGAGTTCTTGCTCTTGCTCGAGCTGCATCGGGTTCGACCTCCAAACAAGGTAATTCCTTGTCATTAGTAGTTTGTATCATCGAAATTAGTGCTTCCATCGTCATGACACTCTAGTTTTGATGTTATAAACTACGCAATTTATCATACGCGGCCTATAATCTAGAGCAATGCCGAGATCTATCTCACAGTCGACTGGTTCCTCTCTGAAGACAGCAGCCGACGAGGTTAGATCTAGGGGTTGAATTAGATTATATGTCGTGTCTACCATCCCGAGGGGTTCACATTGACTCATACAGATCTAATATTTCTTTTTGTACTTAATGCTGCATCTAACCGACCTATTAAGTCGCTCTTAGAACTATTAAGATATGTTTTGTTTAATGTTTACCATTAGAGACAATGCTGGAGTTTCAGCCAGCCTTATCTGTTTTAGTTATCTTTAGTTTTAATTGCTATTAGATATATTAAAACTGCCTTTTATAATAAGATATTAATCTATCTAAGTGCCATAAGCCGATATTAATTTGTCATGCTATGCTGATAGCCGATGATCTAGGTCTAGCATATTTAGATCAGATTAATATCTTTTTATAAAATGTATCGGAGTATTAGCCGATTCACATTAGATCTGCAGTATCGGCTAAGTTATCAATGCAGATAATTACTACCCTAACACGCTTTTAGCCTAAGTGATTTATACTGTCTCGGCATAGCCGATCTATCCCAATCACTTAGTTTAAGTGCGTTTTGGGATAGTAATTATGTATAAATTAATGCCTTCAGCCGATCCCGTAGGATCTAATTTCAACTTAATGCCTATTTCTTGTTTCTTGTTGGTTACAGGATCAAACCAACTGGCACACCCTCAGTTCACCAGAGGTGACCGATTTGGACCTGCACTAGAGTAAAGCAAATCTCTCAGGCCAGTGCGTGGGAATCGAATTTCTCATCAACACAAGCCTAGGTCTTAAATCTAATCATACGGTGTAGTATTCCCCATAAGATGACATTCAAAAATAAATGTAGTTTAGAATAATAATCAGGGTATTTTAGCAAAAGAGGATCAATATGATCAAAATCCGAGCGGCGGCGCGGGGCGGCGATCGCGGCTCACGCGCGGGCGGAGCCGCGCACACTCAGGAGTGGCGGCGCGCATTTGGGCCGAGAGGGAAAAAGGGAGGGGCGCTCACCGCGGGTCGCTGGAGTTGGAGGGGACGATGGCGCAGACGGTGAGGGAGACGGTGGGCGTCGACAGAAAGGGGCGGCCGAGGGAGCTCGGGCGCCAGGGATGGAGATGGAGGCGGCGGCGACGTCTGAGATGGCACGGAATAGCGGCCGAAGGCCGACGAAGAGCGGCAAAACTCGAGCGCCCGGTGTGAGAGCGAGAGAGAGTGTGGGGAGCTTGAAAGAGGGTGTGGGGAGCTCGGGGAGGATTGGGGCCGGCTTTTAAAGGGGACGAGGAGGTCGGTGGTGGCCGGGATAAGGGGAAATTACTCGCCGGAGTAAAGAGGAGAGGGATTTGGGGGAATTGATGACTGGCGATCAAATCCGGTCATCAAGAGGCACGGGAGCGACGGCCGGGGCGATTAAGGGTGGCGGGAAAAACGGGGAGTTAGGGCGGGGCCTTTAGGGCGCGCGGGAGAGGCGGGCAGCCGAGATCCGCATGGGGCAGGGGCTGCGCCAATGGCGACGAGGTGGCCGAAGGTAGGGGACGGGGCTGACAGGTGGGCCCCACCTATTAGTGTCCCGGGGAGAAGGGGGAGGCGAAGTGGACTCATTTTGCGATCATGAGAGACGAACAGGCCGTGGCCTTCGACTGGCCCACGAGGAAGAGAGGGAGAGAGGCGCGGGCGTAGGAGGGGGGCGGCGGCCCAAAGCCAAAATGGGCGAGAAAGGACGGAAGAGAGAAAAAAACATTTTCCCGTGATTTATTAATTCTAATTTTGATTTTAATTGGTTAAAAATTATTTCTAGTGCTCTTAAAATTTCACTAAAAATCCTGTTAGTGTATTTTGACATGTAGATTTTAGGAAAAATCCTACCATGCCATTTCCATTTAGATTTTTGCTTTTAAAATTATTTATTTGCTCCAGGTTAATTCCTAACTATTTTCTTTTGCGATTTTTCCTTTATGATTTTTAAAAGGGGAAAACACCTCAGGGTGTGACAAATCCACCCCCCTTAAACGGAATCTCGACCTCGAGATTCGGAGGTATTGACAAAAAGATAGGGATGAGCGGCCTTTAGCTCATCTTCCCTTTCCCAGGTGGCCTCTTCTTCTGAGTGATGAGTCCACTGAACTCGACAGAACCTGGTAACCTTGTTCTGGGTTCTCCGCTCGCTGGTTTTGAGGATACGTGCTGGTTTCTCCACATAAGTCAAGTCTTCCTGAATCTCTATCTGATCCGGGCTCGTCTGTTCTTCTGGCACTCTTAGACACTTTTTAAGTTGTGAGACATGGAATACATCATGGATGCTAGCCATGGAGGGTGGAAGCTCGAGCCGGTAAGCTACTTCTCCTCGACATTCCCGTATCTGGTACAATCCCACAAAACGTGGTGCCAACTTGCCTTTAGTTTGGAAACGGTGCACTCCTCGAAGCGAGGTGACTCGAAGATACACATAATCACCTGCCTCGAACGTTAGGTCCCTCCGATGGTTGTCTGCGTAACTCTTTTACCGAGACTGTGCAATTCTAAGCCTCTCCCTTACTTTCCTGACCTTTTCATCCACCTCACTTAACACTTCGGTCCTAAACAACTGGCGCTCGCCAGTTTGGTCCCAAAAGAGCAGGGTACGACACTTTCATCCATACAACGCTTCGAAAGGTGCCATCTGCAGACTGGCTTGATAGCTGTTGTTGTAAGAGAACTCCGCGTAGGGCAGACTCTTGTCCCATGCTCTCCCAAAGTCGAGAGCACAGGCCCGCAACATGTCCTCCAAAATCTGATTCACTCGCTCGGTCTGACCATCGGTTTGCGGGTGATAGGCTGTACTGAAATTCAACCGAGTGCCAAGTTTCTCTTGTAGCTTCTGCCAAAACTTGGAGGTGAACTGACTACCACGATCTGATACTATCTTCTTGGGTACCCCATGGAGACACATGATCCTTGCGAGATATAGTTCTGCCAGTCTCTTTCATGTGTAGGTGGTGTGCATTGGGATGAAGTGAGCTACTTTAGTGAGTCGATCAATGATAACCCAGATGGAATCGTGCCCTGACGATGTCCAGGGTAATCCTGTGATGAAGTCCATTCCGATTTCTTCCCATTTCCACTCCGGGATTTAGAGTGGCTGTAGTAACCCTGCAAGTCTTTGGTGTTCTGCCTTCACTCGTTGGCATACGTTACATAGTGCCACGAACTCTGCTATTTCTCTTTTCATACTGACCCACCAAAACTTGTCCTTCAAGTCTTGGTACATCTTGGTGCTTCCTGGGTGGATTGAGTACTGGCTCTGATGGGCCTCGGTAAGGATCAACTTTTTCAGCTCTTTATCTTCTGGTACGCACATCCTTGTGCCCATCCAGATCGTTCCATGCTTGTCCTCCGTGAAGTCGCGAGCTTTTCCAACCCTCATATTCTTCTTAAGCTCAGCTATGTCAGGATCCGAGGCTTGAGCTATTCGAATTTGGTCTATGAGTGTGGGTTGGGCTTCAATAGCGGCCACAAATTCGGGTTCAACAATTCCCAGATTTAGGCGCTCTGGGTCCCATTGTAACTGTACACATCTCCCTTTTGTGTGGATAGAGTTGCAGTAACTCTTCCGGCTCAAAGCATCAGCTACCACGTTAGCTTTGCCAGGATGATAGTGTATACTTAGGTCATAATCCTTGATCAACTCTAACCACCTTCGCTGACGGAGGTTCAAATCCGGTTGGGTGAAAAAGTATTTCAGGCTCTTATGATCCGTATACACTTCACATCGATTACTGACGAGGTAATGTCGCGATATTTTTAAAGCATGGACGACTGCCACTAGTTCCAAGTCATGGGTTGGGTAGTTAGACTCATGTGGACTCAACTGGCGGGAAGCATAAGCGATCACTTTTCCTTCTTGCATCAACACACAACCTAACCCTTGGCGAAATATGTTGCAATAGACTTGGAAGTCCTTGGTTTGATCTGGCAAGATCAATACTGGTGCGGACACCAGTTTTCTCTTAAGTTCTTCAAAACTATTGTTGCACTCAACGGTCCACTTAAACTTTTCATCCTTTTTCAACAACTGGGTCATTGGCTTTGCAATTTTAGACAAATTCTCAATGAACCGACGGTAATATCCCGCAAGTCCAAGAAAACTCCTGATTTGGGTGACGGTTTTGGGTGGAGTCCACTTGGTTACTGCTTTCACATTGGAAGGATCCACCGCGACTCCTTGGGCATTCACGATATGACCAAGGAATTACACTTCCTTTAACCAAAAGGCACACTTGCTGTACTTAGCATAGAGCTGATGGTCTTTTAACCTTTTGAGCGCCAACCGAAGATGATGCTCGTGCTCTTCTTCCGTCTTGGAGTAGATCAGAATGTCATCGATGAACACTACGATGAACTTGTCCCAGAATTCCATGAACACCTTATTCATCAAGTTCATGAAGAACGCGGGTGCATTGGTAAGTCCGAAAGACATGACCGTGCACTCGTACAAACCATACCGAGTGGTAAAGGCGGTCTTGGGAATGTCTTCCTCTCGAATCCTTAGCTGATGATAGCCTGATCGCAGGTTTTTAAAATATATGCTCAGTATTTTCTATTGTATATATTGTTTTCTAAAAAATATTTTTCATGAATAATCGAGCACTATAGTATGCAGCGGTCTAGTACGTCCCATAGTTGAGAACATTCTCGACAAATACAAAGTTGTCGGACCAAACCTATCAACAAAGACCGACATCCTATTTCACATATAATACAGGTAACACCCGATCTATTTGTGAAAAGGTTGCTACGTACAATCTTCTCATGAACATTGTCGGCTTGATCACTCGGCATGATTGCGAACAGACGCCCAACTTGGGTATGTGAGTCATGCTGACCATCCTAGATGTACATATAATAACCAACTCAAACGCCTCCCAAGAGTGGTAGATGTACCACTACACCTAGTCCTCGACCAACTGGACAGTGATCCTCCTATCACCTCAATAAGTGGTCGAGGTACGACTACACCTGATTCTCGACCAGCGATTGTAGCGATCCTCCCACCACCTCTGCGGGTGCTCGAGGTACTACACCTGATCCTCAGCCAACGGTTGTAGCAATCCTCCCACCACCTTTGCGAGTGGTCGAGGTACGACTACACATGATCCTCGGTCATCAGTTGTAGCGATCCTCTCCCCACCTCTACAAGTGATCGAGGTATAAATACACCTCTGGTCCCCGCTTGACCAGTGTGTGTAGCGATTCTACCATCCTCGTGAATTAATCTATGTAAGTTTTTATAAATATCGTGCAGTATTTATCCGTTGATCCCCTGTTCTCATATCACTGCTAGTTGAAGTCGTTTCTTATTGCCCTCTTACGTTAAGCCTGACTAATCGTCGGGTCTTATAGACCTTGGCCGGAGACGCCTGGTACTATTGGATTAGTCAGCTTCTAAGGGTGAACGACCATATCAGATTTGGTCTTGTCAGAGTATCCACTATAACATATTAACTAGTTGTGTAATCAGGAATTGGTTTTCTCAACTTCATGTCTGGGGGCTAGGAATTCACAACTTCAGCATAGTTTCTTATGAGATTCAGACTGTTTTTTTGAAATCTTTCCATAAAACCAGCTAGGGGCTAGGAAGAGTACGCAACTCCGTTCAGCTGAGAGCAGCTCTGGTGAGAGTACTCATTATTGTCAAACATAGATATAATTTATTTTTAATATTTTCAATTCATATCATATTACTCATATTTTCAATGTCAAAGATAAGACATACGTCATATATTTGGGTTCGTGGTATATAATAATACCATATAATAATACGATATACTTAAAGATATACTTTGATTAAGAAAATATGGCAAATATAGAAGAAAGTTGTCTTCTCGGGATAAAAGGTGCCAGAATCCTTCAGAAAAGACAAGGTCTTCTTAGCCCTTATCCTATTGTAGTACTCCAAGTTCTACTTGAAAAAAGGTAATCAACACTATAACTAGAAGACTCCCAGGAGGAGAGGAGACAGGCCAACGTAGAAGACAAGCCTGGACAAATCCAATCTGGAGCCACAAAGGCTGATATGAAGAATCTAGAACTGCCTACCATCTTGCTGAGTTTATATTCGAGGAAGAAGATAACACTAGCCGTTGGCTACGTGTGAGAGCTCTATACCGTCAATCCGACATCGACTAGATTAGATCATCCCAAATATTGTACTTATAAGATATTGATATATATAATGGTAGTACTAGTTTCGACCAACAGGAGTAAGGCTATTACCTGTTAGTTAAGGGGCCTGAACTTATATAAAAATCATTGTCTCTCGTCTCTTTATCTCGATCTCACGTATATCCTGGTTCCAACTATTTTCATATCTTACAAATACCGTCCATGGATACAGCCCATTGACAATAATCTTAGACTATTATAGCATATTCTCGTACCCTGCGGCTGCGGCTCCAACTAGCTAGTATCCATCTGTACTAAAAGACTATTTTTATATGCGATTAAAATTGATTTTTACGTGTAGCTGCCTCAGTGACGTAAACAATATATCATCGGTCCACCGTCATCAAATAGAACTTATATAAGACAAAATCAACAAATAAAACCTTGGGAAGTGGATCGCGGTTTCAGAAGTCAACGTTCAAATATCATTTCCACGGCACGCCATGTTTGCGTGCATATGTAATCTAGAGTGACCAAAATCTGCAGTCTGTAATATTGCGTTCACTGCCTATAAATATATAGCGTTGGTGAGCTGTCACAAATCCAACACAAATTTAATCTACCTCAACATTTTCTCTGGTTGATCTTCTCCTCCTCTAACTCGCTTGATCCACGTAAAATCCAACAGACAGACCAATGGATGCTTCCGGCCGCCGTGCCGCCGCCCTCGTCGTCGTGATCTGTGCCGTCCTGCTGCTGTCCTCCGCCGTGGAGCGGGCGGCGGCGCAGGTGCCCTGCAACAAGTGCGACCACGCGTGCAAGAAGTCGTGCAAGGGCTACGGCCGCGATTCCTCGTGCAGCCTCCCCTGCGGCGACCCCTCCAACAAGGCCGGCTGCAAGGGCTGCCTCCAGGCCTACTACTCGAAATGCCTCAACTACTGTGGCCAGTCCTGCCGTATGACCTGCACCAGTGGCTGAAAACACCGTTCACTCTGTGTCTCTGAGCTCGCGGAGCTGGCCATCGTGATCACGTACCTTATTTTTTATAAAAAAAACGTTCTGTTTATATCTATAATATTAAAATGTATTATATTTTATATTAGATTTTTTTACATAACGAAAGAAGTAGATGCATGTAATGTTTATTTTTTCTGTTTTATTATATTGTAAGTTATTTTATTTTGTCCTGTCTCAAAGTAGTTTGTTACTAAGGAGTTCAAATAAGCTAGCGCGTGGTGATGCACGCAGCAGCGCTGCCTGCAGATGCTACCGCCCGGGTCGGCTGCAAGGGGTGTTGGAGCGGTAAGCGATGTATCAATGGCTTAATGCTTTGTTTCGTTAAAAGAAACAGTTATCGAAGTCTTCGATTTTCTCACTGCTGTGTAAGTAAAACTGGCTACATTCTTTGCTGAGCTCGATTCTGCGATTATCCTTGTAAAAAATTTCCAACCCGAACGTAGTTATCCGATAAACGTAGGACTGAAACGGCAAACAGCGAACTCGAGACGGTGGGAGACGACGCTCTAGATCGGTCCTACGCCATGAGCCCAAGTACAACTTCAAGCCCACGTCATGTCAACATGGCCGCACGCCGCAGGCATATGTTATTTTTTCAGCAAGTCTTTTTGCCCTTTCATATAGCATAAACACCAAGATCAGTTCATAGGTTTATCAATTCTCAATTGTGCCCATGGTAATAATTAAGCTATTTGCGATTAAACGGGGGGCATAAGCAGCCTTTATGGTAACGGAGGACATTAATGAAAAAACTAGAGATTAATAGAATTGTTCATCTGGCCTAGAAATTTAGACCCTAAAATGTTAGGCACAAACAAATATGTTGCAAACGTCGTCTGTTTGAACTCAAGTGATTGCTTATGGATAAAGGGCAAAGTAGATCTAGAAATTAAGGTTTATGTAAGAAAGCAAATTAAGATAGAAAATCATGTTGGTAGAAATGAATTCGGGGAGACAGAGAGAAACACGCGTCCAGAACATAGGGTAATAATCCATGGCTGCGACCTGGGCTTTTGGAAGATCCAATGAGATGGAGATTCAGATCACAGCTCTAAGAGAACACATCACGGATGTCGCGTACGCCGTTGCCGTGGTTGTATGAGAGTCGGACATAGCAGTCGTGCGTATAGCATTTTCCTGAAATTTAATCACATCGTGCGCTAGTTTATATGGGAAGTTTTATGGTGCTGACCGTTTATCCCATCCAATCAATCCAATAATGGCTAATATTTACCTTTGCCTTATTCTTTACCTTCTTAAAATGGGTTAATTGAAACCATGCCATTATAATTTTATCAGTTTTAAAAAATACCATTACCATTCACCATTCACGATATCCAAATCATGTCATTACAATTTTGCAAATATTTGAGACATATCACTACTAACTCCTTAGATGCATCTATCAAATATTTTGAACCAAATTGCCCTCCTCTTCTTCCTCCATCCCCTTCTTCCTTTCCTCCTATCTCCTCCTTAGATCAATGAGCTAGCACTCTTGATGGCGAGGAGGAACACGGTGGCGGCGACCTTCTCCGGGAGACTCCTGGCGGCAAGCGCGATGCTCAGGCCCCCGAGGCACATGCCCTCCCCCTGTCCAGGAGTGACCAGAGCGCGTCGAGCGGCTGCTCCATCTCGATGTAGTCAGGAACATCAGCACCTCCCATAGCCGGTGGCCGTCCACGCCCAACACAGAGAGGTCCGACACGACGCTGCAATAGTAGCCTATAGCCGTCGTAGCACCCATGCCACCATTGCTGTAGGCGCATGCACGATGCCACCTTGTACCAGCCCCAGCCGTCGTGCCTCGTGCCATGGATGAGGTCGATGTGGTTTCGTCGCCCACCAACACCGACATGGTGGTGCTCAACCATGGACTCCGCCGCCGCTTGTGTGACAGCTTCGTGCTCCAGCTGGGGCTCCCCACTGACACCGACTGAAACTTCGACCCCGCCTACTGCTGTTGATGCGCAGAACCATCTGGCAAGGAAGCGGTTAGCGGAATCGATAGATGGGTGAGCTTCATTGGCTGGATGGCTGGCTCGCTCGCCACAACCCTCTCTTGCCTCGAGCGTGAGGGGGATTAGGGAGGGTGCTGGGGAGGCGGGCATGAGTCGAATTGAATTGACGGTGGATTAGAAGGGAAAAGGTGGGCGAGTCGCAGAGGGAGGATGGCGATGAGGGAAAATTTGGGCGAGTTGTGCTAGAAGGGGCGCTTCCATATGAGCAGCTTCGTGCTCTTCTAGTACTTGCAGCTCCAAGAGCACGACAGTGTGTGGTTGGAAGTGGTGGGGCTTCCTCGGTAGACTTGTGCGCCATCGGTGGCCGGAGTAGATTTGCACGCCGCCTTTCTTCGCCAGCTGCTTCCTCAGCACCTACCGGTGGACTTGACACGTCGTGTGCAGCTCCATTGGTGGAGAAGATGAACATGAAAAGAGAGGAGGTGTTGAGGAAGAAGACATGGATAAGTTGGTCCAAAATTTCTAGAGAATGCATTGAAAGAGTTAGTGGAACATATCAAATATCTATAAAATTATAATGGTGTAGCTCTAAATAGATGAATTGCAGTGGCATTTTTCAAAATTGAAAAAGTTATAGTGACATAGATCCAATTAACCCTAATTGGATCCATGCCATTACGGATGTATAATTTTAGATGAATGTCATTACTACTCATCTATTCGCATTTATGCCACTCAAATATGCACAGAATTAAAACTATACTATCGACATAACATTTTCTGTCACAAACCCTTTTCTTTCCTTCTCATGTTTTTTTCATCTCCTCCCTGTCAGCAAGCTTGAGGAGGCCAGTTTTGGTGAGCATGAGAGGGGGTCGGCGACGACAGCGGCGGCGACACTTCCTTCTTCTCTCTCCCTCCACAACCACCGTTGTTGCTCCAGGCGCGGACGCGCCATCGGCCGCAGGGGAGGGACCACCAGACATGGGCGCCGGTGTTGGCTTAGATGTTGGAATGTCGTCGTGGCCTTGCTACCGAGGATAAGTTTGGCTTTGGAAGAGAGGTTGGCAATGCCGAATGCTTAGGAAAGATGCCGAGGTTGATGGAACTCGAGCTCGAGCTGCCCATGGGGGAAGATGGTGCAGCAGTGGCGGCGGCTTAGATCCTCACCGACGAGCTCGGCCTCCCCTCTTGTCCATGGCCCCCGGCTTCTCACTGGCAAGCTCCGTCAAGGCGCGTGGTAGGAGTAGGTGTAAGACTAGGAGACGGGGTAGCTTCTTCGAGTTGTCAGGAAAGCGGAGTGGGCTTGGAGTTGGGGAAGGTCGGCATTGGAGGAGTTGGCGCGGCCGGTGCTAGCACCGGTGAATTCAACCCAAGCATTTCACGCAGATTTGGTCGTCGTTGACCCGAGAACAAGGGGTATCTAGCGGTGTTGGGGATCGACGGTGGAGGGTGATAACAATGACGATGGTGGTGCGGCGCGACGGCTCTGATGCGGCGATGGTGATGGGATAGAGGGTTCGATGGTGAGGAAGGCAATAGGGGAGGTGGCGGCCAGCGCCGCCTGTGGCCGGTCGCTCCTTCCCATGTCCCCACACCTCACTATGGGACGGCGATAGTGTCGGCACCGCTGCTGTGGCCGGCCAGCTGAGAGGGGAAGGAGGAGAGAGAGGAAAAGAAGAAGAAATCATGGAAGAAGATAGGAAATGTGATTGTAATGACTTTATATCAATTCTCACAATACCACACACCATTTTTGCCTCATATATCCTCCTGTCGAAACTTGGTTTCGACAATAGAAAATTTGAGGTGCAGTCAAGATCGCCAAGCACTATGGGTTAGATGGAAAACAAGGATTTAGACAGGTTCAGTCCCTCTCGTGAGGTAATACCCTACTCCTGTTTCGGGGATTCGATCCGCGAAGTGTTTATTAGTCTCAAGATCTCGTGTGTCTTGTGGCTTGTATGAGCTTCGCATACATCTGATATCCCTCAAGGGATGCCCCTTACCCCCCTTATATAGTCTCGGGAGGCGGGCTTACAAGTCGGAAACCCTATCTTACTCTAAGTCGGTTTCCTCAATCTTACCAAACCGTGACTATGAGCCGTTGCCTTATCTAATCGGCAACGTAACACCCAAACCATAGTTGGTTTACACATTTGGCAAGCGCAACCTATCCCTATCTCCAGTCGGATAAGCTTGTCATGTGGATACCCGATTACCATAATCTCCACAGTAGCCCCCGAGTCCTTTGTAGTCGACGAGACAACTCAGCATCGAATCAAGACAATACATAGCCAAACAACTCTTTGGCCTAGTGCTTCTGGCGCCGAGTGATTCCATCATCTCTGCCTAAATCTCCCGAGTGGCTCCAAAGACTATGGAGGGCTGAAAAATATCCAAAAGATTCTCAAAAATAAATATCTAGGTGCATCTCCTGATGCACCTAATTAGGTGTAGCCCCCGACTATGTGGTTAGTCAAAAACAGACTAAACATATAGTCGAGAACTATAAAAATCATTCTTATATAAATGCTTAGCTCAAGCTAAAGCAATCATAAAAATCACATCACTCGGTAGGCTCATGCTCATCCGAGTAAATTTGCCCGAGTCGTCTCGGAACAAATAATTTAATTAACCCTCATGGGTAAGAAATCAATTCAATCGGCAAGCTCGTGCTTATCCGAGTTAACTTGCCCGAGTCATCTCGGAACAAATAATTTAATTAACCCTCATGGGTAAGAAATCAATTCACTCGGCAAGCTTGTGCTTATCCGAGTTAACTTGCCCGAGTCATCTCGGAACAAATTTTTCAGTCATCTGAAAAATATGACCAAAATATTAAATAGCTTCTGCCATATTATTGGTCTTAATCTAAAAAATTGTCACCAAGGTGGAAAAATAGCATTGATATAATTATTTAATCAAATGCTTAAAAACCAAACAGTCCCTGTCACCAGGACAGCCATAAAAAACTTAATTGTTTGTCACCTTTTAAATTGCATCGTGCCAACCTCTCATGAAGTTGCGCAAATCACGGCATGAAAGGATTTTAAAGGTATTGGGCTATGTGACACGTGCATATTGCCAAGGCAAATCTGCTTAAGTCTATCCACTTAAGTCCCTAAGGACACGCGTCAAGCCACACCTTAGCTGGGCCGCAAGTCTCTCATGGGCTCGGTCCAATCGCGAGATGACTTAGCAAAAAACCCTCAAGTCTTTTTACGAAGTCTCGAGGTCATCCTCGCCACTTCGTCTTTCGCGTCACTGTTCACAAGCTCTCCGCGGAGAACCCTAAACTCGCGCGCGCCCAAATCCATCCATCTAGGAATTCTCGTTCCATCACAAACCATCTTCCGCATCTAGCCTCCAAGATTCCCTTGACGTCCGAGGTTCAGTCGGGAGTAAGTTTAATCATCTTGGTCTCTTTATGCCTCTGATGTTGCTTGCAACCTCGGATGTGAACTTGTAGATATCTAACTTATTTATGTTAATGCCTTGACCCGAGTCTTCATAGAAAATTTCTTAAGTAATTTTTATCCGACTGTCACCAAGCCTAAGCTTGATTAGGTCATCAAAAAATTCTCAGTCCTTATCTATTGAACTCGAATCAAAACACTAAACAATGATAAATCAAATATGAACAAGTTGTCGAAGAAAACTATGCTTTATTGATACATATGTAGCCCCCGACTGCTAACTCAAGAAGTCATCTTGCTTGAGGTTGACAGTCAGAAAGAACACGAAACTTCAGGCAATTTAAGTATAGTATCAGGAGTTTTTCACCATGGAACCATCTTCACGTTTTAGTCGATATGCTCCTGGCCGAGTCACCTCAGCAATTATATACGGTCCTTCCCATAATAGCTTGACAACGGCGTTGAACTCGTTCCGCCTCATCCCGGTCTTTCGGTAGCTCTTGCTGAGTCAAAAACTTGATGAGTGGTGTCCTCCAGTCGGCGTCGATAATGGCGACTTGGTCTGCAGCTGGCTCGTTGGGAGTTGGTTTTGCTGCAACAGTCGGCTCATAGAGATGCTCTACGAAAACGTTTGTTGGAGCAGCTTCTCGCTTGGACCCGAACTGCGCCAACTCGTCGGCTGCCTCATTATTATGTCTCAGGACATGGGATAGCTCTAGTCCGTAAAACTTGTCTTCAAGTTTGCGAACTTCTTGCCGATAGGCTTCCATGGTGTCGTTCAAACAGGACCAGTCTTTCATCACTTGATTGATGCCAGCTGGGGATCTCCTTTCATGACCAACTGTCGTATCCCGAGTGAAATAGCAAGTCACAGTCCATGCAGCAAGGCTTCGTACTTGGCGACGTTGTGTGAGGCGGAGAAGTAGAGGTGAAGAACATATCTTAGCCTTTCCCCGGTCGTAGAGATCAGTACGACTCCTGCTCCCAATCCAGTGATCCTCTTGGATCCGTCAAAGTGTATGGTCCAGTGTTGTAGGTCTTTTCGAGGTACATCTTCTTGTTGTTCGGTCCACTCGGCTAGAAAATCCACTAGGGCTTGTGACTTTATGGACGTCATCGTCTTGAAAGTTAAGTCCAGCAGCATCGTTCCAGGGCCCACTTTGCGATGCGCCCAGTCGCCTCCCGGTTGTGGATGACATCGTCGAGTGGAAAGGAAGTGACGACGGTGATCGAGTGACCCTGAAAGTAGTGTGCCAATTTCCTCGCGGTTATCAGAACACCATATAGCAACTTTTGTACCTGAGGGTAGCGAATTTTGGCTCCCGCCAGCACTTCGCTAACAAAGTAGATCGGCCTCGAATCTTACGGACCCGCCCTTCTTCTTCACGCTCGACCACGAGAACCGTGCGACTACTTGGTGAGTGGTGAGATGTACGATGCGGGGGCTCTTGGGGCTGAGGTGAGGCTAGGACGGGCGACGTCGTAAGAAATTCTTTAAAATCTTCGAAGGCCTTGTGGGCTTCCGTAGTCCACTGGAAGTCGTCGGTTTTCTTTAGTAGCCTGAAGAAAGGCATGCCTCGCTCGCCGAGTCGGGAGATGACTGGGCGTTCATAATCGTATCGTAGGCCACGACTTGGGGACGGCATTGGGAGTTGGACGTCGTGGCAACCAGGTCCTCGGGCCGGCGCTTGCGGTCTTTCTGGCCCTGATTGTTGTTGCCATTATCCTTCTTACGATGCCGGCTTCCTCCCGACTGCTCATCGCCCCTTTTGTCAGGCCGATCTTGCCGCGTCGCCTTGATTGCGTCGTTGGATTTGGCGTAGGAGTTCGCCGTCTCGAACATCTGCTTCATCGTCTTCGGTGGCTTGCGCCCAAACTTTTCGATCAACAGTTCATCACGGACTCCCTTCTGGAAGGCGGCGATGATAATATCGTCGGTGATGTTGGGAATCTTGTTGCGCTTCTCGGAGAAGCGCCGGATGTAATCCTTCAAAAGTTCGTCCGGCTTCTGGATGACGTTGTAGAGATCGAAGTGGGTTCCAGGCCTCTCGAATGTGCCCTGGAAGTTGGCGATGAAGTGGTCCCTTAACTCACTCCACGAGCCAATCGAGCCTCTTGGCAAGCTCGTGAGCCAGTTCCTGGCTGAGTTAGCAAGGGCAACAGGCAGGTAATTGGCCATGGCCTTGTTGTCGTCTCCTGCCGCCCAGATGGCGAGGGTGTACACGGTCAGCCATGACTCGGGGTCGATCTTCCCGTCGTACTTCTCGATTCCAGTCGGCTTGAATCCGTTCGGCCAATGCACTCGGCGGAGCTCCCGAGTAAAGGCTGGTACTCCGTCGTCATTACTGTCGGGTGATCCCCTTCGATCTTCCTGGGTGCGTTGATCCTGTTCTTGATAGCGTCGATCAAGGACTTCCCGTAGATCACTCGGCGGGGTCTTCGGCAAGCTGCTTCGGTAATCGGAGCTGTTGTTGCGGCGGACCCGGTGGTAGACGGGTGGACGTCCATGTTGCTTCTCGCGGGTGTCAGTTGTTTGCTCCTGATGCTTGTGCGTGGTCTCGTGGCGTGGGCCTCTTGACCTGGTCGCCGATCGGTCTGGCTCGGGCCTCTTGTAATCCCTTGACCTCAGAGACGGGAGTCGGCTTCTGTCGGGCATTTCTGCCACGGACTTAGTCGGTCTTCGGGCTGAGGTGGAGGGATGACCGTTGGCCGTAGCCGCAACAATGGTCTTGATCTTGTCCAAGATTTGGGTTACGTCGGGGGGCGTCATCTCGATAACGGTGTCCAGGAGTGTGAGGGCAGCGACAGCGTTCTGCTGTGGCGTCTGAAAGATGTTGGTGTAGCGGACTCGCGTTTGAAGTATGGCCTCCTGAGCGGATCGTCCGGCTGCCCTCAGATCCTGCTTTCTTCTGTCGGCTTCTTCCTTGCGCTTCTTCTCTTCTTCCGCCAGTTTGCGCTCTTGCTCAAGTCTGGCTCGTTCTTCTTCCACGAGCCTACGAGCCATGGCTGAGTCGGTCTCGGCCACCTCAGCCATGAGGACATCAAAGCACTTCGGCTCGTAGTCCTTGTCGCAGTCGGAGTCGTCAGCTTCGTCCGAGGGGATGTCGTAAAGGTTGTCAAAGCCTGAGGAGCTGAGGTACTCGTCAAGCTCCGAGGATGAGCATGACCCGAACGGTTGAAGGATGACCGCGACTTCCCTTGAGCCCGGGTGGTTCGGATCTGGATCGTTCCAGTCCGAGTCGGAGCTTGATGACATGGATCCCTCCGAGTGGGTTGATCTTGAATCGGGGGAGAGGAGCTTGCGGTAGATCTCAGCGACGTTTGGTAATCCAAACGACGCTGAGAAGTTTTCTTCCGAGTAGATTGGCTCCGACGGGAAGATGAGGAGACCGCTGCAGATCTCAGCGACATTCAGTAGTCCGAACGGTACCGAGTGGGTTCCTCTGTCGAGTAGATGGACTACATCTTGGAATCTAAGATTTCGTCGTAGATTTTGGCGTTGTTCGGGAGCCCGAACGGCACCGAGTGGGTTTCTCCTCCTGACTGGTCCGAATCCAAGTCGAAGGAGGAGAACTTGTCGAAGTCGTTAGCGGCAAAGTCGCCGAAGCTTGAAGAAGATCCCATCGCGCTTACCGGTGAGATTGTCGAAGAAGTCTTGACGCGCGGGCCCCTACCTGGCGCGCCAACTATCGAAACTTGGTTTCGGCAATAGAAAATTGGGGGTGCAGTCAAGATCGCCAAGCACTATGGGTTAGATGGAAAACAAGGATTTAGACAGGTTCAGGCCTTCTCATGAGGTAATACCCTACTCCTGTTTTGGGGATTCGATCCGCGAAGTGTTTATTGATCTCAAGATCTCGTGTGTCTTGTGGCTTGTATGAGCTATACATACATCTGATATCCCTTAAAGGACGCCCCTTCCTCAAGGGACGCCCCTTACCTCCCTTATATAGTCTCGGGAGGCGGGCTTACAAGTCGAAAACCCTATCTTACTCTAAGTCGGTTTCCTCAATCTTACCAAACCGTGACTATGAGCCGTTGCCTTATCTAATCGGCAACGTAACACCCAAGTCATAGTTGGTTTACATATTTGACAGGCGCAACCTATCCCTATCTCCAGTCGGATAAGCTTGCCATGTGGATACTCGATTGTCATAATCTCCACACCTCCCGATTTCATTTCAATGTTTCTAATTATATAAACAGAAAGACTACCATGTAGGTTTAGCGGCGTTGAGTCACGCTTAACGGCGATCGATTCCGTGCTACCACCTTCTTCTCTTAGATTATACAAGGAGTTACTAACTTGTGGTGCTGGTGTGTTGCTAATGATGATGTGTTTATTTTTTTCATGATTATAATTTTTAGGATTGTAATTTTTTATTTTTATTTTATTATATTAATATAAAACTTCACATCCTCTAGTGTGAATTATTTAAAAAAATATTACCACGCGGGATCCCGTCCATTCTGCACACGGTATGCCCTTCGCGCATGCCAACATCATGCATTACACGCACACGGTTTTATGCCCTGCACGCATGACAACGTCCTTCTCTGTAGTGTGCGTAGGCCCATGCACATGCATCTTTGCGTCTAAACCACTATGTTGATATGGCGGCATCAGCTACGGTTCCCGCTCCAGCTGCCGCAGCGGTTGTGTCTTCATCTCCAACGAGATGCTCGACAACAACGTCCCTAGCCTGGCCTTCAACGTCGGCAAGCTTTCGAGAGCTCCGAGCCCAAGGGCGTCAGCGAGCTCATCAAGAGCTTTGAGCGAAAGGACCTCACCGCTGACGACATGGTCATACTCCCCGGCGCAAGTTAGCTTTGTTCCGTGCTATCAACAAAGCTCTTCCCTGCTGTCAAAGTTACTACTACATGAAAAAAGCTAGTCTAGGACCGAAGTAATAATTTTTTTTCGCTTGCTGCTTAAAAACTCTGGTTTCTATATATTACACAGTGGGTGGCGTGTCTTCAATTTCATGCATATCTATATCCAAAAGTCAAAATCCGACTTCTTAATCATGCATGGATCTTCTAAGACGTAATTTAGGACGGTCAAATACCAGTTATATATACAGACCAGCTTAAAAAAATTAAAGCGGATGCTCTGACCATATGTGATAAACGGACAGACAGACAAGGTGATCAAGAAGAGAGACATATAGTTCTACGAACTGAAAAACCGCGGTCCTTTGAAAAAACCACGGAAGAAAACTAATAATGGCCACGAAACGTGGCGTGTTTACAAACGTAGGGAGATTAGAAAAAAATGCGGATATATTTTTTAATAATTAATGTTTATACACCTATATTAGAAGGGCGGCATCACGTCGGTCCCTGTTAAACAAACGATTTCCATTAGTTAAGATCGAGTTAAAAATAAAATTTATGTCATGATTTTAGTAGATTCGGTTGATAAATTTATCTGAAAAAGTTTCTTTTAGCCAATTAAAATCGTGCGTGAGTCAAAGTTGTAACAATAGTTTTCTTCTTTAGAGATAAAGTCCTGTATTAATCCGATCATAAAAGAGTCAGACTTAGTTTAATGAGTAAAGTGCACTGATGGTCTCTAAAGTTGCGTCGCTGTGTCATCCCGGTCCCTAAAGTTGTAAAACGGTCATTTGGGTGCCTAAGCTATGCTATTGTGTCACTTTGGTCCAATCGGAAGCAGCCTTCCTCTGTAATATTGCAAAAAAACCGCTTGGATGAAGCTCTCCCCATTCTTCGGTGCGAGCGCGAGCATAGCGTTGGGATGGGTGACGCCAGAGGACGGCTAGGCAGTGGCGGTGGCTACGACGGAAGTGGGAAAGAATACGACGACGGACAGACAGGACTGTGGAACGGAGGGGAACGAACGGAGCGGAACGGAGTGGCCTTCTAATCATCCTTCGCTGTTAGGAGGGGTCTTTTGCAAGATTACAGAGGAAGGCGGCTTCCGATTGGACCAAAGTGACACCATAGCAGAGATTAGGCACCCAAATGACCGTTTTACAACTTTAGGGACCGGGATGACACAACGACGCAACTTTAGGGACCACCGGTGCACTTTACTCTAGTTTAATCTATGAGTATAAATATGTACACCCAAGATCTTTATAAAACAACAACAGTTTAAAAAACAATTTTTGACGCATCACCACTCTATTTTTTAGATTTTCGACGAGTTCTTGTTTTTTAGTTTGGCCTGTATCAGTTTTGATCTCTGACGAAAAAGTAAGTATTGTCAAACTTCGCTTATACCAATGAAGTTAGTACTTCCTTGGTTATATTCGATATACTAATTTAGCTATTACATGTGTTGCTTATCTGATGTATTGGTTTTTTCTTTGATTGCTTTCGTTTTCTTGTTAGATTTAATATATTAATCACTAACTAATCAAATCTATTCAACTCATTATTGAACTGGCTGAGTTCTATGTTATAATTTGTTGATTAAATTTGCTCAAGTCGATAAGCACTGCTCATTGTTTTATCGAAGTTTTAGCTGAAAAGGTATCTGCTTATCATATTATATTTTACTGCATCAGTTAGATTAATAAGATTTAGTATAACCGGTTAGTTGCTATAATTATTACTTACAATCTAATACTGTCTCGGTTAGATTCAATTTATTTAGATTGGGTCTAATAATTATAGATTATTAATAATTTATACTCTGCCTTGTTAATAATTGATATCAATTTACCTGTTTTACATAGAATGTGATAAGTTATTTTCTCAATTCATTGGTCCATATACGAAGATAAATATATATTTGCTTAAGCTTCTGATTTAATACTCTCAATCTTATATTATCTTGGTTAGGTTCGATCTATCAAGATTGATTGTAATAATGTTAGAGGATTTCCAAACATTTATTGCATTTGATTTCTGGCTGATGAAAAATTATTACTTTGATATATAAATGTGTCGGTTACAATCGATGGATTCAAAATTTCATCGGCATCGGCTGGGTAAACCAAAATACATCGTTCCTTTGGCCGATTGGCCTATCAATCTAATTTTCTATGTTTATTTTTATTCGTTTATAAGATCAAATTAACTAGCACGCTTTAAATCTAAATTTAATAGTATCTGTATTGAAATAAAACAAATCTTCCATGCCGTCGAATAAATGACGAATTTCACTTTAACAGTCCCTCGGGCCGGCCACATGGCACCGTGAGCCGGCTGAGCGGTACCGCAAACCGGCCACGCACGACCGAGCACACATGCTTGCATGAATGCCCGAGCAACTCACATCTGACGCACGCATGCATGAATGCATATATCTTGACCAGTGTCGCATGGCCATCCCATGGGACCGCGTGGTGCCGCGCGGCCGGCCTGCACGATCACTGCTGCGAAAACTCATATTTGTGCCGGTTTATAACCTTTTTATCTCGGTTATCAAATAAAAACAACAAAAAAAATAAAATTAAAGATGTTGATCTTTAGTTTTGGATAAAATAATCGAGACTAAAGATATATCTTTAGTCCCGATTGGTAACACCAATCAAAATTAAAGATGGCGACGACACGTGATTGGCTCCGTTATCTTTAGTCCCGGTTGGTATTATCAACCGAGACTAAACGTTCTTTCCTTTTTTAAATTTTTTCCTGCTGCTTGTTTATATATTATGCTCCGACATCCCCTAATGTCTTTTTCCTTTGTATGCTGTGGAAATCAAATTCACATATCACATATCACATGTCAAATATCAAATTTGAGTATAGAACAATACAAAATTCTCCAAAAAAATTCACAACGGAAGGGACGCCGAGGCTGCCGCCCCCGCTCACGGCCCGCCGTCGCCACCGAGCCGCCGAACCGCCGCCATCTCCGAGGAAGAGGAGGAGGAGGAGGAGGAGGAAAGAGAGGAGGCATCGCCGCCACCTCCGACCCACCGGGCCGCCGCCATCTTCGAACCGCCACGCCGCAGCCACCTCCTAGCCACCGGGGCGTCGCCATCTTCGAGCCGCAGCGCCGCAGCCACCTTCGAGCCGTTGGGCCATCGTCATCTTCGAGCCGCCGCGCCGCAGTCACCTCTGAGCCGCCGGGCCGCCGCCATCTTCTTGCGGAGGGAATGGCGCCGCCGCCATCTCCTCCCCTCCCACCGTCGTCGCTGGAGAAAGAGAGAGAGCTGAGAGAGCTAAGTGTTGGATCAGTGGAGAAGACGATGCACACCAGAATATATATAACCTTGGATCTTTAGTCTCGGTTGGTGGCATAAACCGAGACTAAAGATATATTAGTCTCGGTTGGTGCCACCAACCAGGGCTAAAGATCAATTTTTAGTCTCGGTTGATGGCACCAACCAGGACTAAAGATATTTTTCCGCTATTTTTAATTTATCTTTTGTCCGTTGATGACACCAATCGAGACTAAAGATAATTTCTTGCTATTTTCAATTCATCTTTAGTCGGTTGTAGCCACCAACCAGGACTAAATATAATTTTCCGCTATTTTCTAAATTTTTTTATCCTGGCTAGGGTTAACAACAAAAAATTAAATAATTCATTAAATAAATATAGGTTTAAAATAAATTAATGCATTAAAATTTAATCAAATAGAGGTAATCCTAGACATTACACCTCTCTATGTGCTTCTCTAGATATTGTTTCTATTTTGCCCCTCTCTATTTTTTCTTTTCATCTGCTGTTAACCAAAAAATAAAAATTTGACTTTTTATTTTTATTTTTTAAATATTTTTTCTTGACTTAGGAGCACACAAGAGGTAACCAAGTGAAAGACGTGGCCGGTGAAAAATTTAGAAGACGCGCTCAGAATCGGAAAATATCTTCCGGGCTTGAAAAGGCAATCTTTCTGACCCATTTTCGGGGAAAATAAAATCTTCGAACACGACGAAGCAGCGGACGAACGCATCCAAAATTTTTTCTGATCGATTTTCATATATGGAACATCTCGATCAGAGTCCGTATGCGAAAGTTATGATCGTTTTAAAAATCAATTGTGAGTTAGAGGACGAAACGGGAACAATATGCGTAAAACTTATTACACGTGCACAAACTGACATGTGTTAACACTGGAATTTGGTAATAAGGTTCGTGAGTCCTAAAGAAGCAAGGTGGAATCAGAATCGGCTGAAGACAGGGGTTGTATCGGCTGAAGGAGTAATCGGCTGCAATGCTGGTCGGCTGGGAATGAGTTGAATGGAGCAGCCGACGGCCGATTCCAAGTTTAAAAGAGATAAGACCGTATCCAATGCGGAAACTTGAAGATTAAGTGGGGGTTCGGATGTTATTGGCGCGTTTGATACTGCCACTTGTGGATAAAGTTCTGAAATGGCAGTTGTATCTGTAATTTAGGAGTTTGTTAGATTGTTAGTTGTAATAGATTTTGTTAGGGATAATATGATGTTTAGATAGAGTCTAAGGTTGTTACAGATATTCATATTTCGGGTATAAATAGGGCCCGAGGTCTTGTGTAAAAGGAATCGAAAAATCAATCTAATCTTCGGCGCATCGCCACCCTTTTTCCTTTTGGACGAACACCTTGTTTGGCTTCGGGCTGCATCGTCTCGATCCCCGGACTCAGGTAAATGTTTGTCGTTAGTGGTGAGATTACTTGTTTCTAATGCTTCCATCGCAATGACACATTGGATTCAGTAGTTTTACTACGCTATGTATCATATAGCGCGTACGAATCAATCTGGTGTTTAGACCTATTGTGCGGTTGACTTATCTTGAGGAGGATGTATAGTCAGCGATACTAGGTCTAAGGGCTGGTTGGTTCGTATGCGGTATCTATCATCTTACGGAGTGTAAATCGAGAGTGATAGATTGAATGCCTCTTTTGATACTCAGTGTTGTATCAAGATTGAACTACTGAGTCGTTTTTAGAGTCGTTGACAATGTATTCTTTTGGATTTGCATTATCTGGGGATAGCGTCGGGGTTTCAGCCGACCTTATCTGTTTTTACGTGTTTCTTTCAGTATGACTGTTGTCAGATCTGCTATAGAGCTGTGGTTTGCATCTGTGTTGCGTTTATTTATGCCTTTGACCTGGAAATGCTATGTTTGTGCGAGAATTAGTGGAGCATTGGCTAATCTGACGACGGTTTCCCGAAAGCGGTTGGTTTTGCGGGAGTTTGAACTAACGCTTGACGGGTACTTTCTTGTATTTTTTTCTTGTTGATTGGCAGATCAAATCAACTGGCACGCTCTGCACATTGAAGGCAGCTAGGAAGGACCTGCACTGGAGTCAAGCAGATCTCCCAGGCCGGCGCGTGAGAGTTTTCTCGTCAACACGCTTCTTGGCACGCCCGGTGGGACTATCTTTGTCGGCTCGACTCGGACAAATAGACTCAGCCGGCAAGATGGTCGATTCCAAGATCCCTGGCATCACACAGGACAACGTCGTACCTGTAAAAATGGATCAATTATCGGCTGAACAGCAAGCCGAGTATAAGAAGATGGTGGAGGAGCTCCAGAAGAATTACCTTCAATCCTACACTCAAACAAGGTCTGGAACGGTCCACCAAAAGTACAAATTCAGCCTTAACGATACTATAGCATCCTCGTCGAGTGATGCGAAGGGCAAGCAGAAAGTGGAAGAACCAACCCAAGTACAAGATGATCAGGCCGTATACTCTTTGCAAGATCGGATCGACTCGGCCGTCCATCACGCGTTAGTCAACCAGAGCAGCATCCTGGTCAACACCCTCAACAATATGATTTCCCATGTAGTTGATGCCAAAGTGGCCGAGCAGCTGCAAAGGGGTCCTACATACTTTACGGATGACAAGTTCCCCGATTACAGGACAATAGTCACTCAAGATCGGCCGCTTCCGTTAATAGCACAGCCCAACCCGTCGGGAGGGATCAGCCACTTGACCCCAAGCGAGACGGCTGCGAAACCAGCGGTCACTATTTTAAACCGACAACAGTCGTTGCCTCAAAGTCAATTCGACATGTTTCACCATAATCGGCGGCGAACCGACCGATCATGGCGTACATCAAAATATCGGGGACGACGCTATTTCCGACCCGCCAACGCCACCACGGAATCCCGGCCGCCACCCGCTGATCATCGGTACCAATACCAAGGGGGTCGTCAGGATCATCATTACCGGCCTCAAACACCTCCACAGCTGTGTCGGCTGACATGTATGCCGTACGACCCATACGAGCCGATACAGCAAGACAATAGGACTTGGGCCGAACTGATCGCAGACGTCATGCGAGACCAGTTCGGCCTCAAACCAAAAGACTCAGGAAATATGTACAGGTACCCTTACCCAGAACATTTCGAAAGAATTCCAATACCCAACCGGTACAAAATTTCGGATTTCTCTAAGTTCTCAGGGCAAGACAATGTATCTACGTATGAGCACATCAGCCGATTCTTAGCACAATGTGGTGAAGCATCGGCCACTGACCCTTTAAGAGTTCGGCTTTTTCCCCTTTCTCTTTCAGGATCGGCCTTCACTTGGTTCTCCTCGTTACCTTACAACTCGATTCAGAGTTGGGCCGATCTTGAAAAACAGTTCCATAGTTATTTTTATTCCGGCAACCACGAAATGAAGTTATCAGATCTCACCAGCATCAGGCAAAAACATAACGAATCGGTCCAGGACTACATTCAGCGCTTCAGAGAAATGAGAAACCGATGCTACAGCCTGGTGCTATCGGATGCTCAGTTGGCCGATTTAGCCTTCCATGGTCTGATTGCCCCAATCAGGGAAAGATTCTCTGCGCAGGACTTAAAGCCTAGCCCACCGCACAGAGGGTAACAGCCCATGAGCAACGCTTGAAGAAACCAGGAAGGCTGTCAAAACCATAACGCAAGTCATCGTTGACTCGGACTATGGATCCGACGACGATGAAACGAGTAGCGGCGAATGAATGGGCTAAAAACAAGAAGGCCGTCGTCTGCCAGTGGCTGCTCAAAACGGCTAAAGAAGAAAAATACGATTTTGACGTCACCAAAGCCGACAAAATCTTCGACCTACTACTCAAGGAAAAGCAAATTCAGTTGCCGGAAAATCATGTGATCCCGTCGGCCAAAGAGCGAAAAGAAGAAATACTGCAAGTGGCACAACTCTACATCTCACGCCACCAACGATTGCAAAGTCTTTAGACAGCAGATTCAATCGGCCATCGAGGCCGGGAAGTTGAAGTTTGCTGACTCAAGTCGGCCCATGAAAGTGGACGGCAATCCGTTCCCGATCAACGCAATCCATGCTGGCCTCGAACGAGTTAACCGGCAGAGCAGAACAACGTGCGACTTAGCCGATACGGCGATCAAGGCCAAAGCAGGTGAGGGACAGAGAGGAAACCCCTCTACACAAATAAACATGGTGCGCCCAGTTATTAGAGCGGTCGGCCAACAGCCGATCCACGAACGAAGCAGACACCACCACCAATACCGGCTTCGGCGCGAAGAAAGCTACGACGAAGTACCTCACCGGCATGATCCAAGAGTCCGGCCGGAGGAACATGGCGAGCCATGACGACCCACATTGGCATTGCGGCTTCTTCGGACATTCTTGGGAGTCCGGCATGAGACTACCAACACTAGAAGACGCCCGCATGTAACGACCATCACATTCATGACGAACAAAGGAGCTCATCAACATCAAGTCCAGTCCGTTTCATTCCGAGAGCTGTCCAATTGAACCGGAAACGGCGACAGTCCACGATCGGCTCGGCCCGATCCACCAAGAGTTCTTCGTCGACGAAAATCAAGATGGAGACAATCGCAACAAGAAGGAAGCGACGAGGAGGAACTAGCCAGCCCCCAGGTGGTGCCCGTCCGATCTATTTACAAAAACTCGTAAAAGGAGAATCCGCGGCTTAAGCGTGAAGGAAGAGAGGACGAGGTAGCACAAATGATATACGAACAGCGTCGTCGGTGGGCAAGGTCGGAGACGGTGGGTACCTAAGCATGAGAACACTACGGCCACCGAAGGGCAAGGCGGAGAGAGCTCCGCCGACCAAGCCAGAAGGGCAGCCAAAGGGAAGGGTAAAGCCGCCGCATCGGTCAACATGGTCTTCGTGTTGCCCGCCGAATTCGGTGCCCCCGAAGCCGACGCGGATACCGTTGAAGATGACCCGGCGAAACTGATGATCTCCCCAGACCAGGCCATCTTCGACAAGCCGGAAGGAACCGAAAATAGACATCTGAAGCCGTTGTACGTTAAAGGTTTCGTCAACGGTAAGCCGATTTCCAAAATGCTAGTCGATGGGGGAGCGGCAGTCAATCTCATGCCTTACGCAACTTTCCGGAAGCTTGGAAAAGGAGCCGAAGACCTGATTAAAACCAACATGGTACTCAAAGACTTCGGCGGTAACCCATCAGAGACCAAAGGCGTTCTCAACGTCGAGCTGACCATCGGCAGTAAAACTGTGCCACGACGTTCTTTGTCATCGACGGGAAGGGGTCGTACAGCCTGCTGCTCGGAAGGGATTGGATCCACGCTAACTGCTGCATCCCTTCTACGATGCACCAGAGCCTCATCCAGTGGGACGGCGACAAGATCGAGATTGTGCCAGCCGACAGGTCAGTTAGTATCGTCAAGGCCGATTTGCCGCTTTGGGAAATCGAAGGCATCGAGTGTTTGTCTGGGAAAGTCTGGCAAGCCGATTTTCTAAACGTGTCCAATTCAACAATACAGCCCATCGGAAGCAACGAGCCGCAGTTGCTGTTTTGAACAAGACATGTTGGAGGGGTCCAACGTGCTTGGCGTAGCCACGACGGATGAAGACGATGGCAAGTTAGGGCAAGGCTTCACGTCGGCCGACAAGTTAGAGGAAATCGACATCGGATTTGGCGACAAACCAAGGCCGACGTACATTAGTAAATATTTATCTCCTCTTTGTAGATCCCAACTTATTGAGTTATTAAAAGAGTATAAAGATTGCTTCGCATGGGAATATTTCGAAATGCCCGGTCTAAACCGATCGATAGTGGTCCATCAACTGCCAATCAAAGCAGGATATCGGCCATTCAAACAACCTCCCAGGAGGTTCAAGGCCGACATGTACGACGCAATTAAGGCCGAAATCACTCGGCTATACGATACAGGGTTCATTCGGCCTTGCCGATATGCCAAATGGGTCTCTAACATCGTCCCAGTATTAAAGAAGAACGGCAAACTTCGAATATGCATCGATTTTAGAGACCTTAACAAGGCAACTCCAAAAGATGAATACCCAATGCCAATAGCCGATCTGCTTGTCGACGCCGCCTCAGGTCACAAAATCATTAGCTTCATGGACGGCAATGCGGGGTACAACCAGATCTTCATGGCCGAAGAGGACATCCATAAAACGCTTTTCGATGCCCGGGCGCAATCGACCTCTACGAGTGGGTGGTGATGACATTCGGCCTAAAGAATGCCGGCGCAACATATCAAAGAGCAATGAACTACATTTTTCACGATATGATCGGAGCACTTGTGGAGATATACATCGATGATGTCGTCGTCAAATCAAGAGAGATAGAAAGCCACATTGTAGATCTAAGACAAGTGCTCGAACGGACGAGGAAGTACGGATTGAAGATGAATCCGCTCAAGTGTGTGTTCGGCGTGTCACGGGCGAGTTTTAGGATTCCTCGTTCACGAAAGAGGAATCGAAGTAACACCAAGGAGCATCAACGCAATTAAGACAATTCAACCCCTAAGGATAAAGGGAGCTCCAATCATTGATCGGAAAGATAAACTTCATTAGACGATTCATAGCCAATCTTTCGAGAGAAATTGGAACCGTTCACACCATTGCTTCGGCTTAAGGCCGATCGGATATTCACATGGGGGCGAGCAACGAAGGCGTTAGACAACATAAAAAGTTATTTAAGTTCTCCTCCGGTGCTAATGCCCCACAAAAAGGAAAGCCGTTCAAGCCGTACTTGTCCGCCGACGACAAATCCATCGGCTCCGTCCTAATCCAAGAAGTCGATGGCAAGGAAAGGGCCATTTTCTATCTTAGCCGGCGGCTGCTAGATCCAGAAACTAGATATTCGCCGGTCGAGAAGCTATGTCTGTGCCTCTATTTCTCATGCACAAAATTAAGACACTATCTGCTGTCCAATGAATGCATCGTAACATGCAAAGCAGACGTAGTCAAGTACATGTTGTAGGCTCCAGTGCTCAAAGGGAGGGTCGGAAAATGGATACTTGCACTGACCGAGTTCAATCTGAGGTATCAGGCCCCAAGAGCGGTAAAAGGACAGGCCCTAGCCGATCTCATCGTGGAACATAGAAACGACTCAATTGGCTTCGTAGAAATCACGCCGTGGACCCTGACTTTCGACGGCTCAGTATGTACAAGCGGCTGTGGAATCGGCTTGGTTCTTATCTCACCCAAGGGGACAAGCTTCGAATTCGCTTTCGCCATCGACCCCCACGTTACGAATAACCAAGCCGAGTACGAAGCCGTTCTCAAGGGGCTACTCCTACTCAGGGAGATGGAAGCCGATGCGGTTGAGATAATGGGGGACTCGTTGCTCGTCATTAGTCAATTGTCAGGGGAGTATGAGTGCAAGAATGACGCTAGTAATCTATCATCAAAGGTGTCGAGAATTAATGGAAGGATTTCGGCTAGTAACTTTGAAGCATATTCCCGGGAGCGAGACACGGAGGCCAATGACCTGGCTCAAAGGGCATCAGGCTACCGGCCGATGCTAAGAAATGTCGACATAGGCATTGCCACCATCACGACCAACGATTGGAGATTCGACGTTTACAATTACCTCAAAAACCCTTCCCAATCGGCCACGAGGAAGCTACGGTATAAGGCGTTGCGGTATGTATTGCTCGACGAAGATTTATACTATCGGACAATCGATGGCATTCTCCTCAAGTGTTTGAGCACCGATCAAGCCACGGTGGCCATCGGAGAGGTACACGAAGGAATCTGCGGTACACATCAATCGGCACACAAAATGAAATGGCTACTTCGCCGAGCCGGGTATTTCGGCCGACGATGCTAGAGGACTGTTTTAAATACTATAAAGGATGCCAAGATTGTCAAAAATTTGGCACAGTGCAACGAGCTCCGGCGTCGGCCATGAACCCGATCATTAAACCGTGGCCTTTCAGAGGGGGGCATTGACATGATCGGCCAAATCAATCCATCTTCCAGCAAGGGGCACAAGTTTATACTAGCGGCCACAGATTATTTCACAAAATGGGTAGAAGCAATCCCCTTCCGAAAAGTAGATTCCAAAGACGCAATCGAGTTTGTCAAGGAACATATCATCTACAGGTTCGGCATTCCGCAAACGATAACGACCGACCAAGGGTCCATCTTTGTATCCAACGAATTCGTCCAGTTCGCCGACGGCATGGGGATCAAGCTGCTTAACTCTTCGCCGTATTACGCACAAGCCAACGGTCAGGCCGAAGCGTCAAACAAAAGCTTAATTAAATTGATCAAGAGAAAGATAGCCGAGCAACCCAAACAATGGCACACCCGATTGGCCGAAGCTTTGTGGGCCTATCGGATGGCATGTCATGGGTCCATCCAAGTTCCGCCGTACAAACTGGTTTATGGACACGAGGCGGTGCTTCCATGGGAAAGCGTGACCGGCTCAAGACGCATTCAGTTGCAAGACCAACTCACAGCCGATGATTATTACAATCTCATGATAGACGAATCGGAGGATCTCGCCTTATCGAGAATGCAAGCATTAGAAAAGGTGACGAAAGATAAGGAACGGGTAGCCAGGCATTACAATAAAAAGGTAGTCCCTAAATCATTCGAGGAAGGCGAACTTGTTTGGAAGCTCATACTTCCAATCGGATCCAGAGATAACAAATTCGGCAAGTGGTCACCGAATTGGGAGGGGCCTTTCAAGGTCCACAAGTGCGTGTCCAAAGGGGCCTACATGCTACAAGGATTAGATGGGGAGGTCTTCGGAAGGGCCCTCAATGGAAAATATCTAAAGAAATACTACCCTAGCGTATGGATCAACGCGTGAGTCGGCTATCGCCACAATGGGCCGACCCACAACAGCCGATGCCTTATGGGGGCATCGCCTTTAGGCATTCGTTCCCGCCCTCACCCCATGACCCCCGGCACCGCTCACCAGGACTGCTGTCAACAAGTTTCGTCGACATCGAGGCTGTCATCAAAACTTGGGGGGCATACACCTACGCCACACACGCGTGAGACAATCATACAATGCGCATGGCCGGAAAAGCCAACTGTAGACCAATCAAATCATGAAATTGAAGAAGTCTCAAGTCACGAAGAACCCAGGGATATTACACCGCGTTTTATTCCGAGCCGGCGAACGACCGTCTAGGGCTACATGTTCGCCAGGAACTCTCTAATAGCCGCCAGGGCCCGCTCAAAACGCTCTGCGGTTTCCATTTCCAGAGCATCCAGGATCAGGTGCTCCAACCGAGTGACCCTGATGTCGGTCCTAGTGATCAACAACTCGTTGGCAAGCTGGGCCTGCCTCCCCTCCAGCCGGTCGAGGCGCGCAAGCGTCGGGTACGCCATAGGAGCAGCAGTCGGGATGCCGCCAAGGCGGAAAACCGGCCTGGCCGCCGGGTGGCAAGCCTCCAACTCCCTAAAGCGTTTCAGCTGCGCCCTTACCCGTCGGTCCTGATTAACCGACAGCTCGTACGACGTTTCCATGATCCTGGATCACCCGAGCGGTGCGGTGGCTGCAATGGATTCCATCCGTTAGTTTTTGGAAGCTAGAATCCGTTGAAAGCGAAAAGTTGAGGTACCACCGGTTCACCGACGAGCTAGAAGACGCCATGAGAAGCCCGCGCGAATCAAAGGACTAGGTGTTTCGCTATTGGGAGTTCGTCGCTTTCGGCCGTGAGCTATTCAGGAGAGCTGGGGGAGCCCATTTATAGAAAGAAAAGATACGATTCTTGGATGGGAAAGATCGCTGCCGAAACGAGAGTCAAAGAGGTCATTATTAAGAGCGTCGGGAATCGTTGAAAATAAGCGATGGCGTGCCGAAGCGGATGCCCGCCATCCGGGGCTCACGGGTTCCGGGGCACGATTCGTGAGGATCGGCCTACGAAAACAGAGTGGTGACGTGATTGGGTATCATCGCCGATAGCTAGAGGGTAGAATAACGAAAGACGGGCGCCAAACGATTGGGCGTCACTTGGGGCCAATTCCAAACAAACGATACGAGTGTGTTTGATACGAACTATTCGGCTACGTTACAAAGCGCATGTCGAGAAACGCGGGCCAACCTCGCAGGGTCGGATAGTTTACAACCTTCATTTCTTTAAAAAATCGGCTATCGCCGACAAAGCTGTCAACCTAACCTGGTCGATCTCGCCAATTGCCCTGAGGTCGTCGGCCTCGGACCCCGTCACCGGCCGAGCGCTTTGCACCAAGCCCCGCAGATGCGCAACGGCCGCTCCGATGTTTCTGCGTTCAGCTTCAACCCTGGCCGGCAAATCGGCCATATACCCTTCATGGATGTCGATCTCGTTGGTAATCTGAACGAGGTCGGCCACCAGCTGATCCCGGCGGGCACGAAGTTGTTCGAGCTTGGCGGCCGGCTCGGTTTTTAGGCGGTCAAAGGTGGTTTTCCGGGCTTCGATGGCATCTTTGGTCGATTGGATCGCAGCCGCCCGCGCCTCACTTTCACGCCGATCGATGGCTCGCTGACGGGCTCGTTCGTATTTTAGCTGGTAAGCTTCCATGAAGGTCGCTGGCGCGATGGCTTCGGCCACAGCATCCGGCAGTTGATCTTGGATATCCCGGAATCGTGAGCGTATGGAGCTGCAGTCGGCCACCAGGGCATCTAACGAGGCATCCAGTCGGTTGCCGATGTCAACCAAAGTGGCCTTCAGGTTCTCGGCCGATGCTGCAAGTGCTTCCTCGCCAGCATCGCCGACCTCTTTGAACTCCGACAAGTCGAAGTTGAGGAGATCGGCCACGCGCTGCAGAAGAAACAACAGATCAGAAACACGGCAAAATCGATGGCTAGGGCCAGTCAGCTTACCGTCGGCACAGTCGTCGGGATTACTGATTCGGCTGGGTCGCTCCCCACGGCCGTTTGGTTTTCTGCTAGTATCGTCGTCGCCACCCCCCGGCGCGGTGCTTTCACTCGTCGTCCGGGGAGCGGCCGGAGGATCGTGGAAGCTGCAAAAGGAAAACGGGGTTAGCCGACGCCGATTAGTTGTTACAAGCAAAGGGAGTAAGGGTCGGTTCGAAGCAGTAGGGGACGGGGGCACGACCGGCCGGCTTCTTGGACTACAAAGAACGGACAAGTCGATACGGATGACATCGCAAAGCCAGGAACAAGGAGGTGAAAAAACCTACGGGAGGACGTCTCATTGGCGGGTTCGAGGCTGTCGGAGCATCGGTGGGCGTTCACCGATTCGGGACTCGAAGCCCTGGTTTCGGCCGTGCCTGGACGGCTAATGGTGCCGCTTCGTCGGCAGCATCATGGAGGGGTCGCTCGACGGCCGAATACAGAGGAGGAGGACTGTCGGCCAAGACAATCGGTTCTATCTTTTTCACTCTTTTCGGGGCAGGCACAGCCGATGAACGCGGCGGTGGCACCGTTTTCCTTTTCGGTGCGATCGGATGACGCACTCCGCCCTCGCAATAGGGACGAGAGCTTGGGCGCCCCCAACCGATAGCGACGGAGCGACCCCGTGTCCGAACTCCTGTTTTGTATTCAATAGGACGCCCGGATTCGCTTATCGTCGGTGTTCCGTTTCATTTCTGCAAAGTCGAAACACAAATGTTAGATCGGCCGTACAGTGGGTGAACGAGTTGTAGGATGAGGTTAATCGGCTGAGGGGTGAAAGCATACCGAGGGGATCTCATCCGGCAGGAGCAGGTCGATGTAACAAGACGGTCGTTGGTGGAAAATGTGGCGTCTGAGTTCCGACCACCATCGGTCATAAGCGGCACTTCTCCTTGTCGACAGGGTAATTCTGTCGGCTTCGCCAAAGGGGGGACCAGCTATGTTCAGCAGCGCGTTCATTATCGGATCTTGGCCGACCGCCCCTGGTCTCGATCTTATTGGCGTAAAAGAAGCCGACCGAAGCCGCCCGAGGCCAAATTGTCTTGCGGCCGATGCCGGGTAGTAAAATTCGTAACTCCGAGCCGTTGATCGGCCCCGATGTACCCGGTCGACAGGATGCGGGGTTAAACGGATGAAGAACAATTTCCTGCACCTTGGGCATCGGCTGAATTGAGGTCGTCCGGTTAAAATCGATCGGCGGCTCGAAAAGGCCTTGATCGGGGTAGAAGTACGTGTACGGTTGTCGCGGGATAACCCATCGTAGAAGGCTACGAACCAATCGGCCAACATTCACCGATTGTCTTGAACTGCATGGGCGGCGCGCTTCCCCCATAGCCGGTGCATCGCCCGGTGGTGATTTGGTCGCCTTCCTCATCCACGATTGGCTCCAACCTTGGGAATCCGGCGTCGCCAAGCGGGGCCGACCGGCTACGTTACGGGTAGCCAATACCACCAAATTTGAAGGAACCACCGGGTCCGCCGTGTTGACCGGAGCGTTGGCGGCTATTTTTGTGGCGGTCGATGCAACATTTGATATGTGTAGCCGAGGAGATATTTTCCCAATGCGAACTCCGTCCCGTCGGCTAGGATTTCGGCTATTATTTTCCAATTGGCGGTCGGCCCACAGCTCGATCCGCAGAAAACAAACTTCTCTAACCACATCATGAGGAAGGCGGTGTATTCCCGGTGGGCGACCGTTCCATCTTTCATATTTTGGGCAATGAAGCCACTCCACCCACCGATGGCTTTGGTTTTAAACGGTGTTGGCCTTTTCGGTTCGAACGCACGGATTGACCGATGACTCAATGTCTAGCCCAGTTGTCATATGTACATCGGCTAGTGTGATGGTCATCGGCCCTTGCCTGAAAAGAAAAGCGTTGAAACTATCATTCCAATAATAGGCTGCAGCCGATAGGAGGGGTTCGTCTTTTCCATATTGGCTATGGACAATTCTAAGCATTGGGCAAGTTTCTTTTCCTCCCATTGGGTGTACTTGGCCGATTGTATTCTCTTGTACCACTCAGTCCAGGCTGTGTCAGTGGACGGCCAAGCTTTGAAAGTCCCGTTCCAGTGGGAAAGAGATGGCTTGGCAGTGTTGAAGGGCATGCGGTTGGTTTCGGCTATGATCACGTCGGTTGGGTCTGTGTCACCAATAGGCCCAAGGAAATATTTGCCCTCTTGTGTTAAGTTGGGGATGAGCACTTGGTGAGAGAGGTGCTGCGGTTCAAAGGAAGAGGAAAAATATTAATCGGAGATGGAGGTGTCTATAATTTGAAATAAGAAAGTCATTAATTAGTAAGAATGCGGGACGAAGTGATTTTAAGGTTGCTAAGCAAATGTCTAGAATAAAGGCGCATGGGGGAGCGAGTTGAGGGTGAGATTACAAAGCAGAAATAAAAAGGAAATACCTGAGGAAATTCGTTCATAGCGGTGGCTGAGGTAGTTCCAGCGGCGGCGGCGGGCGAAGTTGCGGTCGCAGTAGGTGCGACGGTGGCCGGTGAGTTGGAAGTACTGGAAGTTGCGGCGGAGGCCATCGGGGAGGTTGGAGATGACGATGGGGTTCGAAGGATGTGGAGAATGTCGAACGCCGATGAAGTCGCCAAGAGAGAGAGAAGGGCGGGAGGTTTGTTTGAGAAGGAAGTTGAGTGCACGATGGGAGCGTGGGTGAATCGCCCGAGGAAAGTGGATATTTAAAGGGCTTGTGGGGGAAGCCGAAACGATTTGGGTCGAGAAGGGAACAGGAGTTTGAGTGGATAAACAAATTCGCAACACTTTATGTTACGGACTTGGGGGGCATGTGTTAACACTGGAATTTGGTAATAAGGTTCGTGAGTCCTAAAGAAGCAAGGTGGAATCAGAATCGGTTGAAGACAGGGGTTGTATCGGCTGAAGGAGTAATCGGTACGCAATCTTGGTCGGTGGGAATGAGTTGAATGGAGCACGACACGGCGATTCCAAGTTTAAAAGAGATAAGACCGTATCCAATGCGGAAACTTGAAGATTAAGTGGGGGTTCGGATGTTATTGGCGCGTTTGATACTGCCACTTGTGGATAAAGTTCTGAAATGGCAGTTGTATCTGTAATTTAGGAGTTTGTTAGATTGTTGTTGTAATAGATTTTGTTAGGAATAATATGATGTTTAGATAGAGTCCGAGGTTGTTACGTATATTCATATTTCGGGTATAAATAGGGCCCGAGGTCTTGTGTAAAAGGAATCGAAAAATCAATCTAATCTTCGGCGCATCGCCACCCTTTTTCCTTTTGGACGAACACCTTGTTTGGCTTTGGGCTGCATCGTCTCGATCCCCGGACTCAGGTAAATGTTTGTCGTTAGTGGTGAGATTACTTGTTTCTAATGCTTCCATCGCAATGACACATTGGATTCAGTAGTTTTACTACGCTATGTATCATATAGCGCGTACGAATCAATCTGGTGTTTAGACCTATTGTGCGGTTGACTTATCTTGAGGAGGATGTATAGTCAGCGATACTAGGTCTAAGGGCTGGTTGGTTCGTATGCGGTATCTATCATCTTACGGAGTGTAAATCGAGAGTGATAGATTGAATGCCTCTTTTGATACTCGGTCTTGTATCAAGATTGAACTACCGAGTCGTTTTAGAGTCGTTGACAATGTATTCTTTTGGATTTGCATTATCCGGGGATAGCGTCGGGGTTTCACCGACCTTATCTTTTTACGTGTTTCTTTCGTATGACGTTGTCGATCTGCTATAGAGCTATGGTTTGCATCTGTGTTGCGTTTATTTATGCCTTTGACCTGGAAATGCTATGTTTGTGCGAGAATTAGTGGAGCATTGGCTAATCTGACGACGGTTTCCCGGAAGCGGTTGGTTTCGCGGGAGTTTGAACTAACGCTTGACGGGTACTTTCTTGTATTTTTTTCTTGTTGATTGGCAGATCAAATCAACTGGCACGCTCTGCACATTGAAGGCAGCTAGGAAGGACCTGCACTGGAGTCAAGCAGATCTCCCAGGCCGGCGCGTGAGAGAGTTTTCTCGTCAACAACGTGACGGCTAGGGTTTGATGAAAACAAAGGGAGAAACACACGAACTGGACTCTAACACAATCTAACCAGTAACAAGACCTCGACCAGGACACAAACTCGACACGACGAACTTTAAAACTAAAATATATGAAGGCTATGGCATGAAAGGTCATAGTAACAATACAACGGAAGGTATCCGAAGAAGTGATATTTTTATCAATATTGTAGATCACTCTGATTTGTATATTATCACCAAAACAATATATTGAGAATCACTAGTTAATAACAATATGGTAATTTGTAATTACAATGTAAGGATCAAAGTTTTCTTCTATCTTCAATCACCCACCCCCACACAACACCATCCCTTTTCATTTATGGATCCTTTGAAATTAATTTTAGACCATTTTAATCATGCAATAAATTAATTTTATTTCTTTACAACAAAATCATGCAGTTAAAAAACATATTACTTCACTTTAGTCCATAAAAGATATGATCTTTAATCTAAGTTGGTGTTATAAATCGGGACTAAAGATGATCGTCGGCCTGACAAATTCTGACAAAAATCTAATCGGGACTACCAACCGGGACTAAAGATCCGAGAAAACCGTTGTCTTTTTAACCAGAACAAAATATGTTTTCTAGTCTTGGTTTCTATTGAAATCGAAACTATTATAGATTTTGGCAAGTAAACCAAAGATAATTTCTTCAGCAGTGGATCGACGTGATACCGCATGCCATGGTGCGGGATTGCGATGACCGTGCGGTTGCGTCTAGTCAAACAGTCGGTCTTACGTTTTTACCTCGTGATATGTGTATCTTTTTATAATTTCTATATATATATATATATAATTGAAAAAGTTAGTAATGGATAATTTCAATTTTTTTCGGGAGATTACTCAATCTTCGTGCCTCGCTTACAAGTGTTACATATATAACAGGAAGATAATCCGGGAGTATTATAGCATAATCTGTACTTCTCACCTCCTAATTAACCCTGCACTGCCGTAAACAATCATCGCTCCACCGTCATCAAATAGAATTTATACAACAGAAAATCATCAACAAATATACATTGGGAAGTGGAGCCCGGGTTAAGAAGTAAACGTTCAAATATCATCATATCCATGGCATGCCATGTTTGCATGCCTCTGTAATCCAGTGACAAAAATCTGCAAGTTGAAGTATCGCGTGTTTACTGCCTATAAATAGCTCTGGTTGCCACAAATCCAACACATATCTACATGTCCTGTTCTTCTTCTCCTATAACTTGCTTGATCCGCGTCAAATCCAACAGACAGATCGACCAATGGCTGCTTCCGGCCGCCGTGCCGCCGCCTTCGTCTTCGTGATCTGCGCCGCTCTGCTCCTGTCTTCCGCCGTGGAGCGGGCGGTGGCGCAGGTGCCCTGCAGCAAGTGCGACCAGGCGTGCAAGGAATCGTGCAAGGGCTACGGCCGCGATTCGTCGTCGTGCAGCGCCCCCTGCGGCGACCCCTCGAACAAGGACGGATGCAAGAGCTGCCTGGAGGCGTACTACTCGAAATGCGTCAACTACTGTGGCCTGTCCTGCCTTGTCACCTGCACCAGCGGCTGAAAAACCAGCCGGCCGTGAGTCTCGCGATGTGTGTCATGTGGCTTTTCCACAGATTTATAATTTGTACGTATCATGTGGCTTGTTTAGAATTATAGCTAGAAGTTGATCTGAACGAAGGATGTATGTTTAGTACTGACTTGATAGCACTAGTCAGTACTGCTACTTCAAATAAGCTAGCTGGTGTGGATGCTGCCTGCATGTATATGCCGGTTGGCTCTGTAATTCATACATTGTGGTCAATGTTTCGTTCGTTGTTATCGAAGTCTTCGATTTTCTCGCTACTGTATACTTTCTTCGTCCTGAAAAAAATGTTTTAACTGAATGCTTATCAAGCAAAAGACTATATTGTACTCTTCCTTAATATGGAAAGGAAACAAGGAGGAGTAGAAAACGTGAAAGATGAGAGAATACTATTAGTTCCATGGCTAAAACGAGAAGAAAAATTGAAGATTAATGAGGTACAGTGAACTCTACTCTATATATATAGTTTTTATGAGACAAATTAAGTTTCAAGCTAAAAAGACAATCTTTTAGAGACAAAGGTAGCGCTGATCTACCTTTAGAGTCTGGTTATAATTACTTAAATGACATTTTAGACAATGATATGGTCATCAAAGACCCTAATTTGATATCCATAAAACCTTAAAAAAGCAAAATTATAAAGTTTTAAAACTATTTTTAAGACAAATGTAGCCATATTATTTTTTAGATAAATATTTAAAGAAAAATTGAAGGTCGGATTTTAAATGTTATTTGCACATATCTCAAATGTCACTTATTTGTGACTGAAAATAATAAATAAGGAGAAATTTTCAATTAAGATATAAGCTATGCAAATATTGTAGTAATATTAATAGGGAGTACGATAATTGGTGAAGGATTTGTAATAATAACTTCGAGTGAGCTGTCACGATAATTGGAAGAGCACGTTAACTGGAAGAGATCTAACCGTTCCTTAGACATAACATATTATCATCATAGTACATTATGTTGACAATCCATCTAATCTAATTTAATAATTCTAAAGTTCATACCCATATTACACTCTTAATTTTCAGTATTTTATTAATTTAATTCTATAATTTAAAATAATAACTAGTAAGTTGTAACTAACGTGCTCTCTTCTTTTAATATAAGCCACAAAGTTAAGTTTGATATAACCAACACATTTAATATATTATTATAATTTTAATAATTCAATTATAGCATCAGTAATAAAGACTGTACAATGCACGCATTGATGACTAGTAAGTATTTCCTCCGTTTTAATAATACTTCTCATTTGGGATAAAACTACTATCAAACTTTAAAAATTTTGACTACAAATAACAAAAAAAATATTTGTCTTATAAATATGATGGTCACATATATAAATTAGCCTTAAAAAATATTTCAATAAAATCATATATGTGTTGCTATTTTTTATATATATTATAATAAAAAATAATGGTTAAAATTGATTTTTAAATACCGTGTTCACAACCAGCACTAGAATATTAATTAACGGGCGGGGTGTCTTCCTGCCATTGCTCAATAGTCAATCCTAAAGTCAAACTTCTAGGATCTAGCTCCAATCAGCACGTGCATATGGATTTAAATCAGAAGCTCTGACTTTATAGGAAAAAATGACGCGGGTAGTATATGCCTGATGCATGTGTCCTGCATATATATTGTTATATTATTGGACGAAGGTAGTACACGTTAAATATTAGCTATCTGTAAATATATGCCTATAAATAGATGGACACAGTACCTCGGCCAATCAATTCAGCAGAGCTAGTGTTGAAGTCAGTAAGTCGCAATCGATCTGATAGATCGATCTCGTGTATACGTTGTCTTGTCTGCTTATCCTGCAGGCAGAATGGCTTCGAGCCGTCGTCGTCTGCATCGTGATACTAGTATCAGTGTTTACCTTTTCGTTAACCCTTGCCGTGTCGTCCCTCATCGGTATTGTGATTTTTTCGTAAAAACCATGAAAACCACGAAAACCACCGACGATGAACAGTAACAAATTAGAATTTGAATGATTTCATGCTTACCGCGAAAATCACGTCAAAAATCGTGAAAACCACGCAAAATACACGAAAACCGCGCAAACCGCGTGAAAACCGAAAAACCGTGAAAACCGTAATTTAAATTTAAACCAAATTCAAATCCTATCATGCCGTGGTTTTCGATCAAACCGCGCAAAAACTGTGCCACATACCGTGGTTTTCACGACAAACCGCGCAAAATTTATTTTTTGATAGAAAATATATATATTTGTGATAAAATAAATTTTTTAAAATTTTTGAATTCACGTGAAATTATTGAAACGAAACCGTGGAAATGTCGTACCGCACCCTATCATACAACCCTATGATACGCACGAAAATCGTGAATTTCGTGACGGTTTGCGTGGGAAGGGAAACCTGGCTGATCCTCATGTCCTCCGCCGTGGAGCAGTCGGCGGCGCAGGCCGGCGATGGCCTGCAACCAGTGCGACGAGATGTGCAACTCCTCCTGTGAGAACGCCGAAAGCGAGCCGTGCAGCTACGCCTGCGGCTCGTGCCAGGGCTGCATGCAGGCCTACTTCTACAGGTGCTTGCCTCGCTGCGGCGATTACTGCCGTTCCAACTGCGTTTAGTTAGCAGCTGGATGCACAACTAGAGCCTGAACGCAGGACCGACTCTACGAGTGCCTAGACGGACTCGACGCTATAGGTTCTTAAGGTTTTTTTTACTTTATTTATGAAGTGACACACCGAATGTCAGTGATCTTTTAATCTTTACCTATTTCGTTTCTCGCTAGCTATATTTATGTTTTAGAAGTTGTGTCTGGTTTGTCCATGTACACTTCATAATATCCATAATAGTCTCGATTAAAGTTGTATCCGGTACTAAAAAATATTTTTAGTCCTGATTTAAAAAGACAACGACTCTTTAGGAACTTTAGTCCTGGTTCGTAACACGAACCAAGACTAAAGATGATATTTAGTTCCGGTTTAAATTCTGTCAGAATCTGTCAGGGCACCTTGGGTTTTTGGGACTAAATATGTTATATGTTGTGTCGGTTGATATTACCAACCGGAACTAAAAATCATCTTTAGTGCCTGTTGTTAACACTAACCGGGACTAAAGATGGAGTTCTTTTTATACTCCTTTTTCTCCTCCAGCTCGAGCCAGCTTCACTTGTCTTCAAACTTTTGCTCTAGCTAGAGGGAAGATGCTGCCAAATTTTTTTTGTGATTTTGTTTTAGTGATAATACACAAATCTTTGTTATCTATAAGGTTAGTAACTTCTTCCTCTTATAATTTATGCTTAGCACTTTGCTTTTTATGGTTGTTATGTAGATATTTTCATCTTAAGATTTTTATACAAACATAGAGAGAGAAACTTTGTTTGGACTAATTATTTTACTAAGCACATTACATTGTGTTGAGAAAAATGTTTGGAAAATAAAAAGGAAGAAAAGTATGCTTAACACGTTACATTTGTAGAAATTTATTATGTAAAATTTTATCTCAAAAAATATTAATGAAAAATAATGAGAGAGAAACTTTTCTAAAAAGTTATAAAATAGATAACAAAGAAAAAATATAAAAAATTTGATAGTAGATTAGAAAAATTTAATGTACACTACGTATATTAAAAAGCTTTTAAAATAATTAATTAATTTTATATTACCACTTTAAAAGACCTTTTAAAAATAATTCTATTTTTTTAAGAACAACACATTACATATGTTAGATTAGTATATAATTATTGTCGATTACATATATATATATAATAATTATTATAATATTTAAATGGTTTGAATTTCGTGAATTTTTCTTACGATTTTTGCATTCTATGTAGATGGACCGGCAATGGATGTACAATGCGGATCGACGGTCGATAGAGTTTATTCAAAGCGTGCATTATTTTTTGAGTGTGATCGATGCCAACAAGCGAAGGGTTTCATACGTTGTTCATACAAAAAGTGAAAAAATAAGAAGGAGTATTCTACATCAAGAATTATTTATGCCCACTTATTTCAGTTGAGATTCATGCCTCATTACAATTGCTTGGACATCGCACGAGAGAGGTCGAGGTTGCAATGGAAGAAGATGAAGAATACGACGATAACATTCTGGACTGTGGTCAATACGGTGGGTGAGTTTGAAGAGAATACAACAGACGAGGTGGGCGAGGATGTTGAAAAAACGACGGTTCCGATGATCTTAATCAGATGTTGCGCGACGTACAGAGGGACTGCAAAGGTGAAAAGGAGGTGCAAAAATTAAAGCGTATGTTGACGGACCACAAAACATCCTTATACCCAGGCTGTGAACAGGGGCACAAAAAGTTGGGTACCACGCTGGAATTCTTGCAATAAAAGACCAAAAATGGTGTCTGTGACAAGGCATTTGGCGAGTTACTAAAACTCGTGAAGAACATTCTTTTAGAGGGAAACGAATTTCCGGAATTAACGTACGAGGCTAAGAAGTTAGTATGCCCTCTAGAACTGAAGGTACAGAAGATACACGTATGTCCTAACGATTGTATCCTCTACCACGGTGAGGAGTACGAGAACCAAGAAGCATGTCTGGTTTCTAGTTTGTAAAGCACTTCAATACAAGATCACTTCGGTTTGTTATTGGATATATGTGGTTCTCGGATAATTACTAGCTATCTTTCAACTGTACGTAAGGCATGGGCACGGCTTCGAGTGAATATTCGTGGGAATTGGAAAGATAAACTCTCTGTGAGGATAAACTTTCCAGTGAGTAACATGCTCCAAAGTTATATTGAATCATTAATTTATTCTAAAATATGAAATATATATTAAATATGTCGTTGTTTCACCTTTAGTGTGCAAAACATGTGTAGGGGACCAACTTATGCGGCTACTACGTCTGCGACTACATTCACCGCTTTGTTACCAAAATCAATAGTCTCGACAATATAGATGTATGTATAACAACCATTCATACATTACGTCTTGATTTCTTATTTATTTTATATATTTATTTCTCGTTTATTCAAATTAATGACAGCTTATGCAAGTAAGAGACAATCTTCCCCACGCGACTTTCATACAGGCTGCTCAAGAAGAATTGATGGGATTTATAAACGATGAGATCATTGATCCTACGGGAGAGTTCTACTGAGTTCTACTTTAGTTTAAGTAACTTTACTACTGGATCCACAAAGTAGACAATTTTTAATAATATACGAAATATATGTGGATATTGTACATATGTGTATATATTTTGGTAATATATGTGTATATTTTCTTTATTAAGTTCATTTATATGTGTGTAAAATATATATTTATACATATATATGCATGTTGCATATATTTTTTATATATATAAATATATATGTGTATAAAATATGTGTGCATAATATATATAATTGAAAGGCAGCAAGCTAGCGGAACGCGAAAAAATTTAAAAAAAATTAAAAATATATTTAGTCCCGGTTGGTAACACCAACCGGGATTAAAGATGACGAAGTCAGCCACATGACGCCGTCATCTTTAGTCCTAATTATTTCAACCAGGACTAAAGATGTCGATCTTTAGTCCCGCTTTCGTAGTCCCGATTTGAGAACCGAGACTACAGGGGGTTATGAACCGAGACTATTATGGAGTTCTTCATCAGTGACTTTTATTATTTGGAGAAGCGACCGATTGATCTTCCGGGAGTATTTGTTTAGAAACAATGATTAATCAATTAAAGAATTCAGGAACAAATAAATAACCTCTCATGCGTCCGGGTCTCCGGACTCTAAGGCTATTCCCAGTGAAAAGTTTTATCTCATGGTTCAAGCGTAATATGTCATAAAAAAGGTTTAAATGAATGAAAGAAATACTGTCTCCCAATGCAAAGTATCATTTCGCGGTTTTATAGGCTGGATATATCATTTAATTACAAGCCATGTGATTGGACGTGATGAGATGAAATGAAACTCTTTACAACTCAGTGCTAGTGTCATCAGGTTTTACTTTTATAGTTTGAAAATAGTGTATATAAAATTTTGTCCTGATAAAACCCATTCTCTCTCATCTTAAATTTTCTACTATGTTATCGTATGAGCTGATATATTATTATAATTAATATGCATAAAACTATTATAACACTACCGCTTAGAATAGCCTAAGCCGCAAGTTTCAACTGCTGCTGAATTCCTGCCTCTGGTACTACTGGTAGGCCGGTCCATTAATTAATACTACCGGACGAATCAAACACTCAGCGGAGCGTACAGCCGTACAGGCCCAGTTCGAGCGACGTATCGATCGAACAGACAGGAAACCCATCGCAAATCCAACCGTGCTCATGTTCGTCGACGGCGAACGGCCATCCGATCTGCTGCTCTCAACAGATCGATCCCAGGGGCGGTTTAAAATATACGATATTGTTAATTTTTTATAACATTTATTATTTATTTTATTTATAAATTTTATATAAATATATATAAATATAAATTAAGATTATATTTTATTTGATGATAAAATAAATCTTAACAAAATAAATAATATATATTTAATAAAACAAATGATTATATAAAAAATAATTATATAAATTCAACCGTATATATATTTTAAAATGAAAGTAGTGGCCAAAGCAATATCTATGGCTTCTCTCGCTTCTGTTTACTTAAACCGGTACATGCTTATCTCTAGTACGTTAGCTAGGATGGTCAAACAAATATCATCATGTACGAATCTCATTAAACTAGATGTTCTGACTTCATATACATGTGGCAGCGCAATTAATTGAGCAACGACTTGCAAATTGTAAACTCCTTAATTAGTCAGCAATTTACCGCGATTGGAGCATGCACGCTACCCGCACATGCATGCTGTATCATGCACAGCTCGATCGATAGCTAGTACAGGTCCAGTACTCGCGTCGCGTCTGCTGCCTGTATAAATAGGCAGCTGATTAAGCAGCTAGATAACTACTCAGTCACTGATCGATCGTGCTATTTGCAATCCATCTGAATAGATCGATGTGATCGATGGCCGGTAGCGCCTCTTCTCCTAGGGTGGTCGCCTGCGTCGTGGTGGCGCTGCTCCTCCTGTCCTCCGCCGTGGAGCCGCTGGAGGAGGCGGCGCCGGCGCCGGCGACGAAGCCGATCCGGTGCCGGAAGTGCGACCACGCGTGCAAGAAGTCGTGCAAGGGCTACGGCCGCGACTCCTCGTGCAGCCTCCCCTGCGGCAACCCCTCCAACAAGGCCGGCTGCAAGGGCTGCCTCCAGGCCTACTACTCGAAATGCCTCAACTACTGTGGCCAGGCCTGCCGCGCCGTCTGCATCACCTGATCAATTACCGGCTAAATTCGTCCAAATCTGTGGGCATCCATGTGTGCTGTGACTTCTGTAGTGTAGTCGAACAGTGCTGCTTACCGCGTGTGATTAAATAAGGGAGGCTCTATGTGTGCTGCCAGCCAGTACGAATATGCATGTTTAATTTGCAAATGGAGATGCTCAGATACTAATTGCTTGGTCAGTGTTCCGTTCAAGCTAGATTTGTGTCTTAGCTATGTGTTGAAAGTGATATGAAAAGCTGGGCACGCTTGTTAACTATTCCACATATGTATCATAGAACATTGCCTAATCACATCATATGTAAGAGCACATGCAACAGAGTGGCTAAATAAATTTTTAATAATTGTGTTTTAAGTCATTCAAAAAATTAACTCCTAATAGAACATCTCTCGTCCAACAGAAATCTTAAAAACAGATTTTCTAAAAATTTAAAATTGCTTTGGGTTGTTGGTTGGTTTGCTTAGGACCTTAAAATCTCTGTTGGTTGGTTCGCTGGGCCATGCATGCTTGCTGGACTTGTGATCTCAAATCAATGCCTCACTAGTGATACAGAGATGCACTGCATTTTCCTACTTGTTTCTTTCTACTCACTGGTGCCATATGCATGCGAGTCAACCATGGATCATGGCCAAGCTAGCCACATGGAACTTCAATCTAGCTTCCCAGCAAGTATGTAGGTCTTTTGATTAGCTTCTAATAGAAGTGGTTATCAACGTGCATCATACATGTCATTTTAATAATGTAGTACTTAGCAAGTATGTAGGTCTTTTGATTAGCTTCTAATAGAAGTGGTTATCAACGTGCATCATACATGTCATTTTAATAATGAAGTAGTACTTACCTGCTTGAAAGTAAACATAATCAACCGATTGGGGTGTTTGTTATCTATATGCCAAGCTGCAAATTTGCAATGAATTTTTTTTCATCCATTTGCAAAGCTTGCAGCTCACACATGTCATGTATGCACTACTGGAGAAAGCCACAACTGTTCGGTTCGTAACCCTCGAGTCTCGGTTGTCAATCCGGGACTACGAATCCGGACTAGAGATGCATCTTTAGTCCCGGTTGAAGCCACCAACCGGGACTAAAGATGGGGAGCCACGTGGCGGCTCGTCATCTTTAGTCCCGGTTGGTGGCTTCAACCGGACTAAAGATTTTTTTAATTTTTAATTTGCCCTTTCTCCAGCCCGCTGCCCTCAGATTTTTTTTGTTTTTTTTCTTGTCAAAATCCTAAAATCATCACAGATACTGAAGTCAAATGGCAATGAACAATATATATCCCAAATATTTTTTTCTCCACATATCAAATACATCTTCAAAATCCAAAAAAATCACAGATGAAATACTATCACAAATTTATTCACACATATATACAACAAAATCCACTATATACAATAAAATACAACAGCATAAATTTTCCACTCGGCTCGCCGCTGCCGCCGGCTCCCCCACCCGCTCGCCGCCGGCTCTCGATCCCGCTTGCCGTCGGCTCTCGCTCCCGCTTGCCGTCGGCTCTCGCTCCCGCCACCTCCTCCCCCGCCGTCGCCATTTCCTCCCCTCCCCTTGCTTGCCGAGGAGAGAGGGAGAGGGAGAGAGAGAGGGAGAGAGCTAGGGAGAGAAAGAGAGATCTGAAAAATGTGCTAAGTGTTGGATCGGTGGAGAAGACGATGTGAGCCAGGGATATATATAGCCAATTCATCTTTAGTCCCGGTTGGTGTCACCAACCGGGACTAAAGATAATTTCCCGCTATTTTCAATTTATCTTTGGTCCCGGTTGGTGGCACCAACCGGAACTAAAGATAATTTTCCGCTAAATATAATTTTCCAAATTTATTTGGTCCCAGCTAGGGTTAACAATTAAATAATCCATTAAAACAGGGCCAAATTAAATTTATTAAATATAGATTTAAAACAATAATATTAAAATTTAATCAAACATAGATAATCCTAGAATTAATGTGCTCCTCTAGATATTGTTCCTCTTTTACCCCTCTCTTTTCTTCATTTTCATCTACTGTTCAGCAAGAGAAAAAAAATTTACTTTTTCTTTTTATTTTTTTATATTTTTTATGGACTTAGGAGCACACGAGAGGTAACCACATAAAATTTGAGCATAAACAAGCAAAAGACGTGGCCTGTGGAAAATTCGGAAGACAAGCTCAAAATCGAAAAAAGCTTTCGGGCTCGAAAAGGCAACCTTCTGAGCCTTTTTTGGGCAAAATAAAATCGCCGAACGCAGCAATGCTATGAATGAATGCGTCCAAAATTTTTTTCTGATCAATTTTCATATATGGGACGTCTCGATCGGAGTCCGTATGCGAAAGTTATGGCCGTTTTAAAAACCGACTGAGTTAGTGGACGAAACGGGAACAGTGCGCGTAAAACTTGTTAAACGCGCATAAACTAGACATGACGGCCAGGGTTTGAATGTTCTTATCAATACTGTACATCCCTCCGATTCGTATATTATCATCAAAATAATTTTATAAAAGAATTTTTATATTGAGAATCATTAGTTAATAACAATATGATGATATGTAATAACAAAATTAAAGCTTCCTTCTATCTTCAATCACCCACCTCCACATAACACCACACTCTTTGAAATTACGGATCCTTAAATTAATTTTTGGCCATTTGAATCATGTAGCAAAATTTATATATTTTTATTAGGTTCGCTTAAAAAATAAGCACATTCACTTTTGTCCCGTTGGTGTTACCAACCGACAAAAATAGCATCTCTAGTGCGGTTGGTGTTACCAACCGGGACTAAAGATGGTGTCGAGGCTGTGGAACTGTCGAGCGCCAAACATCTTTAGTCCCGTTAGTGTTACCAACCGGGACTAAAGGTGCCCGACGCTCTGACAGGCTCTGACAACATTTGAACCGGGACTAGAGGTGATCTTTAGTCCCGGTTCGTGACACGAACTGGGACTAATGTTCTTAGAAATCCATAGACTTTTTAAACCGAGACTAAAGATCATCTCTAGTCTCGGGTGCAACTCAAACCGGGACTACTGTGGTTTTTGCCACTTCAACCAATGATGGTTTCTCCAGTAGTGATGGTGATGTATTTACAACGTCGTCAGAATATCAAAACTGATGGAGATTCAGAATTCCCGAGGGTCCACGAACAGGACGGACGACGGCGACGCCGTCGTCCAGTCGTCGTCGTCGTCGTCGCCGCCGGCATTGCCATTGATGGCGACGGACATAAGCTTCTTGATGCACCAGATGTCCTCGTCGCATGAGAAGCGTTGCCAGTGCGGCACGGGGGCGGCGGTCGGGTCGTTGGGCGCGATGTCGACGGCGACGACGGCGCACACCGGGTTCTTGCGCGCGACGTTGTGGGCGTGGCGGCAGAGCATGTGGAGGAGCGCCGGGCCCACCGGGCCGGACATGTGGAGGCCGTAGAGGAGGTAGGTGCCGAAGGGGCGGAAGACGTAAGGGACGGAGGGAACGCACAGCTACGGCGCCCGACGGTCGAGTGCGCGCGCGGTGGCCAGGGACATGCGGAGCAGCAGCGGCGCGCCACACACGCGGAAGCTGAGGGAGCACGTGGCGTTGCCACACCGAGCACCGCGAATGACGACGGCGTGTCGGCGCGGGGCGCCGTCGGGAAGGGAAGGGGAGGAGGAGGTGGCGGCGGGAAGGATGCGACGGCGGGGAGGGAAGGGAGGGGAGGAGCATGGCGGCTCGATGCGGCGGCGGGGACGGAGCGACGGCGGCGGCTGCAGCGAGAGAGTTGCAGCACGATGTATTGGGCACCGGATGGTCGCTCTATTTGTGAGGAACGGAAAAGATGGAAAATGGAAGGAATTTCTTTTGAAATAAGATAGATATTCTGTTAGAAGCTAAATTTTCTTCAAATTTATTAAAAATAGAAATTTTTATGGTTTTGGGACTCATTGCATGTGCTCTAAGTCATAGGTTCACAAGTAATTATTGTAGGGTAGTTAGAGAGACCAGGCCCGGACGTCCAGGCTTATGGGCCATAAGCCAATGTTTAAACTGGGAATAAGTTAGACTTATGTCACTCATTTTTTCATTAAGTTTAAATCATATCCTGAATCATAATACCAAAAATCTTAACCTTTCAATTTACAAAATTGAGTTAAATTAGATCAATGATAGTATGGTTAGTTGGTTTCGCTGAAATAGCATCCTAGTCAGCAAGAATAAAATAAAAAGAACATGTGAGGCCATATGTAAATGGCCACCTCTACTTCTCCTCCTCCTCCCTTCTCTTCCCTTCCTCTTCTCAGGAGCTCGCCGTCGGTCAGGGTAAGGTACGACAGCTAGTGAGTCAACATCAAGCACTGCAAGAATTGGCGGGGCGAGTCTGAGAGCATGTGCCGCATCGCCAGGCCGATCAAGCTCCCGCGTCACCGCAACCTTCCCGAGAAGATGAGCGGTCGTCGTGCTCAACATAGATGTCAAGGAGAAGCAGTTGGTGCAGGGGTGGGGAGATGAAAGGACGACGCTCTGGGGACAAGGAACCGACGAGGTCGCAATAGGAGCGGGAGCTCGGGGAGGCTGTGGTACCACGGGAGTATGCAGGAGCTCGGGGAAGCCTCCGTAGTGTGGGAGGACACGGGAGCTCGAGGCCACGGTGCTTCGGCTAGCCCATTGACCCCACACGGCTTCCTCGTCCGGCTGCCTCCCTCGCAGGTTGGCACTAGTCTCGCTGCTCCACGGCCCTCCTTGACGCTCGTCGTCTCCTTTGCCACTACCTCTCCCGGCCTCCAACCCGACGACCGGCTTTAGCGACCTACTACCTTGCCCAAGCTCCGGGCAATCTCTGCTTCTCCACCGACGCCCTCAACTACTCTGACTCTCAATCTGGAGAACACCATTGATCTGTTCCAAGCCGTGGCTCCTCTGCCTCTTCGGGCGTTGGGGCCTGGAGGACGTTGCTCAGGAGGCGATGCTCGATGTTCGCCGTAGGTGTTGTGAGGATGCCACTGGCGGCCAAGGAGTCCGAGGCCATGGTGGGTGCCGCCTTGACCTCTAACTCTGGTTGTCTCTTCCGCCGGTTCCGCCCCGGCCCGACCCTCTTGTTCTAGGCGCGGCGGCGGCGCTCGACTGCTTGATGACGAGGCGATGGAATAAAGCACGCAGCGAGGACGGGGAAAACCATCGTCGAGCTGCCATCGTTGGAGGGAGGGGTCGCCGCCGTGGAGTCAGGATGGGGAGCTTGATGGGGAGCGGGGATCTTGTACGCCACGGGTGCCATCGCCAAACAGGGCGGTGAGCCAAAGAAGCTCCAGTGTTTCCCTTCAAAAAGAAGCTCCAGTGAGCCACGGGCACCATCGCCAAACTTCTACCCACCTGCCACTGTGCCATCCTATAGGTAGGGATGAAAACGGTCGGGAACGGTCGGACCTTAACCATTCTCGTTTCCGTATTTTTTAGCGGGAACAGAAACAGGAACGAAAAAAGCGGACGGGAAAACGAATCCGGTTAATACGAGACATCAGGAACGGTCGGGAGTATGTCAATTACGATGGGGAATCGGTTAAAAAAAGGGAACCTCGACACACTAAAATTGACATTTCACAATTAAATTTCCAATTTCATTCATGATTTAAATTTTCATCTCAAATTTCGACATCGAAGCGCACTTCCACAACTAATTAAATTTTGACATCTAGAAATTAATCCACAATTACAATTCACATCCAACAATTAAATTTCCAATTTAATTCACATCTCAAATTTTCATGTCACATTTCTCACAAAAATGGAGGAGGTGCGGTGGCGGCCGGTTCGGGGGTCGGGGTGAGGGCCGGCCTCGGCGGCGGGGTCGGGGCTAGGCGCGGCAGCGAGGAGGAGGAGGTGCGGCGGCGGTCGGAGTCGGCCGGGGTCGGGGTGCCGCCGGCCTCTGCGGCGTGGTCGGGGCTAGGGGCACGGCGACGCGCGGGGAGGAGGTGCGACGCGGCCGAAGATGGTGGGGGTCGGGGTGAGCGGCCGGCCTCGGCGGCGGGGTCGGGGCTAGGACGTGGCGGCGGGGAGGAGGGAAGGTGCAGCGGCGGCGGAGTCGGTCGGGGTCGGGGTGAGCTTCCAGCCCGGCGGGGGTTCGGGGCTAGGGCGCGGCGGCGCCGGCCGCATGCGCATGGCTCGGCTATGGTCGGCCGGCTAGGGTTAGGGTTAGATAGAGTGTCATTTAGGGTTTGCTATTGTTGGGCCAAAATGTAATTGGGCCGGGAGGGAGTGGGCCGAAATAGGTTTAGATGGTCCTATAAAACGAGAATTCCCGTGGGAATTTTTGCCGTATAAATACGGGATCCGCGAATACGGTCAGGAAAACACCTCAACCGTTTTCGTTCCCGTTTCCCGTTTCTGTTTCTGTATTTTTCTGTTCCCGTTTTCTCGCGGATACGGTATTCGGTCGGGATTTTCGGTATTCGGTGTCGGTCGGTATAGGATTTTCCCGTACCCGCTTACATCCCTACCTATAGGCTTGGATTGAGATGGAAAAAGGGGAGAGAGATAAAAGAAGATTGGGTCACTGAGATATGGAGGCCCATATGACTTAGTCATCACATCAATCAAAACCGAAGAGTCTTGAGATATTAAATACTTTCTTCCTTTTATATTATAAATTGTTTTGATTTTTATCAAATTTTTTAAAAGTTTTGATCAAATTTATGAAAAATATAACAATACTTATAACACTAAATTAACACTAAATTAGTTTCATTATGTCTAACATTAAACATATTTTAATATTATTTTGTGTTAAAATTATTACTATTTTTTATAAATTTAATCAAATCTAAAAAATTTTGACTTATAAAAGTTAAAATGATTTATAATATGAAACAAAAGTAGTATATCGGTATTATAAGTTGAGACACGATATTTTTGGTTGAAGGACGAAAATCAAACCGGCTGTCACGACGAGGGACGTAGAGTAACTTGCAGGGTTTGTGATTTCGGCGGGTTATGCCGTGCCGCCCCTCGGCGGCACGGCGAATTTCGCTCGAATTCGTGAAAGCCGCGAAAGCCGGCGACGGTGAACAATGAATAAATTTGAATTTGAAGAATTTCGTTCGTGCTGCGGATTTCGTTTATTTCGCGTGAAAACCGTGACGAATGGTGCGGAAAATTGCGAAACCGTCGCGAAAAATGTGTAAATATTGTCCAAAAATTAGGAATAAATACTAAAATTATTGAATACATAAATGTGATATTTGCACTAATATATGTGTGTGAAAAAATTTATAGTAATAAGTACAATATTGATATAAGTATGATTGTATGAATTACGGGAGGAATACTTAATGTGATGTTCAAAATATAGTAAAAATCAAAAAATAATGATATATTTTGAATGATAAAAACCTTTTGTGCAACGAGATATAATAAACTTGGTTTGGCCAACTTTACGAAATAATTAGATTACGAAACGAGAACGAAATATTCGTCTTAGCATATGTTACAAAGTTGCAAATAGGTCTCATAACATTATTGGAAATAAAAAATGATAATAAGCATCCACATATTTCGTCATCAGATGTTGTAGTCTTCATGACCAAAGAGGTGATCGGCTGAGCGCGCACATTTCGCCCAAGTCCGACACATAAATAGAGATATGTCAGCAGCAATATCAATTTTTGGCACAAATTAGAAGTACTCAATGAAATTGGCTAAGTATGAAATTTTTTGAAAATTTTGGCATGACCTTTGCTAATATTTGCCTATAGGACGATATACAATGAGTATACATTCCCCAGACAACATTTCATAAAGCGACAACCTCATTATTCACCAACATAGGATACAAAGATATCACATAGTCGCAATGCAGTTAACATATAATTTAGAAACAAAGAAGAGGATACCTGAATGCCTGTAGATGTGCATTCTATTGATTCCATTGTCTGCACGCCGACGAATATTCTTCGGTGGACATTAGCATTAGCCCATTAGTTCGAAGCAACTCCGCCTTGTACTCATTCCAAGTCTGTCCAGTCCAAGCAGTGGTGGTTTGCCACTGGCTGTAGACTTGAGCGTACCACTGCGGCTCTTGTCACTCGTACACCCAAGTGATAGGAGGACTGTCAGCCGCACTCGGTCTAGGATAGCTGTAAGTAGGATAAGCACTGTCGACACTAGATGAGGTGTAGTCTGTGTAGCTCGATTGCGACGGATACTCCGGCCATATACCGTATGTCAGATATTGCCCCCCATGACTCATTGTAGTGTGCCGTGGAGCTGTCGGAGGTTCATAAGGGCCATGATCAGTGTCCTGAGTTGCATGGGTGAAGTCAGTCTCACCTGTTGAGTGGTACACAGGAACGATTAGAAAGAAATGATGTGTTCTTATAAATTTATTAACAATTACGAATTTTGTGAAGTACCTGTGAAGTGGATCGGAGCCATAGGAGTTTCACCACCCTGTGGAGATGATTGTTCTGTCCTAGGTGCGGTAGTGTCAGCTTGCCCACCAGCGTTGCCTCCATCGTCCCCATCGTCTCCTTCATCATCGTTCGAATCATCCTTTGACGAATGGCTGCTTTTTGTTGAGTCGTCGCTGAGGACTGTTTTTGATTTTTTGCCTTTTCTTGTTGAAGGACCCTTCATTGTCTTTCTTTTGCCAAGGTGTGTGACCCCCACATTCCTATCCGCCCATTTGCAAATGGAAGAATCCCCTGTGGCCTTCTTCAAATCATCCTTGTCTATTTGGTCCATCACAAGCTGAGATGGAAGTGGGGTCTCACCTCCGTCGGAGTCCACGTCAAGCACAGGGTCAGCATTTGATCTACCACTGTCGCGAACTACCTTTCTTATCTCCTACATCAATAAATATAGTAAAGTAAGCACTCTTCATTGTTGTGACATAATATTAGTAGATGTAATATGGTGCTTACGGTTTGTAAGTTGACGGCGTCCTGGCTGAATGACGTAGCATCCACGGACTTATGAAAAAACATCGTGCCATTACAATAGATCAAAAAATTGATCACTGCCATTCCAGTAGGTCCAGTCCACGAGTCGCACATTAGGGTCACACCATATGTTGGCCAATCCTCCTTGAACTTTTCAAATTGCTTTTCCACGTCTGCCATAGTTGTATCAAGGTACTTGCCATCGATATCACGTCCAGTTGGGGACGTGATCCCTTCTCCTGCATTGCATAGATGATTTAATACTTCATCGCACATACAATAAGTAAATGTATGTAAAAATGACTCGTAGGAAATATTTACTCACCCCACTTCTGTGTTTCCTTAACGGCACTGACAAAGTACGGATTATCCGCTTGCCGTGGAGCAATGCCGGTAGTGTAATAAAACTTCGCCCACGCCGTTCCAATTACGTCCTTAGCTAACTTTCCCTTCTTTGACCACCAACTTGTGTCAATCCTAGGCTGCACCGTTGATCACGTAGCAGTGATGTTATAATCTCCCACACGCTGCGAAGGCACTTCTCTAGTCGAAGCTGATCGCCTCATAAAATCAGTTATGGGGTCACTTCCACCCCTAGATGACTGTCTTTTTGATCGGGAAGGTGCGGCTCGCCCACTTGCACTTCCACTTCCACCTCCATATTCGTACACACCACCTCTTTCTTCTACACCCCTTCGTATTCCGCCTCGTGGCGCGATGCGCCAAACGCCGCCTCCATATGCTCTTCCTCGTCGGCATCTGCAGCTAAATGAGTATATCTTCTTGCAGTGCATCCTCCTTTCTAGGTTTCTCAAGTTTTCGTTCATCAGCAGCCTGGACCTTTCTATCAGGTGCCGCCTAAAGAAATCCCTAACATCGGGTGGAACGGCGGTGCAATACTTCACTCCTTCGTCACGGTGAGCCAAATGGAACTTAAATCTTGTGGCTCCACCCCCATTCCTCTTAGCACCACAATATTTGCAATGGAAACCACCACCTTGCCTTGTTCTATGTTCCCATACGATGTCTTGGTCTGCCATTTTGAACTTACAATTGATAAATTAACATGTAAAACATCTTTAACAAATTACTAGCAAATATATATAAGCATAACATATTATCACAAGTTCACAACTAATTTAATAAAATCAGCTATCCAAACTTAAATTAGAGCTAACATGCATAATATATTACCTATAAATTAGAGCTAACATATATAATATAATATATGAGCTAACATATTGTCGTTTGTAAAATCCGTAGGGTTGCTTAATTTCACAAATGCATAATACATAACATCATATAAATGCATCATATACACGACGGTTTTCTGTCACTTTCGTGCGGTATGTCTGCGCAACAACCGCGGCTTTCGCCACTTCCCTCGCGAAAGCCGTCCTTGCCGAGCGCGAAATTCTTGCCGCCAATACCGCGCCAATACCGCGCGAAACGGCGACAGAACTGCGCGAAACGGCGACAGATCCAGACAAATTTCGTCTAAAGCCGACAAAAGCCGCCTGAACGCCGACGAAAGCCGTGGTCCAAAAACAAAATGAAAGTTCGTACCTTCTTCCGCGGCTTTCGCCTGTGCCGCCGCGAAAGCCACCGCTTGCCGCACGAAAAATCCCTCGCCGACCGTAGTCCCCGTAGATCTGTCGCCACCGTCGCTCACATGCGAAGGGAATGGGGAAAAACTATCTGCTGCGGTTTAAAACCCTGGGAAGAGGAGTATATATGGATGGAGAGGGTTGTGGGCTTCATTGAGCCGGATTGAACAGTACAGCGCCAACAGTAGAGTTTTTCTTTTTCTTTTTTCCAAAACTGAAAACGATTTTTTAAGGGCCAAAGAAATGTGTATTTTCATGTAAAAATACCATAATTCTTGTAAAATTGAGATCTACTTGATGTATTTTTTCAATAAAAGTCTCCAAAATTTTTGAATTCTCCCAAAATTTTTCAAACCATACCGCGGCGCCTTTGTTTCGCTACTGGGCGGCACGGCTAAAAGCCGCGAAAGCCGGCGGCTTTCGTGAAATCACAAACCCTGGTAACTTGTTCCTTTAAACTGTTATTGTCTAGTTCGGCCCATTTATCTCCGGGATTCGGCGGAGCAAACGAGCGAGAGAATACAAAGCCCAGTTCGATCAAAGGACATAGCGGTTCCTTCGGCTCCGATGATCCCGCGGCGGCGCCGGGCGCCGGCGGCGACTTGGCAGTTTTGCGGGGGGCTCGGGCGTGTTGACCGCAGCTGCGCCCGCACCGCCGTGGACCGAGACGACGGCGGTTCCCTCCTCTCTGCTTCCCCAGGTTCAGTATCTCCCTACTCCTTCCCTTCCCCCTCCCCTTCCCTCTCACCCCCTTGAAATTTTGCAATGCGGAGGTCCACGTAGCTAGATGCTCTCTCTGCTTGCGCGTAGACTAGATGGATTTGTGCGAATGCGATGGAGAGTGATCGTGTTGTTGTCTAGTAAAAGAGCTTCCGATATGTGTCGAAGGTGGTGTTTTGCTGAATGCTACAACCTATGTGAGCAAAAGAGCAACATGTCGACGCGGGTTGCCATGGAAACTTATTAGGCGCGCGCGGTATATAGCTGTATGTCAAATTGGCAATCACCTCATTTTGTAGCCTTTGTTTTCCTGCCTTGCGGTTAATTTATGATTCCGCTACTGGTTATGCTAGATTTACACGTAAGAATCGATCTGTGACTGAGGGAGGTAGAATCATTACATTTGAGGAAATTTGAAGAATTTTATTGCTGTAAATTTGACCACAGAAGTTGCCTCTCTAACATCAGAGGAGTAAAGCTGCATAATTAATCATCCGTATTGCAGCATTGTCTCTTGACCTCTTCAGCTGAGCTTGCTGTGTAAAGCTGCTTAAAAATGGGACAAACACTACAACAGTCACTTTATTATTAGTACTGAAGCTTTATTCTTGCGTAATTTGTAGCAAATAGTACTAGGCAGCTTCATTGCTTGTGCCCTAGGGCCTAAGATAACAGCCACAAACCTACACCAACTCAGCAGTGCGTGGTGCATGCAGCAGTCTCATATTGAGATGCTATTGGGGATGCCCCTGGCAGTGATCCCCTCAGCCGCCCCCTTATTGTCTGACGTGTTGGGAAACAGCAGTGTGTAGGGGAAATTGGCTGGACCAACCCGGTTCTTGAGCAGGGGGTCCTTGTTCATGTTCAACACTTTGCTCTCAATCTCCACCAGCTGCCTGCTGAACCTCTTGAATGCTTCCAGTGCCTTGGGGTCTGATGTCCACTCCAGCGTGTCACGCTGCCCAAGATAGATCTCATCCGATGAGTGCTTTGATAGAATCTCAATGAGCGAGACTCCGAGAATTGTTTGGAATTGGCTGGTGATGGTGCGGATGAAGAACTTCTCTGGTTTGTCCTCCAGCTCTGTGTACTCCTTGGAACCTGGCTCGGGCATCGGCCGCCGGCTTATGGTTGGACGGTTTGGAAGATAGCCCGCGTAAGGGTACTGCCCGAAATTGACGGCTGCGTGGAGTGCTGATGCAATCCAGATGATTGTGGTGCAGGCCTTGGTGAGCTCAGGGAAGGTCTGCATCTTGGGCCACCAGTCCGCGTCCTTGAGATCACCATGCCCGACTTCCCGCACCTCCTTCCACCATGCTTGCAGCTCCACATCTCCCTGGAGGACACCATCGTTTGGGTAGTAGATGGCACAGTACTCAGTGACCCACTGCTCGATCGCTTGCCAGATTGCCAGGCCATCCGTTGCATAAGGGTAGTCCTTGATCAGCAGCTTCACCTTGGATGGGCTTGATGGGCCCTTGATGGCAATGCCTCTGCATTACAAAGTTAGGACATGTTATGCAAAGTTATGTTATTGTTGGTTGTTCTTGTTGCTGATGTGGTTCTTGGTGTTTTAATTACCTCTTTATTAGATCATCCGGAAGGCCCTGTTCTGTGAAGTTCCAGTTCTTGTAAACCGCAGAAGACATTGCCAGAGCATGTTTGCCAGGAAAGACAGTTTGTTCGAAAATGCCACCACCGTTGATGAGTGTCTGGCGCGCCAATGCGTTGATTGTCATAGTGTCACGATAGTGTGGCTGAAGGAGCTTGTACACAGGGTGTGTCACACTGAGCTGCCGGTTTGTAGCAATCACAAAGGGTTCCATCACAGCATGTGTGTTCAGCCTACAAGATTTAACATCAATGAAGAGGTTAGCTTACTGCTTTCAGGAAAGAGCTACAGTTTGCCAGTATGTACCAGTGGCTGATTAGCTGGTGCCAACCGGAGTCATTGACAGCAACATAAGCCTTGGCCAGCTGCCACACCCAAGACTCAGTGCCACTTGATGCAGGTGTATAGACCTTGCTCTTTGCAGTTGTTAGGTTGCCCTCGATGTGTGGCAAGCTCAGTTCAATTGCTAGCGGCTTCAGGGTATCATCACCACGTAAGAAAAACAGGGTCCTTGTGGCATAGGTGAAGATACCATCTAGGCTGTTAATGTCAATGAGGAATGGCATGAAATGATCGTGATGATCCAGAATGTAGAGCCTGTTGCTATCCAATGCCTGTGCAGAGTCATAATTGACAGCAAATCAACTATCACAGTTTGTTAAATGACTATTGATGGCAATGTAAATGAAATGGATCATCGTCCAACCTGTTGCACGCTGAGGCCTTCAAGGCTCTTCTCAATGTGAGCTGGGGTGATTGTGCTAGTCTGGTCACCATACTTGCTAGGATCAAGAGTACTTTTTGGTGGAAACTCCTGTAAACAGAGAATTATACATTCACATCAGCTTGTTGTTCATGCTTGCTAGGAATAACAAACCATCAAAGACTCTGTAGTGTTGGATAGTTCACCGTGAGACGCCTGATGACCATGGGGTTCAGACCAGCAAGAATCTCTCGTGCAAACTCCTCATCTGTCCTCCAAGCAACCTCATTCTCTGCAACATTGCATAGTACAACAGTTTGCTAATAAGTCCAATTCTCATCGACTACGGCAATTGACACATTGGCTAACTCACGGTACCTTTGATGATATCAGGTTTGGGGAACTTGAGCAGGTAGCTGCCTCCAACTGGAAGCAGGTCCTTGATAAGTTGGATAGGGAAGCTCTTGCGCAGCTCCTCTAGTGCTGGGATTTTGGGCAGCTTCAGGCCACCCCTGTAGAGCTTCAAGATGTCCTCGAATGAGTCAAACTCACCAGGTGTGAGATCAACATATGTGCGAATGGCAGGCAAGATGCCCTGAACAATAGCCTTGATTGAGTACCCAGCAAAGTCTGACATCTTGAGGTGGCCGAAGCGCTCGTCGCTTGGCACGTAAATTTGCTCCAGCAGTGATAATCTGCTCTCCGAATTTGGGTCTGCAGCCATGTGTATTCACACAAGTTAGATCTTACTGGTTTATGAACTTGTCTGTCAAGAAGTGATCTCTAGATGCACAGAGCCAAGAGGAACACTATACCTTTTATAGTCGGACTTCGGCCAGTGCGGCCACGACGCGGGTAGGGGTGCTTCTGCGAGCCACCTAGGACAGGGCGTGGGTTGTCCCTGTCCGGCTCACCAAGGTCATTGTAGACATCATAGCGGTAGATGCGGTCATGCTCCTGATACGGCCCTTGCCTGTCCTCCCCTCTGAGGTACCGCAGCTCGTCCTCACGGTATGGCCTCAGTGCCTCTGGCATTTGGCTGGGCAGGTAGGACTGCATCAAATGAAGGACAAAATTGTAGCAATTAATATCCAGATTCCAGAATAAATGAAGTTATCACTTTGCATCACAAACTAACGTTTTCTCTTAATTATTGGCATGATTGATGCATCTGATGCACCCTTGCAGTTGTCACAACTTCCATTTGTCTACTAACTATTTTTATGCTTGTAGGTTCACAGAAACTGTTGCTACTCACTTTGGATGTTCTGCACGTAGTTAATGCGGTTAAGGAACCTAACTTCAGAACATTTTACTGACTATATGATTGGGATGATTAATTAAATATAAAATAGTCCTTCAATATTGTTTACATGTATTTAGAAGGTGATAAATTACTCACAATTACCTTAAACAGGTTAAGAAGATCTGCCAAGAACAGAAAGGGAGGCGTTGAGGTATGTAGCCTTGCTACTCACTTCTGACTTACATTGTTCGCGAAGAAGATACGATTGTAGTGGTACTTTCCAACAGGGTAGATCCAGGAGTTGGCGACAAACACAATAGTGTCACAGCCAGGGACATTGTGGAGGGTGATGGTCTTGAGGAAGAACTTGGTGCTGTGGTGGTTCTTGACGATGATGGCCCCTGGCACACCATGCTTGTCCATCTCCCAGTCGAACTTCACCGACAACTTGGACTCCCCTTGTGTTAGCGATGGTAAATTTTTCAACCCTTGCTCCAGATTCGCCTCTGATCCAACGATCCCCCTGCCCCCATTGTCTGCAAACAGCATACATTTGACAGACATTAGGTTAGTCACTTCATTTGTGTCACTGGTCCTTTGCACCTTGTTTCCGTTCAACCTGTGCTGACCCTCGATTCTTTCTATGTAGCAAACATATACAGGCTCATGCAAAGTAAGTGAGAGAGAAGCGGAGGAGAGAGATCAATACTTTGGTCGGTGACGGTGGCACTGATAAGCTGGCAGGTGATGCTGTTGCCAAAGAGCTCTTGGACGTTGTCGAGGAGCGAGGCAGTGAAGTCCCTTGGATCCAGTGCTTTTCGGCTCATCAGCACAGCCGAACCTTTGATCTTATTTCCATTTCGCCCTCTCAGCTTGTCCTTGATCCCTCCCAGCATTCTGTGATACTGTAGTCAGTGCCAAAAGAAGCTCTGTTACTGGTGGTGGTGTTGTGTGTGTGTGTGTGTGTGTTGCAGTTGCAGTGGACGGGGAAGAGCTCAGCAATGCAGCTGAGTTTTTATAGAAGGGGGCGAGGGAGGTTGGTGATGTCAGTGTGCCCGTGAGTATTGGCTATTTGTAAGCTAATGGCAACTATGCAAGTGGATATTTCATTTGGTTGTCATTTAAGGAAGACCGAACCCCAAGGAGTCAACTAGCCCATTCACTTGGACAACACACGGTAAGTTGCTTTTTAGTTTTTACTACTCGAGAATTGTAGAGATATTTCTCCTGTTTTGAAACTTTTAGGAATATCACATTTTAACTTGAGATTTTTTTAAGGGTGTAAAATTCGAGTCTTAGAGATCCAAATGGTCATTCCTTTCTCTCAACCTTGTGGAAATACTAATTCTTGTTTCCTTGTTGATAGAACCAGGCAAGGAATCGGCATTTTTGAGTCGTATGAACTCAGTTCATATTGGCATCGAAATGGACCACCTCACGTGAACCTTACCAAACTCTTGAATCTGAACAGTTTTCATGTGTGTGAATCGTGTGATACACATTGGCCTCCTGCCCAGAACTAGTATGTTTCTACATTATCATCCTGAGGTTTCGCCTTTAGTGGTCCTTACGAAGTTATGGCATTACATTAGTATTAAGTGTCAAAGTCTCTTGTTAGTCATAGAAATACAGTGAGGTGTTAATTATTCCCTATTGGCCTCTTGGCTTTAGCTGACAGGTCTCCACTTCAGCTGCACAATATACTGCTGCTGGATAAGCACTGAATAAAGACTGTGTTAACTTATTAGCAGTCTGTCTCGCCCCCACGGTGTGAACACATGCCAAACAAGAGGCCTACGAATTAGCATTGACGAAGACCCGAGCTGTGGGCAGCGTATGTTCAAGAGTGTCTCTAAATGAATCTCTAATTTCGTTTTAGAGAATTTTTTTAAAAAACTTTCAACAGATACTTTTATAGATTCTCTAAAATTAAGATCTCATGCTCAAAACTGAGAATAAAGTCTTGGTTCTCTAAAATATCTCCTGTCACCGTGAGAATTATTTTACCGCGAGGCCTACACGAAAAAAACATATTTGTGTCGTCTGTCGCCTGCGCCGCCTGCCGCCATCCTACCTCTCGCAAAAAAGCTTGCTGCTGCATCTTGGCGCATGAAACCGTAAGCAGTAGTCGGCTACTCGGTTTAGTCACCCGTGTATGTAAAAAAATCGGTGCTGCTACTACTCAGGCATACTGAAATCTCTAAGCCTATTCATTTTTCAACTGTTATGGATGTAAAATACTGATGCAAACACGAGTTTTGTGATTGAAAAGGGAAAATAGAGAATCAATTTTGAGAATCTGTCGTATCAATTTTTGATTTTATGCTCTAAACTTTTTAGAAATTCTCTAAATGAGCTTTTTTGAGAATTGTTTTTTGAGAATTTGTTGGGGATGCGTGTCAATGTTTTACTCGCAGTTTGGATCATGTGACCGGCATCTTGGATCTTGCAAGTTGCAGTCCCAGAAATTCAGGTAGGAGCAAATGAAATGAGGGGCATATACAAATTGGGAGTATCTTTAGGACATGTTTGCAGGCAGGATCGATCATTTTTGCCGTTTATATGGGAAATCGAGCTGATTTGAATGAAATTCCCGTAATTGGTTTCATGACTTGAGTTGAATGCGCTTAAATGCATCCAATTTCCATAGGCTGCAGTAGAGCGTGTTTAATGCTCTACCTCCAATGTTAGCAACTCTTTGATTCTGCCCATGTGCCTCTGCATTCAGTTTCTCTACCTAGTTGAAATATAATGCGGCATATTTCTTCCAAGGAAGTACACCTATCATGAAAGATTCGTTGTAAAAATATAAACTGAAATCGAACCTTCCAATTATTAATAGGACTTCTCCAGATTTGACCACTAACATGGCAACACATCAGAAGATTATGTAGAACGGCCATGTGAAGCTTTTGAAGCAAATGTAACACGTGCCTTTTCAATGTTTCATTAGCATGAGATACTTTACATTCGAACATAGAAGTCGTTCTCTTTTCTTTCCCTAAACTCGGGAAGTTAATGACAGTGTCGTGCGTACTGGATGCTGCGTAAATATAACGATATGTCTGCAAACCAAAGTTCTACTTACCCGTAGGAATTTTGTTCACCATTTCCGTAAATCCGCATTTCACAGTCTCTCCAGGGACTTTCAGTAAGCCCCACGCCCACGGTTACATATTGGCGAAACCCATATTTAGGACACAAACAAGAAAAGTTTAACAAGCCCAATGGACAATGTCATGATAAAGATGACACCAACCGAAAATGATATACTGACCTAGGATGTAGAATATGAGAACATGAGTAATTCGCCATTTTAGAGCAACTCAAAAGATCTTATCAATCCCAATAATTTAAAGTTTTATATAAAAGTATTTTTCAACAGGTCATTTATATGCCCTTGTATTTTGCTTCTTGTAACAAACGAGAACTCCATCGCTATATCGGTGTGTGCGTCTTTCTTTTCTCTTTTCACGCACACGTCTTCCTCCCGTGGAAATTTTTTTCCCAACCACGCGCCTAAAGAAGCCCTTCACTGCCGTCGACGCAAACTCCCACCATGCCATCCCCGCCGCCACCGCCGCCACGCCATCCCCATCGACGCCACCTCCACGCCTTCCCCGCCGCCGCCGACGCCACGCCATCCCCCGCCATCACCGTCCCGTCGTATCCTTGCTGGTGGCCGGCCTCCTCTACGTTGTATCTCCTTCCTCTCGAAATCGTCCTCAGGGTGGGCCTTGATCTCTCTCCCTCCAGGGCCTCCTCGCATGACACCTGCAGCGGCCGAGGAGAGGGTGGAGGAGGAGGACCCGACCAGGGTGAAGCTGGCACCGATCGGCAGCGAGCAGCAGCTGGACCGTGCCCTCGCGGAGGCGCAACAATCGGCAGCGAGCAGCAGCTGGACCGTGCCCTCGCGGAGGCGCAACAGCTAGGCCTCCCCATCGTCCTGCTCTGGTAATAGTAATGCCCTCATCTTTGATTGTGATAAAGACATTGTTGTAGGAACACCAAACCTGGATCTTGGATGACATGGTTACTTGGTACTACTAGTACTAGTTTGCAAATTCAATTTTTTTTGGGAAAATTGGTCGGTTTGGAGTTGAATTTGGTAGTATTCTGAATAAATAGTAACACCTGCTTGTAGAGCTATAAATATATATTTTTATGTGGAGCTATAAACAGCTGATTGAGACTCAGAGAGCATATTCGATCTTGAAGAACATTTATGACTCCTGTTTCAGATATAATAGTCGTAAAATATCTTTTGAATATCGAATTCAGCATTATACTGCTTTTTCAAGGGAAAGGTATCTGGAGTTGTACATAATCAGTTGTTTATCCTTGATAACAATCTGTCATTCTAACATCGTTTTATATTTTGTTTGTTGGGAATAATCATGCTTACAAATTACAGAATTATGTGTGCAGAAACCTGGAGTAGCTGAAGCTCAATTGATTCAGATGGTACTTGCCCTTCATGGCTGTCAGAAGAGGACATTTCTTACTATGCTAAGAAATTTGAGACGACTGGATTTAGAGGATTGAACTAATACAGATGCATCGACTTGTATGTCTCTTTTGGTTCTGCAGTTCACTGTTTTATTCATTATTCGCTGCTATTAAGTGAGGAAAACTTAGTTTCATCGCTTCAAGGGAAGATGATGCTTTCAGAACCAACATGATATTGTGTAGCATTGTAGAGGAGAAAAATCGCTCGAAATGTTGGCTATAACTCCACTGAAACATGATATTTTCAAACAACAGTATGTGGCGGCTGTGATGTCTTTGAACGGATGCGCCACCAGATACAGGGCAAGATGCCAACAGGATGCGGCAGGGCATGGATCTTAATTTTTTTACCCAAAAATTGATGTAGACCCACAATTTAAATTTTTGCTAATCATTTTTTGTGAATCTATTGAAAGATATCAACAGAAATAGAAAACCAACTTTTACATAGGCTATCTAAACATGGATTATACATAATTTTTATACTAAATCCTTTGGAGATGCTCTTATGTATGTAACAAAGCAATTGCTATGGGTATTTCATCAAGTTCATCACACCTTGAAAAAAAAAAGATGATACATTACATATGTTCACAAATCCGCATTATATTACACGTACAGAGGGTAAGCCACATACATATTTGTTCAAGTGGCCAAACAGGTAGTAGTGATCTTCCAATAACCTGCATTCATCAAATGCCATGTCCTTATCTTCCCATTGACCTTATATCTAGTGGCCTGTTTGTTGCCGCTCCCACCTTAGGTCCTCAGAATACTCCATCATGGCTGCCCTTGGATCACCATCTGTGACAGATAAGTAGTACGCAGCAGTTCCGTCATCGGTATGCAAGCTTCGCTTGACTGACTCCAGAATCCTTCTGCTTCGTCGTTCTGCAGCAGCAGTGCTCATCGAGGATCCTGCTTTTCCACTAGGGCGTCCCTCAGGATAAAAGACTGCAACCTCTCTTCTTGCATTATGATCCATCTCAATGTAGCATGTGCTACCCTGAAGAATTTCAGGTTTGCTGATTGGTATCAGAAGCCTCTCCCTCGAGTAGATACCATGGTCACTCATCATGTTGTTGAAACGTTTTATATCGGTCACCTGCTTGCAATTCATAGAACACCAAAGAATGAAGAAGGTTATTCACACAAGCAAAATACAAACTTTCTGGAATAAAGGAGACACATGCGCGGAATGGCATAAATAAACATAATTCACTAATGTACAACCTGAGGTTATGTATGGATTTCAAACTTTAGCTGCATCAACAGCTTCACTAAAAGAGAGTATTCCAGCAAATCACACCAAACACGTGACTATTTTATGATCAACTCTACATGGCAACATATATATCAACAAAAGCTAGCAGCTGAAGGTGCATAGGCATTGTACCGCAGTCCCTAAATAATCTTCTTTGAACAATTAGCTATAGCAAGATAATGGTGACCAAAGCTTAAAGAGTTAATTCCATTAATTTTAGACTTGAGAGAGCGAGCCACTCAGCCTTACTGTCATTAGAACATTACAGTAAAAAAATAGGGCCAACATGATAAACAATGCACATCAACAGTCACGAGCTCCACAAGGCTGAGAAAGGCCAAAGGTGTCAAACGCCAGGTCTCATCTAACCTTAAAGGTATTAAATTTGATTGCTCTTTGTAGCTACACATTATCAGTGTCATTACAGAAGTTGTTCAACTTTTGCATAGTAAAAAATTAGGGCCACGTCAACAGTCACGAACTCCACAAGGCTGAGAATGGCCAAATGTGTAAAACGCCAGGCCCTAGATTATTTAACCTTAAAGGTTTTAAATTGCGGTGATTGCTCTTTGTGGCTACACATTATCAATGTCCCAGTGACTAGTAACCTTTGTTCATTTCTCAGCGACTTCTTCAACTTTTACTCTAAGTTCTAGTGACATGATCTTTTACTCTTGTTTCAAATTATCAAGTTTGCTACTTGTCAAGTTAAGTGCTGCTTATGCTTGCTGCTTCGACAGGGTAATTAGGGGCGATCTAAATCAGAATCACGATCTTCCTAGTGATGCATCTCATGATCTCACCTCTGACAACAAAAGATACATAGGCGCAAATATGCAGAGAGAGATGAGCTATCAGAATCAGATGGGGCCGATAGTACCTGGACGGAGTACTTGAGCGCGATGCCGGGGACGGTGTCCCCGCGGCGGACGGTGTGCGAGAGCGCGAACCGGCCGAGGGACGCGGCTCGCCAGAAGGCCCTCGTCTCCGGCTCACCGACGACACGGCGCACGCCCCAGGGCGACGCGAAAGCGGACTCAAGCACTGCGCGGTCGGAGGCGACCCCGCGCCACAGGCGGCAGACGCACGCCGCCCTCGCCAGGTCGGGCGGCGGCAACCTCTGCAGGACCGCGCGCAGGAGGTCCCCAGGGAAGTCTTTCCCGTCCATCGTCGGGGGGTACGCCACGCGATCGGGGCAAGACGGATCGGAGCTCACCTCGGGGGCAGGATGGCTGGGGGCAATCGTGAGCGGCGGGCGGCGCCGCCTCAGCCTCCGCCTCCGTCGCAGCGGCCGGTGGGGGATCGGAGAGGAGGGGGCTCGCGTGCGGTGGTGCGGCCGTGGCGGAGTCTGGGATGATATGTGGCGTGGTGTTGACGAGTGGTGCACTGCTGCGTGCACGGCGCAGCAGCCGCCGCGTTGATCCATCTTGGGCTTCACATTCGTGGGTTTGATGGGCCGAAAGGCAGCAGGTGGAAACAGGCCCCGTGAGGAGGGCCCATTAGGCCCGGAGGAGCGCCTATCTGAAGTCCAACACCCCTCCAGCCCTCCGCCGCTCGAAGCTTCTCTTCTCACCGAAATCTCGAGGGCACAGCGCCGGCGCGCGACCGCGACCGACGACGAGATTCCTCACCGGCGCCGCCGCCAGGAGGCCGAGGAAGGAGGCGAGGGGCGATGACGACCATCCGCCGGTTCTGCTGCGACGACCTCCTCCGATTCTCCTCCGTCAACCTCGACCACCTCACCGAGACCGTGAGACCCGGCCTCTACACCCTTCCTCCTCTTCTTCTCTCTTTGATTTGGGCGCGCCATGGCGTGGCGTCCCTCCCTTGGCCTGCTGTTCCCCGACCTTACCCCGTCGGTGTGCTTGTCGCAGTTCAACATGTCCTTCTACATGACGTACATGGCTCGCTGGCCCGACTACTTCCACGCCGCCGTCAGCCCCGGGGACCGCATCATGGGATACAGTATGTGTTCTTACCCTTGGGGGCGGCTGGGTTTGTGCTAGCTGTTGTTAGTGATTCTGCGCCTTTGTTTGTCAGATTCGCTGAAATTGTAGAGTAAACCCTGTGTTTAGTCGGGGGAATATGAGAAATTAGGGATCTTTTAGGCATTAGAGTATCAGATTAGAATATGGGTTGCAATAAATTTATGATTTGTGGAGGTTCCAGTGGAGTCTAGTGGAATCTTGGTAGCACTATTTGTTTGTCGATTAGGACTTATTATTTGCCTCTTTGGGAAGGGCGGAACACTAGGACCTGAATTGGGAGCAGGCGACCATGTCGTTGTTATTAGTGTTAAGAGTTACCCCTTTTTAGTGCTGAATGCAATATTCTATAGTAGAGTATTGAGATGACTTAACTGGGCGAATGGATTAGAACTGTGCAATATTCTAGATATATATAGTTTTTTAAATTTATGTATATTTCAAGTATACAAGGTGACCTGCAAAAGTCTATGGGGTCAGTTGACCCCAAATCTTTTGCATTGCCACCATTGTGTAATGTTATGTCTGTAACATTTCTTCCTCCTCCACATTCTCTTAGTTTAGTTTATGTCTTTGTGGCCATTCATTTATTTGGATGTCTGTTGCAGTCATGGGTAAGGTTGAAGGACAAGGTGAATCTTGGCATGGACATGTTACAGCAGTGTCTGTTGCCACAGAATTTCGGAGGCAGAAGCTAGCCAAAAAACTCATGAACCTTTTGGAGGAAATCAGTGACAAGATGTAAGTATCTCGACTAATGACTATCCCTATGATTGAACCTTCACACTGATTTGGTGATTGTAAATTATACCGACTATTATTGAATGTTGTGCTCATTGTGCATAAACAACTGTTCATTTGATATATCATGTTCTTCAATGATTTATTTTATGAATTCCTTAGCAATACAGTATTTAATCTCGTTGTACTTTTGTATCTGCATGATATCAGTATTGGTTGAAACTTATATATTGTCATTCTAGCTTTGCTAAGATCAAGGAACTTATCCCTGTTTAATGAGCTTAGTTCAAGTTTAAGGTCCTCTTGTATCCTGTGGTCTGTGGGGCTGATCGCTAACCAAAATGAGCTGAAGTAGTTCTGCTGTTAATTGATATAGGGCATAATTGTCCTTGCACAAGTATTAAGGAGGTGATAAAATTGAGAATGCTTACTAGGAAATTACTTGTGTTATGTACCATCTCAGGATTGTTTTGGGAGGATGAGGGAATACTTAGTAGTTTGTATGGGTTTTAACAAAAGCTGCATACTGAGGAAAGATAATAAGCAGGGGCATGGTTGGGAAACCCATTCCATCGACATGCAGGCATTATAAAATCAGACAATTATCTCAAATATATGCCTTAGATTTTCAATGAGGACTGCTTATCATATCAGATTATCAGCTATGATCATAAGCATTGCAAGCTAGAAATTGTAGCGTGGTCAGACGGTAATGTATAATTCTGGCCTACTAGTTCTGGGAACAATTTTCATTCAGTAGGATTCTGTAGAGTTTGACCAGGTATTTCCTTCCACTAAGCACATACCTTAGATAAAGAATTGGATGCTTGAATTAAAAATATCAGCCTGTTTCATTGCTCTATTGTGGTATACTTGTTTCGCTAATGTGCTATTTATTTCGACTTTGTGATTCCATAACTGCTGTTGTCATGTTGTTTATTGTAGATTCTAATATTACGCTAAAAATGGTTATCCTTTCAGGGATAAGGCCTACTTTGTGGATCTTTTCGTAAGAGCATCTAACATGCCAGCGATAAGGATGTATGAAAAGGTACGCTTCATACAAATTTCATGATCATCTAGCATTCTAACTCACTGATTTATATGATTACACATTTATATATGAATACTGAATAACAAAAGCTTGATCTTTCAAACTAGTTTCTTCTACTGCCCCTAAACGGAATTGTTTTAATGAAAAAAATTATGTATGAAGGTTTCAGGATAGAGTTTATACTTGAAATTTTGAATCCAAAATGAAATTATTTCTAGTGAACTTACCAAAGTATGTTCCTGGTTTCCATAGCTTGGCTATGTGGTTTATCGAAGGGTGCTCCGCTACTACTCGGGGGAAGAAGATGGCCTTGGTAAGCACTTCCACAGTGCCAAATCATCATGTCGTGTCATATTCAAATTCATTGCTTTAATGGTATTGCTCACTTCTGTCCTTGTTTTTGCTTAGATATGAGGAAAGCTTTGTCACAAGACGTTGAAAAAAAGTCCATCATACCACTCAAGAGACCAATAACACCGGATGAACTTGAATATGATTGAAGTTAACTTCCAGTTACTTCCAGTGTTTTGTTTGCTGTTAACGTCAATGGCTTCTATGGTGATTTACCAAGTGTCTTTTGTCTCCAGTAGTATCATCTAGTAAGTGATTGTGCTGTTCTCTTTTCTACATCCTGATAAGATTCAACATAACTCTCAAGGTGATTCTGTCGTTTTGGAATGGAACGCAGCACTCAGTAAGTATGATGGAATAAGGTGCCATCTTGTAACTATACCGTTATTTTCTTGTATTGAGGAGTTCCACGTCTGTATTATTAGCCTCCACACGAATAGAAACTAGATGAGGCGACTGGGACTTCTCGTTGGCCGCAAGCTCGGACGATCGGGGGAGTCACCCAGGGCGATGGCGGATGTTGGATCTGGCGATGGTGGTCGCAAGGACGACGACGGCGGCCGCAACGGTCGAATTTGGCGGCGGGACGGTGAATGGCGACGAGGATAGCGCCCGGGAGGACAGCGCTGCATGATGAGATGAACGAGGAAGCTTTGCGGTCGACGCGCCCATGGCCGTCTCCTCCGTCTTCACCGACTTCTACGGTGGTAGTGGCAGTGGCAGTGGCGCCTCTGACCTCTATGAGACCTCCATCGTGGCCCTGCCGAGGACGACGACGACAACATGCTCGACTTGGCCAACCACGTCGCCTACAACCTTGCCTCCTACTTGGGCCACGCTGTCGTCACATCCTTGGGCCTTCCCCACACGACTGAGGAGGTGGGCCGCATTGTCGACCGCATGGGCGACTTTCACCACTGGCGGCAGCCACCCGCCCCTTGTCCATCTCCTTCAGATTTGGGGCTAACGGAGGAGGATCTAGCCACCTAGCGGCCGGATTGGGAGCGGTGGTGCGGTCACGCCACATCAAAGACGATGAGGTCGTGGCACCGGCTTTGGAGGTCGTGACGCTGGCGAAGGATGACGTGTTCGCATGGAGAGGCGTGGATTTGAGGTCTTCGGGAGGACGAGGTGGTGAGGAAGCCACGAGAGGTTTGGGGGTGGCCAAGGAGGCGGCGAGATAGCGACGGGTTTGGTGTGGCAGGGAGGTCGGCGACAACGATGGACCGGCGCGGCGAGAGGAGGTACGGTCGACGGTGGCGGTATGTCGGCATGGTGCGGCACGTGTGGCCTGCCGACGGTGAGGCATACGACCGATGGCGAGTCACAAAAAGAAGAAGGAAGAGGAAAAGGGAGAGAAGAAAGCGAGGGAAAAGAAAAAAAAAAAAAGAAAAAGAGAAAAAGAGAAAAAGAAAAAGAAAAAGGAAAAAGGAAAAGAAAAATAAAAAAAGAGAAAAAATTGAAAAAGTAGCACGCCTAGATCCAGCAGGCATGTGCTTGTCAGTGTCTACGGGTTGGAGGCTCCGTCGCCCCAGGCGGTATTTTAGAGATGTGGGCACGGCGGCATGGCGAGGGAAGGCGTAACGGCGGACAAGGATCTTGGAAGACGGGCAGTCTCTCTGTCGTGTAGAGAGCTTAAGGGGGGTTGACGAGCCTTTGTGCAGGCTTTTGAGGTTTTGGTGGCTGCCAAGGGGTGTTGCAGCGGACCGCTGTGGCTGACGTTGCCTGACAAGGGTCAGTGCAGTGTGGGACTGCGTCAGTAGATGGTGCTCGTAGCGACGGCATTGTGCGACGACTAGGCTTGCAGCGGTTCGTGACGGATTGTTTCAGCCTTGCTGGGCTATCCGTGCGGTGCAACGTCGAAAGACGGTGCAAGCGGCTTATCTGGTTTGCTGGCTTGGCGGAGAAGGCTAAACGCAAGGGTGAGGCAACGAGGCAAGGTCGACTCTCTGCAGGAGCTCATCTGTTCGATGGAGTTTGGGAAAACAGGGCAACTACTCTCTCGCTATGGTGGCGACAAAAGAAACATATCTGTGATGAGGAGTGCAGTAGCGGGCGTGGCTCCCGCAAGCGGTGAGGTGGTGTCCAACGGCGGATGTGGCAAGGCCCCTACGCATTAAGTCCTATAAGAAATCCGGATCCGATGGTTTTCACCCCGTCGAGTGGGGTTTAGCATGTAGGAGCACAACGGCGACGAGTACCGTGTGATGGGGACCCTTTTCGGTGCAGTATGGTCTGCCTTCTCCTAATATCCAGTGAATCGGAGCTCTGTTGTAAGGTTTTGACGGCTACTTGTGTGTACGTTGGGTGGGTGCCGGCGTATAAGGCTTGGTCTGTCGGCTGCTTGGGATGAGTTGTATTCGTTTCGGTTGTTATGGAGGCTCGAGTTAAGCATTTGCCCGTGTTGATGTCCCAATCCAACCGAGCAAGTCTTCTTTTCTTCTTTTTTTCCTGCATATGATTTCTTAGGGCTGTAGTCTTGTATTTTTTTCCTATATCAATGAAACACATGCTATTTTGTGTGTTTCGTTTTAGTATTTCTAAAATGTGAATGGGCCAAATCTGGCACTCAGCAGATGTGGTGTTTTGACCTTGATAGAGAGCGTAACGCGAGTTAACTTCACATAAGTTAGTACTGCAGAGAGGACTATGAAAATTCTCAAACATTTAACCCTGTTTAGTTCATCCCAAAAATATATAAACTTTTGAAATTTTGATCACTTTTTTGGATTTTGAAACTAAAGATTAAGGTGTAAAGATTTTGGTTTTGAGAGGGTTTTGGCAAAAAAATGTAGTTTTTTCTTGGGACTAGTGCTCAACATCTCTCTCTCTCCTCCATGGCCGTCCACCTCCCCGACGAGGCGAAACGATGCCCTCGTCGATGCATCGGGTCTCGCAGCTCTCATCGATGCCCTCGTCGCCGGTGGGCGCGCGCGAGGACGTGGCGAGCGGCTCTCGACAGTCAAGCGGGCGCACGAGGAGGAGGCGGCGAGCGGCTCCGACGGACGTGCAAGAGGAAGCGGTGACGGGCGCGAGGAGGGGCCGGCGAGCGGCGGCGGTGGGCGCGCGTGAGGAGGGATTGGTGAGCAGCAACGGCGGGCGCGCGCGAGAGGGGCCGGTGAGCAGCAACGGCGGGTGATGGGGTAGCCGTCGTCACCGACGGCGGTGGGGGAGGTGAGGACCGGGAGGCCGTTGTACAAGATGGGGGAGGTGAGAGGACCGTGCTCGAGGCAGCTGCCGTTCGGCCGCCACGAACTCCTCCGCGGCAAGGGAGCCGGCGGCCGGCGGCCTGGGCGAAGCTGAACTCCTCGGCGGCGAGCTCCATGAGCTCCCAGAACGCCGGTTGGCGGAGGTAGCTCGTCGGCACAACGAACCGCCTCGCCTCCGTGCCGACGTACACCGTGAAGTACCCCTTCGGCACCGCCTCCTCGTCGTCCTCGCCCACGATGATAACCGTGTCGCCGCTGCCTTCTGCCACACGCGCCTCCGGAAGGATCCCACCGCCCACTTCCTCCTCGCCGTCAACCTGCAGGTTGTTTCCCCGATCACATCGCAGCTCATCTAGGCGTCGGGCCTCGCCGATCGAGTTGTTTGTGACAATCCCCCCATGGTTTGGTTCAGTTCAAATAGGTATGTCTTATAATCAAAGTTGTCTTCTTAAAAATCTTTTCATCTTTATTCCAATTGTCTTCATCTTCTTTCTGGCAGGAAACCCCAGGACATAGATCCTACTAAAGAAAACGAGGCCTCGATGCCAACTGCAGTAACCGAAGAGACAAGGCCTGCAGAACAAGGGTCTCAAGGCCCTTTCCCGAGTGAGAAGACTCCCACGGGAGAACCTCCGGCTTCCAGTGGAGATGTCCCAGTGAATGAGCCCCCGACTGCCAGCCAGGAAATCCCTGCCAAAAACCAGTCGGTCGAAGGAGAGCTCCCGACTGCCGATCAGGATGTCCCGACTGGAAACCAGTCGGATGTAAACCGAGAGGGGACGAGCAGTCGGAGTGCACCGGTTGAGGACTCGGCCGCCAACACCGGTAATCCCGAAAGTAGCCTTTTGTCTCTTGTCTTCGTATATCTTTTCTTCTATCTTTATTTGTTTTCTTTAAATCAATCAACCAAAGAGGAGATCCCTAGATTACAAGCGTCAGAGAATTGGATCCCTCCTATCAAAATTGAGTGGCGCAACTCCGAAGGCTTGAAGCAAGGCATTATCTTGAAGAGGCAAATAGAAAATAAGGAACGGGATATGCTTGTGGACAGCCTCAACGAAGCAACCCGGCTATTAAACGTGAGTATCAATCTTCTCTGTCATGACCTCATGGTTTCTTTCAATTAAGTGATTATAAACTCGCATGCAGAGAATATATTGCCGGTCAATGGCCAAGACGGACGCCCTTGAGGAACTGGTTCCTCATGTGAATTCCATAGAAAACATTCAACAGGACCTCAAGGCCACCAGGGAGAAAGCCATAGCTATGGAAGCCGCCTTGCAAAAAGAGATTGCCATGCTTCGAGATGAAAACCTCGACCTCCGGGGTTCGATCGGAAGTAGGTTTAATCGACTTAATCTTTCTATGCTTCGTATGTGATATGTCTTGATTTTGATGTTAGCAAATCTTTTTATTGCAGAAAACTCGTCAGAAATTGATGCTCTCAAGACCCAGCTGAAGAAATCAAGAGCTGATAAAGCTAAGCTGGAGTCTGACAATGAGCGAATTCTGGAAGAATTCGAATGTGAGTCTTTTAAGATAGCACTCTGCATCTTGCTCAATCTTGAAAATTTATGTGATCACGTGACTCTCGCAGCTTATAAAGTCAAGTCCCGAGCACAGGTTGATGTTTTATTCGAGCGGGTCCGAAGGGCCGAAAGTGTAAGGGATGACATTGCCAACGCGGCCACGCCAATCCTGTCAGCGCTATACAAGCATGGGCTCGGGACAAGCTCGCTGGATGCTGTTGAAGTCTTCGACAAGCTCAGGACGGCCCCAGAAAAATATATTGCAAATATCTCTGACGCAGCCGCCATGGGTGCAAGCTTCTCTCTTGCACAAGCTAAGTCACTCTATCCTCGGATAGATGTTGACTCTGTCGGAGAGGGCTTCGCGGACGGCACCAGATATGAGCGAGTCCTAGAGTTCATAAATGAAGCACAGGAAGCGGCGAGGAAAGTGGCTGTTGATGTGGTTGAGAACTTCCAATCTTGATTACTTTGCAGATTTTGTATGTAACTTCTGATGTGGACTTATAAATATTTAGCTTATTTATGTTAATGTCTTGATTCGAGTCTTCATATCAAATTTCTTAAGTAATTTTCGTACGACTGTCACCAAGCCTAAGCTTGATTACGTCATCAAAAAATTCTCAGTCCTTATCTATTGAACTCGAATCAAAACACTAAACAATGATAAACTAAATTGATATATGTATAGCCCCTGACTGATAACCCAAGAAGCCATCTTGCTTGGAGTTGACAGTCGAAAAGAACATGAAGCTCAAAAAGGTTCAAGTATAATATCGTCGAAGATGCTCAATATTCAAAGAATTCTTCACCATGGTCTCGTCTTCACGCTTTAGTCGGTATGCTCCTGGCCGAGTTACCTCAGCGATTATGTAGGGTCCTTCCCATAATGGAGATAATTTGTGTCGATGTCAGAGATCGACACGCGGGAATCCAAGGGACCCCTTTTTGGTTCGGCACAGGAGAGCGGTGAATCTGGGTTCAAACTCGAGGTGAAGTAGGATGAAAGTGGAAAGATGGAGGAAAAGTCGTGATCGCAAGAGACACAGAGCAGTTTATACAGGTTCGGGCCGTCAGGGAGACGTAATACCCTACTCCTGTTTTGCGTTATGTGGTGGATGAACTACAAGGATTGATTGTTCTTCCCAGAGGAAGCTGGAGCTGATGACTGAGGTGGGGTGCTTGGAACCCAGACTGAGGATCCCAGCAGGCAGGACCTCAGAGCTAATTTCCAGAACAGTGAAGGCACCACCTTTTTTAGCAGAACCCCCTCTATGATGGACTTGGGCCTCCTTTTATAATGTAAGGGGACACCACAGTAGTCCTGATTTTTCTCTACTCCGCTCCATATGGAGCGGTTCTTGCCCTGTCTTGTCGGAGAAATTACCCCTATCTTTGTTCCTGTTGTCGCGTCATGGGAGTTGGCGGAGAAAAACGGGCGTCGTGGCCGTCATGCTGCTGACGTGAGGATGGGCCAACCTACCTACTCCAGTGGGGCCTACCGGTCAGGGGCCTTTCAACTGGGGAGGCGTCTACGTGATACCCTCAACGCTCATGTTCTCTCTCCCATGCGGCCGTCCAACGCATTTAATGCGACTGGATAGGGCGTGGAGGGAGGCGTGCGTGGAATGACCGTGCAGCCATACCGCGGTCGCCGTCAAAGACTTTATACCCCATATCTCTTGAGACGGGCAAAAAGGGTGATGATGAGAGCGACTAACAGACGCCTCACATCGCAATAAATGTGACGGGGCAGGCGTTTAGCCTCTCTCTTAGGCATTAAATGTGGTGGTTGGCAGTTGGCGGTTGAACTCGCCCCTCTCTTGGAGAGGTGCGGGGTGAAAGACGGGGGGTCCGGGTGATCCCGGACCTGCCGTCTGGGAGAACGGTGGCCTTCGGGCAGCCCCCGAGCCAAGCCCCTCTTGGGGTGGCCCCGTGGCCCGGACCCGCTTGAGCCACCCAGGACATATTTTCGGCAGGCCCTGGTGGGCGAAGGTGTCTTCCTTCTTCAGATATCGCATCCTCGACATATCCCCGGGCCCATATAACCGACAGTAGCCCCCGATGTTGACCGGGACCGAAGCCGGATTCGGGTCAAGTCATCAACTCTGTCTTGATCATAACGCTCGTCGTTAAAGCTGCGAACTTGAAGAGATTCATTCTCCATCTCATTCGGGAGCATCGCTTCTGCTCTGTAAACCAAGAAGAAAGGAGATTGACCAGTGGCCCGACTGGGTGTAGTCCGTAATGACCATAAAACCAAAGGCAACTCTTGAACCCATCTGCCGCCGTAAGGATTTAGCCTGTCAAACACTCGGGCCTTGATGCCTTGAACCATGCCATTGGCGCGCTCAACTTGCCCATTGCTTTTAGGGTGCATCACCGATGCGTAGCAGATTTTGATGCCAAAATCTTCACATAATTCCTTGAAAAGGCCTCCAGTGAATTGAGTCCCATTGTCAGTTATGATTCTGTTTGGAACACCAAACCGGTGCATGATGTTGAGGATAAAGTCTCGTGCTTTGTCAGCGGTGATCATAGCAACCCGTTTAGCCTCAATCCACTTGGAAAACTTGTCAATCGCGACGAACAGATGTGTAAATCCTCCTGGAGCCTTCTTGAAAGGACCGACCATATCCAAGCCCCACACCACGAACGGCCACGATAATGGAATAGTTTGTAGCTCTTGGGCTGAAACATGACTTTGTCGGGCAAAGAACTGGCAACCCTCACACGTGCGAACCACCTTGTCGGCGTCGGAGACCGCCGTGAGCCAAAAGAAGCCTTGTATATAAGCTTTGCCCACCAAGAGGCGTCTCCACTTGTAGCCGACGAACTGCCACCACCTTGGCTTGAAGACGATCCACCCCAAATCCTACCCCATTGTATCTTCTTCTTACATTCTTCTTACATGTAGTGGGGATAGGAGGGGGTCTCTGCTGTCGAACTCCCTGAAACTTTAGTTCATATCTTCCAAAAACTTCATATAATTTATCCCTAACCTCAGTATAAAAAAACTATAATCTACACCTACAGTATCACCAAGAAGTGATAAAATAGCTGACAATCCCCTTAATTTACACCTAGGATCTAAAACAAAAGCAAAAACATACAACATATAATATAGGTATATTTTTCCAATATTTAGAATATTTTTGTTTCATGTGAAAGACAGGTTCAGTTAGAACATCATCATTTTCATATTCTTTAAACAAAGAAGTAATTTCAAGAATGTTGTGCAAAATTATATTAGCAGTTGGATAATAAACTTGTGACAGAGCAAGAGTACAATCATAAAAAATTTCTAAAAATTGGTAAATTTTTTTGACAATTGCCCAAACATGCTCATTCGCACTAGTGACCCATCACTGTTTCTTGGGCCACCACGTGACTGAACAAAATCAATAAGTAATTCACTATAAGGTAAAACAACTTTTAACATTAAATATGTCGCATTCCACCGATGCTCTACATCGGTGGCAAACTGACGAGCTCTCTTACCGGCCGCATGGCAAAATCTCTTCCACGCACCAATCCACGGGTTAGAAGCAGTTAACCACGCGATTGCTTGACGAACAGCATCAATGTGGTTACCTACCCTCTTCATGTCAGTCTTAACAATCAAATTAATTATATGGCATGCACAACGCTGATGGAGTAGAAAAGACTGAGCATAAACACAAAATACAGGTTGCAATATTTTTATAGCCCTAGAAAATGCATTATCTAGGGTGACAGCAAATATCTTATCAGCAAGATTAAATTCATTAATTACTTTCGTAATTCTTTCAGCTATGTTTTCTCCAGTATGTGAGACATCTATTAACCTAAGCCCTAAAACTCTGTTTTGTAATTGTCAATCATCATCAACAAAATGAACAACTACGCTAAGATAAACCTCCCTAGCTCTACTACCCATATATCTGAAGTAACAATAACAGAGAAAGTACATGTACTAAACAGTTCCTTAAGTGCAATTGAATCCTTCTGATAAACATTCTCTAAATCTCTAGTTGTTGTTTGCCTACTCACAGCTTTAAACCTAGGGTTATAAGATTGTTGAATGTATTGTTCAAAAGCAGGAGACTCTCCAAAGTTCAGGGGTAAATCTTGTCTGGCGATTAACCGGACAAGAGATTCCCGAGCAACCATGGGGTCGTACTCCCAACGACGTACCGTACCGTCTGGGTTTAGTATCAGTTGCTGCTGCCGGAGTTGTATTCCTTGCTTCTTGGCACACGACTCCGCATGGCGCTTGAGATGACCAGTACCACCAGAAAAACAAACAGATAAAATTTGCCTACATACTCTACAACGAGCTTTCGATACCTCCCTTCCGTCGGGGCATATTTCCTTTATCTCGTCGAAGTGTTGCCACACACCGGAGGTTGTCGATCTCTTCGAGCCGGTGTGTGTCGAAACACTTTCGCTCGCAGATCCGAAAAATCCTTCCGAAGCCGCCGTCGCCGTCTAAACCGATACCTCCTCCACAGATGGTGGAGTTGGAGCCGATTCGGAGGCATCGTCAAACCTCGACATGTAGTTGGGGTCGAAATCACCCAAAGTGAACGACGACGACTGGTATGGAAAGTTTGGATCCATTCTGAAAATCTAAACCGACATAATCAAATTTTAGAATATTTATTGAATTCACAAACACAATACAAATAATACACAAATTTGAATATTACTTACATCTCTCCAACCGCGAGCTCTTCAAACCTCTGCGATCAAACTACTGGCCTACGAAACTAATTTTGATTTTTGACAAATTTTGAGCAAATTTTGTCAAAATAAAAAAATACATACTTGAGAGCAAAGAGAGCACTTGAGAGCACAAGTGTCGGGTGAGGAGAAATGGCTGGGGTTCATGCCCTATTTATAGGGTAAAATTTGAGATTTTTTAAATTTTTTTTGAATTTTTAGCCTCCCAACGGCTATTTTCAAATTTGAACGGCTAGATAGCCGTTAGGGGGACGTGGCGCCTTCCCATTGGCCAGGGGGAGAACCGTTACACAGTCCCCCATGACGCCGTCTGCGTCACCGTTAGCCCGCCGCCACGCGTCGCTCGCTGGTTGGACACCCCCTGCTGTGTGTCGTGCCGTGGGTCGGGCTGTGTCGTGCCGTGCTGCTACAGTAGCCATGCCGTGCCGTGCCGACTTGTGGGCTCGGCCGGCAGCCCAAGCACGGCACGCGTACTCGTGCCGACCCAGCCTGTTAGTCGTCCGTGTCGTGCCTGATACATGAATGTGCATGCTCGGGCCGCCCTGTTTTAGCCCAGCCCATATGGCCGTCTATAAACCCAAAATCAAAATCAGGAACTAAACAAACCCTTAATATAAAATTGCCAAATTTCTTAAGATTTCTTCTCAAAGTTACATTAGCCCTTATGATTACTGATAAACATACGTGAAGAACTTTCGCTCTTGTTTGTTTGAGCTACGAACGTCGATAGGAAAAATCATCAATGCATGTAAGTCGTCTTCTAATTGGCCCTAAATATGGCAATAGCTCCCATATCCGTCTCTCATTTTATCGTGCTCAAAATTCCACTAATATTGACAATAGCTAGAAAGAAATATCCATAGGACAGCAGCGGGGACCGTATTTAACCTTTTGAGCAACTCCAACGAAGCACCTAAACTAAGCCCCAAAATAATTTCTTGGTGAAGAGAGAAAAATTAAGGTTCATCATAGGAAGACACCTAAATCCCTTTCTCTAGCCTTCAGCCCTCATCTCTTTTTTTATTTTTTTGGCGCTGGTGAAAAATCTCCAGCACACACTTCTCTCGTCGTTCTCGCATACTCGCTGCGTCGCCACCACCCTTCTCCTTTGCCGCGCCGCCGGCCGTCGTCTGACCACCGTCATGCCAGAACGGTCCAACGCTGCCCTCTCCGACATTGTCCGTCAACCTACACGATCTCCACGCTGCCACGCCGCTGGTCGTCGACCTCGTGCACAGCAACTCCGGCGATGTCCCGTGCTAGCTGCCGGTCGTCCAGATTAGGTCAGACGCTGCACGTCGCTGCTCCACTTCCTTTTGCCCTTTTTCCCCTTTGCATTTCCTTTCCAAGGTTATGAATCTTGTAATTTAATCTTTGATCAGAAGAAATTAACCTTTCTTTGCCGATCTGCATTACTCATCGACAATTGCATCATCATTCATTGTTAATCTTCAGGAAAAGGAAGTTGTAGTCTGTGCATTCTGTCCATGATTCGTCAGTACATTTTGCAAAACCCACAAAATCATAATCTTAGCCATTCTGGCATTATCAGCATTGATCCCTGATGACTAACTGACTGTATCATGAAAGAAATACCATGTTGCCTTCTCTTTAGGATTAACTCTGAAAAAAAAAAAGAAGAGCATATCTGAAAAAAAATGCATTCAGCAGTGAAGTTATCTCTTGTCTGTGCTGCTACTTAGGAGGGGCCAATCGGCAAAAAGAAAATCACATCAGATGCATTCCACTGAGCATTGATCAACAAATTATGAGCAAGTGAATACTTGATTTTAGTTTCAACTCGCTTTCAGTTAGTGATAGGTTCGGTAAATATTCTAGAAACTAGGAAATAAGGTCTTTTACCGAAGTGATGCATAAAAGAAACGACAGTAGTGTACAGTATATGACCATTCATGTTTGTAGAATATGTTATTCTTTTAATTATATAATGCTTGTGAACTTACATGTGTGTGATTGTGGAAATTGAATTTTATCATGCATTTTGCAATGTTGACAATTTTGAATTTAAATTTGAATTGTGATATTCGAAATTGTAAGTCTGAATATGGTTGAATTCTACGTGTTTGAAATATTTATGTTTGAATTACTCTAGTGTTAAACTAGGCATAAATATAGTGTGTATGCTAAAATAGAAGAGAAACACAGATGGGGCCTGAGAAATGAGGGTTGTTGCTGAAGTTCAAGTCATTTTTTGGGTCCTCAAAAAATGTGGACAGCCACCATTAGGCATTTAGGGGCTTTACAATAGGGGCTATTGATGGACATGCTCTAATGGCAAAAGATTTTCGAATTCCTACACCCTCCAGGCCTTTATACAGTCCAATCAACCAATGTCTTTCTTATTAGGGAATAACAAAAATGGTATTACCCTAAACAACGAATCAGATAAGAGATGTGCTTCCTGAAGTCCCCTATTTGTATATGAGAGCATCACGCCCTGGTCCTACGCCGATGTAATGGACTGGGATACCAACCAGCTCCTCTATCCTCTCCACGTACAAACGAGCAGTCTCTGGGAAATCGCTGTAGTTTCGTACAGAGGAAATGTCATCCTCCCACCCAGGTAGAACCTCATATTTGACCTATACCAACAGAGAGATAATAAGAATTTTCATCAATTACCAAGAGTCACATTGAGTGATTTAGTGCTCTCAGATGCTGCCTGTAAAATTATGGCATGGAATATGAGTAAATGGAACAGGATCACTGTTCTTCCTCACCTTAATTTTCTCCAGAAGATCAAGGTCTGCAGGGAATGATTCAATTTCTTTACCATCTTCAGTACAATATGCAGTTCCCAGCTTTACTTCCTTGAGGCCAGTTAACACGTCGAGTTTGGTCAGATTTAAAGATGAGAAACCGTTTATTTGGCAGCAGTACTTGAGTGCAACTATATCAAGCCAGCCACAGCGCCTCGGTCGACCTGTCGTTGTCCCAAACTCCATTCCAGAAGCGCGGAGCAAATCACCAGTCTTACCCAACAGCTCTGTTGGGAATGGGCCAGAACCGACCCTGGTTGTGTATGCTTTTACCTGCACATAGAAATATTAAGGTTTGTGGGGAGAGGAAAAATAAGGATTGTTAAGAAGTTCAAAGGTAGCTGCACCGACCACTCCAATGAGATCACCGATACTTCTAGGAGCAACACCAAGGCCAGTGCAAATACCACCAGCTGAGGGACTCGAGGAAGTAACAAATGGGTAAGTGCCGAAGTCAATGTCTAACATGGTGGCTTGACCACCTTCAACCAATATTTTCTTCTTTTGCAAGATTGATTGATTCATGAAGTGCACAGTATCAGTAATATAAGGTCCTAGCCGCTCGGCAAACTTTTCGTACTTCTCAACCTCCTCTTTAAGGGTCTTGGTACTGTATTCAAATCCTTCAAAGCGCAGAGCTGCATCTCTCAGTAAGGTATTGAGTTTAGCACCAAAGGTATCCATATGCCGCAGATCGCTGACTCTAAGTCCATTCCTTATAACTTTGTTTGAATAGCATGGTCCGATTCCCCTCTTTGTTGTTCCTATAAGGGAATTTCCAAGCTCTACCTCTCTGAGCCCGTCAACAGTTTGATGAAAATCAAATAAAAGATGGGCACGATCTGATACTAAAATTCTTCCTTCACAGGAAATTCCATTTGATTCTAACCCATCAATTTCTTTAAAGAACCCAGGAAGATGAACTACTGCTCCATTACCAACCACACACTGAGTCTTCTCATTAAGGATACCTGATGGAACAAGATGTAGTGAAAACTTCTTTCCCTCTGAATTATATATAGTATGCCCAGCATTAGCTCCACCCTAATAACATAAAACATTCTACAAGTTAAAACAAAAAAAAATGATCAAATCCTATGGGAGGAAACTAAGTCTAGTCTTATTGCCACTTTAAGAAAACTAAACTTCATAAAGGTGTGCAAAAAAGCCTATAAAAATTAGTCCTCGGAATACAACAAGTGCAGAGAGAACAGTAGGAGAAATGAGCACTATGTAATCAAGGTTTTCCATGAAGCAGCATAATCATATTTTTTAACCCATAAGAATTGCTTGTGTAAAGTGAAAAGGCAATATCATTGCCATAAAGGAAATGCACCATTAGTTATCAGTATTACATTATTGCCTCGACTAGATAACTGAAAAGGTTATCGGTATTTTAAGAAGATGTTTTATAATTCTATTTTGTTAGTATGAAGGATTCGACATAAAAAAATGAACATGTAGAAAGTATACCCATTGTGGTTGTGGGTTTAGAACAATTGGGAATAAAAAAATGTTTTCTGCAGATATTAAACTGATGCTTAGAATAGTTCTATTAGGTTGATCTCCCGTGCAACGGTCCAACGACCGTTGGCGCACTTGATCCGCGCCCTGATCGGGGGTGCACAGCCAACTCATGGTTGGTGGGCCCCCGTCGCGCAGCGCCAGATAAAAGGAAAGAGGAAGCCAGGGCACGGATGCCGAGAAAAAGGTTTGTGCACGTATTCGCTCCTAACAAACCCTAAACCCTAAGCCGATCCAGAGGGGCGCCGTGAGCGGCGGGAAGTCCACTAAAACCACGCCGCCGACACCGACGACCCCATAGCGAGCTCATCCATGAAGTCCGACGGTGAGTCTTGCATCTACCTACTGGATTAATGCCTAGAGAGAAATCCTAGCTTCTAACAAGTTCAGCTATCCTTATTCGTTAATGATGATACAGCCATAAAAGTTATCATCATAAAAATTAAAGATATAATCAAGAACAAGAAAACAGAGAGGCTATGCGGAGAAAAGACAAGACTAGCGCCTTCCAGCGAATACTTCTCTTGAGTATCGTCAAGAATATGTTGAGACCGGAAGGGCTTCACACAATTCAAGAAAACTGGGGATCAATGGTACAACCCATCCTGATATCAGTACTTATCATCAAAACAAAGCAAGAACCAAAATCCCATGCTCAAATCATTTGGAAGGGAGCCTTGGACAACTAAGCTTCCTTGGTAACGCGGAATTTCTCCTGTTTTCTGCTAGAATTGAATTTCCCATGTAAAACGATTTTCTGTGAGTCTTGCGATCCAAAGGAGTACAAAGTAGCAGTAGGTTACAGTAGTACTGTAAAGGCAGTCTTCGTTGATGGCGCTGGAAGATAAACACCCTTCAAGTACTGATCATAAGGCAACTAACGCAAATTACTAATGCGTCACATCCCGTAGTATATTTGTTTATTTTGAGACGAAGCGACCAGGTTTCATATTTCGTTTTGTCCTACCGTGCCGCTACCCGACGATAGCGCGAAAGCCACGACGAAATGAACATTAGACGGTTTTGAGTTTGAACTGATTTCAAAACGTTTTGCCGTGCCGCGGTTTTCGTCTGAACCGCACAAAAACCACGCCAAAAACCACAAAAACCACGGAAAAAACTACACCCAAATGAATAGTGACGCAATTTAAATTTGAACCAAATTCAAATAGGTGCCGTGTCGTAGTTTTCGATCAAACCACGCGAAAACCACGATATGTGGTGTGGTTTTCGCGGCGGACAGAGCAAAATTTAATTTTTATAAAAAATAAATATATTTTTGTGATAAAATGATTATTTTTAAAATTTTTGAATTCACCCGAAATTATTCAAACGAAACCGCAGGATGCTGTTTCGCACCCCCACACCCTGGGAGCGACTACATCTCAGCTAAAGGATGGCCTCTGGAAAGGAACTCGCCAGCGCCAACGTGAGAACTCGTACTATCTTACCACGAGGAACCAATTAATCGAACACCTTCCGGAGTAAGCAAAGAGGAGCAGAGAAGTGCGCGCGAGAGGCGAGACAGACCTGGCAGCGTGCGACGATGTCGAAGCGCTGCGCGAGGATGTCGACGAGCTTTCCCTTCCCCTCATCGCCCCACTGCGTGCCCAGCACCCCGACCACCTGGCTCAGCGACTCCAGACGCCCCTGCGCGGCCGCCGACGCCGACTCCTCCGCGGCCACGGATGCCGCCACCCTCAGCGCCCGGCGCGAGCGCGAGCGCGAGCGCGGCGCCACCTGGCATGGCGCCGGCGGCCACGCGGCGGCGGCGGGGAGGAAGGAGAGGGAGGCGGCGGCGGGGTCCAGGCACGGAGGGAAGGGCATGGCGCCGCCTGTGGAGGGAAACGGAGGGTAGAATGGCGGCTGGTGGTGGGCCTTCCCGCCTGCTGGGTTTGGAGGCGACGGTCGTGGATGTGACGTTATCTTCTGTGTTCGATTCTCCCATCGCGAGATCGGACGGCTCGAGATCTTGAATAGATCTTGAATAGTCCCAAACCTTCACAAATTCGTCCGAATTTTCATGACATTTGGTGAAATTCGTCATCTCGACGGGGCTCGTATTTGCCTCCAAACAATACTTTCAGAACGCGTGATTTGCATATGTGTTGTTCTTTAGGAGCAACAGTTTGAAATTTCTCGTTTCAATGTGAATCGCGCTGCTTGTAAATTTTCTTAAGTTGCTTTCAAGCTCGCCGTTTAAGTTGCTTTCAAGCTCGCCGTTAAATTTCTGTTTGAATCTTTCTAAATTTTACTATCTTAATCATTATTTATGATTTGAAAAGTTATTTGTATAAAAATTATTTTCTATAACTTTATAACTTTTCACTGTTGTTTCACTCTCCAACAGTAGCTTTTAGAGTCATTTTTCTCCTACAATTTTTCTATAGCTTTTAGAGAATCATTCTTATCTTCTATTCTTGTCTTCTATTTTTCTTGGCTGACGAAAAATCCAAAATAAAAAAGATAATTTTATCTCTATTCCTAACATTTAAAAAGAATATAAAAATATTAGAAAGAATATAAAAAGTCTCTTGGAGATGTTTTAATCTCGCCATTTACTCATCATGTTGCATTTTGCAGCATCACCAACCGGCCAACAGATATCAGGTCCTGAACTCTTGATCGAGAATCGTGTAGCTCTAGATGAGCACTTGAGCAGCAAACGAGTAAAAATTTGTTAAGAGTAATAGCTACTACTCATCAGGGAACAAACTCTGGACACAAAAAATAGCTCAAAATTTTCTACGGAGGTATCTGGGCATATTCTTAAAGCCCATGTAAAACACTTAAACATCAAAATGGAGCTGCTTATCATGCATAAGAATACATAGGTGTGCTGATCATAGCAACTCCACAGAAGCAGCGATCGTTGAACAATTTGTCAAAACAGATACAGCATGGAGCAGATGAAGTTCGAGCCTCAGCGACCTTTGGCCGAAGCACTGGAATCAGCATTCTTTTTCCTTTTCTTCAGTAAGTTCACCTTGTCTTTTTTCCTTTCCTGGTTAATCTGTAGTTGCAAAGGGTAACAGATTAGTTTAGCTCAAAACCACTTAGATTTAAGCTGAAACAGAAACAGGGAAACGCTTGTGGCATCTACAAGGCATATGTTATAAATTTTGGCAATGTGGCTAAAATTTCACTCGATAACATGGATCTGCAACGATGAACGGACACAAAACAGCAAGCAAGCAGAAAGTGACAAATACATGCAAGGCATAAGACCACAGACCTCAATTGCTTGAAGAAGGCCTCTCTGCTTGCGAGACATAAGGGTCTTAGAAATGTCAGCAGCATCCTTCTCGGCTTGTTTATGAGAGTCCTCCACATGATCGTCGGCTTCTTTAGTATCATTTTTGTCCACAACATCTGGTGGATTATTTGCCGTCCTATTTGAGAAGGTCTTTCCTTCATATTCCATCTTCAGCTCATCGTGGTACTGCTTCTCTAGCATCTCCAACTTTAGAAGAGAAAAAGGCAAATTGAGACAACAGATAATGCTTTTGGTACAAGAAGCAAATAAGATGACAGCACAAAGGACTTATGTTTTATACTACATGGTGTTGAATTTACCTTCCTCTTCTTGTCAGCAACTTCATTAGACTCTGATCGATCAATAATTGCCTCTACCAGCGAATTTTCCATATCTTCGTCGCCTAAACTTGGCAGAGGCAACACCTGGTTTTGAGCAGCAGCTTGCAGCCTCTTAATGGTCTCTGCATACTCAGGAATGTAACCCTCTGCATCATTGTCCACAAAGGGAGATAAATGTGGTGGAGGCACCCTGAGACCAAAAAAGAAAAGAATATTGATGGCAATTTTGGACAAACGTAAGTATAAATGTAAAATTAGATTGTCATTAGTGAAGGCTGCCCCCAACTAAGGTTGGAACTAAATACAAATATCCACCCACAAATTTTAGCAAACATATGTAGAAGCACCCTCAAAAGGCCACAACAATAATCAATAAAAATTACATATATAATACATGTGCCATGAGGTATACCTCCCGACAATATAACCTTCTGTTGGCAATATGATGCGAGCATTCACGCAATCATATATCCACTGTGGTTGAACATACTCCCTAGAAAGGAAAACATGGCTTTGGGTCGGTCTATCAACAATCTGCAAAATAATGAGTGATATCAATAATCTGCGAAATACCATAACTGCAAGATAAAACTACATTGGAAATAAATCGGAAACAAATGGCTGACCTAATTGTTATATATGATCATTTGATATTTGAACGGTATTTTATTTAACAAAAGGGTAAAAATAATTGTATCCATCAATTTGGGCAACCTCTGGTGTGATCTTACAGAAAGATAAATATACCTGATGAGTGATGTCTTCATCTGTCTCATCAAAAGGAGCTCCTTCTCCTTCCCATGAAACGGTACCTCCAAATGCTGGAATTATAAATAAGAGAGATTCCCTAGGCACCTGAAAGTGGAAAACAGACAGATAATAAGATAAGAATATTGAAGATGATCTACCTGAACAACCATATCCCCAGGGTACATAAGTTTCCACTGACCTACCTCACGACTTAGGTAGAACTTCAGGGTTTTGAATAAACTCCTGCATTCTTTGGCATCACCGTCGTCTGCATCAGCAGCAGTAGATTCTTGTACAAGATGCATTAGCGCTCCAGGTTCATTAGTTGGGAGCTGGTGTTGAAGCTGTGCCAATCTGAGTTCAGACTCATCTGTTTTTAAGCTCTCTTTATTGTCTTCATCCTCTTTGTCTTCAATTAGTCCAGCAGGCTCTGAATTTCCAGGTACTCTTCCAGAAGACATGTACCGGCACAACGCATAGAGTTCTAATAGGAGAAAAACAGTGTTGTCAACCAAAAAGATCCCAAAAAAGAAGAATTAAAAAATAAAGGGAAATTATAGTAAGCTATTTGAGAAGGATAAAACATAGGTTCGCCAACAAAACTACAACAAGCACCAACACTTACCAGAAGCTAAAGCTTCCAAACGAGGATCCAGAACAGGAGGATAATTTACATTTATCGAATGGTAAAGCTTGAAGTTTATAAATCCCAGAAGAGTCTGCAGGCAGTATAGAACAGTCAGAAAATTGAAAGAACCATTGTACCACGCACTGTTGAGATCGGCATTTTTTTATATATACTAAGTGATCAATCTTGAAAAGTTATTGCTAGGTATCCTAACATTATATCTGAACATTTTTCAGCATGATCGTAGGTCCATCAGGTGTACAACATGGTTATAGCCAGACTGCAACACAATTTATTTACAAGTCACATCTTCCATGCAACAGAATATTAAATATTAAACAGGGGTTCTACAACAAAACAAACATATATCGCTTCAGACCTACAATTGAAACAATAGCAGCAATCATAGAAGATTGTGGCCTGCAAATTCTTGCTAGACAGAACCCAGAAGAGCCAAGATCACAGTTGCACTCAAAGAAATGTGCTTGCATTTACCCCCCATGATATTTCCTTGCGTTTTACTGCGTGTGATTGCAGTTTATTGTGGATCAAAATTTGATATAACAGTTGCAGTAGTATTTGGATAGAAGTGATGCTGTATTGCTGAATAAAGCAGGAAATACATAGTAATTAGGACAGATCATCATCATTGTCACCTCGTAGAATTCCAAAAAGGTAAGCATCACATTGAAGTCAACATCATCAGTTAGAACTTGCTGAAGAGCATGTGGAGTTAGCCAAGTGATCTTTTGACCCTGAACTTCAGCCTACAAAAAGTAGTTATATTATAGAAATATATACTATAGCATGCACAGTTACAGTGATTTTAAAGGCAAGGACTGCAAGTAGACATAACTACACAAACTTACTTGATAATATATGCCCTTGACAGATATAAATGTCTTTCGCAGGGAATGAGTTCGAGATATATATGCTTGCCATTCATGGCTCAACCTACAAAGTACAAACATGTCCCCGAATTAATAAAAGGTATTAGCAACGCCAAACAAAGTCAGGTACAGCAATTCATTATAGCAGCAATAAAGATGGGGCAAATGTCATAGACTCGTAGCATGATGAACAAATGAACTAGGAAACTACAAGAGCCCCCTGACAGGGAGTGTTGTGTGTGAATTTGAGGGAGGGGATTCATTTACAACAGAGCATACCTGCGGCAATTATGAATCCGCTGAACTTGAACACGTTCACCTTCAACAGCAGGCAACGCAGCAAAAAGATGCACCATTGTTAGGCAATCATCCAAATCACGAAGAGCATCAACAAAAGTTGGATATCTGTAAAGCAAAAATGTGGGGATGATTTATAGAAACAACATGGTACAGATGCCATCAGCAAATCACTTTAAACCTGCTACCTTTCAAGAATAAGCCTGTCAAGTTTGTAAGTTGGTGGTCGGTTCAATAATCTGTCTGCAAGATCTTTATTTTTCTTAGCAAAAGCCTTTTTGACCTTCTTCCTGTGGACCTTGATTTCTCTGAAGTCAAACAACAAGTAAATGTCATTAAGAGTGGAGGCATCACAATCCAAGAATAGCATGGTCTTATAACTCGTACTTTTTAATGCAAAGACAACATGCACCACACTGTATCAACTAAAGTAGTAATAAAACTTCCGATTATATATAAAGCATGCATCAGGATTACCTTGTCAACGATCAAGTAATTGCAAGCAACTAGTCTATCTACCAACCAACAAAATATCATTGATGAAGCACCAAGGAGACACATGGCCTAGCTAATGGCTCTCTGAAAACCTATATTATATTCATTTCCTCAATTGTATTCAGTAAAATACAAGTTTCTATTTTGCTCGCCATTTTCTCCACTGCATGGACTGTTCCAGAAACAAATTGCACAATTGCAGCAAATAAATCAAATAACAAGAACACAACACAGACAGATTCTAGATCATTAGCACAATTAAGATATTTTCATATTGCCTATCTCCGTGGCCTATTACCAAATAAGAAAATTGAAAGCACTGTTATCTCATAAAAAATTAAACGTGTCTGCAGCTAAATTTTGAGATAGTGATACACTATCTGCCCCTAATTGTACAGAGAAATCTGCGATCAACCAAAAAGGCATGCAGTTCAAATGCTTGGTGAGTAAGTACTGAATACTTCTGTAGCCACGACCAAAAAAAAAGATGGTAGATCTTTTGCAAGAAAACTGAGTACCTGAACTTCTCAATCAAGGGATCATGGGCCAGGAAGGCAATATCCTTCATGTGGTAGTAGGTCTTGTGGTTCCCTTCCACCTTCTTCTTCGGATCCCGGGGAAAGACGCCCTTGAGAATGCATAGCTTCCTGAAACGGATTGCAAAATTTTAACAAGGCTGTTCTCGAATTTGCAGTTAGAAAAAAATCCTACATTGCTTGCAGTCAGATAAAAGCTATACGGAACACAGAGAATAGTGAAGGTAATCCTAATGGCCAGTAGGCGTATCAATTAGCTTAATGTAGTGTATAGCTTAAAGCTTCAGCGTAAAAGTGTAAAATTTCCCGGACAGCTGATTAACGTCAACAAAAACTAATAAAATTAGCCACAACTACACTCGTTAATGGCTCCAAAATGACCAGCCGTATCATTAGTCAATATTAGCTGGGAGATTAGAGGATAACCTGAAGGTTGCGAGGCTAATCTGCAGGTACTTCACCGCCTTGGTCCTGGTGATGTACTTCGCCGCGTTCCCCTCCTTCTTCTTGCCCTAAAACACCACCAAAAGAAGCAGCTGAGAGGCTCCGCGTACAACAAGGAGAGGGTATTCTGGGGAGGCGGGAGGAAGACCGGGTGAATTACCGCAGGCCGGTAGTGCTTCGGCATGGCGACGACCGCGGCGGCGGCGGCGGCGGCGGCGGCGTGCCTCCTCAGGGAAAGGGGGGCAGGGAAAGGAGAGGCCGAAGAGGGGAAGTGGGTTTTTAGGGTTTTGGTTTATATGGCGGCGGATGGCTTTGGGGCCTTGGGTTGGGCTGAAAGCTTGAGCGTCTGGGTATCACGCTCTAGTGGAATTTTTGGCATTTTTAAATTTTTTTTAAGATTTACAAAAATAACTTCCAAGTTTCAAAAATTACAAAACTAATCTCCTCCCGCCCTCTGGGAGGACGTGAATGGAAAAACGCCCTCCCGTGAGGGCGAATTATCCGACGTGGCGACGCGTGTGGGGCCGTCGCTGCGCGCGTGGCATTTTTGCGGCGCCCTTCCCGCCCTTGGTAAGGGCGTTTTTCACCGTGCACGGGGCCGCCGCAAAAGGCCGCCGCCCGGCATTTTTGCAGGCGGCCCCTTCCCACCCTTGGTAAGGGTGTTTTTCGTGCACGGGGCCGCGCAAAAGGCCGGCCGCGGCATTTTGCAGCGGCCTTCCCGCCCTTACCAAGGGCGTTTTTCGCTCTTTTGCGGCGGCCCCATTCCCGCCTTCCGAGGGCGTTTTTGCCTAAACCCTAATTGCCCTAATCGACATCGACCCACTCTCTCTCGTGTTGTTTGAGATGTAAAATGTTATCGTTGTATTTTGTGCTAATATAACAAATCCATTTGATTTGTGGTATTGTTGCAAATGTAACCGTCTTCGTGATTTGTCGTATTGTTTGAAATGTAAATGTTATCGTCGTAAGGATGCAAATGTAAATATTGTTGCAAGTGTAAATGTTCGAGGTATCGTACATATGTTGTTTGCATTACCTGTGAACATATTGTTTTAACCAAGTTAACTTAGTTGCAATGGTTAAGCAGTTATTTGTCACAGTGTTACATAACCCATTAGGTACGGATGATACAATACAACTAACTCATCCCCGACGAGTCAATGCTCGGCTACCTACGGAACCGTTCAAGGACGATAAGCTTGTCATCAATTTTCTCTTTCCTTCTCGGCGTTGTACTCCTTTTGAGTTTCACATTCAGTTACTTTTAGGCCGTTATATTGGGGAATGACATTGTCGATCCACCTAGTGAATCCACACCTTCTTTGAATGCCCTGGTAAAGAAACACATGTAATCAGTTAGAGAGCCACTAGAGCGAAGACGTTTGCATAATTGATAAAATGAAAGACGTACAACGAAGTCGTTGTCTAAGTTGGGGCAAATGAAATATCTCCGACCATATGTTCGTGGTTCAAATGAGGTAGCCATCTTGCAACGATCCCTACAACCGCACATAGGACGCTCCGACCATTTAGGGAAACCCAGTGGGTTGTTCCTCCAAGCTAAGCTTGCGATTTCGACGCAACGTTCATACTCCATCCAAGCCTGAATGAATTGTTCAGTAGACTCAGGTTGTGTTACCGTCCGACCGATCGAAGCGGGTTTAACCGTATCGATCCAATCTTTGTATGGACACCGACGTACATCCTCCCGGTTGCACATTTTTTATGGTCGGAGTTAAAAATGGAACAAGCGAAAAGGTTAAAGAAAGAAAAATTATACTCACGACAAAATCGTCATCCGCAATCTCGGGACACACGAAGCATCTTTGTCCTCTAGTTGCTTGTCTTATGGATCTTACCACCTGGCAACGTAGACCACGGTGGGCATTACGGACGTTCCCGCCATGTGGGTAGTGCCAACCGATCCATAGGCCGTCCAAAGCTTCGCGCGAACTCGACGTTGGTACTCGGCCTTCCGTTGAAGGTAGTCCGACCTTGTTTCGCTAAGTGGGTAGTAACGTGTTCCGTCGGTTCGTGGGTTCTCCGTATCTATCCACTCAACGAAGTTGCACACCCGACGATATGCCTCGCATGAGGTGTTAACACGATGTACAATCAAGTTAGCGTTTTCGCGTGAAGATTTTGTAGATGAAAGCGTGCGGTTAAGCCATACCGATCAATGTTGGCGCATTGGAAAAATCGTCTCCCCGGTTTCGGCGAGGAGGGACGACGTAAGTATGCACCCATCTCCACAATGGCATAACAGACGGTCACACCATGGTGGAATAAAACCGCTCAAAGGATGGAGTCGCCAGGTGGAGACGCTCAAGGAATGGATGATATGAAGATCTCATTGCAGGAGTAAATGTAGAAAAGAGAATGCGATTTGAAGAGCTCGTATTCGGATCTAGGCAATATATAGTGCGGGGAGGTGAAGGTTCACATCTATGTATCGTTTATGTCGTCACGGGCAACATCGAGACGTATCGTGTAGGATTGTCACGGGGCAAAAGTTGATAGCGATGTATCGTGCGGGACTATCACGGGGCAAAAGTTGATAGCGACGTATCGTGCGGGACTATCACGGGCAAAAGCCGATAGCGATGTCTCGTGCGGGTCTAATCGGGCCGAAAGTTTTTGTCGTTAGTAAGAGTATCATGCAATAACGATACGGAAGGATCTCGTGACATGTGAGTGCGACGAATGACATAGATATATACAAACATCAAACACAAAATAAATATTTACAATTTGTACAAACGTTGCACACAGCTACCTCGACGAGGCCTCTTACCCCTATCCCTCCTAGGCCGTGCTCGACGTGCCCCCGAGAGTACGTCGCCTGTCTGGGGGCACGCCACGACTAGCACGGACATCCGCGCGGGCATCTCCCGTGGCGGGTCCCGGCTCGTGGTAGAGGTGCTCCACCGAGCCGAGAGGAGGCGAGAACGTCCCGATCTGGGTCCTCCAGTCGTCGAAGTCGTCGCCCGTACCCGACCCCCTCGTCGCCTCCCTGGACCCGCCCGCCTGCGTCGACGAAGCCCCGAGCGGAAAATCCCCGCCGAGTAGAATCCTCCCGTATGTAAGCAATGTCAAGCATCGTGACTTAAACTAACACGTGTGAACTAATCATCGGACGATGCTTGCTCACCTCCGGCCGAGTGAGGGGACGAGGAACGGAGGATCCGCTCGCTCCACCAAAGCTCGCAGTGCTGGGCCGAGTAGCGAAAGGCCGAGGGATCGACGATCCACTCGCGCTGCCGTATCCCGCTCGGTAGCGTCGGACCTAGGCGATATTCGGTTTGTTAGATCACGTTGCGGGGTTGACACAATGAAAATGAGTGGAACTAACCTGTGGAAGCACCAACGCCGTGTGGTGACCATCCGGGTACTGGACCGCGTGGACGAGGACCTGTAACACCTGTGGAGGAACCGCGTCGACGGCGTAACGACAAGAGAAGATCCGCAAGATCGAACGTGCCGTCGTCTGCATCCGCTGGAAGGTCATCCTCGTTCAGGTGAATGCCTGCGTCCAGCCTCAGCATCACCGAGTCGATTTCGGCATTCAATGCCCGTGCGGCGTCGGCCTACAAAAATCAAAACAAGTTAGGTTTTTCGCTCCAATAAAAAAACATAATGACGTACAAAGGCTTTAATGCCGAGAAATCATGACGTACCCCAACGAAGTAGTCCGGTCTCGGTGCAGGGTAGGTGTCCGTGATCGCGCCGGTGTTGCCGCTGCGTGGCCGGTGTGAAGGTAACTCGCGGACGCGTCCGCGTAGAGTACCACCGAAGGTAGGCGGTGTAGTTCTCCTCGGAGTGGGCGTAGATCTCGCCGATCACCTCCTCGGTGGCTATCAGCCAGTCCGCCACGTATTGCTGCATACGTGGTTCCCAGAGGGAGCCTCCCTGCTGTCCCCGTCGAGACAACCTACGTACACAACAAAGTTCGACTATAGTTCCATTTAATTTGACACAATAGTAGTACATTTGAAATAGAAATACTCACCGGTGGTCCCGGTGGGGAACGGCAACCTGCACGTCTACGGGAATCCCGGCGCAGTCCGAGCCCTCATCACTCGGCTGGGCAAGTGAGGCTCGACGGTGATGTCGTACACCATCGGGATCAACGTCATCCAGTAGGCCGAGTCGCGAGTGCAAAACGTCGAGAGGCCTTGAGGCGCCCGAGCTGCGACCGCCTGCTGCGTGTACGGCTCCCAGACAACGTCGTACGGCTGGAGACGGTCCAACTCGAACACGAAGTCCGGGTAGCTCCGTCTCACCTGAGCGTGGGCGTAACGACGCTGCGAAAATAAAATAATCAAGTGGTTACAAGTTTTGTTCAACACAATTTAAATATTTGAAAGAAATATGACTTTGTACTTACGTTGCGTCGAAACCAGTACGAACCCATCGTAGGCCGGTCGGCCGGGTTCTCGAAAGCGGGCGCTACGTTGTACAGAGAGGTGTCGACGACCGGTCGGCCGATCGCGAACCGCTCCGCAGCCCACAACTGTAAGAGAAGGGGACACTGTGAAGATCGCTCCCGGATCTGTCTTCGTGCACGCGTCGCACACCCACGGTAGGTGGCCGCGAGGACCGCCGAACCCCAACTCCACCGAGGCACGAAGCCTATCTCCGCGTCCGCTATCGACCGGGCGTAGTGGATCAGGCCCTCTCGCAGTGTTCCCGACGTGTTGGTGAACATCACCCCGCCGAACAACCAAAGAAGGTACGCCTCCAACGAGCGTCGCACGGAGTACTCGTCGGCGTCGGGGTGGAGCTTGTCGGCCTACAAAGGAGAAAACCATGTTAACAAACATCGATGTAATGAAAAATACCGAAGTCTTCAAGTTAACTTACCGTGAACCGCATAATCCAAGTCTTCGTAGGCCCCGTGGTCGCGTAAGGGTAGATCGATCGAACACTGGGAGCCCCGTAGCCTCATCACTCGAGCAAATCGTGCGTGATGTCCTCCTCCATCCACCAACAAAGATCCACAGCCCGACGCCTCTCCGGCTAGTGGTAGCCCTAGCGTGTACGAGACGTCCCGCAGCGTTGGAGCCATCTCCCCACAAGGAAGGTGGAAGGTGTGCATCTCAGACGCCACCGATCCACCAAAGCAGCTATCGTGGACCGGTCCGCATCCCACCGTCTCGGCTCGGTCGTGCTCGTGGGCACGCGCCTCAACAAGTCCGCACAGAGCGATCGGGCGGACTCACGTAACTTCGCATATCATACACATAGTGTAATATTAGTATCAAGCATAGTATTCTTGCAATAAGTGAAAAGAGTTTGATCGTACATTGGACGTGTCGCGGATCGACACGCAACAACTCGCGCGACGGCCGTGGACGAAAGGTGGTCGGGAGCACACCTGCACCGCCGACAAGTACGACACGTGCACCCTGTCGACCTGTCTCGGAAAAGCGCCGGTGTATCGTCCGCCATACCTGCATGAATACATGAAGCACACAATAAGCAATTTATAAGAAAAATCAAAACAACATGAATACATGACATAAATGGTCCATTATATCTCAACATAAAAAAAGTGCACGTCTTAATTCAAACTAACAAACACAACATATAAGTATCACAACAACAATAAAACAGTTTACGTCTCACAATGATAAATATTACACGCACGACAAATGGCAACAACATGACAAATATAACAAATATCGGATCACCACTAGATTGAAAAGGAGCAAACAAAATAATCAAGCCATTGCAGCTCCAGCGGACGACGTAGTCGCTGCACGAGCACGTCTAGGACGTGGTCGCCTCGTTGTTGTTCCTTCTCCAGATGGACGGCTACCATCGGAGGGCTGTCCGGAAAGTCCTGAACCTTCGACGGTTGAAGAGATTGAATTCTTCGGACACTTTTTGTATGTATGTCCGCGCTCATCGCATTTGCTGCAACGTAGGGTCCTTCCCCCGGCCTCGGACTCGTCCATGTCGTTTCTGATGCGTCTCGACTGACGACGTCCCTTTTTCATCCTTAACTTCGATGGATCTGGAATGTAGAACACTTGTGGCCGCAGTGTTGTGTACGATCCAGATATCCCAAAACCATATATCTCCTCCTTCCACGTATGAAAAATTGATTCTTTCCTGTAGTACGGTGACACATAAATATCTGGAACTATGCCGCAGTCCCCAGCTGCGGCAAGGACGTGTGAGCAAGGCAGATGTCTAAGCTTCGGCTTCATACAGCTGCAGCTACAACCACCATTTGCATGAAGCACACATTCCTGCACAGCTTGAACACGGTTGATGCCTCGCCTTCTCCCGTCGACACACATGATCTCGCATCAAGAACTTGGGTTCCTTGGGGATTACTCGTGCTTCATAGCCTTCGAATTTTGTCTTGCATATATTTCGTCACCACGTTGCCAAATACAATTTTGTTATCGACCATTAAAGGGGATATTTTCTTAAATCTATCCCTAAAATATGCCCGAGTGCCATGAAGGATAAATTCCACAATACCCACCAATGGAAGCCCCCTAACTCCTCGCATCACCCAGCTTGTACACCTCGGCCGGTTCGTTGTCATTATACCATATCGAGCTCCGTCGGTGTCATACAACAGAGACCACTTTTCTTTCGGTTCATTCTCTATCCAAGGGGAAATTACGTATTGATGGTGCAGACCTCCTTCTCATTGTTGGCGGGTCGTTATGCAATGGACCAAGAGGTACCGCAGCTCGTCAACTGTGGCAAACGAGATTGCTCGTCGGTTTGCTTCGTTGTCGCTCATCCAACCTTCTCCACATCTCATTGATTTTTTTCTCTTGATTTTGACCACATAGCCTCTTGAATAGATCCATCGGTGCTTGTTCTTGAATTGTTTGTAGAAATTGGCTCCCATATGACGCATGCACCACCTACTCCGAACATCATGCCACCTAGCCGGAAGTCCCCTCTCCGGCCAACCATTCGAAGATAGTCGATTGCCCTCAGCATGCCGGATGACGATCATGTATGAGACAAACATTGGGCCTCATACGAACGACTTGGCATCGAACTCTCTCCAAGAACCAATACCACTTTCTGTTCTTACTCTCGACAAATGCAAACGCCATAGGTAACACCTGGTTGTTCCCATCTCGCTCCAATCGCCGTCGCATCCGACCTCTGTATTTGCCGCTTAGAAAGGTTCCATCTATGCACAGCACAGGGCGACAGTGCACAAATGCGTTGATGCAAGCACCAATCGAGAAAAAGGCTCTTTGCAGCACGCTCTTGCTCGAATCAGTAGATGATGGAAATGTCTGAATGTCGTAGTAGGTATTGGGGTTTCTCTGAGCAATGGTGGCTAATAGACGAGGTAAATTGTCATACGATGCTTCAAATGTGCCATACCTCATCTCCAATATCTTTTGTTTCGCCCTCCAAGCCTTCGCATAGCTAATAGTGTACTTGAATTTGTTCTCAATGTGCTTAATAATGGAGCCTGGTTCAAAATCCGTGTTTTTAACAACATGGCTGTACATCTCACCGGCAACAAACGCCGAGGTGATGTTGCGGTGGTACTTATCTACCCTCGGCAACAGACATTTGTGCTCACCAACAATGCTCACTTTCCAATAGTCACTCCATTTCCCCTTGTATGCATGAACGCGCCACGGACAATCATCCTTCATACACTTCACATCATACACATAGTTCGTTGACTTCACCACCCTAAACTCTCTATGCAAAGACACCGCCCAATGCTTCACCGCCTATTTCATGTCTTCCTTATGAGCATACCTAGCACCCTGGATGACCTCGTTATCTTTGTATTCAAATGAAACATGCCGCCCTTCCGAGATAACAAGCTGAGAGAAATCAGCTTGTTCCCAATCGACGGGCATGACATCTTCCTCGTCCGATGATTCATCGCCCTCCGCCTGCTCATTTTCAGAATCCTCCCTCTCCATTTCTTCAACAATTGCTTCGATTCTCTCCCCCTCGTCCGCCACGCCAATCGCCTCCTCTAAGCTTGCTTCATTGCTTGGACCTTCGCCATACTCGTTTGCATTGTATTAATGCTATCGATTTCGTGCAGGCCACAAAAATAACAAGGGGCCAGGACCTTTCAAGTGCCATGTCCACATAACGTCTCCACGACTCGGTGTTATCAATAGGCATAAGTTCCCAATAATATCATTCATTTGCACGACTTACTACAACGGATAGAGACATTGTGTTCACTCTTGTATCCACTTTAAATCCACGTAGCAACCAACTATACACCGACTCAAATGTTTTCTCGCCCGGCCTATCGATGCCCTTTGATTTCATCCTAAATTCGACAAATCTACACCTTCCGACCGTATCTAACGTTGCCTTCACCATGAACTATCTCGAAATATGATCTTACTTGCCATAGTGCCCGACAAACAAATTGAAACTCGAGTTTATTCCATACTACGAATATATTGCCTAGATGATTCGTGCCTAACTTAATTTCTTTAACAATATGTTCTCTAGTCTACATCTTAAATTTTCCCAAATCGATTTGTTCGTTCCATCTACCGCCAATCGTAACTCGTTCATTTCAATTTGCCAAAATTTATAAACTAAATTCAATTAAATCGTAGTTTATATCTAAACATATTTTGATCATCAACAAAATTATACGTACGATTTTCTATAGTGCTTACCATCTACTCACATAATTTACACTTAGATCCAAACACATTTTACCTAAGTTCATCTATCTATTCTACCTATGTTAATGTCCATTAAATTATCCTTGTTGATCTATCTATTCTTCCTATGTTACTGTCGATTAAATTATCTAAATTGATCTAAATTAAACCATCTGTTTTACAAATCTATAACAAATTATTCAATACCTATTCAAATATTACAAATTTATATTTTTCCTAATATTTCATTTACATACTAACTAACAAACAAAATAACGACGGGATATTGCATTTACCTCCAATGAAGTACGCAATCCAAAGGGCTTCGCCGCGCGCTCCTCCTCTTCCTCACCTCTCTCTCTGTTCTTTTTCTGGATTTGGGAAGGTGTAAATGAGGTCGAAATGATTGAGAGTCGGCTTATATACTGGCCTGGGTAAAAAACGCCCTTGCAGAGGGTGGGAAGGGGGCCGCCTGCAAAATTGCCAGGGCGGCCGTGGCAATTTTGCAGGTGGCCCCCTGTAAGCACAGTGAAAAAACGCCCTTGGTAAGGGCGGGAAGGGGGCCGCCGCAAAAATGCCGGAGCGGCGGCCTTTTTGCGGGCGGCCCCGTGCACGGTGAAAAACGCCCTTACCAAGGGCGGGAAGGGCCGCCTGCAAAAATGCCAGACGGCCGGCCTTTTGCGGGCGGCCGTGCACAAGGTGAAAAACGCCCTTACCAAGGGCGGAAAGGGGGCCGCCCTGCAAAATGCCACCGCGCGGCGGCGGCCCCCACGGCCGTCGCCACGTCGGATAATTCGCCCTCCGGGATGGCGTTTTCCATTCACGCCTCCCGAGGGCGGGAGGAGATTAGTTTTGTAATTTTCGAAACTCGGAAGTTATTTTTGTAAATCTTTAAAAAAATTAAAAATGCCAAAAATTCCTCTATAGTGGGTCTCTTGTAGGCACGCATAAAAAATTTAAAAAATATTTTTTTTCTCAAAACTTTTAACAGCTTGGCTATACAAGAAAGGAAAAAGTTCATAATTAACCATCGAACTATAGTAAAAACTAGAAATTCGGTTATCCGACACCTTCAACTATCAAAACCATGCATCTTCGGCCATTCGATCCGGTTTTACAAAAATCACATGCCACGTGGCGCGCCGAGGGATTTCCAAAAACTTCCAGAGACTTTTTTGTAAAATTATGGGAGATCCTTTCTCTTTTTTTCTTTCCTTCTTTTTTTCTTCTTCTCTTGTGCGGCGACGAGAGAGAGGGGCTTATGCGGCAGCGGCAGTGTCATAAAGCGAGGCTTGGCGGCGGCGGCCTCCCCGTGCGTGCGTCCTCAGGCACGGCTCGGCAGGGCGGGGGCAGCGGCCTCCCCGCGCGTGCAGCGACGACGGCCTCCCCGTGCGTGTGGCGGCCTCCCCGCGTGTTGCAGCAACGGTCGTCGGTGCCGCCGCCACCGGCGGGGCGACGCCTGGTGTTCGTGCAAATGGAGACCGGGTACGTGCTTGGCATGGACCTCGATCGCGGCGACAACGCGCACATGGTGAAGCGCCGGCTGCAGCTCGCGCTCAACGTGTCCACCGGTGAGACCTCGCTCACCTTTGATGATCGCGTCCTTGAGAACGACCTATCCTTCATCCGTCCCGACTCGCCGCTTCTGCTCACCCGCAACAGCATCAACCGGAGCTGCTGCATGCCATGCCTCTTCTCGCCGACAAGGACGGCCTTGATGCGCCCCGTGAATCGCTTGCCGGAGGCGAAGGTCTCAAGCTCGGTGCCGGCCACCTCGGCGCCGAGGAACTCTCGCACGAACTCCCCCACCATGACGACCGGCGATGCGGTGACCACGACCCGGCGCTCGGCGCAGCCGCGAAACACCGCCCACGTGTCGACGCACCCCGACGGCGTAGTGGCGCGGCAGCACGACGCGTGCCACGGACTCGACATCGCGCACACACAGCCCGACGAACGTGATGAACACGAGCAGGCCGATGGCGGCGGCCTCGGAGACGTCGACGTAGAGCACGAGGAGCCACGACGCGGCGAGCAGCAGCGCCAACGTGCGGAGGTAGCTACCAGCCTTGAGCGCGACGAGGAAGTAGTACGGGAACGCCGACGAGGACACCGCGTCCCGTCGAGGTGTGTCTCCGCCGCGGAGTCACGCGCCACCGCCAAGCCTCTCCTGAGGATGCCGCCGAGCGGGTCGTCGTGCGCCCCGCCGCGCGGGGATGACGCCGCCGCCACCGCACAAGCCCCTCTCTCTCCCTCGCCGCCGCACAAGAGAAGAAGGAAGAAAGAAGAAAAGAAAATAAAAAGAGAAAGGATCTCTTGTGATTTTATAAAAAAGTCCTTGAAAGTTTTTGAAAATCCCTCGGCACGTCACGTGACATGTGATTTTTGTAAAACCGGTCTGATGACCGAAGATATATGGTTTTGATAGTTGGGGTGTCGAATACCCAGCTTTCTAGTTGGATAGTTAAATACAAACTTTCACGATAGTTTGATGGTCAATTATGGACTTCTTCAAAAGAAAAGATTACTGGCAATGTTTGTGGAAAACGATTGATATGGCCATTAAAACAGAGTTGATAAGCTGTCCATCACATTTTGAGAAAACGATTTTATTAGTTGTTTCAGAACACATACTTTCTATCTTTATTAATTAATCAGTTTTTTTACTAATCGGTTATATACTCAACCTGTAATCACAAGCCTCAAGCCTCAGCCCACCCAACAGCTATCTTGCCTCGTTGTCTTCTTTAGTATATAGGTGGTTGTATAACTTGTATGTTGTTTGTCTTCAAAATCCCTCACAACTCACTCATGATGTCTCGCTGTCCTGCCTATGCAACTTGCGAATAGTAGTGATTTCTTTTCTTTCTCTCTAATCTTTTTTTCAAATCCAATCTTTCATGTTTTGTTGATCGCATTTTGATATTTTGTCTAAATTTTAAGTAGGTGTGCAAACTATTATTATTAACTATGTACATATGTTTACAAAGCGTTAAAATTCCGTCAAATTCTAATTAATCGTCTGCATTCCGATTAACCGTTTTGCGGTACCCTCTCTTCATCTGTCTTCCACGATACTTGTTACAAATCTCACAAAAGTGAAAAATAAATGCTTTCTGTTTAATGGAATGCCTCTACTTGCATTAGTGCTTGCAATTCTTTTTCTCTGGTTATAAAAAATCAAAACAACCTATTTCTCCGGTCCAAACAACACCATTAAATAAAAGAAAGATTTTTACTAGCTACATTCCATACTATCCTATATAGAGTAGACCAAAGTGTGGCTCAAGGGTTCGGAATGGAAGCCAATTTCCAACACAATTTCATCGTATTAGAGAATAATCGGTTCAAATTGGACTTGGATGGACTAGGCCTTAGACAAATTTTGAAATCAATCCTCGTGCAAACAAACTAGACATGGATATATGATATAGTTTCGTCCGGATCATCCAACCCTCTTATACAACGAAGGCGACATAATGTACCGGTGGGATCAGTGACGAGTGTGTAGCTTTAATAGTAGGTAACCATTTTTATGAATCTGCCCTCGAAACAATCCTTACACGAGCTTAAAAAACGTAGTCGTCTAACTTTGTCTATCTAAAACTATCGGTAACAACTAGAAAAGCCATTTAAGATTACTACTTAGCTGATGCAACGAACGAACCACTCATAGTCTACAGAGTAATGATGTAACAAGCAGTTGAACAACCCTATAAAACAACCAACTCAAACATCTCCTTCTTGAGTAATAGAATACGCTTTATTTATGTGGAACAAGTTCATAGGGGTAATTATCAATGCCATAAAGATATAATCCACCCGTTAAAGAGTAATGTTGTTTTTTACTTTGTGTTATCAGACTTTGACACACAAGATATTATAAACAACATAAATGATCTAGGTATCTAGTATCAAAGTTGTATAACCAAATTTTGTCTAAGGCCTAGGCCATATGGCCTAGGTCTATCTGTCCATACAACAACTATAAAATTCATTTTTTTCAGTCGGATCCACCACCATCCGATTAGCAAGTGGTAATGGCTTGATCATGTGGGAGTCTCCTTGGTTACTACTGTCACGTCATTTGGTAGGGATTCTCCTTCCTGATTTTCAATAGAATTAGTAGAATCTCTGCCAAACGGATTATTTTGTAACTGATTCTAAGAAGTGATTTAGTAGTTTTACATAAGGAGTGAGAATCACCTAAAAGCGGTTTCTCCTCGAATCACCGAAACCAGTTTCTCCCATGAATCATCGAAAATCACCTAAAATATTATTCTAATTATTACTTTATTATACCGATTTTGATTATCTCCAGAATCTGATTCAGGAGATTCAGAATCTAGAATCAGAGAATCGTGAATCAGGAGTCATACCAAACGGACCCTAATTGCTCTTTGGAACTATCCATATACTTCATGTGACAAAATTTAAGCAAAAGAAATCGGATTTCATAACACATAGATAAATTAAAACAACTAATGTTACAACCACATGCATCAAACGACGCAACATATTGATTTATGCTCCATATCAAACTTTAAAAAATAGATAAATAAGATATTAATCACAATATAAATTAAATTTCACCTCAAGAACCGCCACTAGTAAAAATTTACAATAAAATATATAAAAACTTACAGTTTAACTAGTATGTAACTACAAGTAGTATGTAAATGTAAATAGGATGTAACTACAATGTAACTAAGGTGTAATTATAGTCTACATGTAAAATAGTGAATGGTGTTTAGTGACTTTATTGAACGGTGTTTTGATGTTTCTTAACTTTACGTACAAGAGAATGTCATCTAGTCCCTACACTTTCAAACATATAGCTGATGTCTTCTTCACATGAACAACACCAATAAGTCTTTATTTTATTGCTCTTAATTTATCAACATACCGTAGTACCACGGCCATTTGTTCCATATCGAAAACATCAGTGGACTTATCAACCAACAAACAAAATACATTACCACCAATTTATTCAACAATTGATTTCACAACGATCTGCAGTGGACAAATATGTTAGGAAAAGGATATGGTTAGAGTTGACAGTATAACAATAATTTTATAATAATGGGTATTTTTATTACCTGAGCAAAACAATTTGCAATGTCCATTTGAATGCCCGGAGCCAGCATTTTGTTATTTCCAGGAGCATTTCGTAGAACAACCTTCTTTATTGCTTCATTTTGCTCTGCCAAAACCTTTACCAACTCTAGAAAATTTCCTCTCTTGGTAGATTCTAATGATTCATCATGGCCTCGAAAAGGTAAGCGTCGATGCAGCAAAGTACCGAACGGTAGTAATGGAATTATTCAAACGAATTTTGTGTTTCTCTTTGTCTGCATCACTTTGTTTCTTAAAACCAGCACCAATTGATTGGTCTTCATTCAACAGATTGTTGCATCTTTTCACTGTTGTGTTATGAAAACTATTACAGCCCCCTATATGGTCTTTAAGCCTATTGGATTTGTTCCAAGTTGACCAGCCATCTACTGTGAATGCATCATTCCCTCCTTGGCCTTCAATACTATCACTGAACAAGTAGCAATATAAACAAAAACATTTGTCCACCTTGTCACCGTACTCTAACCAGCTATACATAGTGAACCATTCAGAACTAAATCGGCGTGGAGTGCCTACTATAATCTTTTCTGGATATTTAAAATGAGGTGGTGGCCTGTAAGGACCTCTAAGCAAATATTTGCGCCTAATCTCATCTTATAGTTTCGGACTAATTGTCGGTGATATGGGCCCGGGGGTATGTCAGAGGTACGATATCTGAAAAAAGGAAGGCGCCTTCGCCCATCAGGACGCGCCAAAGATATGTCCTGGATGGCCCAAGTGAGCCCCGGCCACGGGCGGCCACGCGGCCACCCCAAGAGGGGCCTGGCCCGGAGGCTGCCCGGAGGCCACCGTACTCCCAAGCGGCAGGGTCCGGGATCACCCGGACCCCCGGGCGGCAAGGTCCGGGATTACCTGGACACTCCATCCCTCACCCCGCACCTCTCTGAGAGAGGGGCGAGTCCAACTGCCAACCACCTCATTTAATGCCTATAAAGAGATAGGCTGAGCGCCTGCCCTGCCGCATTTAATGCGATATGAGGCGCGCCTGTCAGCCGCTCTCATCATCACCCCTTTTTGCCCGTCACGAGGCAAAGAGGGCATAAAGTCTTTGACTGCGACCGTGGTATGGTAGCACACCCACTCCGTGCACGCCTCCTCACGCCCCGTCTAGTCGCGTTAAATGCGTTAGGCGGCCGCATGGGAGAGAGAGTACGAGCGCAGTAGGCGTTGTACCAGCACTTACCCTGGAGCTGGGCCACTGACCAGTAGGCCCCATTGGAGTAGGTAGGACGGCCCATCCTCGTGTCAGCAGCATGGCTGTCATGGCGCCTGCTTTTTTCCGCCAACTCCGTGACGCGGCAACAGGGACAAAGATGGGGGTAGCTTCTCCGACAAGACAAGGCAAAATCCGCCCCCGCGCGTGGAGCGGAGTAGGAAAATCGGACTACTGTGGTGTTCCCCTTGCACTATAAAAGAAAGCATAAGTCCATCTTAAAGGGGGTTCCTTCCTTTGGTTCATCAACCTTCAGAGCAACAGCTAGTTCTTAGCAGCTCTTGGTCCACCTCCAGCACCCCCAAGGAGGATACCACCACTGGTCCTTGTAATCCATCCTTCATACTACACAAAGAACAGGAGTAGGGTATTACACCTCATAGGTGGCCTGAACCTGTATAAACCCCTTGTGTCCATTGCCATTGGGATTTTCCTCGTCGGTTTTTACCCATTCCACCTCATCCTTATCGAGAGTTTAGGCCCAGATTCACCGCTCCCCTGTGCCATCCGAAAAAGGGGGTCCCTCGGATCCCCGCGTGTCGATCTTCGACATCGACAGCTAGCGCGCCAGGTAGGGGGAGCACACTGTATTTTGGTTTAAACTCCCGTATTCCTTTCATTTCTCGCCGGAAACCCTCTCTCCCCGTCTTCGCCATGGTTCACGGCCACATCCCGCGGTTCGCATCAGGCTCGCTCGCCACCCGCGAGTGCGACCTGGCCAACAAGGCGGCGGAGGAAGTCGACGCGGGCGGGCATAGCCCCAACTTCCGCCACCTCCACTCAGGGAAGGGAGAGTCCTTGTCCCCCTCACCGCCTCTGACGGCAGCGGTAGCAGCCAGGGCTGCGCCACCTTCTCTTCCCCCCGTTGAAACGGCGGCTGCGGGCGGGGAGGAAGGCCAGGCGTCCCGCAGGATCGCCAACGCTCCTGCGGGATCCAGGCCACACCCGAGCGGACGTACCGGCGAACCTCGTCGGGAAGACGTCCATCGTTGCCTGGAGTTTGGCACGCACGAGGGCGCCCTCCAGGCGGCGGAAGCTCTTTTGCGCCACCCCCCGGCCACTCCGGGCGAGGGATCCAACGCCAAGCGTTGGTTCGACGACGTGGTGAAGCTGGTATGCACGGCTCAGCGTCGGCTGGCCGCTGACCTCACTTCCTCCAGCCACCAACCACGCGGTTCACATACCGCGGTGAGCTCGTCCTCTCGACGACGGGCTCGAAGGGCAGCAGATGCCGCGAGGGCGGAGGAGAGCCTCTCGGCTGCAGCCCAACCAGAGGCGCCCTGAGATCTGCTGTACATAGAGCCGGACGCCCGCCTTCGCATCGAGTAGCGCCGCGACGAGCGTTGCATGGGGCGGGCTCACGACTGTGCCTCCTCGTCAGGAGGCGCAACCGCTCAGCAAGCGGCCGCAGCGGCCCTCCCGCGGTAGGAACCCCTCAGGGGACGGCGAGCGGCCATGATGGCCCAGCCGCGAGCGGGAGGTTCTGCGGCGCACCAGGGGGCCCCTCAGCCCTCGTCGCCCTCTCCGACCGGCAACGGCTGTCAAGCCTTCATCGCCAGCCTTCGCAATGTGCACTGGCCTAACAAGTTTAGGCCGGCCCTTATGGAGAAGTATGACAGCTCTATGAATCCCACAGAGTTTCTCTAGATTTACACCACAGCCATCAAGGCTGCTGGAGGCGACGAGCTCGTCATGGCCAACTTCTTCCCCATGGCGCTCAAGGGCCAGGCCCGCTCCTGGCTAATGAATCTACCGGCTCGGTCGGTCACCTCGTGGGACGACTTGTGCCGGCGGTTCACCTCTAACTTCCAGGGCACGTACCGCGCCCGGGTGGAGGCGAGACCTCCACATGGTCCGACAAGGGGAGGACGAGTCCCTGCGCAAATACATCCAGCGTTTTTGCCAGGTACGCAACACCATACCCTCCATCGTTGACCATGCAGTGATCTTCACCTTTCGGAGTGGTGTATGCCACGACGTTATGTTGGAGAAGATCGAGTCCAAGGCCCCCCAGATTACCACAGAGCTCTTCGAGCTCGCTGACCGGGTGGCCCGCAAGGAGGAGGCCCAGGTTTGGAATCCTAGGAATCCTGCCCCAGCCTCCACCGGCGCTGCCCCCTCCGCGTCCCGGGAAGAGCGACGCGAGCGGCGGCGGAAGCGCAAGCCATCGCGCGGTGGCGAGAAGGGTCACGTCCTCGCCGTCGACGGTGCCGAGAAGTCCTCGCGGAAGGGCAACCCCTCGGGCAGCCGCAGGCGCTCCCTGGACCCTCGTCCCCAGGGCCGAACCGGGGGCAAGTGGTGCATGGTGCACCAAACATCCCACCACGACCTCTCCGAGTGCCGCTCGATCAAGAACTTGGCCGAGCGTGTACAGAAGTACGAGCAGGAGCGGAGGGAGAAGGAGAAGGAAACCCACCGCAAGGGCAAGGCCCCGGCGGAGCGTTCGGACAGCCGACGAGAGGAAGCCAAGGGTGCGGCCCCCGTCAGAGACGAGGATGATGATCTGGGTTACCAAGATTCCCAGCACATCGTCGCCACCATCGACAGGGGGGCGGGCGCCCAGGTGTCCCGCCGGAGCCTCAAGTCTATGAGGCGTGAGCTCCTCGCGGCTGTGCCATCCCACGAGGCGGCCCGAAGGTCGCGCTGGGCGGAGGTGCCAATTACCTTCGACCAGACCGATCATCCGGGGAGCATCGCACGTAGCGGCCACTTGGCCCTCGTGACCCCCCCACCATTTGCAACATCAAGGTCGCCCGAGTCTTAATTGACGGAGGTGCAGCCCTCAATATACTATCCCCGAAGGCCTTTGATGCGATCAAGGCTCCGGGGATGATGCTCGGGCCGTCTTATCCCATCATTGGGGTGACGCCCGAAAAGGTGTGGCCCCTCGGGCAGATCGTGCTGCCGGTCACCTTTGGGAGTCCCGCTAATTTCCGCACCGAGCGGATTGACTTCGATGTGGCGGACCTCAATCTGCCCTACAACGCCGTGCTCGGGAGGCCGGCGTTGGTGAAGTTCATGGCGGCCACCCATTATGCTTACCGCCAGCTTAAGATGCCGGGCCCCGAAGGCCCCATCACCGTCCATGCCGACGTCAAAACCGTGCTGGATTGTGCGGAAGCGCGCGTGGACGACATCGCGGCGGCCAACCGCGTTGAACCTGAGGGCCCTCAAGGGGAGGCCTCGGGTTCCCGGGCCCCGAAACAGCGCATCACCTCGGCTGACGAGGTGATAATCAAGCCCATCCAGTTGAGTGACGACCTGTCCAAGACCGCCAACATTGGCGGCAACTTGGACCCCAAATAGGAAGACGCGCTCGTCTCCTTCCTGCGGGCGAACGCCGACGTGTTTGCTTGGAAACCGTCGGATATGCCCGGGGTCCCCAGGGAGGTGATTGAGCACCGACTCGCAGTGCGGCCGGATGCACGGCCGGTCCGGCAGAAGGTGAGGCGGCAGGCCCCGGAGCGGTAGGCGTTCATCCGCGAAGAGGTGACACGGCTCCAGGAGGCCGGGTTCATCCGGGAGGTGCTGCATCCGGAGTGGTTGGCGAACCCGGTGGTAGTCCCGAAGGCCAACCACAAGCTGCGCATGTGCATCGACTACACCGACCTCAACAAGGCATGTCCTAAAGACCCTTATCCTCTACCTAGAATAGACCAGATAGTCGACTCCACTGCGGAGTGCGACCTTTTATGTTTCCTAGATGCATACTCTGGTTATCATCAGTTCTGCATGGCTACAGAGGATGAGGAGAAAACTTCATTTATTACCCCTGTGGGTACCTTTTTCTACATGTCTATGCCCTTTGGTTTAAAGAATGCCATGTCCACTTTTCAACGTGGTGTCCGCATCACGTTGAAAGACCAAATAGGACGCAATGTTGAGGCGTACGTCGATGATCTCGTGGTCAAGTCCCGAGACCAAAGAACCTTGCTCCCAGACTTGGCCGAGACATTTGATAACCTCCGGTCCTCCCGCATGAAGCTGAACCCAGAAAAATGCGTGTTCGGGGTACCGGCAGGCAAACTGTTAGGGTTTTTGGTCTCTGCCCAAGACATTGAGGCCAACCCTGCAAAAATAAAAGCGATAGAGGAAATGCGCCCCCCTAGGAAACTCAAGGATGTGCAGAGAATCACTGGTTGTGTAGCTGTCCTGAGTCATTTTATATCAAGGCTAGGAGAGCGGGCGCTCCCTCTATTCAAGCTACTAAAGCGAACTGGCCCCTTCACTTGGACGGACGAGGCAGAGAAAGCCTTGGGCGAACTCAAGCGCTACCTTTCCTCACCGCCCATATTGGTAGCGCCCCAAGAAGGAGAACCCCTCCTTTTATATTTGGCGGCGACCCCCAAGTGATTAGTGCGGCTTTGGTTGTGGAGCGTGACGACGAGCTAGACTCTCAGTCGCCCCCAGCCCCATAAAACCCGGAGGCAGGAAACCTTGGAACGGTGTTGGACGAGGAAGCACCCGAACCCGGAGGCGGCCTATGGCCCCCCGAGATTCAGGGAGCCGCCCGGCCCCCTAGTCCGGAGGCTCCCGAGGCCCCTTCCATCTAGAGCGGCCCAGAGGGCCCCGGGGAAGGCGGTGGCCCGGCAGCCCCGGACACCAAGGTAACCCGCCCCGGTGCAACCGAACCTGTCGCCCCTAGAAAAGTAGCTAAGGCCCGCACCAAGGTGCAGCGGCCGATCTACTTTGTCAGCGAGACACTACGGGACGCAAAGACACGTTACCCGCAGGCCCAGAAAATGCTCTACGCCGTGCTCGTGGCCTCCAGGAAGCTGCGTCGGTAGTCACGTCCTACCCTCTCGGGCAAATCCTGCATAACTGAGAGGGCACGGGACGGGTAGTCAAGTGGGCCATCGAGTTGTCGAAATTTGATCTGAATTTCGAAGCCCGTCACACGATCAAAGCCAGGCCTTGGCCGATTTCGTGGCAGAATGGACGCCAACGGCCGATAACGATCTGCCCCCGGGTGAACCCGAGAGTGCGGAGGATCGCGGCCAAGGAACCGCGCACTGGGTGATGAACTTCGACGGTTCACTCACTTTGCACGGGGCCGGGGCAGGCGTGGTGTTAACTTCCCCACGGGCGACGTGCTCCGGTACATCGTTCGGCTTGACTTCCGGGCAACCAACAACATGGCTGAATATGAAGGGCTTCTAGCGGGGTTGCGAGTGGCAGTAGGCATGGGCATCCGCCGCCTGCTAGTCCTCGGGGACTCCCAACTGGTTGTAAACCAGGTTTCCAAGGAGTATCAATGCACCGACCCCCAAATGGAAGCTTATGTCAAGGAAGTACGGCGTATGGAGCGCCATTTCGATGGCCTCAAGCTACGCCATATTCCCAGAAGAGACAATACCCTGGCGGACGAGCTATCTAGGATCGCGTCTGCGCGAGCCCCAGCCTCGTCAGGCGCGTTTGAAGAAAGTCTCACAGAGCCATCGGCGCACCCCGAACCGCCCCAAGGGCAGGAATCGGCTGATCCCGGCGTCCCGGACCCGGCGGGCCGGCCACAGCCTGGCCCTGCCGGAGCCGACATCACGCGCCAGGTGGCTTGGGTTTCGGAAATCCAGGCGTACCTGCAAGACGCGTCATTACCCGAGCAATGCGAGGAAAGCGAACGCATTGCCCGGACCTCCAAGAGGTACGTGTTGGTAAAAGGGGCACTCTACCGACGCGGTGCCAACGGAGTGCTCATGAAATGCATCGCTTGGGAACAGGGTCTCGGGCTCCTAGCCGAAATCCATGAAGGTGAATGTGGGGTGCACTCAGCCTCCCGAACCTTGGTGGGAAAGGCATTCCGCCAAGGATGTTACTGGCCCACCGCGCTGGAGGATGCAACAGACCTCGTGCGGCAGTGCCGAGCGTGCCAATTCCACGCCAAGCAGACGCACCTGTCGGCTCAGGCCCTTCAGACCATCTCGCTCTCGTGGCCGTTCGCGGTCTGGGGGCTGGACATCCTCGGTGCTTGAATCAAGCAGGCGCGGGGCGGCTGCAAATTTCTATATGTCGCCATCGACAAGTTTACCAAGTGGCCTGAGGCCTATCCAGTCAACACCGTCAACAAGCATTCGGCTGTGCGGTTCATGAGAGGCATCACGGCAAGGTTCGGGGTCCCAACAGGCTCATCACCGACAACGGCACCCAGTTCACGAGTGAGCTGTTTGGCGAGTATTGCGACGATATGGGCATCAAGCTCTGTTTCGCCTCGCCCGCCCACCCCCAAAGCAACGATCAGGCCGAGCGTGCAAACGCGGAAATATTGAAAGGCCTCAAGACGAAGACCTACAACGTGCTCAAAAAGCATGGGGACTCGTGGACTGACGAGCTGCTTGCGGTCCTTTGGGCCAATCGGACAACCCCGAGCCGCGCCACCGGGGAAACACCTTTCTTCTTGGTGTATGGAGCCGAGGCGGTCTTGCCTTCCGAGCTCACCCTGGGATCACCCCGAGCCACGTTATACACCAAAGCAGATCAAGAGCAGCTGCGTTGTGATGGCCTGGATTACCTGAAAGAAAGACGGCGCCGGGCAGCGCTTCGCGCGGCCCGCTACCAGCAGAGCCTCCGTTGCTACCATCAACACAAAGTCAGCCCCTGAGCGCTGCAGGTCAATGATCTCGTCCTGCGTCGCATGCAAACATTTGCGGGACTGAGCAAATTATCCCCGATGTGGGAGGGGCCATACAAAGTTATTGGCACCCTGCGTTCGAGAGTAGTTTGCCTAGCCACAGAGGACGGCACTCCGCTGCCAAACCCGTGGAACATTTTCCACCTGCGCAGGTTTTACCCATAAGCCGCATGGTGTGCTGAAACATACATGGAAGTTCATCCACTGCCTCCTGTGGCATGAACAATGGGTTTGCTGTTACATTCCATATGATTTTCTTGTAAAATACCTATTTGTAGTGTGTTTTCCTCCATGTGCTGGAGCATGTACTGCGGATGCGGGTTTTTGATGGTTCCCTGGCCTTGCCCGCCTTAGCCTGAGAGCCCTAAGGGCATCGAGGGTAGAGCGATGCTGCATACTACCACGCCTGGGGGTAGTCAACGCCTGGGGGCTCGGGTGCGTACTAACACGCCTGTCCCGAACCCCCCGTTGCCGCTGCCCTCGCTGGCCTTTTTATGCCTTCGCTCCTACTCGAAACCCTGAAAAAGGCACCAGCCGACGGCCAGTGCATGCTGCCCGAACCCGGACCAGCCCCCAGCTACATGGGACAAATCATGGCGGAAGACCACGCTACCGCATTCTTGCAATGGCTAAGCTAACTTAGAGTTGAACTACCATTGCAGGAAAGCGAACAGGCAGAGGCTCGGGTCAACTAACCGCCACTACGTGTGCGCTAAGTTGGCTGGGGGCTCCCAACATATATACACACACATGAATCATCAGAAGCAGCCACGATGGGCTGTTACAAAACAAGTTCAATGAGATAAAGGCAAGTTCACTGATATTATAAACAATATTGCAAATGTCTTTATTCACAAATACAGATAAAGGCAAAAAGAGGGCGGGGGAGTCCTAGGTGGCCGGCGGGTCGCTCGGGGCGTTCACCGGGTGGCCTTCGTCCGGCGAATCTTCGCGAAAAGCGAGCTGGAAGGCCGCCGGAGTGTCGTCAAAACCCACCATAATGGAGTCGACGGCGTATTGGACACGAAGACGGGCGGCCTCCTCGGTGCCCTCAGGCAAGTCCTCGGTGGGGATGTAGGGGTCGAAGCCGGGGTCGCGGGCTTGATAGCTCGCCAGAATGAGCGTAGCGACTTGGCGGGACAAGTCGTATGACGACTCCTTCGCCACCTCGTCGACTTCCTCCGGCACCCTCTTGATCCCCTCGGCCAGCTCATCTATGTGAGTGGCTAACCCCCCTAAGGTGGGGACGCCGGTGAGGGGACGGATGACCCCCACCTCGCAAGCTGCGTCCCGAAGGCGCTCGACGGACGAGGCCACGACCCAGAGCCCCAGGCTCAAGGTGTGCTCCAGCTCCGCGATTCGGCGGCGCGCCTCCTCTAGTTCTGACACCGCGTCGCTGAAGCGAGGGGCCGGCGGGGGCTTCTGCACCTGCGCCTCCGCATCAATGACCGCCTGCTCCCGGGCGGCCAAGTCTTGCTCCCACCGCTCCAACTCGTTTTGCCGGCGGCCCGAGGCGGTGGCGAGCAGCTGCTCGCGCTCCCAGACGGCCTACAGGCACCGGGAGGCCTCCTCCTGGGCCTCCAGCACCGTCACCTCCCACCCCTCCACGGCGGCCTCGCGCTCCGCGATGGCCTTCTCCTGGGCCACCACGTTCGCCTCCCGCGCGGCGGAGTCCTCCTCGGCCCTAGCGACGGCGGCCTCCCGGTCCTCGACCGCCTGCCACGCTGCCTCTAGAGCCCTCTCCCGCTCGCCGGGCCGGCCTCGCGGGCTGGCTCGGCGTCGGTGCGGCGGCGCGGCCTCGGCATCGTGCGGGGTGAGCTCGCGCTCGTCGAGCCCCTGGGCGCGCTCATTGAGGTCGCGGATGAACCTCCCGGCGGTGGTGCGGACCCTCTCCTCCACGGTGACGGCGACCTCCTCACGGAAGTCGGCGGCGTGCCGCTCAACGATGGTGTCCTCGAACACCTGGCTGAGCTCCTCCTGGCGCCGCTCGATCTCCACCAGCTCCCGCCTGCGGACGAGGCCCTCCACCCTCGCCATGGCCGCCAGCTCCCGACGGCCCTCTTCAACTTCGGCCTCCCGCCGCGCCACTGCAACCTCCCTGGCGGCTAAGGCCTGCACCTAGGCCCGGAGCCCCTCCAGGGAGACCGCATTGGCTTCCTCCAGTGCCCTGGACACAATCTCCCTCGCCCGCTCTTGCGACCGAACGAGGGGCTTGGTGTCGAGGGCAGCCACGAACCCGGACCGAGCGCCCTCGGATTCGGAGTCGGAGCTCGGCCCGGGATCAGCCACCTACGCGGGGCGGGAAGCCGAACACGCCCCATGGCCAGAGCCACCCACTCCTTGCGTTGGGGGCTCGCGGCGGGCCAACGCCGACAGAACTAACTGTGGCCGGCGGGGTGACGGCGCCGTCCGGCGCGGCGCGGGCGACGGCTGTTGTGGCGGCGACGATGGTTGCCGCGGAGGAGACCCCTGGGGCTGTTCTCCGCCGCCCTTCGCTGCCCCCTCTGTGTCGGGGCCGCCCTCAGCTCGCTCCTCGTGGGCGACCGGCGCCCCGATCTCTGGGTGGGCCCCCTCCTCGGATCGCACCGGATCCGGGCCCGAACCCGTAAGGGGCGACCCGGACCCGGAGGGCTCAAGTGCCCCGAGCCTCTCCTGCGCCTCCTCCCCCGAGCCCGAGGTAGAACCGCCCTTGGGTATAACCCGGGGGCAAAAATGCCGGTACTCGCGGCTGGGAGCAAAAAATAAACATAGCAAGGGATCAAAAACAAGACAAAAACGCAAGGCCCAATGAGCATGTACGTATTGGCAAGGCGTACCTGCGGGCGGGGTTGAAGTCCCAGGAAACCCGCGAGATGGCCCGCTTCTTCTTCGCAGGGCCGCCTGGAGGGCTCACCGGGCTGCCGCTCGCCGCCCCCGCCGATGCTGGAGCCCCGCGGCCAGCCTCCGCCGACGGCGCGCTCGCCGTGGGCGTGCTCTGGGCCTCCTCTATCGTCGTCGTCGCCGTCGCTGTGGCCGTCCTAGCCCCCGGCGGAGTATCCCCTGAGGACAGGCCCGCCGCCCGCGAGCCTCCAGAGCTGCGGGGAGGAGCGACGCGCTCTGCGCCGCTGCCTCGTGGCGGAGATGGGGGAGGAGCAGGGTCCTCCTCCGACCTCTTCCTCTTCCCCTTGGGGTCCAGGGCCCCCGGATCGCTTTGGCCCGGATCTCGGCGGTTCAGCCGCCCGAACGGCACCTGGTCGTCGACATCGTCGTAGTCGCCGCCCCCACCCCTCGGGGTAGCGTCAGGCGCTGCTGACGACGAGCCCACACCGTCGCCCACCACCTGCAGCGCGTGCAGGATCTTCGAGCGCACCGAGTCCTGGCACAACGGCACCAACCCGGGCGGGAGCTGCGTCAGGTCCATCGCCGTGATGCCGAGGGTGCGGCGGACTAGGATCGCGAGGTCCCTCTCGTCCCAGTTGAAGGCGGCGCCCACGTGAGTCCGCATGTCGTCGTTGGGGCCCGTGTACATATAGGCGGGGCGCGACCTTTCCTGCAACGGCGCAATGCGCCTCATTTGGAAGTCGCGGAAGACCGCGTGGTTGGACAGGCCCCCCTCCAAAGGTAGCTGATTCGCTCCAGCACCCCGTCCAGCTCCCTCCCGGTCGCGGACGCGCGCCCCGCTCCTCGGTTCACCGGGATCCCCGTCGCGGGGATAGGCGGGGTGGTCGCCAGGCCGGTGTAGAACCGAACGCCTCCGGTTCTCCCACCGGAGCGAGGGTGGATGTCGATGAAGGGGGTGCCGACAGTCCTGTCGTTCTGCGGCTAGATCACCACGTACCCGACCGCGCCGTGGGAGCCCGCCCGGCACACCCGGAAGAACTGCTGGAAGAGGTGTAGTGAGGGCATCACCCCCACAAACATCTCGCAGGTGTAGGGGAACACGGCGAGGTAGAAGACGGCGTTGGGGGTGAGGTGGTGCAGTCGGAGGTCGTAGAACTCCAGCACGTCGAGGAAGAAGCGGGAGAAGGGCGGAACCAGCCCGACCATGGCGAAGGAGGCGAAGAACACCATCCTCGTGGGGCCGCTCCTCCGGGACATCGCCGCCGCTGCGCGTGCCACGCGGCAGGTACTTGTTGAAGAGGCTGCGAGCCTCCGCGGTGCGGACCAAGGATTTGGGGAGCACACTCCCGGCTCCAGAGGCGAATCGCGGGCCATCTCAAAGGTGATCGCTGGAGTGTAAAGGGGGAAGCCGATGGCGAGATGAAGGAGGTGAAGGAGCAAGGGCGCTGGGAAGATGAGAGGCGAATAGCTGTGAGAGGCGATGGTTGTGGAAAGCGTAGAAACTAATCCCCCTCCTTGTGGATCCATTTTTATAAGCGACCACGGCCCCCTCGAATTCCACGGAATTAATTTCGCCCCACTACCACATGACGCGCCTCCTTGCCTCCGCGCCCCTTTGTTTCTTTTTCGCATCCCCTTTGGTTCCCGCGCCGCTTGGATTTCGCGCTGCTTGGGGCTTCGCGCCCACCAGATGCACTACGCGGAACAGAAAGAGCTAGGCGGTTTGAATGGACCCCCTGCGCGCGGCCCGAATAAACTCGCCCCCCGTCTAGAGAAAGCTTAGCCTAGCGCGGCATCAGTTGTCGCGTACCGGCCTCCTGCCATAGCAAGGCACATCTAGTACCCGGGCCCACACACTCAAGGAAATGGCGTTAACCGTGCCCGAGCCCAACTCGGTCCCGGTCAACACAGGGGGCTACTGTCGGTGATATGGGCCCGAGGATATGTCAGAGGTACGATATCTAAAAAAAGGAAGGCGCCTTCGCCCATCAGGACGCGCCAAAGATATGTCCTGGATGGCCCAAATGAGCCCCGGCCACGGGCGGCCACGCGGCCACCCAAGAGGGGCCTGGCCCGGAGGCTGCCCGGAGGCCACCGTACTCCCAAGCGGCAGGGTCTGGGATCACCCGGACCCCCGGGCGGCAGGGTCCGGGATTACCCGGACCCCCTATCCCTCACCCCGCACCTCTCTGAGAGAGGGACGAGTCCAATTGCCAACCACCTCATTTAATGCCTATAAAGAGAGAGAGGCTGAGCGTCTGCCCCGCCGCATTTAATGCGATGTGAGGCGCGCCTGTCAGCCGCTCTCATCATCACCCCTTTTTGCCCATCACGAGGCAAAGAGGGCATAAAGTCTTTGACTGCGACCGTGGTATGGTAGCACACCCACTCTGCGCACGCCTCCCTCACGCCCCGTCTAGTCGCGTTAAATGCGTTGGGCGGCCGCATGGGAGAGAGAGTATGAGCGCAGGAGGTGTTGTACCAGCACTTACCCTGGAGCTGGGCCACTGACCAGTAGGCCCCACTGGAGTAGGTAGGACGGCCCATCCTCGCGTGAGCAGCATGGCTGTCATGGCGCCTGCTTTTTTCCGCCAACTCCGTGACGCGGCAACAGGGACAAAAATGGGGGTAGCTTCTCCGACAAGACAAGGCAAAATCCGTCCCCGCGCGTGGAGCGGAGTAGGAAAATCGGACTACTGTGGTGTTCCCCTTGCACTATAAAAGGAAGCCCAAGTCTATCTTAAAGGGGGTTCCTTCCTTTGGTTCATCAACCTCCAGAGCAACAGCTAGTTCTTAGCAGCTCTTGGTCCACCTCCAGCACCCCCAAGGAGGATACCACCACTGGTCCTTGTAATCCATCCTTCATACTACACAAAGAACAGGAGTAGGGTATTACACCTCATAGGTGGCATGAACCTGTATAAACCCCTTGTGTCCATTGCCATTGGGATTTTCCTCGTCGGTTTTTACCCATTCCACCTCATCCTTATTGAGAGTTTAGGCCCAGATTCACCGCTCCCCTGTGCCATCCGAAAAAGAGGGTCCCTCGGATCCCCGCGTGTCGATCTCCGACATCGACACTAATATACTGTGATATTCTCTTCCGTTCAGATGGATCATAAGGAAGCCCAACCAAATTTACCTCTTTCCGTGACTGCAACAATGGAGAAGTGGAATTATTAGCATTTGGTGCATCATTGTATCTTCTTGCATTCCTTATTGTCGACGGATGGTCGATCAATCCTCCAAGGAGGCTACCCGATAAGGTGAAAGAGTGGTCGAGACGTCCTACCAATGGGTCTGGTCGTCGTCTCGAAAATTAGATGAGCCAAGATTTTTTATGCAGGTTCGTCCCTTCCAGAGAATAACAAGCCTACTCATGTGTTCTTTGTTAGGATGGTGTGAGATTAGGGCTTGACTATAATGGTGTGAATTGAGAGAGATCTAGGATGCAAAAATCCCCCTCTCCTCCCCTTTGCGTGTGTGCCCTGCCCTCTCTTTTATAGTCCAAGGAGGCAGTTACAAAGGGCTTCTGGTTCGACCCATCCGACCTCATACCCTTGGCGTGGGCTATCCCAGGATAACATCCCCACACTTATATAACCAGAACCATCCACATCACTGGCCGATGGTACTTTTCTTTTATAAAATTGTTCCATTGTACTTTCTTCCTATCAATTGAAAGAAAAATGTTAAGAAAATAAAGTAGATTATTTGTATTCGTGTTTGATTACGATTAGGATGAGTAGAATTAATTAGCTTACTTAAGACACCTTGCAAGGTACAAAACAGAAAGAAATGGGAAAAACACTTAACCTTCTATTTTTGCTTGAAGCCTATAAAGTAGATTAGAATGTAACTGAAGAAGAGCTCCTCTAGTTCACCACTTAATTTAGAAAAATAAAACAAGCTCTCAACATAACCCTAGAACCATGAAGTTGGACTCCACGTATCACGATACCAAAGTCTCCACTAGTCCCTAGAGATTAGAGATTCAAGGGCTCAAGGTGATTAGAATTTTGAAGCAAAATAGATCGGATAATTAGATTGGAAATATAGGGATTTTGATTTATGACGAGCCTTACCAGTGAGGCGATGGGCGAGATTGCGAGAAGCAGAAAAGGCGATATGCTCCACTGCTCCTATGCGATGGAAGGGCAAAGGGCGCTGTGCTGCACGAGAAAGTGAAAGAAGCGATATAATCATACAATTGATTGGGATGTTGGCTGCATGACTATTTATCTTATTGTTTCATGGGCTTAATTAGACCAGACTACAGTGGGAGGTGGTGGGTAAGTGGGCTGCAGCCTGCAGGTTGGGATCGATGCTCACTTGACCGATGTTATTAGAAATTTTTACCAGTATCACCTGCTAAAATTGGCTGAAATATAAAGGGGGTTACGTGGGTTGGGCCAGAGGGCATCGATATCACCTGACATCGGCCCAATAATGTAGATCCGCCCCTGTCTAACAACATTTTCATCTCAAAGTCCAACTTCGGTTATATAGTTTACTCCGTGTCTGTGATGGGTTGCATACTTCCATCGATACTATTAGCATGAACATATATCTCTAAGATGACGCTAGTAGCTAAGCGTACCTCTCAAAAAAAAAAAGAAAAGGACAACATGAACATATGTTAATCTCTACGTGAAAGCAAAGGTAGGCAGCAAAAGCTATTCACACACGGAGTAGCACGAATCTTAAAAAAATGGACCGAACAAAACTGATTCCAAATCAGCTAGAAAAATTGGTGACACAATTCTAGCGAAATCGTAAGTAGATTTATAGCCTTCGTCCCAAAAAAATAGGAGATGTAATAGGAAACGTGACCTCAGATTCATTAGGTCACATCAGTAGTATTCATTTTATGGCTACTTAAGAATTAATGGTCAAAGCTCACATACTCCCGATAAAAACTAACAAATATTGATGAATGGAGGAGTATAAGTTTTGACAAAGTTTACACCAACAAAAAAATGGCTCGTGTTACAAAATATTACTATATAACACAAATTGTAATATATAAGTTTTGACAAAGTTTGCATCAACGAAAAAATGACTTGTGTTACAAAATATTACTATATAACACAACTGTAGTACGTAAAGTTTAAGAATGAAAAATGAGAAAAATACGTTTTGACAAAACGTTGATGACTAATGACGTCATCATCCTGGACCCCACCTGCCATAGAGGAGTACTAAAAATCCAGAGGCAAAACGAAGCAGCGGGGCTGCGGGGTCAACCTTTTCGCGGCTTCTCTTGTTTTTCTTTGTTTTTTTTCCCGCGGCGCGATTACGAAAAGAGCTCTTCCCGCCGGCGCCACTTCCCGCCGAGCAAAACACCTCCATAAACCCCTCCTCCCCGCCATTCCCCACCGCGCCCCTCCCCTCACATCGCGCCTCCTCCTTCTCCTCCTCTCTCTCCTCCCCCCCTCCTCCGATGGCGACGCGGCCGCGGTCCTCCCCGTCGTTCTTCGGCGGCCTCCGGGCCCGCGAGCTCAGCGGCGGCAGGGTGCCCCGCGCCTCCGCGGCGCGGCTCCCGTACCTCGCGGACCTCTCCTCCGACCCAGGCGGCCGCGGGAGCGGGGTCATCGCTGTCGAGCACGCCGGCGACCCCGCCATAGCTTTCGCCATCTCCTTCTGCAAGGTGAGTGAGCCTGTCCGCCACGGATTCGTTTTCATGCGTTTTCCGATTTCGACATCGAAAGGGTTAGATTTGATGGGGACTAATCGTTCGATGAACCATCGCCTTTTCTTCAGGCCGAGCAGATCTCTCACCTTCTGGCGGTAGCCGATGAGGACGGGTATGTTGGCCTCTACGACACCCGCCGGCGCCTCCCATCCAGCTCATCGTCCTTGGAGAAATCAGGTTCGATTGGATCTCCCCTCTTCGATCTAGTTTTCGCACTGTTCGATTCAGTTTGTGGATGTCTGGGGCCACACATTTGGTGTCATGTTCGATTCGTTCCAGTCTGAAACCGTGACATTCTCGCAGCTGAAACGAAGATGTTCGATTGGATTGCCCACAACAATGCCATCTTTGATGTGTGCTGGATCAAGGTAACACCGTTTACTTTCAATGCTTGAAACATGTTAGAATTAGTTCTATAAAAGCCAATCCTCACTCACTTATATCATCTTATTTTTGGTGTTGTTTATTTAGGACGGTTCCCAATTACTGACTGCATCAGGCGATCAGACTGTAAGTAATGCAATAAGATCATTTTTCAGAAGTAGAACAAAATTGTTTGTTCTGCATTACAATTCATATTAATGTGGTGGTTTTGCCTTTTGCTCGTGGGTTTGTTTATTCTGTATCAGGTGAAAATATGGTCTGTGGAAAACAAGAAATGCCTTGGTGTTCTGTCAGGGCACACCGGGAGTGTGAAGTCGCTGTCATGCCATTCTTCAAATCCAGGTTGGTGTTATGCTGGGAAAAAAATCTATTCTTCAGATATTTGTGCCTGTAAAATTTGCCAAAAACTTGTATTCAAGAGCTTATTCACTGTGCAGAGCTCATTGTTACTGGATCAAGGGATGGTTCTTTTGCTCTTTGGGATCTAAGACGCGACCCAAAAACCCCTAATGGTCAACGTGAAGCTTGTCTCATGTATGTTGCCTTGGCTGTTGCAATCTAAATTTTCCCTTTCAACTACGGTGATACAGAAATAGCAAATTACTATGTTTTTAACTCAATTTGGAATGTGACAAATGCTAGGTCTTCCCTTGTTGTCAAACAAGCACACAGTCCCACGCAAAGAAACCGAACAAGGTCTAGAGCAAAGGTATTGAATTTGCATGGAATGGTTTTTGCTGGGTATGATCATACATCCTACTATGATCAGCTTGCTGACGCTGGTAATCTTTAGGCGGCTTCGACGAGTATCACATCTGTTCTTTATTTGAAGGATGATATCTCCATTGCTACTTCTGGGGCTGCAGACAAGTATGTCATTCCCCATCCGTTTCATTCTTATAGTTCAAAAGGCATGATATGTTGTCTCTGGTATTACATTTGAATATGAAATCACTTTGAACACAATGTACCTCATTTTTGCGGGTCGATTGCATTTAACTCTGTCCAAACATTAATGTTCCACTTTCAATAATGTCTGCCAGCATTGTGAAGATATGGGACACGCGTAATATTAAAATGTCTCTCTCCAACAGAAGCTCTCAAGCAGCAATGCAACCTTTGGTAAGCAGCTAACAATCACTACATAATATGTTGCTCAGTTTCAAGACTTACTGATCCTTTGTGCAGGAGGGTGTGAAACATGGGATCTCTTGCTTGTCTCAAGACTCATATGGTGCCTATATTGCTGCGTCATGCATGGATAACAGGTATAACCGCATTCAACCACACTGCTGCAGACTTAATGTCATTTGTGAAGGCTGCCTTTGACTTTATAAGCCTTTCAGGATCTATTTGTATAGTGCTCTTCATATGGATAAAGGCCCAATTAAGGCTTACACTGGCAGCAAAATTGAATCTTTCTTTGTCAAGGTCAGTGAGTGAACAAGCTGAGTTGATTTCCATTTTTCAAGCCGCATGCCTGCTTGTTCTTAGGTAGTTTTATCTGCTAGTAGTATGTTTTATAATACCTGATATGTTGGTCAAATGCAGTCTGCTATCAGTCCTGATGGAACTCACATTCTTGGTGGTTCGAGTGATGGCAACGTGTACTTATGGCAGGTAGTTGTTGGATGATGTTGTCATTTCGCACACGCATTAGCTGCTCTTTTACTTTCTATTCATGCCACTACATTTTCACTGACATAGGTGGATCAGCCTGAAAGAGGTCCTATAATTTTGGAAGGCCATGAAGGTGAAACTACTTCAGTTGACTGGTATGTTCTACATACAATTGTAGTTTTTGGTGGAATACGGATTATCAACCATCCAATTTTCAGCTTTGAATACTAATTTTCACAATTTTCAGGTGTGCATCAGAGATTGGGAAGATCGCAACATCATCTGACGATTCCAAGGTAAGTCTAATGTGGTTAACCTTGCAAATTTTGTTCATTCAACTTTCATGAACCTTATGGGAATGGGATCCTTTTCTCTCTTTCTCTTTCTTTTTGCTATTACATACATGTTGCAAACGAACTTAAATGCTTGTCTTATTATGTACAAAGGGGAGTTGCTGGTATTCGTTATTTTTTTAAAGAAAACCACTGATAACAACACTGTATGATGTGTATCAGGTTCGCATATGGAATACTGAGAGAAGGGTGTCCCCAAACACAAGCTCACCAACAGTCATCCGCAAGAGAATAACCGCACCAAACACTGGAAGCCGGTCTGCTAGTCATGAGCTAGCTACTATTTCAAGAGATGTAGGAGTGGCACCCTGCACCAGTGCAGATGGTGAATTGCCAACTGGTTCACGCTCTCCCCTTCAGCCCAGAGTACTGGAGTTTGGCACACCAGAGTCGGCGAAGAAGAGAGCCTTCAGGTTGTTTCAGGAGGATTCCTTGGACATCAGGAAAAGCCCAGAGGCTCAAATGAACAGCCCTTCTTCGGTTCTAAGCCCGCCTCCTTCACTGAAGAGAACAATTCGGGACTACTTTGCTAGTAGTTCATCTTGAACATTTGACACTTGACACATTCTGACAAGCAGACTGTTTCTTGAATTCTGAGCTGTTCCGAGGAGCTTTCTTATGTTGAGGTGAGAAGCTTTTCTTTCTGCCTGAACTTACTCTTCATCCCATTGATGATTGCAGCAACTCATGACTTTTTTTAGAGCAGAATTTCGTAACTCTCTCCTTTTCTCCTTGACAGGACTAAGTATCAGTTCAATTGTAAAGAAGGCTGCAAATTTTGGGAGAAAACCTCGGAGACCTGGAGCTGATGTGGTTATGTTCATGATTTGTCCTTTGGAATGCGGTTGTACATAATAGATTTGCATACAGTCCATCTGTCTGCTGGTCCTATATCATTGTTATTGACTCCAGTTTGACAAAATTAAAAGAAATTTTCCAATTTTTAATAATTCCTCCAGTATGGTTATTAAAGGAGCAAAGATATATTATGCCTTGGTAAAATCTTCTGGTAATGATTGCAAATATCATGTCATGGAACTTAATATTGCGCCTGGCTGCTGGCTTTGTGTTTATGAATTGCCGGCTTGCCAAGTTGCCATGTTGCATGACTACGAGGCCAGACCAGAAGATGAACAAAGATTGATCAGCCAATACATTGATCCGTTGCCAATCATGCAAAGTATTTTGGCAGTGGCTCAGTGCCGGAATTGATAATTGTATTCTGACTAAATTAAATGACTAGAAGTCGCTGTCTTCCAATGTAGGAGTATACGAAACATGGACTAAATAATCCTGTTCTGTTCTAGCCATAGCCTCTCTTGCCCCTCCTGCATGGCGACTGTTTTTTTTTGCATGTTTTCTTGACTGGTTCTTTATTGCTCTCCATACGGTTGACTGGTTGAGAATAGGCATTTTCATTGAGAAAATCTGGATATTATGGGGATGAACTTAGCACGAATGGCACTATATATATAAGCGATGTTTATATCTATTCATATCCATAATTTGATTTTCTGAGAAAAACGGTGAGCACACCAAACATGTCTACGACCTTGGGCTCTTAGCTAACTTGTCATGAAAAAGGAGCTTTCAAGTTTGAATATCAATTTCACTTAACGAAAACTAAATTATTTTCAACGTACGGTAACAAATAGTTCTCGCTCTCGATTTCCACTTTGCCAGATATGAAAAACTCTCACCAAACCCCAGTAAACATGAGTTCATCAAACCGCCCATGCGGCCATGCTAGGACAAAGCTCTTTCGACTCATGCTGTCATGCTCGCACGCGACGCCTCCTCGCTCAGCTGTCACGCGGACACCTCGCATCGCATGCTTGATGGATCAATGCCTCAATGCGTCCCCGTGCGCACATCCGACAGACGCGCCACAGCCAGGCTCCAACGCCGCGCCGTGTCAGCCCTCCTCGCCCGACCGGTGTAACCCATGCAAGCCTTCACCCCCGCCACGTACCCCCCTCCTCCTCCCTACGTGTCACCGCTCTCGCCACCTATATATGCCGACCTGGCTCTCTTCTCCCCTCTCCACTTCACTCGATCACTTCTCTTCTTCCTTGCGTCCCATCTTCCTCCACGGTGTGCCAGCAATGGCGGATCGCGACCGCGCCGGGCAGTACTACCAGCAGCAGCGAGGCCAGGTTGGGGAGACGGTGAAGGGGATTCTGCCGGACAAGGCGCCGTCGGCGTCGCAGGCGCTGACGGTGGCGACGCTGTTCCCGCTGGGGGGATTGCTGCTCGTGCTGTCCGGGCTGGCGCTGGCGGCGTCCGTGGTGGGGCTCGCCGTCGCCACGCCGGTGTTCCTGCTCTTCAGCCCGGTGCTCGTCCCCGCCGCGCTGCTGATCGGGCTGGCCGTCGCCGGCTTCCTCACCTCCGGCGCGCTGGGCCTGGGCGGGCTGTCGTCGCTCACCTGCCTGGCCAACACGGCGCGCCAGGCGTTCCAGCGCACCCCGGACTACGTGGAGCAGGCGCGGCGCAGGATGGCCGAGGCCGCCGCGCACGCCGGCCACAAGACGGCGCAGGCCGGGCACGCCGTCCAGGGCAGGGCCGAGCAGGCCGGCACCGGCGGCGGCGCGGGCGGTGGCGCCGGCACCAAGACCTCCTCGTAAGCACGCGTCGCGTCGCGCGCGCGCGCGCGAGTGGCTCGCGTAGCGTGGGTTTAGCGGCGCGCGGCGTCACGCACGGGCTTGTGCTGCTGCCTGGGTTTCGCTCTCGTAGTCTCGCCCCCGACCGACCGAGTCGCAGTGTCCCCGTCCGTGACCGTGCCTACGTGTCGTGTGATCTTAAGTGTAATGTTGTACCAGCTGCTGCGTACTAGCTAAGATCGATGTTAGTTTTCGATTTAGAGTTGTGAATAATAATAAGCGAGGTCGGGGGAGCAAGCGATCTGGGCGTTTGTGCTTGATTGAGTTGAACATATGTATGCATTCCGTGTTCCTTTGTAAGAAAAAGAATTGGTGAATGAACCCATGTTTCTTTGCTCAAATGTTTACTTAAATGCTATTTTCTCTCTTTAAATTGTAAGATTTATAAATTTTTTTGACACGGTTCATATTTTGACCATTAATTTATTTTAATTACTAATTTATTTTATTTTAGGTTATCAACCACTATAAAATTAACATCTCATACAATAAAAATTAACATCACAAAAAATAAAAAAATTAACATCACATACGAATATTTTAATATAGAATATTCTAATATAGTGAGGTAACATGATAGATGGATATTGTTTAATATAGTGAGGTAACATGATGGATGGGTATTGTTTGTATAATTATCATTAAAAAATTATTAAATTTATTTTTAAGAAAAAGAATGTCAGATATAATTTGAAATGGATTGTTAGTATAATTATTAGGAAAAATGTATCAAGTTTAATTTTTTTAAAAACAACGACGAAAGACGTCTTGACGGATGTAAGTTTTTATAATTATTAATAAAAATTTATCACGCTTCTATAATTATTAATAAAAATTTATCAATTTTAATTTTTTAAACCTAAGTATGTTTTATAATTTATAATTTGAAACGAGGTAGCTACCAGCTGATGATCGTTTTATTATCTCCAAAATGGCTTTCCAGATTAGTACATGTTCTCTCTGAAAACATACCAGCTGATGATCGTTTTATTATCTCCAAAATGGCTTTCCAGATTAGTACATGTTCTCTCTGAAAACAGTTGGAACGTTTTCGCAGCGGATGCAAACGAGTCTTGTCTAATGACACATAAGTAGCCATTTTGTATAGGAAAAAGTACCATCAAACTATTACAAAATTTTAATGTTAGATCATCGAACTTAAAATACGGGTATTCAACACCTTCAACTATCTAGGTTCGGATATCCGGCCTGGTATTACGTTATTCACATGCCACGCTGACGCCCAAGGCTGAGTCAGCACGGTTGTAGCATGTTCGGACATCCGGCCTGGTATTACGCTATTCACATGTCACGCTGGCGCCCTGGGCTGAGTCAACACGGTTGAGTCAGCATTTGCCGTTAAAAAATATCCGTGCCTTTCTCTGTCTCACTCTGTCTTCTCTCTCTCGGTCTCCTACTCTTCCTCTCGAAAGCGGCGGCGCCTGAAGCAGGCTGCTAGCGGCGAACAGATCTACGACGAGAATAAGGAAATCAACGGTGGCCTTGAGAAAATCGACGTTGGCGCGAAGGAAATCGACATTCAGCGCGCAAGGCGGCGAAATTCCAAGGTGGCTGCGGCACACAAGACCGGTGCGGCACTAAAGATTGCGCCAGAATAGTGGATAAGAAGGTCAGATTCCTAGCTCAATAGGTATTTTTGTCTCTAGGTCGTAGATTTAAGTTTAGGTTTTGATTTGTTGGCCTTCTTAAATTTGTAGCCATGGATCCGCTAGATACTCTGACAGTTAGGTTTTATTTCAATGAGGAATTTGTTAGAGATCATAACAAGCTTGAATATGTTGGTATAATTGAGGGTTTGTCATACATTGTAGAGATAAAGGGACATCTAGCAGATCATTGCATAATTGAGTCTGGAGCCTTGCTACACTGGTTGTGTCCTAGAGAAGAACTGGTGTCTGGTTTGAGGGTTTTAGTAGATGACAGTTCGTGTCTTATCATGTAGTTAATGATGGAGCAGTTGATATTTATGTTGAAAATCCATTAGTAATTCAATCAAGTGGCAGTGACTATGAGGATGAGATGGTAGTTGATCATTTGGATGCTCACAGTGATGAGGAATCTAATGAGGACTGTGATGGTCAGATGAAGGTACATGGTACTACAGAGTCCCAAGTAGTTAGAGGAAGCACTGAGATCAGAGAAAATATTGAGAAGATAATTGTGAAGGATAAGGGGAAGGCAGTGGTAGTTGCAGGACAAGCGGCCCAGAATCAATCTGATGACTCCAGTGACAGTGATTATTTTACCAGGAGATGAAAGTTCATCTGAGGAGGATGAGGAAGCCGAAGAGATTCATAGAAATTTTAGGAATTTCAAGAGGTGTACGATGAGAAGACCTAATGACATTGAGAATGATCGAAATTCGACACCTTACACTGATAGTAGTGCAGATGAAGCTACTAGTGATGATTTAAGTGATGGTGGCCAACTGACTGTAAGGAGTAGTCAGTACAGTAGATATAGTAAAAAGACCTAATACATAAATTTGAGCTGGGAATGAAATTTACTGGCAAGGATCAGTTCAAGAAAGCGGTTGTGAAGTATGGCTTGACTGAGAAGAAGTTCATAAAGTTTGTCAAGAATGAGGCAAAGAGAATGATAGCTATCTGTGAGTGGGCCACCTGCCCTTGGAGGTGTTTACTATCAACCAATTCAAGAACAAATAGTTGGTAGATTGCTAGCTTGAACAATGTTTATACATGTCCTCCAAGAAAAGATAACAAATTGGTACTGCAAGCAGGGTAGCTAAAAAGTATGAGAAATTTATCATGGACAATCCAACCTGAAATCTACAAGCAATGAGGACAACAATCCAGAAGGAGATGTTTGCTGATGTTAGTATCTCTAAGTTAAAAAGAACTAAGTCCATTGTGATGCAGAAGGCTTTGGATGCAACCAAAGGCCAGTACCAGTTGTTGTACAGGTACCAGCTTGAGCTTTTGAGAAGTAACCCTCGGAGTATAGGAATTGTTGTAAAGCAACCTAATATGGAGCCACCAGTGTTTTAAAGAATATATATCTGCCTAGATGCACTGAAGAAGGGGTTCATGGTTGGGTGCAGGAAGGTTGTTGGTCTGGATGGGTGTTTCTTCAAAGGAGCAACCAATAAGGAGCTGCTATGTGCATTAGGAAGGGATGCCAATAATCAGATGTACCCAATTGCATGGGCAGTAGTGTTAGTGATATGCCCTAAAGGCAACGTGAAGATGTTGGATATCATGATTAATGTTTATGTATCAATAAATAAAGTGTTATTCAGTTTCATAAAATAGACAACTTATATTGATCAATAAGTATGTGACTTATTTATGAGACTCTTTATGTATGAATCTATTTCTAAATGATCCGTGATCATATACCATATCAATGAAACAAATATGATTTTAAGATTAATAAGTTTATTGATTGATGATCATGTCTTATAGATCATGGTATGAAGATACCAAATCAATAAACATGGATATGTGTTAGAGAACACATTGTTGGATAGACACACTCTCAGACACTATAGAAAATTAATGTGTCATTAGTTGGTCTCAAGTAGTGTTGGTGCAAAGTCTTTTGATCTGAGATCATCATGGATTTCAACATATGTAGTAGCTTACTTAGATACTACTAAACGCTATTCCGTAACTGGGTAGTTATAAAAGTAGTTTTCGGGTCTGCTATGAAACATGTAGTGGAATGTGAATGATCAAGATGGAATTTGCCCCTCCTCTGGGAGAGATACCTCTGGGCCTCTCGAAGTAACGGATTATGAAAGTGCATGGCCATGCCGAGTTGATTGAGGAGTCAATCAATAGAAAGATAATCCAATACGAGATCGAGTGAATGATTAAGCTATTGATAGGATGACACGAGTTTTCCCTATAGCTTAATTGATATCGTGAGGTAAAAGGATTTGTGCACCTATTACAGATTCAGTCGATTTGAACCTCTTGTATACTTTGGTGTCCATACGTTCTACTAGGGGTTGCTGTTGACGGGTCGGCCGAGTTGGAATCGGGTCGAAACCAAGTATACCTGAGCCTACAGAGTCGCACACTTAACGGGAAAGAACATATATTTGAGTTTAACTCGGATACGACTCAATTGGATAGAGATCCAACCGGACAAGGAATCCTGATGGGCCTTTAGGCCCAGTCGACAACCCTATATAAGGAGGCGAGGGATGGAGGGTTCGGGATGCACAATTGACAGCCGGACCAAGCTTCTCACAGAAACCCTCCCACGTTGTTGGTGAGAAATCTTTCCCACGCGTTGGCCTGGGAGATCTACTTAACTCCAGTGCAGGTCCGTCCTTGGCTACCTATGATGAACTAGGCGTGCCAATTGATTTGATCTGCTAACCAATAAGAAATAATAAACAGATACATGCGTTAAGGTTAAAGTTAGATCCTACCGGATCGACTCAGGGAATCAATTTACATACATTGGCTACCCCGAAGCACATTTAAACTAAGTGACTGGGATAGATCGGCTATGCCGAGGCCGTATAAATCACTTAATCTAAATATACATCAGGGTAACAAATATATGTATTTATAACCTAGCCGATGCTGCAGATCCAATATGTATCGGCTATTACTCCGATGTATCTTATAAAAAGATATCAATCTAACCTAAATGCGTTAAACCTAGATCAATCGGCTATTGGCTGATGCCAACATACTGATACTGGCTTAAGGCATTTAATCAGATTGAGATCTTAATATAAGAGGCATCTTTAATATATCTAATAGTAAATAACGTTAAAAGACAATTAAAACAGGTAAGGCCGGCTGAAACTCCGGCACTGTCTCTAATGTTAAACATCCAGCCAAATAGATCTTAACAATTCTAAAAGCGACATAATAGGTCATGATGATGCAACATTAAGTACAAAAAGAAGTATTAGATCTATATGAAACGATGTAAACCCTTCGAGACGGTAGATACAACATATAAACTAGTTTAACATCTAGATCTAGCTCTATCGGCTACTGTCTTCCGAGAGAAACCAGCCGACGGTGAGATAGATCCAGATATTAATCTAGTTTATACACCATATATGATAAATTACGCAGCTTATAACATTAAACCTAGAGTGTCATGACGATGTAAGCACTAGATTTGATGATAAAAACTACTAACGACAAGCATTTACCTTATTCGAGGGTCGAGATCGATGCAGCCCGAAGCGGGATCAAGAACTCGTCTAAAACAAAAGGTTTGGCGATGCGCCGAGATTGTATTGATGTGTGTTTGATTACAAAGAGCCCTCGGGTCTTATTTATACCCAAGAATAATGCTACCCGTGCAAGACACGGTTTCTATCTAATCTACTATTTAAAATACGACAATATCTGAGGGAATAACCCCATGTCGCATTACAAAAGGAATATCTAAACAAAACCCTATTTTACAGATACAATTGCCATTACAGAACTCTATCTATAAATGGTAATATCTTAACGAACATTTGGGAACCGAATCTTCCTTTTATCTTCAAGCTTCTTTATCGGAAACAGTTCCATCTCCTTCTCTGAATCGGAATCGGCTATCGGCTATCCCTATTCGATTCGGCCTCAGACGACTGGTCTTCCAGCCGATTTAATCATGGCCGATGCAGCCTCTGTTTTTTCGTAGATCACTTTCCCGATCCGATTCCACTTTAATTTCAACGATTGAACTTAGGGATTTGGTTACCAAATTTGGTCGTTAACACATGCCCCCCAAGTCTGTGATAAGATAATATCGTGGACTTACCGCTTTTTTTAAATCCCCGCGTGACTTCCGTCCTATTCCGTTTCGGCTAAAAAAACTCTTTAAATACCGCCTTCTCGGCGCCGAAATAAGCCACACTGTCACTTTTATTCCCCAAAACCTAGCCAGAAAAACTCTCGTTCTCCTTTCGGCAATTTCGGCGAACCAAAGCAGAAACCTTCCGGCGATCTCCCTGCAGCAACAATCTTCCTGCGCCAATGGCATCCTCAAGCATCCCTTCCGACACGATCCCCGCGGAATACCCCGAGGTAAGTTTCTTATCGGCTCAAACTCTTCATCTTGCGCAATTTGGTTCTTTCCCTCTTTTTTGATTCCATTATTCCTTCTTGCGCTTTGTAGCACCTATGCCACCAAATTGCAATCCCTAGCCTTCTTCATCCCGACCAGCTGCTGTTAGGGCCGATTGGTAACCTAGACCCAACCGAGTTCATCAACGCTGAAACCAATCGGATCCCCTTTAAGTTCTCTATCCCAAACTTATCCTACTGGACAGGGACCTTGAAATCATGGCCCTCAACGGACAAGTCTTGGCCATCTTGGTATGCTAGGATATCGTCCAGCAAGCAAACCACCTGGGACGAAATAGGAATTGGCCAATGCTTAGCTCTGTCCTTAGCCGATATGTCGAAGGATGAACCACTGCTGTCGGCTGCTAGCTACTTTTGGTCAGACACACTGAACGCGTTTCTCTTTAGGCAAGGGTCGATGATGCCAACTCTTATGGACATAGTCATGCTAATCGGCCTGGACATAACATCAGCAGTTGTCCCTTCTGATCTGAATATCAAGTGTCACCACAACTTTAAAACCAAAAACGTCGACGACTGGAGTGGATTCATATCGATGAACATGAAGGACGGCCCGATCTCTCACAGGGAACATGTGGCCTTCTTAATGATGTGGTTAGAGAAATTCATTTTCTGCGGATCAAGCTGTGGGCCGACCACCAACTGGCAACATGTAGCCGAAGCACTAGTGGAGAAAAAGCAAATCCCCTTGGGAAAATACTTGCTCGGCTACTTGTATCAAATGCTGAGCAACGTGCCGATGAAGCTGGCTTTAAAACAGTCTATCAACACCGGAGGGCCTTGGTGGCTGCTTCAGCTGTGGCTTAACCTGCACACTTACAAAGTTGCCAATCGGCCAAGCCTGTTTGAAGCCGATTTCCCCCTAGCCGAGCCGAAACATCATGATGACGAGGAGATAACCACTCAGCGCTGTATGTCGTATGGAGAAGCTGCTTCTTCTTATTCAGGCTCGAAGCTGTCAGCCGAACACTTCAAAAACTGGTTCAGCAACTTCTACAACGGGTTCTCAGCTGGCTCTATCATTTGGTTTGCTTATGATAAGTTCAACAAGTTTGAACGGCCAGATGATCTTCGGCTAGATGAGATCAATTCCCCAAAGTTTGACAAGCCGAGAGAGATCTTTACCACTGCCATTTCTCCCTTCATCCTGCCGATTGGCATCCATCAAGGACGAAACATTCAAAAGAGCTACGAGTTCTACCACCCGATGGCAGTTGCAAGGCAACTTGGGCTAGGTTAATTGCCGATTGGACTGTACTACTCAGATAAGATCCAAACCAAAGGCATTATCAACGGCAATATCATGATGCTTCGGCTATTAAGCCTTCCAAGCCCTCCTCTCGGCAGTTTCGGGGTTATTGAGCTAGCAGTTTCAAGGACAAGCGCCTTCAGCCGATGGTGGGTAGAATGGAAATCACACATGTTCCACCAATCGGCTTCCATGTATCTTACCACCGTCGACCCTGACATGATTCCATTGGTAACCCATTCTTTCACAGTCCTTTCTCCTTTATATAATATATATGTCTCATTACTCACACCTTTGCCTCTACAGACGACCGATGTTTCTCCTCCATGGGCCAGCCGATCAGGTCGGCCATCAGTTATAGGCCCGGCGTGCTGCCAAGCGGCTGTGGGTTGGCACCATCCATAATCGGCTTTAACGCGCTGAGGGTGTCAACCCTTCTCCATGGTCAAACCCGTGAACCTCTCCGTCGGCAAAAACGAGACAAGCCGTCGGCTACCACTGAACCGGCTACGACGAAGAGAAAGCCTACCAAGAAGCAGAGACCAAGCCCAGCCGATGATCTACCCCCCGTCAACCCGGATGTTGATGTCGCGCTTGACGAAGAGGTTGAGGATGAGGAGATGGAAAAAGCCCTCAATGACGCAGCAGCCGAATCAAGTTCCTCTGATAAATATGCTCGAACTCCGTTAGCCGACGAAACCCCTGTGCAGAGAACACCGAGTCCACCAAAACGCACCGTCCATCCGACGCCAGTAAGTGATTTTCAACACCTTTGGTCTCTTGGCTTCTTTATTCACGCTCGGCTTACTATATCTTTTACATCGACAGAAAAAGAAGCTAGCCACCAAGAAGAAAATGGCTCCTCACCGTTCAGTAAGTTATCTCGACTCTGCATATTTTTTCTTATTAGCTGATCTTTAACCTTGTGCCCTTTTTAGCCTCCTCACACCCCGACGCCTGCCCCCTAGGTATAAAGCGAACACACTCCGTCGGCCGCAGGTGATAGGAATGCTGATGACGAGGCTACGTCGGTCCCAACAGTATTATGACTGTCCTCTTTGCAATCGGCCTTATAATTTTTACCCATGTTATAATTGTCCCTTGTTCTATAGAGCGTAGCCGATCTCTTGGGTTTCGACCTGTCTGAGTTCGTCAACCCAGACGAGGATGCTGGCAAGGCCATGGTGTTGCTCGATGAAGACCTAAAGACCACGTTGGCCGATATCGCTAGTCGGCTGGAGGGCTCACTGGACGCGCTGGTAGCCGATTGCGGTTCCCTCCGTAATCGGTTTGAAGAAATCCAAGCCAGGCTTCCAGACGAGTTAGCCGACACCATCGAGCCAACAACCTTTCTCGAGGCACACTGACACAAGTACGAAAGGGCAAAGCAGCGGATAGCCGTCCGCCGCGAAAACAAATCATTGGCAGACATGATCAAGGTTAATAAAGAAGAGATCAAGGCAGAGAAGGCCAAATTCGACAGTCTGAAGACAGAGCCGATTGCCCAACTTGATCGGCTTCACACGCGTAGGGACGAACTGGTGGCCGAACTTGTCAAGACCGAGACTGAAATCCAGCTCCAAGAAGAACGAGTGGCCGGTCTGCTGAAAGAAATCGAAGATCAACGTGCAAAGATCAAGGCGGCCATGTCCTATTTAACAGATTTGACAAAGGCAGTGAAACCGGTGGCTGGCACTGATGCAGCCAACGCCAAGGCGGTCGAAGAAATCGATGAGATTCGCCGCAAGGCAATATCGGCTATTGCTAACTTCCTGAAGCGTTAAGCCGACTGTAATAGCCAACTAGGGCATTCTTGTAGCTCAAAACTCCGTGCCTTTGGTAATCGGCTTAAACTTCTCTTGTAACCGGCTGGTTGCAACTCAATCCTTGTTTGATGTTATTCATATGTATGCTTGCCGATTACTTCAAACTTACTTGAAGGCTTCAAAATTTTTGAAAAAAACTCGCTCTGTCTTCTTGATATCACATTGTATTGTATATGCCCCCTAATTTTGTTGATGGTGTTTTCAGCATTAACAAAATTATCGGATCAGCCATCTTGTCGCTGTCGGCTAAGCTGAGCCGATGTAGAAAAAGTAGGGGAAAACTTGGCGTAAAAACGTCCTAAAGGCGATGCGTGCGTTACAACGCATCGGCTAACACGAATCGGCACGACCGTAGTCGAATCATGAGTTGATCCATACACTTCGGTAATATTTCTTTAAATATTTGTCTTTCAGAGCCCTCCCAAACACTTCTCCATCCAAACCTTCTAGCATATAAGCTCCTTTAGATACGCATTTGTGGATCTTAAACGGCCCTCCCAATTTGGTGACCATTTGCCGAACTTATTGTCTCTTGATCCGATCAGCAATATCAATTTTTCCAAATGAGTTCGCCCTCTTCGAACGACTTAGGCATAACCTTCTTGTTATAATGGCAGACTACTCGTTCCTTATCTCTTGTTACCTTCTCCAGGGCCCTCATCCGTGACAACACCAAATCCTCTGATTCATCTACCATGAGGTTGTAGTAATCATCGGCTGTAAGCTGATCTTGTAACTGAATTCTTCTAGAGCCAATTATGTTCTCCCATGGCAAGACTGCTTCATGCCCATAGACCAGTTTATATGGAGGGACTTGGATAGATCCGTGGCAAGCCATCCGATAGGCCCAAAGTGATTCGGCTAATCGGCTATGCCATTGCTTGGGATATTCAGAAATCTTCCTCTTTATCAGCTTAATCAAGCTCTTATTTGAAGCTTCTGCTTGCCTGTTGGCCTAAGCATAATACGATAAAGAATTGAGTAACTTGATTCCCATGCCGTCAGCAAACTGAACAAACTCGTCTGATAGGAAGATAGATCCCTGATCTGTTGTTATGGTTTGAGGGACGCCAAATCGGTATATGATATGCTCCTTAACAAACTCGATTACGTCCTTTGCATCAACTTTCTTTAAAGGAATTTCTTCCACCTACTTTGTGAAATAATCTGTTGCCACTAATATAAATTTATGCCCTTTACTTGAGGGTGGATTGATCTGACCGATCATATTAATTCCCCAACCTCTGAACGGCCAAGGCTTTATGATCGGGTTCATAGCCGATGCTGGTGCTCTTTGTATAGCTTCAAATTTCTGACAATCTTGATAGCCCTTGTAGTACTTGAAATAATCCTCCAGCATTGTCGGCCAAAAATACCCTGCCCTTCGAAGTAGCCATTTTATCTTGTGAGCCGATTGATGCGTGCCGCAAATCCCTTCATGCACCTCTCTGAGAGCTACCTTGGCCTGATCGGCACTGAGGCATTTAAGCAACACTCCATCAATCGTCTGATAGTATAAATCTTCATCGAGCAAGACATATCTCAAAGCCTTGTAGCGCAATTTCCTTGAAACCGACTGAGAAGGGTTTTGTAAATAATTGTAGACTTAAAACCTCCAATCATCGGCTGTCATGGCAGCAACTTCTATCTCAACATCTTTTGTTATCGGCCTGTAGCCCAATGCCCCTTGAGCTAAGCCATTGGCTTCTGCATTCTGCTCCCTGGGGATATGCTTCAATGTAACTAGCCGAAAGTTGTCCATCAATTCTCGGCATCGTTGATAATAGACCATCAACACATCATTTTTGTACTCATATTCTCCTGACAACTAGCTGATGACCAACAGTGAATCCCCCATGATCTCGATGGAGTCGGCTTCAACTTCCTTGAGAAGATGCAATCCTTTAAGTACTGCTTCATATTCGGCTTGGTTGTTTGTGACGTGGGGGTTGATTGAAAAGGCAAACTCAAAACTTGCCTCTCTTGGGGATATGATAACCAAGCCGATACCGCATCCACTTGTGCATACCGAGCCATCAAATGTCAAAGTCCAAGCCATGATCTCTACTGAGCCGATGGAGTCATCTCTGTGCTCCACTATAAAATTGGCTATTGCTTGTCCTTTAACTGCCCTGGGCGCCTGATATCTTAAATCAAACTCTGTTAAGGCAAAAATCCATTTTCCAATTCGTCCTTTTAGCACTGGAGCCGACAACATATATTTGACTACATCGACCTTGCATACCACTGAGCATTCATTGGATAACAAATAATGCCTCAGCTTTGTACATGAAAAATACAGGCATAAACATAATTTCTCCACTGGTGAATACCTTGTTTCTGCGTCCAATAGTCAGATAAAAGATGGTCTTTTCCTTCCCTTCAACCTCTTGGATTAGGACTGAGCTGATTGACTTATCATCGGCTGATAGGTATAGCTTGAATGATATCTCTTTTTGTGGAGAAATCAAGATTGGAGGTGAGCTTAAATAATCCTTGATATTATCCAATGTCTTCTGTTGCTCTGCCCCCCAAGTGAACGCTTGATCGGCTTTCAGCCGAAGCAATGGTGTGAATGGCTCCATCTTTTCTGAAAGATTGGCTATGAATCACCTGATGAAGTTGATTTTGCCGATCAAAGACTGTAGTTGCTTCTTGTCCTTCGGAGGCTGTATTGTTTTGATAGCATTGATGCTCCTTGGTGTAACCTCAATCCCTCTCTTATGAACAAGAAACCCTAAAAATTGCCCGGCCGACACGCCGAACGCACACTTTAGTGGATTCATCTTGAGGTCATATTTCCTTGTATGCTCCAACACCTATCTAAGATCGACTATATGATTCTCTGTTTCTCTTGACTTGACAACAACATCGTCAATATAGATTTATACCAGGGAGCCGACCATGTCATGGAAAATATAATTCATGACCCTCTGATAAGTTGTTCCAGCATTCTTCTACCCAAATGTCATGACAACCCATTCATACAAGCCGATTGCTCCTGGGCATCTGAAAGCAGTTTTGTGTATATCTTCTTCGGCCATAAAAATTTGATTGTAACCTGCATTACCATCCATGAAACTTATTATCTTGTGACCGGAAGTAGCATTCACTAGTAAATCGGCTATGGGCATTGGGTACTCGTCCTTAGGGGTAGCCATGTTTAAGTCACTGAAATCGATACACACCCTAAGTTTACCATTCCTTTTCATTACTGAAACAATATTCAAGACCCACTCGGCTTATCGGCAAGGCCGAATGAATCCAACGTCATATAGCCGAGCGATTTGGGCTTTGATTGCATCGTACATATTCGTTTTAAACCTCCTGGGAGGCTGTTTGAATGGCCGATACCCCGGCTTGATAGGCAGCCGATGCACAAAAATAGATGGGTTAAGACCAGACATCTCAAAATACTCCCAAGCAAAACAATCTTTATATTCCTTTAACAAATCAATAAGCTCGGATCTACAACGAGAAGACAAATTTTTACTAATATATGCCGGCCTCGGCCTATCTCCAGAGCTGATATCTATCTCTTCTAGCTCGTCGGCCGACATAAAACCCTGCCCAAGCTTGCCATCGTCGTCGTCCGCGGTGTCCTGGGCGTAGACGCTCGAGCCCTCCACGTTGCCCTCAAAGTAATAATTGAGGCTCTTCGTCTCCAATAGGCTGTATGGCGGAATCGGACACCTTTAGAAAATCGGCTTGCCAGATTTTGCCGGACAGACAATCAATACCATCGATTTCCCAAAGTGGCAAATCAGCGTTAGCAACGCTCACTGACCTGTCAGCTGGCACGACTTCAATCTTGTCGCCTTGCCATTGGATCAGACTTTGATGTATGGTGGAAGGGACACAATAATTTGCGTGAATCCAGTCCCTCCCAAGCAGTAGGCTGTAAGATCCCTTCCCGTCGATGACGAAAATTGTCATGGGCACGGTTTTGCTGCCGACGGTCAGTTCAACATTCAACACGCCCTTGGCCTCCGATGGATTGCCGCCAATGTCTTTGAGCACCATGTTAGTCTTGATTAGGTCTTCGGCTGCATTGCCCAGCTTCCGAAAAGTGGCATAGGGCATGAGGTTGACTGCTGTTCCTCCATCGACTAGCATCTTTGAAATCGGCTTCCCGTTTACGAATCCTTTCACGTACAGTGGTTTAAGGTGCCGATTGTCAGTCCCCTCTGTTTTTTTTAAAACGGCTTGCTCCAGGGAAAAAGCTAGTTTCACAAAGGCGTCTTCGACATTATCTACATCAGCCTCAGCAGCACCGAATTCGGCTGGCAAAATGAAAACCATATTGACCGATGCAGAAGCTTTTCCTTTTCCTTTAGCCACCCTTCTGGCTTGGTCAGCTGCGCTCTCGTCGGCTGGGTTTGCGTCGGCTGAGGCGTTTTTCCTCTTGGGCCTCCACTGTTTCCTGCCCTGCCGACAGCGCTGATGCTGAATCATTTGTTGGACCTCTTCTTCCTGCCCTTCGGTTTTCAGCCTTTGAATTCTTCTTTTTTTGCGTCTTGGTGAATAGGTCGGAAGGGCACCACTGGGGGTTAGCCGATTGCTCGTCATTGGCTGCTTCTTCATCGTATACTTCATTATTGTCTTCGTGATTTTCGAAGAAGTCCTGGTGAATTGGACCGAGCCGATCGTGCACTGACTGTCTGCCGTTGGTTTAGCTGCACGGCCCTGGGGACGAATTGAGTAGGGTTGCGCACTGGTAGGTCCCTATACTCGTCCTCACGATATTCACTGCAGGCCGGGCAGTTGTCTATCGTCGGCAGCTTCTTCCCCGATTCCCAAGAGAATCAAAAAAACTCGCACCGCCAGTGTGGATCGCAGCCGCTGTGATGCCTAATGTATTGGAAACATGTAACCTTGGGCTCCCTGTTGACGAGAAATTTCTCTCACGCGCTGGCCTGGGAGATCTGCTTAACTCCAGTGTAGGTCCTTCTCGGCTGCCTGTGCAGTACTGGGCGTGCCAGTTGATTTGATCTGCTAACCAACAAGAAAAACAAAGACATATGTGTTAAGTGTTAGGTTAGATCCCCACTGGATCGGCTGAGGGAATCCATAAGCATATATATGCTATCCTAAAATATATTTAAGCCAAGCGACTAGAATGGATCGGCTATACCGAGATAGCATCAGCCGCTTAACCGAAATACAGTAAAGGATAATAAATATATGTATTGATAACCTAGCCAATACTGGAAAGCTAACTATGGATCGGCTAGTACTCCGATGATTCTTATGAAAAGATATCATTCTTGAACCAGATGCTTAGCCTGAGAAATCGGCCATCGGCTGTTGATAGCAGGCCGATTTCGGCTTATGATGTCCGACAAGAATGGGATCTAAATATAAGAGGCAGTCCTAATATAAATCTAGCAATAAATATACTAAAATAAATATATTAGGGCACATAAGGCCGGCTGAAACCCCGACACTGTCTCTAAACATATAAATCTAACCGAACAGATCGTTGGAAGTTCTAAAAACGACTTAATAGTTCAATGTTGATGCAACATTAAGTATAAAAAGAACAACCTGATCTGTTATAGCTGATTTATACCTCTCGAGATGGTGGATACCGTGTATAAACCAGTTCAACCTTTAGATCTAGCCCTATCGGCTGCGGGTTCTTGATAGAACTGGCCGATGGCAGGATAGATCTAAACATTGCTCCAGTTTATATGCGATATATGATAAATAGCGTAGTATAAACCCTTGAATCTAATGTGTCATTACGATGGAAGCACTAGAATCAACAGAACATACCACTAATGACAAACATTTACCTGGATTTGGGGATCGAAACGATGCAGCCCGTAGCCAAATCAATTGCTCGTCTGAAGAAAAGGTTTGGCGATGTGCCGAAAGTTGTTTGATTGATTGATTGTATGTCTTTTACAGGGGGTCTCGGGTCCTATTTATACCCAAGATAACGTTATCTGTACAAACCATGGACTCTATCTAAACTACTATTTAAAATACGACGATATCCCGGAAAGGACCCACGCCGCATTACAATAAACAGTCTAAACAAACTCCTAACTTACAGATACAATTGCCGTTACAGGACTCTATCCATAGATGGCAATATCTTTTAGCGCACAAACTGATAACCGAATCTTCCATTTATCTTCAAACATCTGCACCAAAAATGGTTTTATCTTCTCTGAACCTAGAATCGGCTATCGGCCGCTCTTGTCCGATTCAACCTTAGCCAACTAGCTTCACAGCCGATCGCTTCTCAGCCGATGCGGCCTCTGTTTCTCCGTCAGACCAGCCGATCCGATTCTGCTTCATCCTTGCCAGGACTTAGGGATTCAATTACCAAATTTAGGTGTTAACACTCCCTCCCATAAGGCCTGTCGCATAGGGCTTCTTCCCCCTGCCAGAACCACTGATGGAAACGGCGTCGGCTGTCCATGCGGATCGGCCGTCGGTCAGCCGATTGGGCAGCTAGACGCACCATGTTGATTGGCGCGGCTTGGTCTTAGTCGGGCTCTTTTCTGCCTTGACCCCCTTGAGAGTTTTAGCTAAGTTGTATGCCATTCTGTTCTGTCGATCAGCTCGCCTGGGGCCGGCTTGAACCATGTTGACCGAGAAGGGGTTTCCATCCACTTTCATCGGCCGAGGTGAACCGACAAACTTGAGCTTCCCGGTCTCGATTGCTGACTGGATTTGCTGCCTGAAAACTTTGTAGTCGTTAGTGCTATGGGAGGTGGAGTTGTGCCACTTGCAGTACTTCTTTTTTTTGAGTTCTTCAGCCAATGTGATCGTGTGGTTGGGAGGAAGCTGAATCTGTTTCTCCTTCAGCAATAAATCAAAGATCCTATTGGCCTTGGTAATGTCAAAGTCGTACTTCTCTTCCTTAGCCATTTTAAGTAGCCATTGGCAGACGATGGCTTTCTTGTTTTTGGTCCATTCGGTTCCGCAACCTCTGCGTCATCGTCGCTGGTGTCGGAGTCGGTTTCGATGATGACGTGAGAAATCTTCTTGACGGCCTTCCTCGATTCTTGAAATCTTTGCTCATGGGCCATCACCTTCTGCGCCAGATGCGCTAAACTATCGAAGTCCTGAGCCGAAAACCTTTCACGGATTGGTGCAAGAAGACCATGAAAAACCAGATCGGCTAACTGAGAGTCGGACAACACTAGGTTGTAGCATCGGTTCCTCATCTCTCTGAACCTTTGAATGTAGTCCTGGACCGATTCTTCATGCTTCTGCCTAATGCTTGTCAGGTCCGACAATTTCATCTCGTGATTGCCGGTGAAGAAATAACTGCGAAATTGCTTCTCGAGTTCGGCCCACTGGATAGAGTTATAGGGCAATGAAGAAAACCAAGTGAAGGCCGATCCCGATAGCGAGAGTGGGAATAAAACGAACCCTCAGGGCGTCTGTAGCCGATGCCTCTCCGGACTGCGCCAGGAATCGACTGACGTGCTCGTATGTTGAAGTATTGTCCTGCCCCGAGAATTTGAAGAAGTCTGAGACCTTGTACCGTTGGGCAATGGTACCCTCTCAAAGTGCTCTGGGTATGGATACCGATACCTGTTCCCAGAATCTTTTGGCTTAAGGCCGAATTGATCGCGCATAATGTCGGCAATCAAATTGGGCCCAAGTCTTGTTGTCTTGAACCTGTTGCATCGGCTCGTACTGATCATACTGCATGGGTGCTTGCCGATACTGAGGTGGCGTTTGAGGCCGATAATGCTGGTCTTGATGGCCTGCCTGGTACTGATACTGAAGTGGGTTGCTAGAGGGAGGCGTGGATTCGTCGGCGGTGTCGGCGGATCCGGGAAGAGCGTCGGCCACCAACATTGTCTTGTGCCCCTTGAACGAGATTGGCAACCGGCTCTTGTTGCTGATTGAAGTTGAACATACCAGCTAGCTGCTCCTGGGAAGGAGGTTGTTGCCGGTTCAGAACGATGGGCGGTGGTCTTGAAGCCGATGCGGCTGTAGTCGGCTGATTGAGGACTCCTCCTGGTGGCCCTGGCTGTATCGGAGGTGGGATCGGCCGGTTCTGAGTTGCCAAGACCCTGTAATTGGGGAACTGGCCATCTGTGAAGTAGGTTGGCCTCCGCTGCAGCTGATTGTCAATCTTGGAATCGACCACGGTGAGAATCATGTTATTCAGAGTGTTGACCAAGATGCCACTTTGATTGACGAGTGCATGATGCATAGCCGAATCGATCCGGTCTTGCAAAGTATGCAGTTCTGAATCGTCTTGTTCTTGCTTCGGCTCCTCCATCTTGCGTTTTCCTTTTGTATCGTCTGAGGAGGACGCCTTAAAGTCGTCTATGCTGAATTTGTACTTCTGGTGGACGGCCCCAGACCTGGTTTGGGCAAAAGATTGCAGATAGTTGGCCTGCAGTTCCTCCATCATCTTCTTGTAGTCAGCCAATTGCTCAGCCGACAATTGTTCCATCTTAACAGGAATCATGTTTCCTCGCTGATCTCGGGGCTTTTGACGTTAACCATCACGTCGACTTTGTTACCCGAGTCAATTGGTCCCACCGGGCGTGCCAAGAAGCGTGTTGATGTGAAATCTTCCCCACGCGCTGGCCTGGAAGATCTGCTTAACTCCAGTGCAGGTCCGTCCTTGGCTACGTGTGATGAACTAGGCGTGCCAATTGGTTTGATCTGCTAACCAATAAGAAATAATAAATAGATACATGTGTTAAGGTTAAAGTTAGATTCTACCGGATCGGCTCAGGGAATCAATTTACATATATTGGCTACCCCAAAGCACATTTAAACTAAGTGGCTGGGATAGATCGGCTATGCCGAGGCAGTATAAATCACTTAATCTAAATATACATCACGGTAACAAATATATGTATTTATAACCTAGTCGATGCTGCAGATCTAATGTGTATAGGCTATTACTCCGATGTATCTTATGAAAAGATAGCAATCTAACCTAAATGCGTTAAACCTAGATCAATCGGCTATCGGCTGATGCTAACAGACTGATACTGGCTTTAGGCATTTAACCAGATTGAGATCTTAATATAAGAGGCAGCTTTAATATATCTAATAGTAAATAACGTTAAAAGACAATTAAAACAGGTAAGGCCGACTAAAACTCCGGCACTGTCTCTAATGATAAACATCCAGCTGAATAGATCTTAGCAATTCTAAAAGCGACTTAATAGGTCATGATGATGCAGGATTAAGTACAAAAAGAAGTATTAGATCTATATAAACCGATGTAAACCCTTCAAGACGGTGGATATATCATATAAACTAGTTTAACATCTAGATCTAGCTCTATCGGCTACTGTCTCCCGAGAGAAACCAGCCGACGGTGAGATAGATCCATATATTAATCTAGTTTATACACTGTATATGATAAATTGCGTAGCTTATAATATTAAACCTAGAGTGTCATGACGATGTAAGCACTAGATTTGATGATACAAACTACTAACGACAAGCATTTACCTTATTCGGGGGTCGAGATAGATGCAGCCCGAAGCGGGATCAAGAACTCGTCTAAAAGAAAAGGTTTGGTGATGCGCCGAGATTGTATTGATGTGTGTTTGATTACAAAGAGCCCTCGGATCTTATTTATTCCCAAGAATAACGCTACCCGTGCAAGACACAGTTTCTATCTAATCTACTATTTAAAATACGACAATATCTCAGGGAACAGCCCCATGTCGCATTACAAAAGGAATATCTAAACAAAACCTTATTTTACAGATACAATTGTTGTTACAGGACTCTATCCATAGATGTCAATATCTTAACGAACATTTGGGAACCAAATCTTCCTTTTATCTTCAAGCTTCTTTATCGAAAACAGTTCCATCTCCTTCTCTGAATCGGAATCGGCTATCGGCTATCCCTATCCGATTCGGCCTCAGCCGACTGGTCTTCCAGCCGATTTAATCACGGCCGATGCAGCCTCTGTTTCTCCGTAGATCACTTTCCCGATCCGATTCCACTTTAATTTCAACAATTGAACTTAGGGATTTGGTTACCAAATTTGTTCGTTAACACACGTCCGAGCCAAAAACCCTAGCCGTGCATTGTGTGCTAGCACACGGATGTTCGGAGTTCTCTCCCTGGATGTGTGGATACTGGTAGAGACATCATTACATTGCGATGTTCTTCGGTGACATTGAATCTCGTCGAGATTCAATTAGCCGAATTCAATTCGACGATTTGGGTCGGGGTTGGCAGGTCTGAGGGCCGGGCGGAGCGACTCGACGCCATCGGCATCATCAACCAAACACGCTAGGGTCGGCGGGTCGGGCGATACGTTCCTAGGGTCGGCTGAAGCGTTCCCGAGGTCAGCAAGGTTTTCCCGGGGTCGGTTGGAATGTTCGTGGGGTCGGCAAGACTTCTCTAAGGTCAGCTAGCATCAGTTTGACTGTTTCTGCTGCACTGCACGTCAACTGGTAACGATCTATGGACCCTTAGTTGCAAGCTTTCCTGAATTATGTGGGTAGAAAATTTTGATTTATGCTATCGTAGCCTCCGCGTTCTCCTTCAAGTAGTTGAGAGGGAGACAAAGGAATCATGGGACTGGTTCTGTGATGTGTTGTGCAGGGACATAGAAGTTGGAGATGGGTCTGACTGGGTATTCATCTCTGATCAGCAAAAGGTGAGTATGTGACTATAATTTGTACATCTTTTCTTCCTTCATTTATAGATGCAGTATGTGACTATGTTGAGGTTTTTCAGGGAGTTCTGGCTCCTGTTGAAAAATGGGCAACCTTTGCTGAGCACAGGAATTGTGCAAGGCACATTGTCGGTGATATGGGCCCGGGGGTATGTCGCGGGCGTGGCATTTAAGAAAAAGGAAGGTGCACCTGTCCATCAAGGAGCGCCAAAGTTATGCCCTGAAAGGCTAGGCAAGTGTCGGCCACGGGCGGCCACGTGGCCGCCCCTGAAGGGGCTGGCTCGGAGGCTGCCCGGAGGCCATCATACTTCCAAACGGCGGGGTCCGGGATCTCCCAGACCACTGATCGGAGGGGTCCGGGATCGCCCGGACCCTCATCCTGCATCCCGCACCTCCCAGAGAGAGGGGCGAACCCAACCGCCAACCAACTCATTTCATGCTCAAATAGGGGAAAGCTGAGCGCCTGCCCCGCCGCATTCAATGCGATGTGAAGCGCGGCTGTCAGTTGCTCCTATCATCACCCCTTTTTGCGTATTACAAGGCAAAAGGGGGGCTAAAAGTTCTTGACTAAGACCGTGGTATGGCCGCGCACGCCCCCCTCACGCCCTGTCTAGTCGCATTTAATGCACTGGGCGGCTGCGTGGGAGAGAGAGTGCGAGCGCAGGGAGCACGGTGCCTACACCTCCCTATGGAATGGGCCGCCGACCGGTGGGACCCATCGGAGGGGGTAGGCAAAACATCATCACGTCAGCAGCATGGCAGCCACGACGGTCGCTCTTTTTCCGCCTTCTATGACGCGGCAAACAGGGAGGAGTAGGAATGGAATGGCTTCTCCGATAAGACAAGGCAAAAACCACTCCCTCACGTGGAGTGAAGTAGAGAAAGGGTAGGACTGCTGTGGTATTCCCTTACGCTATGAAAGGAGACCCAAGTCCTTCATAAAAGGGGTTCCGATCCGAGAAAAGGGGTTCACGTTCTGAAAAACAGGCTAAGTCCCCTTGACTAGCCTGCAGAAATCTCCTATCCATCACAAAGTCTAAGGGAGAGGGACACTCTCATTGTTCTTGGCAACCTCCCCCATATACTACATACACACAGGAGTAGGGTATTACACTGCGCTGGTGGCTCGAACCTGTATAAATTCCCGCCTCATCTGCATTATTTCATCTTTTCTACGAGTTTGAGCCAGGATACATCGCTCCCCGTGCCGAACCAAAAAGGGGGTCCCCAGGATCCCTGCGTGTCGACCTACAACATCGACAGCTGGCGCGCTAGGTAGGGGGAGCGTGCTGTGTTTTGGTTTAAAGTCCCGTTTTCCATCCATTTTTTGGCGGGAATCCTTTCTCCCCATCTCAGCCATGGTCCACGGCCGCGCCCTGCGCTCCTTGTCAGGCTCGCTCGCTACGCGCGAGCGTGGCCAGGCCGACGAGGCGGCAGAAGAAGTCGATCCGGGCAGGCACAGCCCCAACTTCCGCCACCTTCGCTCGAGGGGGGAGGGACCCTTGTCTCCCTCACCACCGTTGGTGGCGACGGTGGCAGCTGCACCCGCGCCGTCCCCTCTGCCCCCCGCTGAAGCAGCGGTTGGAGGCGGAGGGGCCCGTGCATCCTACAGGGCCGACAACGCTCCTGTGGGACACAGACCATGCCCTAGCGGGCGTACCGGCGAGCCTCGCCGAGGCGACGTCCATCGCCGCCTGGAGTTTGGCACTCCTGAGGGTGCCCTGCAGGCGGCAGAAGCTCTTTTGCGCCACCCTCCAGCCACCCCAGGCGAGGGGTCCAACGCCAAAAGATGGCTTGACGACGTGGCGACCTCGCTTCCTCCAGCCACCAACCACGCGGCTCGCACGTCGCGGTAAGCTCTTCCTCTCGGCGACGGGCCCGAAGGGCAGCAGCAGCCGCGAGGGTGGAGGAGAACCTCTCGGCGGCGGTCCAACCGGAGCCGCCCCGGGACCTGCTTTACGCAGGGCGCGACGCCCGCCTCCGCATCGAGCAGCGCCGAGACGAGCGCCGTTTAGGGCGGGTGCCGGACTGCGCCTCCTCGTCGGGAGGCGCCACCTCACGGCGAGCGGCCACAGCGGCCCCGCCGTAGATGGAGCCCCATGGCGGACGGCGAGCGGCCGTAATGGCCCAGCCACAAGCGGGGAGCTCCGCGATGCCCAACGAGGCCCCGCAGCCACTGTCGTCCCCTCTGACTGGCAATGGCTGCCAGGCCTTTGTTACCGACCTCCGTAACATGTGCTGGCCTAACAAGTTTAGGCCGGCCCTTACGGAGAAGTACGACGGCTCGGTTAACCCCACCGAGTTCCTCCGGATCTACACCACGGCCATTGAGGCCGCCGGAGGAGACGAGCGTGTCATGGCCAACTTCTTCCCCATGGCGCTCAAAGGCCGGGCCCGTTCTGGGCGATGAACTTGCTGGCCGGTCGGTCCACCTCTTGGGACGACTGTGCCGCCGCTTACCTCCAACTTCCAGGGTACATACCCGCGCCCGGGAGTGGAGGCAGACCTTCACATGGTCCGACAAGGGGAGGACGAGTCCCTACGCAAATACATTCAGCGTTTTTGCCAGGTACGCAACACCATACCTTTCATCGCCGACCATGCAGTGATCTTCGCCTTCCGGAGTGGCGTATGCCACGACGTCATGTTGGAGAAGATCGAATCCAAGGCCCCCCGGACCACCACGGAGCTCTTCGAGCTCGCAGACCAGTGGCCCGCAAGGAGGAGGCCCAGGTTTGGAATCCTAGGAACCCTACCCCAGCCCCCACCGGCGCTGCCCCCTCCGCGTCCCGTGAAGAGCGGCGTGAGCGGCGACGGAAGCGTCGGCCATCGCGTGGTGGCAAGGAGGGCCACGTCCTCGCCACCGATGGAGCCGAGAAGCCCTCGCGGAAGGGCATGCCCACGGGTAACCGCAGGCGGTCCCGGACCCTCGCCCCGTGGCGGGCCGGAGACAAATGGTGCATGGTGCACCAAACCTCCCACCACAACCTCTCTGACTGAGTGCCGTTCGGTCAAAAATCTGGCCGAGCGAGTGCGAAGTATGAGCAGGGAGCGGAGGGAGAACGAGAAGGAGATCCGCCGCAGGGCGGGGGGCACCGGCGGAGCGCCCGAGCAACCGGCGAGAGGAGGCCAGGGATACGGCCCCCGCCGGGAACGACGACGACGACCTGGGCTACCAAGATCCCCAGCACGTCGTCGCCACCATTGACGGCGGCGCGGGCGCCCAAATGTCACGCCGGAGCTTCAAGTCCATGAGACGCGAGCTCCTCACAGCCGTGCCGTCTCACGAGGCGGCCCGGAGGTCGCGCTGGGCGGAGGTGCCCATCACCTTTGACCAGACCGACCACCCAGGAAGTGTTGCACGTAGCGGCCATTTGGCCCTCGTGACCTCCCCCACCATCTGCAACGTCAAGGTCGCCCGAATCTTAATTGACGGAGGTGCGGCCCTCAACGTGCTATTCCCGAAGGCCTTTGAGGCAATCAAGGCCTCGGGAATGGTGCTCGGGCCTTCTCACCCCATCATTGGGGTGACGCCCGAAAAAGGTGTGGCCCCTCGGGCAGATCGCTCTGTCGGTCACCTTCGGGGCCCCCACTAATTTCCGCACCGAGCGGATCGGCTTCGATGTGGCGGATCTCAATCTGCCCTACAACGCCGTGCTTGGGAGGCCGGCGTTGGTGAAGTTCATGATGGCTACATATTACGCCTACCGCCAGCTCAAGATGCCGGGCCCCGGAGGCCCCATCACCGTCCACGCTGACGTTAAAACCGCGCTGGACTGTGCGGAGGCGCGCGTGGACGACATTGCAGCGATCGACCGCGTCGAACCCGAGGAACCCCAAGGGGAGTCATCGGGTTCCCGGGCCCCGAAGCAACATATCACCTCTGCTGACGAGGTGGTGATTAAGTCCATCCGTTTGGGCGACGACCCGTCCAAGACCGCCAACATTGGTGGCGGCTTGGACCCCAAATAGGAAGACACGCTCGTCTCCTTCCTGCGGGCGAATACCGACGTGTTTGCTTGGAGGCCGTCGGATATGCCCGGGGTCCCCAGGGAGGTGATCGAGCACCGACTCGCAGTACGGCCGGACGCACGCCCGGTCTGGCAAAAGGTGAGGCGACAGGCCCCGGAGCGGCAGGCGTTCATCCGCGAAGAGGTGGCACGGCTCCAGGAGGCCGGCTTCATCCGGGAGGTGCTGCACCCGGAGTGGTTGGCGAACCCGGTGGTCGTCCCAAAGGCCAACCACAAGCTGCGCATGTGCATTGACTACACCGACCTCAACAAGGCATGTCCCAAAGACCCCTATCCTCTACCCCGAATAGACCAGATAGTCGACTCCACCGTGGGGTGCGACCTTTTATGCTTCCTAGATGCGTACTCTGGCTATCATCAATTTCGCATGGCTGTAGAGGATGAGGAGAAAACTTTATTTATCACTCCTGTGGGTACTTTTTGCTACATGTCTATGCCCTTTGGTTTAAAAAATGCCATGTCCACCTTTCAACGTGGTATCCGCATCACGTTGAAGGACCAAATAGGACGCAATGTTGAGGCATATGTCGATGATCTCGTAATCAAATCTCGGGACCAAAGAACTTTGCTCCTGGATTTGGCCGAGACATTCAATAACCTCCGGTCCTCCCGCATGAAACTGAACCCAGAAAAATGCGTGTTTGGGGTACCGGCAGGCAAGCTATTAGGATTCTTGGTCTCTGCCCGAGGCATCGAGGCCAACCCCACTAAAATAAAGGCAATAGAGGAAATGCGCCCCCCTCGAAAGCTCAAGGACGTGCAGAGGCTCACTGGTTGTGTGGCCGCCTTGAGTCGCTTCATATCCAGGTTAGGAGAGCGGGCGCTTCCTTTATTCAAATTGTTAAAACGAACCGGCCCCTTCACTTGGACGGACGAGGCGGAGAAAGCCTTGGGCGAGCTCAAGCGCTACCTCTCCTCGCCGCCCGTACTGGTGGCTCCTCGGGAAGGGGAGCCCCTCCTTTTGTATTTGGCGGCGACCCCCCAAGTGATTAGTGCGGCCCTGGTTGTGGAGCGCGACGACGAGCTAGTCCCTCAGTCGCCCCCAGCCCTGTCAAAACCGGAGGCAGGAGACCTCGGAACGGAGTTGGCCGAGGAAGTGCCCGAACCCGGAGGTGGCCCTTGGCCCCCTGGGCTTCAGGGAGCCGCCCGGCCCCCTAGTCTGGGAGCGCCCGAAGCCCCCTCCACCCAGAGTGGCCATGACGGCCCCAGTGGAGGCGACGGCCCGGAGGCCCCGGACACCGAGATGACCCGCCCCGAAGCACCCGTGGCAGGAAGCCCCGGAATGAAGTTGGCCGAGGAAGCGCCCAAGCCGGAGGTGGCCCTTCGCCCCCGGCCTCGGGAGCCGCCGGCCCCTAGCCCGGAGCTCCCGAAGCCCCCTCCACCGAGTGGCCTTGAGGGCCCCGGAGGAGGCGATGGCTCTGAGGCCCTGGACACCGAGGTAACCCGCCCGTGTGTACCCGAACTAGCCGCCCTAGCAAGGTAGCCAAGGCCCGCACCAAGGGGCAGCGGCTGGTCTACTTTGTCAGCGAGACACTACGGGAAGCAAAGACACGTTACCCGCAGGCCCAGAAAATGCTATACGCTCTACTTATAGCCTCCAGGAAGTTGCGTCATTATTTCCAGGCGCACCGGGTAACGGTGGTCACGTCCTACCCTCTCGGACAAATCCTGCGTAACCGAGAGGGCACGGGACGGGTAGTCAAATGGGCCATCGAGTTGTCGGAATTCGACCTGCACTTCGAAGCCCGGCACACAATCAAGAGCCAAGCTTTGGCTGATTTCGTAGCGGAATGGACACCAACGGCCGGAAGCGATCCACCCCCGGGGGAACCCGAGAGCGTGGAGGATCGCGGTCAAGGAACCACGCACTGGGTGATGAACTTTGATGGTTCACTCACCTTGCACGGAGCCGGAGCAGGCATGGTGCTAACTTCCCCAACGGGCGACGTGCTTTGGTACATCGTCCGGATCGATTTCTGAGCAACCAACAACATGGCCGAATATGAGGGGCTTCTGGCGGGGTTACGAGCAGCAGCAGGCGTGGGCATCCGTCGTCTGCTGGTCCTTGGGGATTCCCAACTGGTGGTAAACCAGGTCTCCAAGGAATACCAATGCACCGACCCTCAAATGGAGGCCTATGTCAAGGAAGTACGGCGTATGGAGCACCATTTCGATGGCCTCGAGCTACGCCACATTCCTAGAAGAGACAACTCCCTGGCGGACGAGCTATCAAGGATCGCGTCCGCGCGAGCCCCAGCCCTGCCAGGTGCCTTTGAGGAAAGTCTCATAGAGCCGTCGGCGCGCCCTGAACCGCCCCGGAGGCAGGAATCGGCCGGTCCCGAAGCCCCGGACTCGGCGGGCCAGCCGCAGCCTGGCCCCGCTGAGACCGACATCACGCGCCAGATGGCTTGGATTTCGGAAATCCGGGCGTACCTAGAAGATGCGTCATTGCCCGAGCAACGTGAGGAAGGCGAACTCATCGCCCGGACCTCCAAGAGGTACGCGTTGGTAGAAGAGACACTCTACCGACGTGGTGCCAACGGAGTGCTCATGAAATGCATTGCTCGGGAACAGGGTCTCGAGCTCCTTGCCGAGATCCATGAAGGTGAATGCGGCGCACATTCAGCCTCCCGAACCTTGGTGGAAAAAGCATTCCGTCTGGGATTCTATTGGCCCACTGCGCTGGAGGATGCAACAGACCTCGTGCGGTGGTGCCGAGCATGTAAATTCCACGCCAGGCAGACGCACCTGCCGGCCCAGGCACTTCAAACCATCCCGCTCTCATGGCCATTTGCGGTCTGGGGGCTGGACATCCTGGGCCTGTTCAAGCAGGCGCGGGACGGGTGCAAGTTCCTGTATGTCGCCATCGACAAGTTCACCAAGTGGCCGGAGGCCTATCCAGTCAGCGTCATCGACAAACATTCAGCTGTGCGGTTCATGAGAGGCATCACGGCAAGGTTCGGGGTCCCCAACAGGCTCATCACCGATAACGGCACCCAGTTCACGAGTGAGCTGTTCGGCGAGTATTGCGACGACATAGGCATCAAGCTCTGTTTCGCCTCGCCCGCCCACCCCCAAAGCAACGGTCAGGCCGAGCGTGCAAACGCAGAAATATTAAAAGGCCTCAAGACCAAGACCTACAACGTGCTCAAAAAACATGGGGACTCGTGGACTGACGAGCTGCCCGCGGTCCTTTGGGCCAATCGGACAACCCCGAGCCGCGCCACCGGGGAAACACCTTTCTTCTTGGTGTACGGAGCCGAGGCCGTCCTGCCCTCTGAGCTCACCTTGGGATCGCCCCGAGCCACATTATACACTGAAGCGGATCAAGAGCAGAGGCGTCGAGACGACCTGGATTACCTGGAGGAGAGGCGGCACCGGGCAACGCTTCGCGCGGCCCGCTACCAACAGAGCCTCCGCCGCTACCATCAAAGCAAAGTCAGCCCCCGAGCGCTACAAGTCAATGATCTGGTCCTGCGCCGTGTTCAAACACACACAGGGCTAAGCAAGCTGTCCCCGATGTGGGAGGGGCCATACAATGTTATCGGCACCCCGCGTCCGAGAGTAGTTCGCCTAGCCACAGAGGACGGCACTCCGTTGCCGAACCCGTGGAATATTTCCCACCTACGCAGGTTCTATCCATAAGCCGCATGGTGTGCTGAGACATGCATAGAAGTTCATCCACTGCCCCCAGTGGCATGAGCAACGCGTTTGTTATTACATTTCATGTGTTTCCCTTGCAAATACCTGTTGCAGTGTGTTTTCCCCCCATGTGCTCGAGCATGTGCTCTGGATGCGGCTTTCCAATAAGCTCCTCAGCCTTGCCCGCCTTAGCCTGAGAGCCCTAAGGGTGTCGAGGGTGCAGCGACGATGCTGCATACTACCACGCACAGGGCGATCAACGCCCAGGGGTTCGGGTGCGAACGACACACGCTGTCCCGGCCCCCGTTGCCGCTACCCTCGCTGGCCTTTTTATGCCTTCGCTCCTACCCGGAACCCCGTCAAAGGCACCAGCCAACGGCCAGTGCATGCTGCCCAAAACCGGAACAGCCCCCCAGCGGCATGGGACAAATCACGGGGGAAAACAACACTATCGCATTATCACAGTGACTAAGTCTTAAGCTACTAATTGCAGGGAAGCTAACATACAGGGGCTCGGGCCAACCAACCGTCACTACGTGCGTGCTAAGTTGGCCGGGGGCTCCCAACATACACATACATGAATCATCAAAAGCAGCCACGATGAGCTGTCGCAGTGCAAGTAAAGGCAAGTTCGCTAACTTTATAAACAATGCATAAATATCTTTTTACATAAGTACAGATACAAGCCGAGGCAAGAGGGCCCTAAGTGGCCGGTGGGTCGCTGGGAGCTTCCACCGGGGAGTCTACGTCCGGCGAGTCCTCGCGGAGGGCGAGCTGGAAGGCCGCCGGGGTGCCGTCGAAGCCCATCATGATGGAGTCGACGGCGTCTTGGACGCGACGGCGGGCGGCCTCCTCGGTGCCTTCGGGGAAGTCCTCGGTGGGGATGTAGGGGTCGAAGTTGGGGTCGCGGGCTTGGTAGCTCGCCAGGATGAGGGACGCGACCTTGCGGGATAAGTCATACGATGACTCCTTCGCCACGTCGTCGACCTCCTCCGGCACCCTCTGTATCCCCGCGGCCAGATCGTCGATGTATGTGGCCAATCCCCCCAAAGTAGGGATGCTGGGCAGGGTACGGTTCACCCCCACCCCGCGAGCCGCCTCCCGAAGGCGCCCGACGGACGAGGCCAGGCCCTGGATTCCCAGGCGCAAGACGCGCTCTAGCTCCGTGACTCGACGGCGTGCCTCCTCCAGTTCTGGCCCTGGCCCCCGCAGCTGCGCCTGCGCGTCCATGACCACCTGCTCCCGGGTGGCCAGCTCCTGCTCCCAGCGCTCCAGCTCGTCCTGCCGGCGGCCCGAGGCGGCGGCGAGCAGCTGCTCGCGGTCCCACACGCCCTTCAGGCACCGGGAGGCCTCCTCCTGGGCCTCCACCACCGCCGCCTCTCGACCCCCCACGGTGACCTCGCGCTCGGCGACGGCCTTCTCCTGGGCCAGCACATTGGCCTCCCGCACGGCGGAGTCTTCTTCGGCCCTAGCGACGGCGGCCTCCCGGCTCTCAACCGCCCGCCACGCCGCCTCAAGGGCCCTCTCCCGCTCTGCCAGGCCGGCCTCGCGGGCCTGGAGGTCAGCATCGACGCCGGCAGCGGCGGCCTCAGCATCGCAAAGGGTGCGCTCGCGCTCGTCGAGGCCCTGGGCGCGCTCCCTGAGGTCACGGAGGAACTGCCCGGCGGTGGTGCGCACCCTCTCCTCGGCGGCGGTGGCAACCTGCTCGCGGAGGTCGGCGGCGTGCCACTCAGCAACGGTGTCTTCAAACACCTGACTGAGCTCCTCCTGGCGCCACTCGATCTCCGCCAGGTCCCGCCTGCGGATGAGGCCCTCCGCTCTCGCCGTGGCCGCCAGCTCCTGACGGCCCTCCTCGACCTCGGCCTCCTGTCGCGCCACCTCGACCTCCCTAGTGGCCAAGGCCTGCACTTGGGCCTGAAGCCCCTCCAGGGAGATGGCGTTGGCCGCCTCCAGCGCCCTAGCGATGACCTCCCTCGCCCGCTCCTACGACCGGACGAGGGGCTCCGTATCCCAAGTGGCCACGAACCCGAACCGGCGCCCCGGACTTGGAGTCGGAGCCCGGCCGGATCGGCCGCCTACGCCGGCCGAGCCACCGAAGATCCCCCGCGGCCAGCGCTGCCCGCTTCTTGCCTTGGGGGCTCGCAGCCGGCCTGCACCGGCAGGATTAATGGCAGCCGGCGGGGAGATGGCGCCGCCGAGTGTGGCGCGGGCGAGGGATGCTGTGGCGGCGACGATGGTTGCCGCGGAGGGGACCCCTGAGGTTGCTCTCCGCCACCCTCCGCTGCCCCCTCTGCGCCGGCGCCGCCCACGGCTTGTCCTTCATGGGCGACCAGCGCTCCAGCCACTAGGTGGGCCCCCTCCCCGGATCTCGCCGGATCCGGGACCTTGGGGGCTCGGGCGCCCCGGACCTCTCCTGTGCGCCCTCCCCCGAGCCCGAGGCAGAACCGCCCTTGGGGATAACCCTCGGGCGAAAATGTCTGTGCTCGCGGCTGAAAACAAACAAAATCGCAACAAAAAATAAAAAAACAGAGACAAAAGTGCAAGACCCTGATAGGCATTCACACATCAGCGAGGCATACCTACGGGCGGGGTTGAAGTCCCAGGAGATCCCGAGATAGCCCGCTTCTTCTTCGCGGGGCGGCCCGGAGGACTCGCCGGGCTCTCACCCGCCGCATCCCCTGACGCTGGAGTCCCGCGGACAGACCGCGCCGCCGGTGTGCTCACCGGGGATGCGCCCTGGGCCTCCACCGCTGCCGGCACACTCACTGGGGACGCACCCCGGGCCTCCCCCGCCGTCGTTGTCGCCGCCATTGTGGCCGGCCTGGCCCTCGGCGTAGTGGCCCCCGGGAATGGGCCCGCCGCCCGTGAGCCCCCTGGCTTGCAGGGGGGCGCTGCGCGCTCCGCTCTGCCGCCTCGTGGTGGAGAAGGGGGAGGAAGGGGGTCCTTCTCTGGCCTCTTCCTCTTCCCTTTGGGATCCGGGACCCCCGGATCGCCTCGGCCCGGACCCCGGCGGCTCAACCGCCCAATCGGGATGTGGTCGTCGGGGTCGTCGTCGTCGCCTCCGCCTCCGCCCCTCGGTGCAGCCCCCGGTGCAGCCGCCGGTGCGGCCAACGATGAGCCCACGCCGTCGCCCACCACCTGCAGCAGGTGTAGGATCTCCGGGCGCGCGGAGTCCTGACACAGCGGCACCAACCCGGGAGGGAGCTGCGCCAAGTCCATCTCCGTGATGCCGAGGCAGCGGCAGACCAGGGTCCAGAGGTCCCTCTCGTCCCAGTCGAAGACGGCACCCGCGAAGGTCTGCATGTCGTCGTTGGGGCCCGTGTACATGTAGGCGGGGCGCGGCCTCTCCTGCAATGGCGCTATGCGCCTCATCGAGAAATCGCGGAAGACCGCGTGGCCGGACAGCCCCCCGCCGAAGGTAGCGATCCGGTCCAAGACCCCGTCCGGCTCCCTCCCGACTCGTGGGCGCGCCCCGGTTCCTGCGGTTCACCGGGATCCCCGTCGCAGGGAGAGGCGGGGTGGTCGCCTGCCGGTGTAGAACCGAATGCCCTCCGTTCTCCCACCGAACGAGGGTGGATGTCGATGAAGGGAGTTCCGACCCTGTCGCCCGCGGCTGGATCGCCACGTACCCCACCACGCCGGGAGCCACCGCATACCCGAAGAACTGCGGAAGAGGTGAAGAGAAGGCCTCACCCCCACGAACATCTCGCAGGTGTGGGTGAACACGGCGAGGTAGAAGACGACGTTGGGGGTGAGGTGGTGCAGTCGGAGGTCGTAGAACTCCAGGACGTCGAGGAAGAAGCGGGAGAAGGGCGGCACCAGCCCGACCATGGCGAAGGAGGCGAAGAACACCATCCTGTGGGGAGGCCGCTCCTCCGGGATGTCGCCGTCGCTGCGCGTGCCGTTCGACAAGAATTTGTTGAAGAGGCTGCGAGCCTCCGCAGTGCGCACCAAGGACTTGGGGAGCACACTCCCCGGCTCCAGAGGTGAATCGCGGCCCATTGCGAAGGTGGAAGAAAGGAAGCGGAAGGAGCAGGAGGGACTAGGTAGACGAAGGGCGAATGGCGATGAGAGGAGATGGCAGTGAAAAGCGTAGAAACCAGTCCCCTTCCATGCGGATCTGGTTTTATAAGCTGCCACCGCCCCCTCGGATTCTACGGCATTAAATTCGCCCCACTACCGCATGAAGCGCCCCCTCATCTCCGCGCCCTTTCATCTCCGCGCCCTTTCATCTCCGCGCCCTTTCGATTTTCGCATCCCCTTGGATTCCCGCGCCGTTTGGATTTCGTGCCGCCTGTGGCTCCGCGCCTGCTAGGCGCACTACGCAGGACGGAGAGAGCTAGGCGGTTTGAATGGGCCCCCATGCGCGTGGCCCAGACCACCTCGCCCCCCGTCCAAGGAAGGGCTTAGCCAGGTGCGACATCAGTCGTCACGTATCGGCCGCCTGCCATAGCGAAAACGCCCAAATACCCGGGCCCACACGCTCAAGGAAATGGCGTCAACCGCACCCGAGCCTGACTTGGCCCTGGTCAACGCCGGGGGCTACTGTCGGTGATATGGGCCCGGGGGTATGTCGCGGGCGTGACATTTAAGAAAAAGGAAGGTGCCCCTGTCCATCAAGGAGCGCCAAAGTTATGCCCTGAAAGGCTAGGCAAGTCTCGGCCACGGGCGGCCACGTGGCCGCCCGAAGGGGCTGACCGGAGGCTGCCCGAGGCCATCATACTTCCAAACGGCGGGTCCGGATCTCCTGCCCCTGATCGGAGGGGCGGGATCGCCCGGACCCTCATCCTCCATCCCGCACCTCCCAGAGAGAGGGGCGAACCCAACCACCAACCAACTCATTTAATGCTCAAATAGGGGAAAGCTGAGCGCCTGCCCCGCCGCATTCAATGCGATGTGAGGCGCGGCTGTCAGTTTCTCCCATCATCACCCCTTTTTGCCTATTACAACGCAAAAGGGGGGCTAAAAGTTCTTGACTAAGACCGTGGTATGGCCACGCACCCGCTCCGCGCACGCCCCCCTCACGCCCTGTCCAGTCGCATTTAATGCACTGGGCGGCTGCGTGGGAGAGAGAGTGCGAGCGCAGGGAGCACGGTGCCTACACCTCCCTATGGAATGGGCCGCCGACCGTGGGACCCATCGAAGGGGGTAGGCAAAACATCATCACGTCAGCAGCATGGCAGCCACGACAGCCGCTCTTTTTCCGTCTTCTATGACGCGGCAAACAGGGAGGAGTAGGAATGGAATGGCTTCTCCGATAAGACAAGGCAAAAACCACTCTCTCACGTGGAGTGAAGTAGAGAAAGGGTACGACTGCTGTGGTGTTCCCTTACGCTATGAAAGGAGACCCAAGTCCTTCATAAAAGGGGTTCCGATCCGAGAAAAGGGGTTCACGTTCTGAAAAATAGGCTAAGTCCCCTTGACTAGCCTGCAGAAATCTCCCATCCATCACAAAGTCTAAGGGAGAGGAACACTCTCATTGTTCTTGGCAACCTTCCCCATATACTACATACACACAGGAGTAGGGTATTACACCGCGCTGGTGGCCCAAACCTGTATAAATTCCCGCCTCATCTTTATTATTTCATCTTTTCTACGAGTTTGAGCCAGGATACATCGCTCCCCGTGCCGAACCAAAAAGGGGGTCCCCAGGATCCCTGCGTGTCGACCTACGACATCGACACACATATATGCCAACTGAAGGAAGAGGTTCAAGAACAAGGAATGGCAAAAATTGTTTTGGAATTGTGCTAAGGCTTCTTCTCCTAGTCTATTCAACCTCAACAAGGCAAAATTGGCACATGTAACAAGTGAAGGTGCCCAAGCACTAATGAATACTAATCCATGCCACTGGAGTAGTGCTTGGTTTAGGTTAGGATCTTGTTATGATAGTATAGATAATAACATGTGTGAATCATTCAATAAATGGATCATTGAGGCTAGGTTTTTTCCAATCATAACAATGCTAGAGGCAATTAGAAGGAAGGTCATGGTGAGGATCCAGGAAAACATAATCATGGCTGAGAGGTGGACTGGTGTTATATGTCCAAACATTTTGAAAAAATTGAATGCAAATATAACAATGTTAGGTTTTTGCCATGCAATTGCAAATGGGGATGGCAAGTTTGAGGTCACCCATTTGAATAACAAATTCATAGTGGATATTGATAGGATGGAGTGCTCGTACAGGTATTGGCAGCTAGCAGGATTGCCCTGTTGTTAACGACCAAATTTGGTAAGCAAATTATCAGGTTTGGATATAAAGCCGAAGCAGATTTGGAGAGAATTGAGTCCTTCCAAAGACAAAGTGCGCGCCAAGTACTAACCAAGTCGGCCAAGGAGTTCGTCGGCTGGTGATCGAATCGACTAAGGTGACTGTCAGCTAATACCGAATCGGACTAGGATAGCCGATGCAGCCGATTCCGATAAGGACAGTTGGTGGACCAATCCTAAGGAAAAGATGTTGGAATTAGCTTTGGAATCGGTTAAAGTGCTTCATGAGGATTGCCATACATGGATAGAGTCCAGGAGAAACAATTGTATCTGTTAATTATGATATTTTAAGTAATTTCCTTATAGATAATGTCGGTGAAAGTTTGTTTTAGGCATATTTGCAATTCAAATTGTAATAGAGATAGGAATCGTGTCCGTTACGGGCTTATCTTGTATCTGGGTATAAATACGACCCAGGACCATGTAAATTATCAATAATCAGATCAATACAACTTTCAGTGCATCACCACCTTTTCCTTTTAGTTAATTTCGACAAGTTCTTGCTTTGTGTTGGGCTGCATCGGGTTTCGATCTCCGACAAGAGGCAAATCTTGTTTCAAGCGGCTTGCGCTCTCGGGATTAGTGCTTCCATCATCATGATATTCTAATCTTGTTTTCGTAATCTGCTGAGTTACACTATGCATTATATAACCTAGACAATTATCGTCATCTAATTTCAGTCAGCTTGTATCTATTGCTAGATAACAGCCGACGAGATTAGATGTCAAGGTTGGCTTAGATTATATAATGTATCTACCATCTCGAAAGGCTTTTGTCGGCATGTTTAGGTTTTATATTTTTATTTATGCTTAATGCTGCATCGGTTGGGTCCGATCTATTAAGTAATATTTAGAACTATAAAGATCTATCTTGCTTACAATTTCTATTAGAGATAGTATCAGGGTTTCAGTCGATCTTATCTGATTTAACCTATCTTGTTTGTTCTATATCTAGATCTGATCATACTAAATATGTTAACCTTGTTATCAATCTCTTAAAAAACTTTAACACTTTATTGCTGCTTGTTTAATGTATTTAGTTTATTATGATATCTGAGTATAGAGCAGTATCGGAGTACTAGCTGATACATGTTAGATTAATCTCTTCGGCTATGCTGTAAACAAGTATAATCTTTGTCTTACAGTATTTTTAGATCTAAGTAATTTATACTGTCTCGGTGCACTACCGATCTATCCCAGTCACTTGGTTTAAATGTGTTTTAAGACTTGGATTGCATTCTGTTAACATCTACAGCCGATCGGACGAATCTAGTTGTTGCCGATGCAATGCATGTTGCATCGGCACAATGTCAAACGATACGTCATCGGCCACCAGCCGATCGGCTATCGATCTAACATTGTTTTCTCTTTTTAGTTTCTTGTTGGTTGCAGGAACAAACAACCTAGCACGCCTATGAACCTCAAGTAACAGATTTGGACCTGCACTAGAGTAAAGCCAATCTCTCAGGCCAGTACGTGGGAAATTTTCTCATCAACACCTGTGCTCATGCAATTTCTAGCATTTACTTTAGCAGCATGAACCTTGAAGCCTACATAGCACAATGTTATCATGTGTGAATTCAAGAAGACTTATTCATTTTGTTTGATTCCATTGGAGGGTGCTAGCTGCTGGCCAGAGAGTAATAAACCATGCTTTAAAGCTCCTGGTTATGTAAAAATGTCTGGTAGACCCAAAAAAAAGGAGAAGGGAGCCCACTGAAGGACCAAAGGCTACAAGAATATCAAAAGTGGGAACTGTGATCAGATGTAGGCAATATAAAGCAATAGGCCACAACAGCTCAACTTGTGCCAAGAAAAACGGTCAGGGTACTTCTGCAGGAGTGGCTGAATCTTCTGGAAATGCTAGTGCATGTGCTCCATCAAGACAAGCCAGGTCATCTTCAAAAGAGAGCACCAGGGCCGCCAAGAGGAGCATATCATCCACTGACTTGTCCAAACATAGTACATCATCAATGGCAAATGTAAGGAGTGCAAATTATTTTTACTTCTTTACTTCACTTTACATGTTCATAATTGTTTTATCATCTTTTTAGGAGAACTTGGTCAAGGCCACGGCCACTGCAAATATTCATGTCCAAGGACCAGCCCAAGTGAAGTTGAATGCAAATGTGCCAATGTCCCAAGCAGGATCAAGTGTGACAATCAACATTTCTTCTGGGAAAGTTTTTGCTAAGGTTAGTGCCCATGAGCCCAAGAGACAGAAGCTACCAGTGAGGAGGAAAGCAGATGGCTATAGCAGCAGCACAAACTTGCTACTTATGAAGGGCCCTGGAGACAACTAGGAGGCTGCAGAGTCCCAATGTGTTGTGTCCTCAATAGCTTAAGTAATGTTGTACGTAATGCTTAAACTTCTATGTTGTGTCAGTTTGTGAACCCTTCAACTTTCTATTTGTGTCCTTGCTAATGTAATTTTGGTTTGAACTACCTATTTCTGTATGGTCAATTTGTTGTTACAATGAAGAAGGCAAGTTATGACTTTCTGCCATCAAACCTGGAATGTGGCTTAATGTTGCAATTGTATCATAACAGAGGAATAGAACAAAAATGACATGACATTTTCCAATTTTTCCATTGCAATAGCACATCAATTCCTGATTCCATACAAAGCACAAGTTATATTACCATACCATAGCCAATTACATCACCCTAAACCTTTCCAAACACTACATTACTACATTTTAATCTACCACATTGCCAGAACTACTATAGCAAATGCAAGCAACCACTTCAGCACATTGACTTGTTTCTCCAATCGTGCTAGTCTGCCTCTCAACTCGGTATTTGCCACCCATGTGTCCACTTCTTCTATTGGCCAAACCCCATGAGCTGCAGTATCACCCGCCCGGCTTGATAGCAACTGGTTCTCCCTCCTTAGCTCTCTAACCGCATCGCGCAAGTTCACAAGCAACTCCTGCACGAATGACGCCGGCAATGGATCCACCCATATCCAAAAATCACATCCTCCAGTGCCGACCTACAGGAAAGGGGGTACAAGGAGACATGAAAACAGGGTATCCAACAAATCTAACAACACCAACATTGGCACACTTCAATCGAACAACAAATCTCACCCTTCCATTGGCACACTTCATGAACCGCCGCCCTGGATTATCATCGCTCCATGACATAAGACGCACAGCCTTTCTCCCGAACTTGCAGAGCACCGATGGCCAATACTCCAGGGGCCCTTCCCGATAGGGGATGGGAGCCAAGTTGGTAGTCAGCATGGCACCGCGCGCCCGCGTCCTCCCGCTGCTAGAGGCCACCGAGATCGCCATGGCTGCCGCCCGACTTCAAGACTTAACCCTAGCATCGCCGCTTTCAAGAGGGAGAGTGGGAGACCAAGAGAGAGAATACGGCGTGAGAGAGTGAGAGGCGCGGGTGTTATAATGGAAAATGCTGACTCAACCGTGCTGACTTAGCCCTCGGCGCCGGCGTGGCATGGGACTAGCGCAAAACCGGAAGGGTTGTCCGAAGCTACACAATTTTGATAGTTGGGGGTGTCGGATACCCGGTTTTCTAGTTCAATGGTCAACATTAAACTTTCGCAATAGCTCGATGGTCAATTATGGACTTCTTCCTTTTGTTTAGGACACATGGCCGCCTGCTCGTCACGTGGTCGTCAGTGAGGTGTCTTTGGTTAGGCCACGTCGGCTTGCTTGTGGGGAGTCGTGAGTGCTGGTCATTTCTTCATATTTGTGAGTGTTGATCGTTTCTTCATATTTTACATGACGTAATAATAGGAAAAACTTCCATTTATATACCCCGAACAACCACGATGCACGTAGCCATAGCCACAGTTGTTGGTGGTTCAAGCAGCTCCGAATACTCTAGTGGTTACCATATATCCTGGAAGAAAGCATAGAACTTAAGTCCTTTCTTCATCCGAAATACTTGGCTTCCCTACGTGTGTCACGTGTTCAACACAAATCTTAAAACATGCAACACTATTGAAGAAATGATCTTTGTTCCACTTGTCAAAATCCACAATAGTCTTGGTTCTAATAGGAACTGAGACTAAAAAAACGTTTTTAGTCTCGGTTAAAAAAGACAACAGATCTCTAGGATCTTAGTCCCAATTGGTGTTAATCTTTAGTCCCGGTTAGATTCCTGTTAGAATCTGTCAGGGTGCTAGAGATCTTTAGTCCGGTTGGTAACACCAACCAGGACTAAAGATCCTATCTTTTGTCTCGGTTGATGTTACCAATCGGGACTAAAGATCCAAATGGTCTTTACTCACTTTGTATCGATAAATTATATTCACTTTACATCCGGTTCAGTATTCACTTTACAAAAGGAGAATTGAAATAAGTTTCACTTTATGCTAGATAGTGCTATATTATCGAGGGAAAACAATGAAAAATATAAGTGAAACTTATGATACTTAGGCTGTGTTTAGGAGGAGGGGTGGGAAACCCCTCCTCTTTGGCAAGTAAAATGAAGCATATATTAACACATGATTAATTAAGTATTAGCTAAAAGATTTTAAAAATGATTATTATGTTTTTCAAAGCAACTTTTATATAGAATTTTTTTCAAAAATACAAATCATATCAGTTTGGGAAGCATGCGCGTGAAAAACAAGAAATGCGAAGGTTTGCAGGAAGAACGGAGGATTAATCTTCTTGGTGAGGTCAACCGGGTATGTGTCTCGGTTGATATCCAGAGAAGTCGTGATACTAATATTGTAGGGTAAGATCTTTTGATCTGAAGCCGGATCGGTGTGTCACTCTCTGCCACATTTGTTTATCCTGTCGTAGAACCTTCCATGCCATAGCCTTTGCATATTTCAGCTTCAGAGTCCGTCGTGTCGAGTTTGTGTCCTGGTCGAGGTCTTGTTGCTGGTTAGATCGTGTTAGAGTCCAGTTCATGTGTTTTCCCCCTTTATTTCTATCAAACACTAGCCGTCGTGTTGAGTTTGTGCGCGTGTAACAAGTTTTTCCATGCATTGTTCCCATTTTGTCCTCTAATTCGGAGTTGGTTTTTAAAACAGCCATAACTTTCGCATACGACTCCGATTGAGACGTTTCATATGTGAGAATCGATCATAAAATTTTTTATGATCCGTTCGTCCTTCGCTTTGCTCGGTTTGGCGATTTTATTTTTCCCAAAACTACTCGAAGATTACCTTTTGAACCCAAGCTTTTTGTCAATTCGAGCACGTTTTCGAATTTTCCACGGCCACGTCTTTCACTTGTTTAGACTCAAATTTTATGTGGTTACCTCTCCTTTGCTCCTAAGTGAAAAAAATATAAAAAAAGAAAAAGAAAAAGTCAAATTTTTCAAAAAAAAGACAACAAGCAAAAAAAGAAAAAAAATAGAGGGGCAAAAGAGGAACAATATCGAGGAGCACATAGAGAGTTGCAATGTCTAGGATTAACTATATTTAATTAAATTTTAATGCATACTTATTATTGTTTTATACACATATATATATATATATATGCATATTGCATATATGTGTATGTATAAACAAGTAGCAAGCTAGTAGTAAGAGAAAAAAAATTTAAAAAAGAAAAATCTTTAGTCCCGATTGGTAACACAAAGATGGCGAAGCCAGCCACGTGGCGTCGTCATCTTTAGTTCCGGTTGGTGTTGACCAACCGGAACTAAAAATGGATCTTTAGTCCCGATTATTTCAACCGGGACTAAAGATAGACATCTTTAGTCTCGTTTTCATGGCCTCAATTTAAAACCCGAGATTAAAGTGAGTTACAAACCGGGACTAAAGAGGGTTTCCCGTCGGTGTAATCTCCATACCTCTCCATCTTACGCTAACTCTTTCTCTCTTTTCTCTTCGATTCGATCTCCGTTCTTGTCCTCACTGCTTTGCATGGTGGCAAACTCACATATTCCTAGTTTGGTCTCAAGACTCAAGTCCAAGATTAGAGGAATGCCAAGCCACATATCTCGGATTGTATTTGATTTGATTGTGAAATTGACCTTGTGCAGACATGATTCTGAATAAGAGATCAGCGTTTAGATCTACATACTATCGAAGGATGACAAGCAGAAACCAATTGACTTAGGGCCCGTTTGGTAGAGCTCCTGATTCTATGATTCTTTGATTCTAGATTCTGATTTTTCTGAATCAAATTCTGGAGAGAATCAGAATCGATATAATAAAGTAATAATTAGAATAATATTTTAGGTGATTTTCAGATGATTCTTGGGAGAAACTAGTTCCAGATGATTCTGGGAAGAAACTGCTTTTTAGGTGATTCTCACTCCCTATGTAAAACTGCTGAATCACTTGAAGTGATTCTTCTCAGAATCAGTTGCAAAATAACCCGTTTGACAGAGATTCTACTAATTATGTTGAGAATTAGGGAGAAGAATCCCTACCAAACGGGGCCTTATTCAATCTGGTGAAAATGGAATGCATATTTTTTTTTAACGAAACGCGCAAGGTAGTACATGTTTCATTGATATAACAAAAAAATTACAAGACTACAATCCCGAGAGGACTTAGGTAGAAAAAAATGAAAAAAATTCGTCCGGTTGGATTGAGACATCAACACAAGCAAATGTTCAAACTCGAGCCTTCACAACAACCCTAATGAAACCAAACTCATCCCACGCGACCGACAAAACAAAACTATACGACCCCATCAAACCAAACGTCGAAAGGCTTATAACAAAGCTCCAAAAAAATACATATATCAACCATGCAGAATTTTTAGCATTTTTAATTTTATTTTTTAAAAGATTTGCAAAAATAATTTGTGGTTTGAAAATATTGCAAAACTAGTCGTCTCTCGCCATCCGGGAGGGCGAGATTTAAAAATCGCCCTCCCAAAGGGCGTTTTTGACGTGGCGGACGACGTTGGCCGCCGTCTGTCGCGCACATGTAATTTTGCATTTTACCCCCTTCCCGTCCTTACAAAGGACGTTTTTTCACTGTTCATCAATGTTCGTTGTAAGGGCGTTTTTTCACTGTTCATCAATGTTCGTTGTACTGTTCATCACTGTTCACTGCACTGTTCACTATTCATTGTTTATCACTGTTCACTGCACAGTGAAAAAACGCCCTTTGTAAGGGCGGGAAGGGGGCAAAATGCAAAATTACACGCGCGCGGCAGACGGCGGCCAACGGTCGTCCGCCACGTCAGAAAAAACGCTCTCTGGGATGGCGATTTTTAAATCTCGTCCTCTAAAAAAAAGAGAGACGACTAATTTTGCAATATTTTCAAACCATAAATTATTTTTTAATTTTTTAAAAAATAAAATTAAAAATGCTAAAAATTCCAATTCCAACCATGCATGGTCATCAACATCAAGAAGACGCCATATATCGAGAAGAGGCCGGTTTGGCACTTTCATGAGGAACTCTACAGCCGCGGCCCGCGGGCTTGATGACGACCTGGCAGGGAGAGAATCGGCTCGATGGTCTCGCTGCCGCATTGACCTCCCTGGCCGGAGTAGCCGCCGGAATCAAGTCGACAGAGCAGGGGTGAAGACAACAGTGGAAAGGAGACACACATGAAGAGTTTAGCCTGAGTTGGTGAGGAACACAGGTTGCTTGTTTTAAGATATGTGTTGGACACGTGTCATGTAGAGAAGCAAAGTCCTTCGGATCTAGGAAGGACTTTTAAGTCATGTGTAATTTTTTTCATAAATTCTTGGTCCAATTAGCTCTAGGAATGATGATTGAGAAGTTGAAGTATATATTTTTGTCCATTTCTCATTTTTTAAGATAATAAAACATTTATTAGACAATGAAATAAAAATATCCGACATCTGCGATAAAATACACACAAACCATAAAAAAAGACATCGTGAATATATCAGGTTGTCTTCCAGCATTTTGCACAACTATATTGACATGTATATTAGTCGAACTTGATTAGTCGCATACTAATTGACACGGTATTTAACTCTAGTGATTAATACTTGACACAACATTTAACTATATTGCTACATACAGTGTCTTCCGCAATACTTGACCTACACTTCTGTTGTTGCAAGCTAGCATACCCAAAACCCAAACTAGATATAGTAGGATGAGGTTCTGCTCATACCAACTGCTTGCCTTTGGTCGATTCTGACATGTAAGTGTTAACGTCTAAATTTGGTAACCGAACTCCTAAGTTCTAGCGAGGTTAAAACAGAATCGGATCGGCTGACGGAGAAGCAGAGGCTGCGTCGGCTATGCTCAAATCGGCTGAGTAACGATCGGTTACGGGGTCAATCGATTGAGGTTGGATCGGATGAGGATAGCCAATAGCCGATGCTGAGTCAGAGGAGAAGATAAAACCGTTTTCGATGAAAGCACTTGGAGATAAAATGAAGGATTCGGTTATCAGTTTGCGCGTTAAAAGATATTGCCATCTATGGATAGAGTCCTGTAACGGCAATTATATCTGTAAATTAGGAATTTGTTTAAACTGTTTATTGTAATGCGGCGTGGGTCCTTCCCGGGATATCGTCGTATTTTAAATAGGAGTTTAGATAGAGTCCAGGATCCATACAGATAATATTATTCTTGGGTATAAATAGGACCGAGACCCCTTGTAAAAATATAACAATCAATCAAACAACTTTCGACGCATCGCCAAACCTTTTCTTCAGACGAACAATTGATTTGGCTCCGGGCTGCATCGTTTCGATCCCCAAATCCAGGTAAATGCTTGTCATTAGTGGTATGTTCTACTGATTCTAATGTTTCCATCGTAATGACACAATAGATTCAGGGGTTTATACTGCGCTATTTACCATATATTGCATATAAACTGGAGCAATGTTTAGATCTATCCTGCCATCGGCCAGTTCTATCATGAACCCGCAGCCGATATGTCTAGATCTAAAGGTTGAACTAGTTTATATGCGGTATCCACCGTCTCGAGAGGTATAAATCAGCTACAATAGATCAGGTTGTTTTTTTATACTTAATGCTGCATCAACATTGAACTATTAAGTCATTTTTAGAACTTCCAATGATCTGTTCGGTTAGATTTATATGTTTAGAGACAGTGCCGGGGTTTCAGCCGGCCTTACCTACCCTGATATATTTTTAGCATATTTATTACTAGATTTATGTTAGGACTGTCTCTTATATTAAGATCTCATTCTTGTCGGACATCATAAGCCGAAATCGGCCTACTAGCAGCAGCCGACGGCCGATTTTCTAGGCTAAGCATCTGGTTCAAGAATGATATCTTTCCATAAGAATCATCGGAGTACTAGCCGATCTACAGTTAGCTTTCCAGTATCGGCTAGGTTATCAATACATATATTTATTATCCTTTACTATATTTGGGTTAAGCGGCTGATGCTGTCTCGGTATAGCCGATCCATTCCACTCACTTGGCTTAAATATATTTTAGGATAACATATATATGCTCATGGATTTCCTCAGCCGATCCAGTGGGATCTAACCTAACACTTAACGCATATATCTTGTTTTTCTTGTTGGTTAACAGATCAAACCAACTGGCACACCCTGTACTACACAGGCAGCCAAGAAGGACCTGCACTGGAGCTAAGCATATCTCCCAGGCCAGCGCGTGAGAGAAATTTCTCGTCAACACGCTTTTTGGCACGCCCGGTGGGACTTTCTTTGTCAACTCGGCTAGGACGCATCGACGCAGCCGACAAGATGGTTGACTCCAAGAGCCCCAATGTTTCTCAGGACAACATCGTGCCTGTGAAGATGGAGCAACTATCGGCTGAGCAGCAAGCCGATTACAAGAAGATGGTGGAAGAGCTCCAGGCCAACTACTTATAATCATTCACCCAGACAAGATCCGGGGCTGTACATCAAAAGTACAAGTTCAGCATAGACGAGCGCAAGGCATCCTCCTCCAGTGGATCAAAGGGCAAACAAAAGGTGGAGGAGTGTAGACCCCCGTTTTTGAGGACGGGAATCATTCGTGTTCATAGTACCTTATCCCTGGATCAAGTAATTTGGTACCCACGAATACAGTTCTGAATTACCAGGTGCAAAGTGCACGAATAGTCTTACAACGAAATTATTACAATAATAGGCCCGAAGGCAATATCCAATACATATAGGACCTACCAGTCCGGATACATCCAAAACAAATTAGATAAGATAGCGAGACGGAAGGCGGCGGATGCCGATTGCCACGGCAACGGCGGGGACTAAGACTGTTGCGCTCCATTGTCTTCATTCCTCCTAGTAGTATGTGTACGGGTCTTCCTCATTTCCTTCATCCGGAGGTTTGTGCGTATAGCAAGGGTGAGTACCCAACGTACTCAGCAAGCCAACACGGAATGATGCACATGATAGGGTCATTCAAAGGATGGCTGAGGTTCTTTTGCGTAAAGCCAATTTTCACAAATCATTTCACAATCCTAACATCTAGCCAAGTCAAATTTTAGTTTCAGATTATATTAAGTCGGCGATAGTTCTGTCCACCATCCATTGTGATCCCAAGGATAGCTTCCCGCCTCCGATTCGTCATGGATTTCGGGGGGTGTCTTCCCCCTTCTCCCAGATAGAGAAGTTGATTTCCCAGCACGTAAAATCATTATGCAATCCCACCCATCATTTTAAGATTTATGAGTCTAGCCACGGGAAACACTTGTCACGTCGCTCATTAACCGCGAGCACGGCTATTCGAATAGATTGATTAACTCACACTGCAGTGGATGTACACTTTACCCGTACTCCGCAACTACTCATTGAATGAGCTCACATCCCTCTATATGGGACGGTCACGGCAAAGCCTTTCGATAACCTCACTTTGGCAGTACCCGCTCCATGAACTTAAGCCCTCATGCACTCTAGCCGTCATTTCCTAGCAGTGAGAGGAGTTCAGCGTTCCGGGGTAAGAGAAAGAATTGCTCTATCCTTGAACTTTCCATCTTCATGTCCTTTTCTTCATGTCTTCATTTCTTCATGTTGATCGCATGCCCGATCTCCGCCGTACCAACCAGGTACACCCCCTGCCGGAAGGTCCTTAACTATCGTCCGTGCACCCACCGTGGTGCACCCCCACCGGCGAGCCCTTACCTCAACGCCAACACCGAACCTACTATGCAAGGATACCGCCTCCGCTCGGATATTTAATCGCCTAGGTCTATACCCATTCGAGAAGTACGGTTGTACGGCTCGTTCTAAGTTGTAGTCTCATGGCTCGGTCCTTAACTGACCAGGGACGATACTAGCCTTTTCCGGAATCTAACCTAATCCATCCATCCGCCCCAGTCTAAAAACATTGGTTTGTATTTTCATTTTTCATCAAAGCCATTTCCAACATGATCAAGGCAACGTGGCGCTCATGTCTCCACTTGCCGTGTCTCAACCATCTTCCCAAGATAGTTGCCCAAGCACGAGGCTTATTTGTAAAATCATGAGTATGCAATAATCTAGTATAAGCATGGCTAAGCATTTTACCGAAGATAACCTCCGGTTGTATCACATCGAAGGTTACAAAGAATAGTTTTAAGGGTATTCAATATCAAGGCAGGATATATCAAGAATAGGCACTCATTTGTGTATAGCATGCAATTTATAATTGAAAACAACATCATTTCATAAAGTAGGATCAATATGTCCAAAGGGATGTGTTGACTTGCCTTGCTCGCACACTTGTTGGTTGGGGTCTTCTGCGTACTCAACGCCTTCCTCGGACACTAATCATACGTGCGAGAAATCGAATTTGAATTCGATTAGAATTCAAATAGAATCCAGTAAGATCCAAAAGAAAACCAAGTAAATCACAATAGCGGCTCCTAACACTAGGCTATGACTCTATGCGAACCTAGGCTCGAGTTTCGACGAAATCCGGGTTAGAGCGAAAGGGTTATAAGGACCCGAAGTTTTCTATTGAATCCGCTTTCGTTAAGAAGGGAGCGATATTTATTTTAATATGCTTAAAGTTTGAGCAATACTAGAGTTGATGATTCAATTAATAAAAGAAAGTGATTACCTTTCAATTTCATCAAACTATTTCTCGGGTCGAGAAGTCCTAGGGTTTATAATAATTAAATCCGAAAATAACTAGTTAACCCTAAAGCTTGACACTGCATGAATTAATTTTAGATTTTAATTTCAGAAAATCCATATGATAAAATTAGTGTTTAATACCAATTTTAGGTGACAATTATATTCCCAATGTTTGGAACCATATTGGTTACTTTAGATTTTTGGGAAGCCTATGATAATGTTAAATAACAGGTCATGATAACATCTTAATTATAGCTATGTTAAATAATATTGGTGAATTTTCCTAATAATCCAGAGTTTAGATAAAAGTTGTACTTAGGTCATAAATTAATCTCATAATTACCCCCTAAATAATTTATTTAAAAATCATACTTTATCATCATGGTTGTAAAAATACTTTAGGTTGATTAATTATATTTTGTTGTGATTAAACTAATTTGAGCAAATAAATTCAGGGTTTTTAGAAAAGATTGTGAAATAATATATTTTAATTTTCTAAGCAACCTTTGTAAAAATTATTTCAAAATAAATTTATATTTATACCTACTCTACTCTTTCAAATCTTATTCCCCTATATTTTTTTTCTTTTATTCCTCCTTTACTCCCCTCCTTTCTCTGCTCTCCATTCTTCTCGGCTCTCTCTCCCTCTCCCTGACGTATGGGCCGGCTGAAGGAAGGAAAACGAGAAAGAAAAATAAAATGGCAAAACTCGCGCGGGATGGGCTCGAACCCGCGACCTCGTCCTTCGCTCCCTCGCCTCTCTCCACTGAGCTACGCGCTCGTCTCTTTCCTCTTTTCTTTTCTTTCCCCTTTCCTGAGCTCTCTTCGCTGGCAAAAGAAGAGAAAAAGGAAATAAAATGGCGCGGGGAGGGATTCGAACCCGCGACCTGGTGACTCACGTGGCTCAGCTCCACCGCTGCGCTACCGAGCCAATGTCGTTCACTCTCGCTCCTACCCTGTTTTTATTTCTTTTTGCACGGTTCTTCTTCTTCCTTGCGACGCCGGCAAATCTCCCGAGCGAATGACGGCGAGGGTGGCCGGGCTGGGGGTGCTAGGCTACTTTTAACCATCTAGGAGCTATGATTGTTGTGTTCCAAGGGATAGCCGAAGCTTTGGGGTGGTAGAACGTGCTGGCGACGGTAGCCATGTCACGGCGACAATGGAGCTCGTCGCCGGCGTGCTCCGGTGATGGAACGGCCACGTCGAGGGGTCGCAGAGCACCTACAAGACCTAGCGACGCTAATGGCGACGGTGTGCTGGCCGGGAAGGCTGTGGTGTGCTAGCGACGTGCTCACGGCGGCGCGAACGAGAATGCGGCGGCTCGTCGGCGACGGGTCTCCGGCGGCTAATCGGTCCAGAAACTTAGGGAAACGAAGCTTGTAGAATGGAGATCGCGGAAGTACCTTCGATTTGGGAGGAAATCGACTGGGGATGACGAATTTTGGACTTGGCTCAGGGCGGTCGGTTTAGGGTTCTTCCGACCGGCCTAAATCTTCGTGAAATTCTTCGTGTACGGGCTATGGCAGCAGGGATTTTGGGGGGTTTGAAGAGGGAAAAGAGGCGGTCAAGTTTCGTGTTTGGAGCTCAAGCTATCGAGGTCTTTTATAGGCGTCGACAGGGAAAGGGACGACGCGACGGCGAACGGCATGGGCGAGCGCGCGGCATGGCGCGCATGCGCGGCGAGCGAGCGGGCCGAGGCGCGGGGTGCGCAGCGGCCGGGCCGTGCGCGCACGGGCGCGGCGCGTGGCGCGCGCGGGGGGGCTCGGTACGGCAGTTAGCGCGTGGTTGCGACGGCGCATGGCACGGGCGGGGCGGGCGGCGCGCGGCGTACGGCGACTCTGTGCGCGTAGGAGGGTGACGCCGGTGAGAACATGCGTGCACGGGGCCCCGTACGGCGAGTGACGCGCGGCGCGCGGTGGCGAGGCGGTCCGGGTCCAGGTACGGCGTCGAACACTTGGCGTGCAATGAATAGTGACTTTTCACATTTTCCCGAATTAATTTCCTAATTTCCCAATTTTATTTCCTTTCACCTCCAAAATTCAAAATAAAATATAACACACCTAAAAAATAAGTTGTAAAATATATGTCCACCCTTTTCACCCACTTTTATTATTTTACAAATATATTTTACATATCTAATTTAATTCTTTTCCTCAATTCGAGAAAATGCGATTTTGATTCAAATTAATTTCTAGATTTCATATAGATACCCTAAAATATTTTATTTCTCATTTTGCTCACTAATTAATATTACTCAGTCACCTAAATAATGTTTTGCTCCCAATTATATATTTTTATAAATCCATAACACTTTTCCTATTTTATATTAAAATTCCCGATTCTAAACTCCGAAAATTTTCTCCCGGAAATTCAAATCTTTTGGTTTTTCACAAACATCGAAATGAATCGCTCGCATATAAATTTATGCAACCAAGTCGGCAAATAAGAAGCGAAAACTCAATCAAGAAGCAACAGTCAAAAGTTGTAAGTTCTGATTTTTAATTCCCGGTTTTAAATTCTCCGATTTTCAGGATGTTACAAGGAGTCGATTCAGGAACAAGATGATTCGGCCCTACACACTTTGCAAGACCGGATCGATTCGGCCGTCCGTCACGCGCTGGTCAACCAGAGTAGCATCCTTGTCAACACTCTCAACAACATGATTGCTACTGTGGTCGAAGCCAAGATAGCCGATCAGCTGCAAAGGGGGCCAACGTACTTCACAGATGGTCAGTTTCCTTACAGGACGCTGGTCACCTAGAATCGGCCAATCCCATCGTCAGCACAACTAGGGCCGCCAGGAGGAGTCAACCAGCCGAATCCATCCGGATCGGCTGCGAAACCGGTGATCACTATGCTGAACCGGCAACAACCGCTGCCCTAGGACCAGATCGCTAACATATTTAACGACAATCGACAATTAGAGCCGATTGCCCACATTGACCTGGACAGACAGTACAACGCCGGTGGCCGACAGCTGTTCCTGGGTCTAACGCCACCACCGGCGCATCGGCGCCTCTCGCTGATCATCCACTCCACTACCAGTATCAAGGAGGCCGCCAAGATCATCACTACAGGCCTCAGACGCCACCACCACTGTATCAGCAAGCACCCGCACCGTATGATCCATATGAGCCGATACAGCAGGACAACCGAACTTGAGCCGATCTGATTACAGACGTCATGCACGATCAATTCGGCCTCAAGCCAAAGGACTCGGGGAACATGTAGCGGTATCCTTATCCGGAGCATTTTAAGCGGATTCCGTTGCCCAACCGATACAAGATCCCAGATTTTTCGAAGTTCTCAGGGCAAGACAATGTTTCGACCTACAAGCATGTCAGCCGATTCTTGGCATAGTGCGGTGAAGCATCGGCTACGGACGCCTTGAGAGTTCGTTTGTTTCCTCTGTCCCTTTCGGGATCTGCTTTTACCTGGTTCTCTTCATTGCCTTACAACTCAATTTAGAGCTGGGCCGATCTCGAAAAACAATTTCATAGCTACTTTTACTCCGGCAACCATGAAATGAAGTTGTCGAACCTCACCAATATCAGGCAGAAACACAACGAGTCGGTTCAAGAGTACATCCAATGCTTCAGAGAGATGAGGAACCGATGCTACAGCCTGGTGCTGTCAGATGCCCAGCTAGCCGATTTGGCCTTCCATGGCCTGATCGCGCCGATCCGTGAACGCTTCTCTGCCCAAGATTTTGACAGCCTGGCGCATTTGGCACAAAAGGTGACGGCCCATGAACAAAGATTTCAAGACACCAGGAAGGCCGTCAAGAACATAACTCAAGTCGTCGTTGAATCAGACTATGATTCCAATGACGATGACGCAGAGGTGGCGGCAGCCGAATGGGCCAAGAACAAAAAAAGCCATCGTCTGCCAATGGCTGCTGAAGATGGCCAAAGAAGAGAGATACGACTTCGACATCACCAAGGTCGACAGGATTTTTGACTTGCTGCTAAAGGAGAAACAGATCCGGCTCCCTGAAAACCATGTGATCCCATCGGCTGAAGAACTAAAGAAGAAATATTGCAAGTGGCACAACTCCAGATCCCATGCCACTAACGATTGCAAAGTCTTCCGGCAGCAAATCCAGTCGGCAATTGAGGCCGGGAAATTGAAGTTTGCCGATTCAAGTCGGCCGATGAAGGGAGACGGCAACCCTTTCCCGGTCAACACAGTTCAAGCCGGCCCCAGGCGAGCCGATCAATAGAACAGAATGGCGCACGGTTTAGCCGACGCATCAATCAGAGCCAAGACAGGAGGCGAGCCAACTGGACATCACGCCGTGCCAATCAACATGGTGCGCCCCGTTATCAGATCGGCTGACCGACGGCCAGTCCATGACGACAGCCAACGCCGTCCTCAGCACCGGTCTCGGCGGGAAGAAGCTCGCGATGAAGCACCTCGTTGGCGCGAGCCAAAAACACAAAGCCGCCGATACGAGGCAAGCCACAGCAGTACCGATCCGCACTGGCATTGTGATTTTTTCAGGTACTGCTGGGAATCCGGCATGAGGCTGCTGACACTAGATGATTGCCCGGCGTGCAACGGTCGCCGCGACGACGAGCACAGGAGCTCACCGGCTGTAAGCCCAACCCGGTTCGTCCCTAGAGCTGTTCGGCTAAATCAGAGGCGGCGGTCCATCCATGATCGACTCGGTCCGATCCATCAAGACTTCTTCGTCGATGAAGACGACAACGACAACAACCGCGACGACGAAGAGGCCGACAACGAGGAATCGGCCAATCGCAATGATGCCCGTCCGATCTCTTCACAAAGACGCGAAAAAAGAAATTCAACGACTCAAGCGTGAAGGAGAGAAAGATGAAGTTCGGCAAATGATCCAAGAACAGCGCCGTCGGCTGGGTAAGATCAAAAGGCGATGGGTTCCCAAAGAGAAAACCGCCACAGCCGACGAGGAGCAAGCCAAGGAGAGTCCAGCCGACCAAGCAAGGAGGGCAGCCAAAAGGAAAGTCAAAGTATCTGCATCGGTCAACATGGTGTTCATACTGCCAGCCGAATTCAGTGCTCCTGAAGCCGATGCAGACACCATCGAAGACGACTTGGTGAAACTAGCAATCTCACCGGATCAAGCTATTTTCGACAAACCCGAGGGGACCGAAAATTGGCACCTGAAGCCGTTGTACGTCCGTTGTACGTTAAAGGATTCATCAACGGCAAGCCGATGTCCAAGATGCTAGTTGATGGGGGAGCCGCAGTCAACCTAATGCCCTACGTGTAACGTCCCACCCTTCCCGGGCTGGGCCCGTCTACATCTGGAAGCTCTCTAGGATCTTAGAACTTCCCGATCGGTCACCCATCCCCAAATTGCCCCAGGCCAAGCACACTTAACCTCAGAGTTCTTTGGAGATGAGCTTCCGGAAAAGAAGTTGCAACTTGTTGGTATGAGTATTCTATTAATCCTATTAAGCCCTGGGCCAGGATGTTACACTACGCAACATTCAGAAAACTAGGCAAAGGAGCCGAAGACCTGATAAAGACCAATATGGTGCTCAAAGACTTCGGCGGTAACCCATCAGAAACCAACGGCGTCCTGAACATCGAACTGACCATCGGCAATAAGACCATGCCCACAACATTCTTTGTCATCGACAGGAAGGGTTCTTACAGCCTGCTGCTCGGAAGGGACTGGATACACGCCAATTGTTGTGTTTCTTCTACAATGCATCAGAGCCTGATCCAATGGGACGGCGACAAGATTGAGATCGTACCAGCCGACAGGTCAGTTAGCGTCGTCAGTGCCGATTTGCCGCTTTGGGAAATCGACGGCATTGATTGTTTGTCTGAAAAAATCTGGCAAGCATATTTTCTAAATGTGTCCAATTCCACAATACAGCCGATTGGAGATGACGAGCCGCAGCTGCTGCTTTGAACAAGACATGGTGGAGGGCTCAAACGTCTTCGGCATGGACACCGCAGATGACGATGATGGCAAGCTCGGGCAAGGTTTTACGTCGCCGACAAGTTAGAAGAAATTGACATCGGCTTTGGTGACAAGCCGAGGCCGACGTATATTAGCAAAAATCTATCTCCTCATTGTAGATCCCAGCTCATCAATTTATTAAAAGAATATAAAGACTATTTTGCTTGGGAGTACTTCGAGATGTCCGGTATTAGTCGATCAATAGTGGTCCATCAACTGTCGATTAAGGCAGGCTATCGGCCGTTCAAACAGCCTCCCAGGAGGTTTAAGGCCGATATGTATGATGCAATCAAAGCCGAAATCACTCGGCTATACGATGCGGGATTCATTCGGCCTTGTCGATACGCCGAATGGGTCTCAAACATTGTCCCAGTGTTGAAGAAAAATGGTAAACTTAGGGTATGCATCGATTTCAGAGATCTAAATAAGGCCACCCCTAAGGACGAATACCCAATGCCAACAGCCGATTTGCTCGTCGATGCTGTGTCAGGCCACAAGATTATTAGTTTTATGGACGGCAATGCAGGTTATAAATCAGATATTTATAGCTGACGAAGACATCCACAAGACTGCTTTTCGGTGTCCTGGCGCAATCGGCTTGTACGAATCGGTGGTAATGACATTCGGCTTGAAGAATGCTGGGGCAACATATCAATGGGCCATGAACTACATCTTTCATGACATGATCGGCTCACTAGTGGAGATCTACATTGATGACGTGGTTGTCAAGTCCAGAGAGATGGAGAACCACATAGCCGATCTGAGACAAGTGTTAGAGAGGACGAGGAAATATGGCCTGAAGATGAATCCACTTAAGTGCGCGTTCGGCGTATCGGCTGGGCAGTTCCTGGGATTTCTTGTTCATGAAAGAGGAATTGAGGTTACACCAAGGAGCATAAACGCTATCAAAACAATTCAGCCTCTGAAGGACAAGAAATAACTCGAATCTTTGATCGGCAAAATCAACTTCATCAGGCAATTCATAGCCAATCTTTCAGAAAAGATAGAGCCATTCACACCACTGCTTCGGCTAAAAGCCAATCAAGCATTCACATGGGGGGCAGAGCAACAAAAGGCTTTGAACAACATCAAGAATTATCTAAGTTCCCTTCCAGTTCTAATGCCTCCACAGAAAGGGATACTGTTTAAGCTGTACCTATCAACCGATGACAAGTCAATCGGCTCAGTTTTAATCCAAGAGGTTGAGGGCAAGGAGAAGGCTATCTTCTATCTCAGCCAACGGCTGCTAAACGCAAAAACAAGGTATTAGCCAGTGGAGAAACTATGTCTATGCCTATATTTTTCATGTACAAAGTTAAGGCATTATCTGCTATCCAACGAGTGCACAATAATTTGTAAAGTCAATGTAGTTAAGTACATGCTATCGGCTCTAGTATTGAAAGGGAGAATTGTGTCGGTGATATGGGCCCGGGGGTATGTCGGGGGCGTGGCATTTAAGAAAAAGAAGGCGCCCTTGTCCATCAAAGAGCGTCAAAGTTATGCCCTGAAAGGCTAGGCGAGTCTCGGCCACGGGCTGCCACGTGGCCGCCCCTAAAGGGGCTGGCCCGGAGGCTGCCCGGAGGCCACCATACTCCCAAACGGCGGGGTCCGGGATCTCCCGGACCCCTGGTCGGTAGGGTCCGGGATCACCCGGACCCCCATCCTCCACCCCGCACCTCTCTGAGAGAGGGGCGAATCCAACTATCAACCAACCCATTTAATGCTCAAATAGAAGAAAGCTAAGCACCTGCCTCGCCGCATTCAATGCGATGTGAGGCGCGGCTGTCAGTTGCACCCATCATCATCCCTTTTTGCCTATCATAATGCAAAGGGGGCTAAAAGTCTTTGACTAAGACCGTGGTATGGCCGCGCACCCACTCCGCGCACGCCCCCCTCACGCCCTGTCCAGTCGCATTTAATGTATTGGGCGGCTGCGTGGGAGAGAGAGTGCGAGCGCAGGAGGCATAGTGCCAGTACCTACCCGCGAGATGGGCCTCTGACCAGTGGGTCCCGCTGGACCGGGTAGGCAAACCATCATCACGTCAGCGGCATGGCTACCACGATGACCACTCTTTTTTCGCTTTCCATGACGCAGCAAACAGGAAGGAGTAGGAATAGAATGGCTTCTCCGACAAGACAAGGCAAAAACCACTCCCTCACGTGGAGTGAAATAGAGAAAGGGAAGGACTACTGTGGTGTTCCCTTGTTCTATAAAAGGAGACCCAAGTCCTTCATAAAGGGGGTTCTGAAAAATAGGTTCTGCTCAAGGCTCAGCCTCTCCAACTAGCCTGCAGAAGTCCCTCCTCCACCACTGAGTCTAAGGGAGAGGAACATTCTCATTGTTCTTGGCAACTCGCCCCATATACTACATACAAACAGGAGTAGGGTATTACACCACGCTGGTGGCCCGAACCTGTATAAACCCCCGCCTCATCTGCATTACTTCATTTTTTCTACGAGTTTGAACCAGGGTACACCGCTCCCCATGCCGAACCAAAAAAGGGGGTCCCTAAGATCCCCGCGTGTCGATCTACGACATCGACAAATTGGAAAGTGAATTTTTGCTCTAACAGAGTTTGATTTGAGGTATCAGGCACCCAGGGCAATCAAAGGGCAAGCTATAGCCGATTTTATCGTAGAGCACAGGAATGACTCAATCGGCTTTGTGGAAATTATGCCTAGGACATTGACATTTGACGGCTCGATTTTCACTAATGGCTGCGGTATCGGCTTAGTCATTATCTCACCCAGGGGGGCAAGTTTCGAATTTACTTTCGCTATCAACCCTCATGCTACAAACAACCAAGCCGAGTACGAAGCCGTCCTTAAAGGATTACATCTACTCAAGGAAGTTGAAGCCGACGCCATCGAAATAATAGGAGATTCACTGTTGGTCATCAACCAATTGTCAGGAGAATATGAATGCAAAAATGATGCGCTGATGTCTACTATCAACAATGCCGGGAATTGATGGACGGTTTTCGGCTAGTTACTTTGAAACATATCCCCAGGGAACAGAATACAGAAGCCAACGATTTAGCTCAAGGGGCATCGGGCTATCGGCCGATGGTAAAAGAGATTGAAATAGAAATTGTTGCTATTACGGCTGACGATTGGAGGTTTGAAGTCTACAGCTATCTCAAAAACCCCTCTCAATCGGCTACAAGGAAACTGCGATACAAGGCGCTAAGATATGTTTTGCTCGATGAAAATCGGTACTATCGAACGATTGATGGCGTGCTACTCAGGTGTTTGGCAGCCGATCGAGCCAAAGTGGCCATCGGAGAAGTGCATGAAGGGATCTATGGCACACATCAATCGGCTCATAAGATGAAGTGGCTACTTCGCCGAGCAGGATATTTTTGGCCGACAAAGCTGGAGGATTGTTTCAAATATTATAAGGGTTTCCAGGATTGTCAGAAGTTTGGCGCCATACAACGAGCACTAGCGTCGGTATGAACCCAATCATCATGCCTTGGCCGTTCAGAGGATGGGGTATTGATATGATCGGCCAGATCAATTCACCCTCAAGCAAAGGACACAAATTTATTCTGGTGGCAACAGACTACTTCACAAAATGGGTGGAGGCCCCTCTGAAGAAAGTGGATTCTAAGGACGCAATCGAGTTTGTTAAAGAGCACATTATCTACCGATTTGGCGTCCCGCAAACCATTACAACTGACCAGGGATCTATATTCGTATTAGACGAATTTGTTCAGTTTGCCGACGGCATGGGGATCAAGCTACTTAATTCTTCACCGTACTACGCACAGGCCAACGGACAAGCCGAAGCTTCAAATAAGAGTTTGATTAAATTGATTAAAAGAAAGATCTCTAAGTACCCCAAGCAATGGCACAGCCGATTAGCCAAATCACTATGGGCATATCGGATGGCATGCCATGTATCAATTCAAGTCCCTCCATACAAGCTAGTCTACGGGCACGAGGCAGTGCTACCATAGGAAAATGTCATCGGCTCAAGGAGCATTCAGCTACAGGACCAACTCACAGCCGACGATTACTATCACTTGATGGTAGACGAATCAGAGGACTTAGTTTTGTCCAGGATGAGAGCCTTGAAAAAAGTTACAAAGGATAAAGAACGAGTAGCCAGACATCATAATAAAAAAGTTGTGCCTAAATCTTTTGAAGAGGGCGAACTCGTTTGAAAATTGATACTGCCGATTGGATCCAGGGATAACAAATTCGGCAAGTGGTCACCAAATTGGGAAGGGTCTTTCAAGATCCACAAATGCGTCTCTAAAGGAGCTTACATGCTAGAAGGGTTAGACGGAGAAGTATTTGGAAGGGCTCTTAATGGAAAATACTTGAACAAATACTACCCAAGTGTATGGATCAACTCATGATTCGGCTCTGTTTGCTTAGCCGATTTATGACAGCCGATGTCTTGTTTCAATAAGGCATCGCCATTAGGCATTTTTTATGCAACGTTTTTTCTCTCAGTTTTCTACGGTCGGCTAACGATTGGCCGATAGCGATGACAATGAGGTGCAAATGGCTTGGATTCACAATTTTGTTGACATCAAAGCTATCAACAAAATTTGGGGGGCATATACATACAAAGCCAATTATAGAAAAGATGGAAGCCAAAAAAAATTTTCAGGCCTCGTAATCGGCAGTCAACCTAGAAGTGTGGGAGCAAGATGTCGGAAGGTTTTCGGAATCGGCGCAACGGTTGGGTTAAGTATGAGCTATAAGCCGATTTCGGGGAAGCGAGAGAGGAGGCCCTAAGTTCGTTTCAAGCGGTTGAGATCAGCGGTCGTAACACGAGTGTTGAGGTCATATGTCGCGGCGTGGTTTCGGAATCGGCAAACCTAGTCCAACACGTAAGGCCGAAGCCGATTTCAGCACAGCTATTTAGAATCGGCAGTCGTATCAAGATAGTACATGCGGCCGGAGCCGATCTCGTTTACAAGCACGGTTGCAAAAGTCGACAAGACATATTAAACAAGCCAAGGGCACAAGCTGATTACAAAATTTGGGTAGTTGACTAAGTTCATTACAAAAATTCGGCGAATGTGTTACAGGGCAGTAGCCGATTTCAGAGTACTAAAAGTACTACAAGTGAGTTCATCTCTTCAGGAAATCGGCTATAGCCGACAACGTCGTCTGCCTGATTTGGTCCACCTCCTCGATGGCCTTGACGTCATCGGCTTCGGACCCGGCCACCGGCCGGATCCCTTTCACCAAGTCCCGGAGATGCGGCACAGTCGCCTTGATACTTTGACATTGGGCGTCGATTTCGGCTGGCAGGCTGGCCATATACCCCTTGTGGACGTCGATCTCGTTCGTAACTTGAACGAGGTCGGCCATCAGCTGGTCCTGGCGTGAAAGGAGCTGCTCGAGCTTGGTCGCCGGCTCGGTTTTCAGGCGGTCGAAGGCGGCTTTCTGACCCTCGATGGCCTCTTTGGTCGACTGGAGGGCTGCCGACCGCTTTTGGTTTTCACGACGGTCGACTATTCGCTGCTGGGCCCGCTCGTACTTTAGTTGGTGCGCCTCCAAGAAGGTTGTCGGCACAATGGCGTCGACTATCGCCTCCGGCAGCTGGCCTTGGATCTCCCGGAAGCGCGCGCGGATTGAGCTGTTGTCGGCTACCGGCACATCCGGCGAGGCCTCCGGTGATTGCCGATGTCGGCTAGGCGGCCCTCGGGTCCTCGTCAGACGTCACCGGCGCCTCCTCGCCGATCTCGCCGAGACTCCTCGAACTACGACAAGTCAAAATTGAGGAGGTCGGCTATGTTCTGCAAAGAGAAGATGATGGTTAGAAAAGAATTGTTAAATTGGCTGAGCCGATCATAAAATTCAGTCGGCTTACCTTGGGCACCTGGGTCGGAGCGACTTGTTTGGCCGGTTCGCCGCCTGCGGCCAACGGGGCCTCACCATCGGCGCCATTGCCACTGCCCGCGGCAGCCGCGGTGTGCTCACTCGACGCTGGGGGCGGATGGTGATCGAGGAGGCTGCAAAAGAAGACAAGTGTTAGCAATCAAGTCGGCCAAAATTTGTAAGCTAGGATGCGGGAGATGGTTACCGTTGGAACGCGACGTGGGATATGGCCGGCCGGCTTCTTGATCTGGAAAGGGCTTGATCGGCTGACTATATAGTGATGTCATACTAAGGTCGATTTTAGTAAGGTAAAAACTTACCGATGGTCTCTTCGTCGAAGGGCTTGGTGCCGGTGGATCGTCGGCCGGGGGATTGATGGAGTTGTGGCTTGAGCTGCTGGACTCAGCCACTGCCCCAACGGCCGCCGATATCTCTACGTCGGCTGCCTGGTCGTCAAGGTATTGAGCGACACTCGGATCTACCGGGGGAGGTTGTCGGCCGGCGCGATTGGCTTCTTTGGGGTAGGCGAGGCCGACGGCTGTGCGGGAGGCGCAGTTCTTTTTTTTGTGAGCTATCGGCTCATGCACCTGCCCGCGCAGTAGGGATGCCAGTTTCGACGCATCCCAGCCGATCACCGACGGAGCAAGGCCGCCCCCCATCCAGAACACCTAGGCGGTATTCAATGGGGATCCCGGAGTCACTCACCGTCGGCCGTTCCGTCTCGGTCTCCTGCAAACCAAAGAGGACAAGTGTTAGTCGGCTACATCGGCCGATGATAAGAAAAGAGGAATCATTTGGAGTTTAAAACTTACCGAGGAGATTTCTTCAGGCAGCAGCAAATCGACATAATAAGACGACCGCTGATGGAAGATATGGCGCTTGATCTCGGCCCACCATTGGTCATAGGCTGCGCTCTTCTTGACCGCTAGAACCATCTCGCCGATGCTGCTGAGGGGAGGGCCGGCTATCTTCAGCAGCCGATGCATTATCAGTTCTTGGCTCACAACTTCCCTCTTCTCGATCTTGTCGGCATAGTAGCAGCCGACGGGCAGTTGCCCAAGACCAAACTGCCTCGTAGCCGACACTGGATAGTCAAATTCATAACTTCTGGCCACTGATCGGCCCTGATGGATTCCAGTCGGTAGAATGCAGGGGGTTAGGGCAGCGGTGAACAACTCTCTGCACCTAGGGTTGTCGGCTGAATTGATGTCTTCCCAGTTGAAATCGGCCGGCAGCTCGAACAATGCCTGATCCCGGTAAAAGTACCAGGTGCGGTTCTCGCGCGACAGTCCGTCGTACATGACGATGAACCACTCGGCCAGCAGATTGGCCGATTGCTTTGAGCCCGCATGCACGTGCCTCTTTGTAGCTCATGCACCTGGTGGTGGTGATCTCATTGTCGTCATCATCTTCGATCGGCTCCAATCTTGGGAAAGCAGCCTCAGTCAGGGGCAGCCGACCGGCTATTTTCTGAGTCATCAGCACCAGCCAGATTTGGAGGAACCACCAGGGGCCGCCGGTGTTGACAGTAGCATTGGAGGCTATCTTCGCGATGGCTTGGTGCAGCGTTTGATATAGATAGCCGAGGAGGTACTTCCCTAGCGCGAGCTTATTCCCGTCGGCTAGGGATTCGGCTACAACCTGCCAGTTGGCGGTCGGCCCGCAGCTCGATCCACAGAACGGGAACTTTTTTAGCCACATCATAAGGAACGCGGCGTGTTCCCTGTGGCCGACTGATCCATCCTTCATGTTTTGAGCGATGTATCCGCTCCACCCGCCGATGGCTTTGGTTTTGAATTGATGTTGCCCCTTTTGGCTCAGGTTTCTAGGGTTAGGCGACGCCAGGATATCCAGTCCGGTCGTCATATATACATCGGCTAGAGTGACTGTCATTGGTCCCTACTGGAACATGAAGGCATTGAAGCTATCGTTCCAAAAGTACACCGCAGCCGACATCAGCGGCTCATTCTTCTCCATGCTGGCGACAGACAAGGCCAAGCACTGGGCTATCCCGGTTTCCTCCCACTGAGCGTACTTGGCCGATTGCACCCTCTTATACCATTCAATCCAAGAGGAGTCTGTGGTCGGCCACGACTTAAAAAGTCCCATTCCAGTGGGCTAGGGATGGCTTCCTAGTGTGGTAAGGGATTCTGTTGGTTTCGGCTATGATTATATCGGCTGGGTCAGTGTTGCCGATAGGGCCGAGAAAGAATCTCTTTTCTTGAGTCAAACTTGGGATGACTACTTGATGTGACAGGTGCTATAGTTCGGAAAAGAAAAAATTGCTAATCAAGAGCACTGAAGGCATGATGAACGCAACAACACTAGGAGGCATGACTGGAAAGGAAATCTGAAGAGAAAGAGTTTTGAACCGATGGGCGTACCTCGGGGACCTCGGCGACGGCGACGGCCGGTGCAACGGTGGCAGCCGATGCGACGGCGGCAGCCGGTGCGACGACGACAGCCGGTGCGACGGCGACAGCCGGTGTGGCGGCGGTATTGGAGGCCATTGGGGTCGTCGGAGATGGATCTGGGTCTTGGTTCGCGAGGATCGCTGGGATGTGATGAAGAGCACCGATGAATCGCCGAAGAGGGGAGAGGAAAAGAAGGCTTGTTTGCGAAGTGCTTGAGTGCGGTTTAAAGGCGTGATCGTTTCAGTCGAGATAAAAGGGCTATTTAAAGGGCATTTTGGGCAAAAAAACGGTTTAGGTCGAAAAGAGCGGGAATTTGAATAGGCAACAAATCCGCAACACTTCGTATCACGGACTTGGGGGCATGTGTTAATGTCACAGCCCGATTTTCGTTCGGGAATAAAAATTATTTAATAAATTATTTTCTAGAAATTGAATAAAAAGAAAAACAAAGTAAATCAAGTGAAACTATTAAGGAAATTAAAATTTACTTTAAAAATCATGGCTGGAAATATTTTTAAAATATTCTCCATGCCCTAAAGTACTCTCTGAAATTTTTCGTGAAATTTTGGAGCTCCAGAAATAATTTTAATAATACAAAGAACATTTCAATAATTATTTAAATAAATAAATTAAACTTTAAATGAGCTGGAGATATTTTTATTAAATAATTTGAGTGTCCATATATTTTCAGGATTTTTCTTGGAATTATTTGGGTATTGAAAGTATTTATAAAAATTAAAGGATGTTTGGACAAAAGTCTGATTCGGGTCCCTATCGCTACAGTATCTTCTCCTGTTCATCCCGAACAGTAGCCGAGCCGCCGCTGCTGTTTCCTCCACCAAATCCAGCCCAATCCTTTGCTTAAATCAAAAATTAGTTGCGGGAACGGATTCCTCTCGATCTCCTATACGTTTCCCCCAACAAATCCCCCTCAATCCCGTGCTAAATCTCGTGAATTTCGGCCCCGTTCTTATCCCGACGAACTCGGGATAAACCCTAAAAATCCGGCGCCAAATCCTCTCTTCCCGGTGCGGGACTCTCCCTCCCAAGCCTATAAATAGAACCCCCATGATCTCCTCCTCGGTTTCCTCATTTTTCCCGAGTTTTTCCGTGCTCTAGCCACCTCCCCTCGAGATCAATCTCTATCCGTCGCCGGCCATCTTTTCAGCCCGCCCCTAGCCGCCGTCTCGGCCGTCCCACAGCGTCGTCGCCTTCCTCGGCACCACAAGGACTCAAGGAAGCCCGGCATCCATCTCCCTTGCGCCAAACACCACCGGAAGGCCCCCGTCGCCGTGGACCCGTACGTCGCCGCCTCCGTTCGCACTTCGGCCGTGCCTCGTCGCCGTTCCCGTCGCTGTTTATCGTTGCCGTCTTCACCGTCAGCATCATAGCAGCAAGCCAAAGCCCGTCCTCCACCTCTTCTCCACCGAAAGCCACCGGAAAGTCGTTGTCGCCGTCAACCCGAGCTCCGCCGCCGCTTTCATCTCGTCGCTGGCCGTCTCCCGCCGCTGCTCGTCATTGGGTAAGTAGTGGTAAGAGTCGCCTCACCGTCCTCTCTCCACTAGTCAACTCCATTTCCACCAGAGTGTCGTGGTTCGTCGTTGCCGCGTCGCACTTCGTCGTTGCCGCTACCCATTCAGAGCCGCCGACCATCGTGCTTGTGTGGCTGCTTTCGTGGCCGCCACCTCAGCGTCGTGTGAGCTCCTTTGTGCCATGTCGCTTTTGATGTGTATCCCATCCCAGCCCTAAATCAGTTAGATCTTGGTCAGCATAAACCAAGCCGTTCATCTTTGTAGATTCATTCGGTTTAATTTGAGCCACCCATCCTTTGTTCCCAGTTCAATCCTAGCCACCCAAATCTTTGTGAACCTCTGAACTGATCAGAGCTGATGTCTTAAACAATCCTTCTCCAGTTCAAAATTAATTAATAATTGCGTAATAAATCATCTTAATTTCCAGAATTCATTTAAATGGTCCAAAACTTCTAAAATTCATATCTAATTCATATGAACTCCAAATTGGGCCATTCAAATTGTAAAATTCATCTAAAATTAAGCTCTACATGTTTGTTTACTTTTTATATATTGTTATTTGGTTTTATTAGGTTTTTTCCTCATTTTGCGTGCTAGCATGTAGATTTCGTCGTTTCCGGAGTTTGCGCTTGCGAGGGAAAGAGCCCAGAAGTTTGCTTGAAGACGCAAGGCAAGTCACACTTCCCTTGAAGCATATTGATCCTATTTTTATAAATGTTTTATGTTTGCAAATAAAATTGCATTACTTTGCTAATTACATGGAATGATGGAATACCTATCTGCTTAATTGTGCCTTATTTACTTGTTATCCGTCCTTTGTTAACCTTCGGTGTTATTTGACTAGCTTTAGTCACTGATGTTGATTCTAGCTAGAATTATATGCTTAGCCATGCTTAACTACCACTAGCTCATTAAATGGGATAATTACACTATTTATTCTAGTCTCTGATGAGCTGCAAGCTCGATACACCTGACCATGTCTTATTGGTCATAATTATCTCAACTAAAATATGACATAATGGTGGGCTGTGGGTGCATGGTTTTGGATGGTCGCACCCATGGCAATTAAGGACCGGTTCATGGGAAACCCTGGAAGACATACCGTGCAAACCACAAGTCAGAATGGGCAACGGCTGGATCCGTAGTATAACTTTCCTCTGGCCGACGTACCCTAGTGAGGGTGGGCGTGATGGAGTTGGGTCGGCCCCGGTTTTAGGGTTGATCGGCTACCGGATTCACCATGGCACGAGAGGGGGCTGCCCGCTGCCCTGCGGGGAGTGGGGGCGAAACCTTGGTGTGGTATCGCTTGGTTAGAGGGAGTTATGCGAAAGGTCTTGTCACGATTTCCCCCTTTGCAGTATCATGGTGGTACTTCGGAGCATGGTAACATGTGCGGAATCGTGTCTTGTGGGTAAAGTTGCGCACCTCTGATCAGAGCAAAACTATTCGAATAGCCGTGCCCGCGGTTATGGGCGATTGACCAGATTCACTATGATTAGTCCCACTACTGAATAATTTGATTTTATGGAACTGGTTTAGTTCAGGTGGAATGGTTGGGCCTGTTCAACGTGGGGATAACGTTGTTCAGTGGAAGATTAATATTGCCTTCATTACTCAACTGTTTTTCTATTTTTAATTAATTAAATGTTTGTAAACCGCATTTATGCAAAATAGCCCAAGCCACTCTTGTCTCCCCTTGCACGTCTGCATTTCTCGGTGTGGCTTGTTGAGTACGGTGGTTGTACTCAGTCTTGCGATTTTCCCCTTTTAGAAGTGTAGTGCTTCGATCTCGAAGATGGAGTTAGAAGACCGGGGCTTAGACCCCGTTGAGTTTGCTCGTGGAGTGGAGCGAAGCCCCGCTAGTGTCGTCTTTCTTTTCCGCTGCAGTTTTTGAGTGTGAGGACTAAGTGTCTCTTCAGTAAGTATTTTTATTTTACGCTTTGTTTTTTTACGTTTGGACCTGTGTATTAATTTGTCATTTTATGTACCCTGGTTGATTCCTGGACAGGGATTTAATACATAAAATAGTTAGGAAATTTGGCTAAATTTTTGGGCGTGACAGTTAACGCCTAAATTTGGTAACCAAACCCCTAAGTTCTAGTGAGGTTAAAACAGAATCGGATCGGCTGGCGGAGAAGCAGAGGTTGCGTCGGCTGTGCTCAAATCGGTTGAGTAACGATCGGCTACGGGGTCAATCGGTTGAGGTTGGATCGGATGAGGATAGTCGATAGCCGATGCTGGGTCAGAGGAGAAGATAAAACCGTTTCCGATGAAAGTGCTTGGAGATAAAGTGAAGGATTCGATTATCAGTTTGCGCGTTAAAAGATATTGCCATCTATGGATAGAGTCCTGTAACGGCAATTATATCTGTAAATTAGGAATTTGTTTAAACTGTTTATTGTAATGCGGCGTGGGTCCTTCTCGGGATATCGTCGTATTTTAAAAAGTAGTTTAGATAGAGTCTAGGGTCTGTACAGATAATGTTATTCTTGGGTATAAATAGGACCCGAGACCCCCTGTAAAAATATAACAATCAATCAAACAACTTTCGACGCATCGCCAAACCTTTTCTTCAGACGAGCAATTGATTTGGCTCCGGGCTTGATTCAGACGACACATCGTTTCGATCGTCAAATCCAGGTAAATGCTTGTCATTAGTGGTATGTTCTACTGATTCTAATGCTTCCATCGTAATGACACATTAGATTCAGGGGTTTATAGTGTGCTATTTACCATATATCGCATATAAATTGGAGCAATGTTTAGATCTATCCTGCCATCGGCCAGTTCTATCAAGAACCCGCAGCCGATAGGGCTAGATCTAAAGGTTGAACTAGTTTATACGCGGTATCCACCGTCTCGAGAGGTATAAATCAGCTACAATAGATCAGGTTGTTCTTTTTATACTTAATGTTGCATCAGCATTGAACTATTAAGTCGTTTTTAGAACTTCCAATGATCTGTTCGGTTAGATTTATATGTTTAGAGACAGTGCCGGGGTTTTAGCCGGCCTTACCTGCCCTGATATATTTTTAGCATATTTGTTACTAGATTTATGTTAGAACTGCTTTTATATTAAGATCTCATTCTTGTCGGACATCATAAGCCGAAATCGGCCTACTAGCAGCAGCCGACGGCCAGTTTCCTAGGCTAAGCATCTGGTTCAAGAATGATATCTTTTCATAAGAATCATCGGAGTACTAGCCGATCTATAGTTAGCTTTCTAGTATCGGCTAGGTTATAAATACATATATTTATTATCATTTACTATATTTGGGTTAAGCGGTTGATGCTGTCTCGGTATAGCCGATCCATTCCAGTCACTTGGTTTAAATATATTTTAGGATAGCATATATATGCTCATGGATTTCCTCACCGATCCAGTGGGGATCTAACCTAACACTTAACACATATATCTTGTTTTTCTTGTTGGTTAACAGATCAAACCAACTGGCACGTCCTATACTGCACAGGCAGCCGAGAAGGACCTGCACTGGAGCTAAGCATATCTCCCAGGCCAGCGCGTGAGAGAAATTTCTCGTTAACAGTAAGGTGCATGGAGGGTTTATGAAGATTAAATATATATTAGTCAAAAAGATTAAAAATAAACTAATATATTTTTTCAAACAACTTATCTATAAATTTATTTTGAAAAAACCATTTAATGTATAGAAAGTGTGCACGTGAAAAACAAGAAAAAAAATGTTAGGAATATGGAGAAAAGAACACTGGACATTCAGTTGGATGTTGTTCAAACATAACAAAAACCCAAACTATAGTAGTTTTCAAAACATAGAAAAGCCAAACAAGTCATTTTTCAAAGCAAATAATCGGTTTAATGTTTTTTTATCCATAAGTTGTTGTGTGACCCAAAGAAAGTTTAATGTTATTATGGTTTAAAGAGTGATTACTAAGGTCAATCTCAATGAGAGGTTTCATCTCACTATTTTCAAGACGTGAGAACGTTGGTAAGAGTAAATGAAACAAGCTCTCTCAATAGGATCATTTTAGTATTTGATGGGTCTCATTGTCCAAGACAAGATGAAACGAAAGATGCTCTTAGTGAGGGTTTCACACTGTCTCCAAGACGGGATAAAACATAATATGCTCTCAGTGAAGATTTCAAGTGTGTTTTATCCTTTTGAAAACAGTGCTTGAAAGGTTTCGTCAAGATAAAACTCTTTTCATTCTCTCTTTTTTCAATTTCATAAAAAACTGATGTGGCAAACTAAATATGCATGAAACCTTAAATGAAACCATATTGAGACTGACCTAAAACCATATAACCAGCATATATGGATTAATAAATGCCGAATAGCATGGCCTTTTGAACCTAAATGCGGAACACCAAATTCTTATTCCTCTTTTTTCCTCAAAATTTCTAACTGATAAAGCTTTTTTCCTCATCAGCGGTATGCTAATAGAGAATTGGTGCATTGGGCAGCGAATTATGGATGCTGTTGTATGGACGCTAAGTTTTAAGAGCAGAATTTAAAAATGACCAGAAACCTATATTATATACCAATATTTACACCAATTTTCACTTAAAATTTAAAAGTTACTAGAAGTAAGTTTCAATACATTAGCTTCAATCCGCTACCGGTAGTGTATCTCCACCTACAATATTGCTATAAATGTTATTTACCACTTTGCACACAACTCGGAGTTAGAGTTTCACAATCCCGTTTCTTCATCCTTGCTCTTTCTAATTAGAGACATTTGTAGATTTACCACTATATAAGATAAAATCATCATCAGAAAATTATAAAAATATTATCAGAGCCAAAGACGTATTCTGTATAGGTGTATAGGTGCTGAGAGGTCTTGAGTCTCTCACCCTATCTCCATGAAGAATGGGGAGGGGGATGATAAGATGAGGCTCCTCTCTCTTTTAAGGTGTCAAGTCCCTATTCACAATTATCATTTAAGTGTTGTTGCAAAATATAAAATACCAATAAAAGTGTTTTGCAAATGCTCTTCTAATTAAGAGTAAATTTCACATAACCCTATCTATTATGGTCTAAATTACATAAAACCACATTGATTTTGGTAAATGACACATAACCCCAAGTATTATGGTCAGAAAGTTTTAAAAAACCACACTATTAAATATTTTCATTTTGATTTATCATACACTTCTAGGTTCTACGATCATATCATAAATTTATGAGTTCTTTATGCATCATATAAATGTTACATATATATATTAAAGTTTTTTATAATTTTGATATAGGAGTATGTTAATTGGTTAATGTCATGGTTTTATGAAACTTTAGTACCATAATACATAATACCTAGGGATTATGTGACACGTGTTAGAATTCCTGTGATTTTGTGCAACTAGGATCATTTTATGAAACCATAGAAATTTTGGTACGTGACATATAACCATAGGTAGTATAGCCCTAAAGTTTCCAAAAAACACACCAAATATTTTTTACATACTTCTATATCAAAAATTTAAAATTTAAAAGTGGGTGTAACATTTATTGAGGAATAAAATTCTCATAAATTTATAAATTTAAGATGTGATTGTAGAAAATATTATAGATCAAAATAAAAATAATCAATAATATTTTTTAACTTGAGGAGCATAAAACCTGATGTTTTATCTTATATGTAAAGTTTTTCATGATTTTTCGTAATTTGGACATGTTACTCGTCTGTTTGGAACGGTCACATTGCAGTTGCTCTTAGCGGCAAGTGGATGACAGACAATTCAAAAAAAAGATCTTCAGATGCTCTTTTCTCATCCGGCACCAAGTTCCCCCGTCTGTTTGGCAAAAATGCAAAATCAGGCGACTAGAGTCCTCCCTGGTATGCATGCACGGCCGCACGGCCTCGTTCGTGCCGACGCGTGTGAACATCGCCGGGCGGGCGGCCGGCCGACGTCGTCAAAGCAGCGGCGCGTGTTGTTTTCCAGCGACGACGATGCCGCGCGCCACCGGGCACCGCGCAAAGAGCGGGCCCCACACCCTCACGCCGTCAAACGAGCCGCTTTAGACCCTCCAACCTGGGCCCCACCAACTCGGGGCCCCACGCTCCAGACGCTGACACGCGGGCCACGTCAATTCGAAGTTGAAAGAGGAAAATGGAAAAAGAAAAGCGAAGCGAAACGAAAGCCCAACAGATCCATCGGCGAGAGCGAGCGAGGCCGAGACGAGCGCAACAAAAGGAAAGCAGGGAAACCTCGCCGTCCTCTCTCTCTCCATGCCCTAGCACGCGCCGCTCAGCCTACGAGCGGGAGCCACCTCGAGGTAACCACCACCACCACCTCCTCCTCCTCCTCTCTCCTCGATCCCGTCCGATCAAAACCCTAGCACCCCTGCGGCGGCGCTGGCCGCAGCCGATCCGTACGGTTGCGGCGCCGCGTCGGTGGGAGGCGATCTGAATTCTAGGCCGGCGGGTGGTTTTGCATGTGTGTGGTGTTGGGAGTGGGGATCGTCCAGTGCCCTGATCGTTGGGTCTGCTCGTTCCGCTGGTCGGTGTCTGGGTTTGACCATCGCCGGCGCGGGGCGGGGGTGCGTGTACAGATCTGTTCGGAAGTGCGTAGCGTAGGAAGTCGCGTGGGCGGCGGGGGATTGGGGATCGCGGCCGGATTTCTCTGGTAGCTTGGGGTTGTGATGGGATCTGTATGTGCGGGCAGATTCAGTTGTAAAGGTTGCCGCTGAGTTTCATTCCATAGGTTGTTTTTCCTTTTGTGGGGATTGTTAGGGGCTGTTCCAAGCCGTTAAGCGATCTGTTTGTGCCTTTTGGGGGTTTGGTCTGGGTCATTGACGATGTTGACTTGGGTTAGGCCTCCGAAAGAGCGCGGTTATGTTGTTGTGATACAGGATGAACTGCGTTTTTATTGTTAGATGAATTGCCCCGATGAACCCCTGTTCATATCTAATGGCTGGCTGCTATTCTTTAATAGACTGAAAATGCCTTCGGAAGCTTTGGACACAACATAGATTTACCACTACTAATGTTGCCTGACATATCATTTTTGCAGGTCTTCATTTGTTGCACTCATGATTTAGCACCAGCTGAAGTGACCTCTGAGACTGCGTGGTGACATAGCCTGTTGCTAGGATAGAAAATTCAGTAGTTAAGCATGGCGGATTCTATGGTGTCAAGTTTCTGGGGGCCTGTTACTTCAACAACTGAGTTGTGCGAGGAAAATTATGCACACTCGTCATATATTGCAGAATTCTACAATACTGTTTCTAATGTTCCCTGCGTTCTTCTGGCACTTGTTGGACTTGTGAATGCTCTTCGCCAACGTTTTGAGAAACGATTCAGTGTCCTGCACATATCCAATATGATACTTGCTATTGGCAGTATGATCTTCCATGCCACCTTACAACACGTGTAAGTTTTCTCTAAACTCATAAGTATTGATATTGCAACAAGATCACTTGACCTTCGATGCTATTAATGGTGCTGCTCTCCAAGAACATAGTTTTTTCGTCTTATGTACTTCCAATTTAGCTCAATATGATGGAACAATGCATTACATTGGGGTGTTAACTTTCAAGCCATTTGATGAAGATGTGATCACTTTGTTTCGTTGTTTTCTATGGTTTTGCACATAAAAATTAGAGTTAACTTTGGTGCCGTGTTTACTACAAAATAGTCATTTGCGGAAGGCCATTTTTTCCTGCTTCAGTCATAGAAAACTTAATGAAAATGAGTGATGTCCTTTTCTTGTAAAAAAACAAATTTGGCATCGAGTTAAGGAGATCAGTTAGCCCTTGTTTTGCTGCTTTACCAGGGCCATATTCCTCTGTACCCTTTAGTTATTTTTTATCTGCAATGGACATTTATTTATTACTCTTATTGGTTCTTCAACCATATGAAGTTTCAAGACTAGAGTGTTAACTTCTCAATGGATTTAGCTCTTGTTGAATGACAATTAGCAACTAAGTGAACATATTACGAATTTTTGGGCCAACCAATTCCGCAGAGGCTAATGGCCACATATTATTAACTTCTAGAATAGAAAGTTAAAACTTGAGGTTTATTGGTAATTATAATATTGAAATCTTCAACACGCCTTGTTTCTTTATTTAGCACTCTTTGAACCTGTGTGCTTGAACACCAAACTTGTAACACTAACATGTTTCACATTATTAACGTTGTATGAAAACCAAATCATTAGTCTATATAAAAAGGAATACTTTTATAATATAAAAAATTGAGTAAAGTGCATTGCTGGTCTCTAAACTTGTTCATCTGTGTCATCCAGGTCCTCAAACTCTCAAAATTCATTTTCAGGTCCCCGAACTTGTTAAAGTGTGTCATTCCGGTCCCAAATTGCCACGACCCCTCCGGGATCCTACGTGGTGCTTACGTGGCATACCACTTGGACACACTAAAATGACATGCCACCTGAACATTCCATTCCCAAATTTTCTTTTTCTTCCTATGTTTCCTTCTTTTTTTCTTCTTTTTTTCCACACCAACAGGAAGGAAGAACAGAAGAAATAGGGAGAAAAAAGATAAAGAAGATGAGTCAACACCCATGTAGCATGCCACGTGAGCGCCACGTAGGATCCTCGAGGGGTCATGGCAATTTGGGACCGAAATGACACTTTGACAAGTTCGGGGGACCTAAAAATGCATTTTTGAGACTTCGGGAACCTGGATGACACGTGCGAACAAGTTTAGGGACCGGCAGTGCCTTTACTCTAAAAAATTATTTATTTCCACCAGGGTCACATCTGGGAGATCGTAAAAGGTCAAATGCTTAAACAAAAGTGAATGGATCAACAGAGGGAGTATATATATTCTTCATTGAAGCAGTTTCTCAGAAATATTACCTAGGAGGCATGTTTTTCCTTTCGATAACCACACTTAGTATCTGAGTTTCTATTGATAACAAACCAATGTGGTGCTCCTTGAGCTAGTAAATATAGAATCTGTTTCATGTTTAGTGGTAAGAGTAAGACGGTGGATCTCACTCTGCTAGTGAGAATCCTATGATATAAATTTATCCTTTTGATTTAGCATAAGCACACCATAGTGACCGTTGCTTACAAGTTTCAATGGTTCTCACTCAGCTACTCACTGCACAAACTATGCCTCAAATTCTTCTTGTATCGTAACATTCGTTTTGTCCAATTATTGCACATAACAGGTAGTTTCCAATGCCTCATGCTTCTCTGTATCAGTGTATCTTAAAGTAGCATTGTCGTGTAATACAACTGCCACATTTTGGTTACTTTGCTTGTGAGACCATTATGCATTGAGGCTGTTTTGTTTTTGTTACTTCTCCACATATATAAGGATCTAATAGCCTAGTCTATCTGTTGTTAGTTCTTTGACATATCGAATACCAGGACATCCACTTCATATTTTGCAATGATTATGCAAATCTTTTGCAGAAGTAATTCCCACAAAGTTTTGTTTTTTTATCTGTTTCATCCAGTTTATATGCCTTCTTAGTGTCAAATTAAGCACATTCCTTTTTAGTTCCCCATAAATTAGGACATCCATTTGTCGGTGTGCTGTCAATTGCATCACAACAAGCTTCGCTCAAAAGCAGTCTATCTATACCTGCAATATGCTATAGCCGTTTGACTAATTAGGGGCAGCTTATTGTATCCATCTGCTAATTCCAGCATATGTTCTTACCATGCACAATACAAAGTGCTAATTCTTTTGGTGGTATATTGTTTTCCAGCTTACAGCAGAGTGATGAGACTCCAATGGTGTGGGAGATTCTCCTATATCTTTATGTACTTTATTCACCAGACTGGCATTACCGGAGCACTATGCCTACTTTCCTTTTCCTATACGGTGCTGCTTTTGCAGTAGTCCATTTCCTGGTGCGATTCCAAGTGGTATTCAAGTTGCATTACATGGGCCTTTGTCTCCTATGTATCCCACGGATGTACAAGTACTACATACAGACTAAAGACATGGCTGCCAAGCGTCTAGCAAAGCTATGGGTTCTTACTTTGAGCCTCGCGACTCTTTGCTGGCTATTTGATCGAAGCTTCTGTAAGAAGCTTTCACATTGGTACTTCAACCCGCAGGGGCACGCATGGTGGCATATTCTCATGGGTTTTAACTCATACTTTGCAAACACATTCTTAATGTTTTGCCGAGCTCAACAGCGTGGGTGGGAGCCCCAAATTACCCACCTATTCGGGTTCTTGCCTTATGTCAAGATTCAGAAACCCCAAAAGAGGGAATGAGTTATCGATTTCAGTGTTCTCCAGGACCTTAAGGCCAACGCTCCCATGCGCTTGACAAGAAGCAGAGGCATTTTCTTTTGTAAATGGGCTTCCAAGTGATTACGGACTAGTGTTATGATGCCTCACTAGATTTTGTTAACTTTTAACTGACGCCTGTTTTGTACGATACTTAATTGTTGCTCAGAGATAGTTGGAGTGTTGTCTAGTAGTTTTGGTCATTATTTTTTGTTTCTCTTCATTTAATTTTCCGTTCTAATAGGACTGAATTTTATGTTTGTCTTGAATGGTGTCGAACAGTATGAATCAAGTTACTGCTTCATATGGCCATAGATTGATCTTCTGATGGTTCTTACTTTCTTTTTTCTGATTTTTGCTCAACTTGAAAACTATGATGATGTACAATTCGATTATATACGTTCATTTAACAGTTAATATACGTGCTTCTTGCAGAAGCACTGTTATCAGTTTCTGGTGGCAATCTATCATTACCATTACTTCCACGGTAACATTAGCCTCCGATTGCTTCCTACGGAAAGATTTAACAGTATTCGAGATAGGTGTTGATACTCATTCAGTGTGGTAACTCATGCTTCTGAAAAGTGCATGTTGGGCAGGTATTGTTTCTGTGATAATGAGCTTCTGTACTACGACTGACTTGGGTATTGTTGTTTCTATTCTTCGGACTTCAGATTTTTTTTTTCTTCGAGAACGAGAATCGCAGATCGGTTGCCTGGTTGCACAGGTCAAAGCCAAAAAAGGTAGACTTATAAACTGAACTTCTATAGGAGGAAAAGAAAAGCAGACTTTACAAACTAAAATATCCCGGCTTCCGAAAGTCCATAACATTTTCTAAATTAATGGCTTTCTGGAAACCATGTTTCTGTTAGAAGGATGTATTAAAGAATACAATGAATCGTGCCCCTGATACGCGTCCACAAAATACTGGTAGGAATTCGAATCAAGATCTGTGGGATAAACAAGGATAAGATTCCAATCTCACAGCAGCGCCGCCTAATATTCGCCGCATCATCCAATCTCACGTTCACAATTGTCAAAATAGAAATGTTCAACAACTGAACACCATGTACATTACATCCACTAGGCCACTAACCCTGCTGCTATATATCCACCGGTCAAACACAAACACTAGATTGCGGTGAGACGTCACGCGCGTGCGCAGGTTAAGCCACCTGCTACCTACCTTGGCACACCATATGCAGCCCAGTTTCTGCTGAGTGGCTGCTGGCTTTGCTGAGTGCTGAGCGGACAGCAGCTGCCACTAACCATTTGCAACAGCTCTCGATCTCAAAAACCCATTTACCAAAACCACAGATGGTAACAAATCTGATGAGTGAGATTTGCGATTGCAAAACAATAGCAATGTAAGTTCGATGACAATATTACATTATTACAAATCCAAGGATTATACAGGCCTCAAGATCTGACCAAAACAAGGCCATAGTATGATCCTCGACAAATGGTGAAAGGGAGAGAAAGAATAATTTGGGACTTGATATACCACTATAGCATGCCTGGTAACCAACCTTATACCCATCAGTACATCAAGTATCAATCATAAACAAAATAAACAGCACTAAGGTAAAGAAAAGAATTCTGAAACACCAAATGAGTCTTCTTTTTTAACGGGGTTAATTAACAAAACAGGGAAACATTTTTGACTGATGAATTGAAGCTGCCGGGGTGCGATTCTACCTGGGTCGGTCTTGAAACGACCCCAATCAAGGTACTTCAATCTTTCAACCTACTGGAACCTCAATAATGTATATGATTTACCTCAATAAAGTAAAGAAAACCAATCTCTGAATCACCACCATCAGCTATCCATCCTTTTGCTTGTTGACCATCTTAATGAACAGGAAAAAAAAATACTTCAAATTCATTAACTAAGAACAATAACTCCTTGCGCTTTCCAGGCTCATTCAGGGCTTATGTTGCTAGACTACCAATATGCTGATCAAGCTGCATCTGTTCAAGCAATGCTCCAATAACAGCAGCTTGGTCATGTCCATCCAGCGGTGTGTTCAGACTAGAACCTTCACCATTAGTTACACTGGGAGGCATCAGTGGTGAAGGTCCAACAGAGTTTATGGACTCAGCAGTAGTAACTTGCTTCTCTGGTGGAGATTCCTTAACCAGTGTGTGTACCCAAGAGAGATCTGGATCATCACCACCAGATCTCAGCTCAAACGATGATGATCGGCGGAGCTTGCCCAATTCTTCACCGTTGACACCCCAGTCCGGTGTCCCTGATGGTGATCCCCACTTTGACCATGATGAGCTTAGAGGGGAGCCAACAACACCTGAAGCTCTTGCAGCACTTGGCCCAAGATCACGAGAACTGAGACTCCTCATTGTCTGCTGCTGCTTCTCACGCTGGGCAAGAGCAGCAGCAAGGTGAGAGTTCATAGGGGACCCAGATTCAACACATCGAGGAGACATGCGGCCAGGGGAGGATATACCAAGTGATGCTTGCAACAGAGATGAGTGTGAAGGCAACTGCTGGTTGTCCACAGCCTTTGGGGAGAAGACTGTGTTGATTGGTGAAAGAAGTGCTTGCTGCTGTTGCTGGAACTGATTAAGGAAAGCAGCCTTGTGAGATGGTGAAAATATACCACCCTGATCAGCATTACTATACCTCGGGGAAGAGACCATCTCAGCAGAGAAGAGATCATCCAAGTTTGACGGATTTAGGGATTTGGTCCGAGAAGTGTGGTTTCCTGTTGATGAACCAAGACGTGAATAGCACAAATCATTTATAAGCTGTGAATCAATATCCTGCATCAGGGAGTAATCATCAGCAGGCATATCCCTTGCACTAAGTGAGGTACGGAGCCGGCTCGACTGAAGGCTGCTGCCTGGAAGGTGTAGTGTCGGAACATTTGGCTGCTGCCAGCCCAATGAAGGGGGCATCCCATTGCCTGAAGGGGACATTGGTGGTGTAAATGGGGACATGACTGCTGAAACTGATGACGGAGAACCAGGCATCAAGCCCATTGCTGCAGCCATCTCCATCGCAGCTGTTGCCGAGGCTCTTGGGGATGGTACTGCAGATCCAGTGGAAACATATAGCGGTCGGAGCTCATCAGTTGTATGTGCAAAGAAACAGACACGGCGATTACAGCTCGTGCCATCCTTGCAAAGGCGAGTACGGTACTGTGCTGGATGGAGCCAACACTCGAACACGCCATGAGCATATTCACACATGTCACCACGCCGACAAACTCCCTTTCTAAAGTCGGGGCATGGCACACAGCTGTAGTGATACTTGCGAGGGTCCCGACGCCGTGCGTTCTCCCCTGGGTGAACAAACGGGCACTCAGTCCAATCATGTGAGTACGCCCGCGAGCATGGCCTGATCTTAAATGAGTACATGCGGAACTCGTCAGAAGCATAGATGCTGTTCTTGATATCAGGAAGGGACGGATCCACTGGATATTCTTTCTTTTCCGATGTCACAACCCTTGGAAGATCCGCAAACTTTGTGGTCATCATCACAGCAGCAGATGGAGATCGTGCGTCATCAGCGGTAGGGGATGATACAGGTGACGACATAGAGTTTGCGGCTCTTGTCACCACCCGGAGAACACCATGTCCAGCCTTCGGGCATCCAAGAAGATCTTGGAGGGCAATCTTGGCGTCAAACATCTTTGGAGGAACAGAGATCACATCAGCCGGACGGTATCCGGAAGCATCTGTGGCATCAGCATCAGCCCCAGCAGCAAGCAGCAGCTTGACGGCCTCCACACAAGACGGCGAGCCACCAGAGGCCGCACAGTGGAGGGCGGTGGTGCCGTCTGAGCCGCAGCGGCGATTGACATCGACGGACGGGAGGGACAGCAGCAGGCGAAGCACCGTGAGGCTGCCATAGGTGGCCGCGACCATCAGCGGAGTGCGGTGCTCGAGGACCTTGCGGCGGCCATACCAGAGGCCGACCTCGTCCGCTGAGGCGGGCGGGGCGCGCTCCAGCGCGCGGCGCAGGCCCTCCGCGTCGTCGTCCGCGGCTAGCTCGAGGAGCCCCGCGAAGGCATCGTCCGTGTCGATGGTGAGGGTTTTCGCCATCTCGGCCACGGCGGCCGCCACAGCAGCACTCTTCTTGGTCGCGGCCGCCGCCGCGCCGACTCCGTCGACGCCGGCCGCGGCGGACCCGGAGATCGGCGTGCCGTTCATCGGGGCTTGTCGGATCGGAAGAACTGAAGCCATCAGCAAAACATCAGTCAAGAAACCAGTCAAGGGAGTCCAAAAACAGCACAAGAAATGGACTAGAAACGAACCGAATCGGACGCACAACACCACAAGGCAAAAAAACCAGAACCAACGCTACAAAAATGGAAGCACAAACACGCAAACAAATCCCCCAAAACCCCACCAAAATATGCTCCCAAAAACCCAAATCTTCCCCTTAGATCAGGAACCTCACCGAGCCAAGAAACGCAAAGCAAAAACACCAGCCGCTAGATCGGGGAACAAAGGGAAAGCCGCAAACTAACCTTAATAACCTCGCAGCAGCAGCAGCAACTCGCGATGCGACAAACCATCTCACCACGCCCGCATCCACCGAATCGGCCATAAGATCTCCGCAACCCCCATGGCGAGGCAAATCGGGGAAAGTAAGCACCAAAGATCCCGCTATAAGAAGAAAATCCCACAAACCTCCCAACCAAGAACGCCGCCTCTCTCTCTGCCGAGGCGTCCGGGGAGAAGGCAAAGACTGAGCCTGATCTAGCCTGCTTCTCGCGATTGCTGGGGAAGGAGGAGAAGCATATGGGTTGCTGGAATGGAGCGAGAGAGAGAGAGAGAGAGAGAGAGAGAAGGGAAGGAGGAGGCAGTAAAAAAAGGGGAAAGTGATGAGAGAGAAAGCAGAGTGGTGGGTGTGGAGACTTTCGGAGTTCCCGCAGTACGCACTCTCTCCCCCTCTATCTCTATCCGCGCAGCAACGGCAATTATAACCGGCGCTGTGGGGGTGTGGTTAAACAGCAAGTGAACAACGGATTAAACAGAGCTACGCACATAGAATATCCTTAATTGACTAATTAGTTAGTTACCAAAGTTTTTATTAGAAATATCAAGAAAGTTTGATAGTGCATTTGAAGGAAGAGGTTATTATCACCCCCATTCGCTTTTTAAAGATGTTGGGCACAATCTTGTTGTTTATAGCAATTGAGTATATTGTTGCATAGCGTTGATTATCATTTTAATTTGAGATATGAAAAAAAGATATATGTATTAATTTTTTTAATGTATAAAGTTACAACACACTAACATACTAACATAGTTGCAAACATGCGGCATCATCCATCTTATACAAATATATAATATTATATATAATTTATTGAATTTTATAAATCAATGTAACCATGTTCAATCATCACCTCTCACATTATTTTCATAATATTTTAATATATCTATCCATTATTTTTATACTATTTAACATATATCCATTCTTTATTCCGTATCAAAGCAATATTTAGATTGTTTTATGATTAGTACTAATAAGCTTTTCATCATTTATTTCTTTATCTTTCGCTATGCAAACTTTGCCCAACAACCTAATGTTTTTTATACAATCTTATTTCTCTTTAAACATGTCTTGGCAAACTATTTTAATTTGATGTTAATAAGTAATATTTTGTTTACTTCTTGTTTGATTGTTGAAAAGCCATATTAAATAAGTAAAGATTATTTAGTAATTCTCACGGCAAAACGCGAGAAATCACATAGTATGTATTAATTTTTTAACACAACTCTTATAAACGCTGACGTGGCATATGGATATATTGCACGTATTGACTAGATGAGAAGATTAAGGGTTTGGTCAAAAAATCAAGTGTATTGTTAATTTTTATGGTATCAATTAAGTGCACACCAAAACTAAAAGTTTATTTTCACGTACAGAAACTTCCCATTATTCAATATCAAGGATAAATTTGATTATCTATGTCATTACAAATTTATCCTATTAAAAAATATCATTACTATTTATAAATTACGTATCACTGAAATTTTTAAAATTTAAATTATGTCATCACAGTTACATTTTTTAGTAAAAAATGACAAATAAATTTCTTCTAAAAATATAAGAGAAAAAATAGAAAAAAAGATAATAACTTTGCGATGAGCTCGCCTGTGTCGTGCCGCCGCTGCCAGACCCACCGTCACCGAGACACCATGATGAGCTAGATACCATTGCCGCCACCGCTGTTCATTGCTCCGATGGCCGCCGCCGCATGCTCGCTCTACTATTGATGCCGAGCAGCAGCTGCATCATTCTCTTTCCCCGCTGTAGGTTTTTCACAACTAGTATAGTATTTTTCTAATATGACGGATTTTATAATGATATGGATCAAATTTACCCTGATATTAAAGGGAGCAGAGATCTTTGAAAAATGAAGTTTCTATATTTGAACCTAGGCATGGGAAACCGAATTATTCCTCAAAAAAGTTGCAAGTCAGTTTGATTCATTTGCACATTGATTCCCAGGTCAGCAGAAATAAATTAGGCGCATAGCTTTGATGTCTTTCACAAAGGATGTTTAAGCAGATCTGACCATTTTTCTGAAAGAAAATGTCAAATAAACCTCATTTCCAGCTAGAAAATGTACAGGCAAGCGTGTTGTCAATTCATCAAGTATATTCCTCGAGACACCATAGTTTTCTCTTATTTATCCTACGACAAACAGTAGCATCTCATTTACTCCGGTCAAGCTCATGCTACTTGAGTTGAGAAGCTGTCAAAAGGAGGTACTTCCAGCTAGACTACCCATATATACACACAACAAGGTGCCATATATCTCTCACTAATGCGTTCGCGAAAATATCTCTCTCCCTAATAAAGTACCATATCAATTTACCAAACCTTACCCAGCTCTTGTACTTTTAGTTTTACATGACAAAAGGTTAACCACTCCGGCAAAAAAGCGTATCGCGCCTCGCGCGAACGATCTACGCGAGTGGCGCAAAATGATAGCGACCCATCCAAGGCATCGCACCAGTGGCCGGTCGGCGACCACGACGACGACTACGAAATCGGCATTACTAGCTACTACTAGTACGTAAAAAACCGTAGCAACAAACCGGCCCACACCCAAAAAAAAAAAATGCTACGACTCGAGCACGGCCTGCCGCGTGCAGATCGATCCGAGCCGAAGCCGCCGGCGCACCGCCACGAGACAGTCCAGAGTTTACCCGCTCGCGACCGATCGCTAGCACCCATGAGTGACTCCATGAGGGAGGCCATGAGTGCGCGTCCCTTTCGCGGTCTTGTCCGCTCGCCTTCTCGAAATTTCCGACGCCGACGCACCTCTCCCTTGTCCGCGTCCCCGTTGTTCTCTTTCCGTAAAGGAGGATTTTTTTTAATTTGTAGTCTTTTTCAGTTTTGATAATAAATTAGTTTAAAAGTTATTTCTAAAATCTAGCTCTTCCTCATGACAAAACAATAATAACACATCACCAGACAATAATAACACACCATGGTTTGTTGCGTGATAACTTGCTAGCCAAATCGATGTGGCAGAATTGTTTTGTCACGTCATTTTCGATTAACATAATTAAAAGATATCTTGAAAACAAGTTTGGTAAAAATTTATCTATAGAATTAAAAATTAAAAAGGTTTTTAAAAAATCGGGTGGACCGGCCGGCGGCGGCGCGGCGCGCGGTTGGTTTGGCGCGAGCCGGGTGTGTGTTGGGTGATTGTGTCGGCGTGTGTGGGCATGGGGCGCGCAACGCGCGTGGTCCAGTGGACCAGTGGGGGATCGGGCGGCGCGGGCACCGCGCGATCGGCGAACTCCTGTAGCGTGGGCGTGGACAGGCGCCCCGCGCGCCCGGCAGGCGGCTCTCCCGGGGAAAAAACCCCCATCCATGCGCCGCGCGAAATTCCGTCCCGTTGCGGCGCGCGCGCGCGCGCGATTGCCGGCCGAGGAGATATCCCGGTCCGGGTCCGCGAGCTGCTTCGTTCGGTTTGGCACGCACGCCGCGATGGTGCCCGAAATTCGGTTGGCACTTGCGGTGCACTTGATTGGGAGTTTGCCCGGTTTGCTTAATAGGAGTGCTTGCTTGTGCGAGTGCGACGCTGGCCTACCAGTCTACCACGAGAGCGTGGCCTGCCTGATTATCCATCCCAGGGAATAGTGGAGCGGCCGTGTGGCAGGCAGGTCGGGTTGTGCTACTTGAGGAGTTGAGGTCATCATGTCCTGGCCGTGCCCAGACAGCGGTACAGTGTTATGGTGTGTCGATACAAAAACTCATAAACTGCGCACTATTGCTGGGCTGCTGGCTGAAGTATAAGCTAGCAGCTGCAACTTTAATGGCGAAGTTAGGATTTGGCGATTAGGGGTGTCGACCATCAGACATGAAAACTCGCTGACGGCTCGGTGGATATGGTGTGAACGTGTGGTCGGTATCATGTCACGGTGATTAGCAACCAGAGAAAGAACAGCAACATATAGTTTACGATTCGTATAAACACCTTCACAGGCAGGCTCCTATGAAGTGGTAACTTGGACTCAACAAGTCTTTTCGCACTAATATATGCAATTATGCATAAATTTAATATGCTCAATCATCCTTATAAAAGGATTATATGATAAATTTTTGTTCGTATAAAATGTTTTTATGTGTTTTTGACATATTTCAAACACATTCTATGTTTATATGTATGTGTATGTATGAATAGTAAAATATATTAAAGAATATCATTTTAAAATAAGGTCACTAAATTGCACCAATTTAATTGACTAATCGATATATGGACGAAACAACATTACCACCATTCATCCTTTTAAATTTTAATTGAAGGCTTGCCACCGCATATATTAGTTAATTATGTAACCAAGTAATCTGAGTAAGAGCTATTGGGTGGCTAGCTTTCGGTTTATTTTGCAGCTAATCTCATGAGATTATATGGTTAATTACTCAAGGTGAGGGTCGCATGGAGGGTGCCAGGCCAACCCGACACCCTGGATGGCTTCCAAACAAACAGTTTAGTTTTTTGATTCTGAGAAAAAAATTACAGTTGTAGAATCAAAAAACAAACTACAAATCAGCAACTAAAACTTTGAAAACGCCGTTTTCAAGATTCTTAAAAATTGACTGTCAACTGTTTATCAAATCTTAAGCTCCTCCAAAACATATCCTTAATATTATTTTCAGCTGTGCCAGACTGCCAGTGGTGTTGTATGCTGCGAACAGTCTCTCATGCCCTTCTGTTAGATCAGATAAGAGATTAGCGGAAAAGATGCTGATAGCGTAAGATTGAGACAATAACCCCAAGACCCATGGCAGCGCACGTGTTTCCGCAACGGTACAGCCAGCCAGCCACAACTGGGTCATGTGCGCAGGCTAGAGATATCTCTATCCTGAGCGACCGGTGCCATGGATAATTTTGTTTATAATTACAGGGTATTTTGCCAAGCAAAGACCCTTAAGCTGGTACCCTATGAGTCGTAGAGTGTCTCTTTAGATATAGACAGCTAATGGAGTTAGGCACCATAATCAGAAGAGCAACCAACTCGGTTGTGTGGAGTAGACATCATATGCCCCGCAGTTCGGCAATTTCTTCCTCTGACGCGATGTACTACACAACTCGTCGTTCCCTAGTGCATCATGTTGATTCCAGGGATTTGGGCTGGATTGGTGGCGACCCATATCAACTTACTGTCCTTTCCTCTGACTTTAGGGGCTAATCCCACAGCTTATGGACACACGTATCAGTGACCCACGTCTTACGTTAGAGAAATTTTTTTCAAAAAAGTATAGATCAGCTTATCTATAGTCAAAATTTAAATTTTAAAATATTAATTTTATAAATACCTTAAATTTTAAATATTAATTTTATAAACGACTTAGATATTTTTCATCGTGTTTATTAACTTTTAAGTCGCTAAAACACTTACATTAAGTTTTACTTACAATTTTTATTTTTATCAGTAATAAGCGTGAAACGATGAGACGGCATATAGCCTGCCAGAACTAAGTAGATACAGATTTCGGTTCCAACACCAATCCTGTTAAACAGAAGAAATCGAGATAAAATCAGTATCTTAATTAGGAAATTAAAAGAACGGGGTATAATGTAATGAGATTCTTGAGAAGCAGAATTTTATTTATTCATTAGGGCCTGAGATACATTCCAGGATTACAACAGCTTTTAGGGGGCTACTACAGGCATCACTGGTTACATGCATATACAGACGGTAATACCCAGTAATAACCTGAACTCCTGAAGGAAGATGATAGGATATTAATTAGGTCATCTAGGACAACAATTTACGCTGGGGTTGCTCTGAATGGAAGCAAATCCCCGGGTAACTAAGACCAACAAACATTTGGGGTTATTTACATGGATTACATGGATAAGGTTTCAGCATGTCGAGTTGTGCTTCATACGTCGTCCACGTCGCTTCCACCAACATGAGCATCATGTGTAACCCAGTAGGGGCTGCCATCAGGGCCTGACACCTTAAACCTGCTTAGCAAAATAAAGGATGGTTCCAGTGAATCCCAGAGTAACACAAGAGCAAGCGGCTTGATTCAGAACTCTTTAATGTTCAATTGTAAAGTTTGTTGAAACAAAACAAACCAATATACGAGGTTAAGAGGACCACCTCTCTAAAATAAATTTCCCTTCCTTGTACATCTGGCTCTTCTCATGCGCAGCCTCCTAGAGTAGGGGCACCATACAACTTAGATGCTACGCGATACAGCATATATGACAACATAAATAATCACAAATCTTACATATTTCCATCCAACAATGGATCCGCAGCCAACACAGAAGATATCAGACACAGTATGCATTCCGGTTATCATCATGCGATCCTCTTTGACTCCAGAAGTCACATTGACACTGCCCACAACCAACACGACTTAATCAAAAGGAATAAATATACAGGTGGTCCGTAAACTTGGACCAGGGTGTCATCTAGGTCCATAAACTTGTAAAGTACACATCTAGATCCCTAATCTAGTTTAATGTATCACCCGAGGTCCAAAGTGCAGATGACGCAGCTCCATTGCTGATGTGATTATCAAAGGTGGCTAGAGTTTTCCATTAGACCCCTTCGCTATAGTATGCCCCAAAATCGACTTTCACCACCCTCAAATCAACAAATATGTATTTCTCGGTATTCAGGAAATTCATAGTATAAGTTATGCACCAAAAGATTTAATTGGGAGCGGTGGGAGCCAATTTGGAGGCATATTGTAGCAGAGGGGCCTAAATGCAAAAATCTCGCCACCGTGGACGTCCACATCAGTGCCTGAGTTGCGTCATCTATACTTTGGACCTTAGATGATACATTAAACCAAGACTGGGGATCCATATGCGCATTTTACAACTTCATGGATCTATATGACATTTCGCTCCAAGTTTAAGGACCGTCCGTATATTTTTACTCTTGTAAAAAACTGTTGGCTTGTAGAATACTCTAGAGTTATATCATGCAACTTCGTGTTAGTACCAAATAGTGAGATATGTTTCAGCCAATGACACTATTTTGCTATAGGACTACCAAATAACACATTGTTGATCTGAACGATAATGAACTTTATATAACACCGTAAAACTATTATCTCCCTGTTATGTTAAAGAACCACAAACTTGTTTTAGTGCAGCTGAATTCTACAGCAACCCTGATACCTCCCAGTACTGGAGTACAAATGGCAGTCTATGGAGAAATGTATATAGAAAGTTACAGTGGTGGTTAGTCTTCTCTTAGTAGTAAGCTTCTATTAAAGCCCATCCAAACTGAGGACAGCTGGTGTACATTACCAGAGATCTCAACTAGCTGTTCAATAACCCAAATCTAATCTCAAGAAAAGAAAGTTTTGAATCTTGAACAAGAGTTCAATAATTGGAAAAGGTATGAATGCCTTTTCCATATATGGATAATGTGCCCATCTACCTTTCCTTTTTCCAATAATGAACTTCAGGTATCAGGTTGGTGGCGAAGCAATTAGGGAAGTTGTCACATACCTTTACTCATCAATAAATAGAATCATAACTACACAAGTTCCACATACATTTATTCATGGTACTATGTTGTATGTAAGTAGCTTTAGCCAATAAGAGATTCAGTTCAATATGAACTTCACAGATACTAAACTTTGACTTATAAAGCAACTTCTTCTATTAGGGGTTGTATTATTGCATAGGAGATCCATTTCAAGCATACCGAGTGTCATTCTATGCAAGTAAGTGGTGTAACTTTAGCTGTTAACAAGGCGCAGGCAATGGATAGGTCGAGTGTCAATCCAACCAGCACCTCTAACATAGCATAGCACATATCCATCACTCATCGAAAAGAATAGAATAACAATAGAAAGAAAATCGTCACATATCTTTGTCTATTGGACTATTTACCTTTTTCCAAAGAAAATTTGAAATTCTATTTTGGCCATTGCCTATTGGTCACCGTAGTATATGCCCAGCGATCTCCTATGCACAATCTAGTGCAATTACAATTTAGAGAATTCCCTTTGTCTGCTTGCTTTACCATTTTTCTCATCCTAATAGCGGTTTTAAGTTACTTGTACCAAAGAAGGCAGTCAAACCTTCAAACAAATTCGTGATTCTCAAATTTCTCATTGTGCTAGGAAGGAATTGGCTAGGCTACCGGAGTCTGAAACCAAACAAGGTGAGGCCGCAGTACAAATCGCTTTCAATCTCGCCTTGTAAAACGTCGAATTAGCGGCATGACGAGCAAAGACTCAAGAAAGAAAGTCCGGTGCATTTTCCCCAATTCCACACCATATCTCCTGGCACACGCTACCTAAATTTCAGCTACAGCGACGAACGAACAAAATCGAGGCAAAGATGAGGCCCGGGAAGGAGAGGCCACTTACACCTTATTGAAGAGGTACGCCTTCCCGTGCTTGCAATGGAAGGACTGCAAGGAATGGAAAGCAGCAACCGTGAAACAATCACTCTCACATCCGCCGTGCTCGCCGAATCGAACAAGCCAGCCAGCCAACAACGACGAGAGGGGAGGCGAACCTTGGAGATGATGTCGGAGGAGAGGCCGAGGTGCGTGTGGCAGTGCTTGCAGCTGTACACCTTCCCCTCCAAGTGCATCACGAAGAGCCGCCCCATCGCCTCCGCCTCCTCTCCCCTCCCACCACCCCACAATTCCACACCCAGCCCCCTCCCGATCCCCAGACCGCCGCCGCGATCGGTGGCCACGCGACTCCAATCGCGATCGCCCCTCCCCCTCCCCCTCTCGCCGCTCGTTCGCCTCGAATCCGAGATTAGGAGGAGGGATTGCTTTTGGGGAGCGGTTTACGCGAGGAAGGGGTGGCTTGTCTGCACTGTGACCGGTGACCGCAGCAAAGCAGCAACTGGGGTTGGGGAGAGAGAGAGATGTGGATTGGGATGATATCGGGTGGAGGCCGCGTGCGAAGGAATGGTAAAAGGATCGCGAGGGGGTGCGGGTGTGGCGTCTGATTGCGTGGGATGGCATGGGTTGCACACGACCGCAATTGCGGGGACAAGTACAACTGCTGCCGTGCTGGATCTGGTCTGCCCGCCTGTGGATTTACCGTTACCGGATGCTGAATTTTCAGTCACAGTAGATAAAAAAATGAAAGAAACAGTTAGCTTTAATTTTAGCTTCTCAAAAAGAAACAGTTAGCTTTAATTTTAGCTTCTCAAAAATCATTTGGCTTTTCTGAACTACAAAAAGCTAGAGAAGCTTACTAGGGTGAGCTTTTTTGGCTTCTGAGAAGAAAAATTACTCACCTATCACTGTAATGCACCAGTTTGTCTGTTTCCTCCGAAGGATATTTTGAACTTCGTTTTTTGATATTTTAAACTCCGTTTGGTCCAAAAGCTAATCCTAAAGAAAGTTGAGAAACAGGCTCAACTTTTGTAGTTATAGGTTACTGAGGTAAGTCGAAGTCGAAGCTTGCTTCTACGAAGCGTGTCGTGAAAGAAACAGGGCTTAACTCATTAACGAATGAGATTTTAAAAACTCATAAACGAAGGAAAAAGATAACTTGAGTACTGTTTAGTTTTAGTTCAACCCCTCAATTGCCAAACTTGTTTCAATCTACCCTCTTTAAGATGACAATACTTTATCATCTTCTATCTTCAAACGAAACCACAAATTTACTGCTACCTTCAGTTTTTAAATATATTATGCCATTAAATTTTTGATAAATTTTTTATCACTCATCTTATTCAAATTGTTTTTTAAGTATAAACAAAATTAAGCATACTTAGAAGTTCATTTGACAATAAATCAAGGCCACACTAAAACAAACGACAATCTACATGATTTTTTAAAATAAAATGAATGGTTAAACAATATTTCAAAAAATTAATAATGTCATGTATTAAAAATCAGAGGGATATTTGTTATAGATAGCTCAACTCTATACGAAATAAACTCACTAAAAATCAGAGGTCATACTTGTGGTATATTAGTTATAGATAGCTCAATTCTATATGAAATAAACTCATTAAAAATCAGAGATCATTACGTACGGTATATTAGAGAATACGATCAATAAATCATTGCTCTATATGCACCAAAACTAAAATTGGGCTTAGGCATATGCCAAAATAAAATCAAGCGTATTAATAGACAAGTAGGATTTGTGCCATTTGAATGTGTGGTGGAGCTGGAGAGATAACGGTTGGAGCATCATTTCTTATAAAAAGCCACAAGTATGACTTCATTTCTATATTTATTTTCTCTGTGTTATCAAGCCATTTGCTTTAAACATATACTCCTTTATAAAGAACATCATAATACGTACCTTACACAATGAGTAATTTTACATTGCTATATACTTAAAAAAAACCCGACTACTGTATCGTAAAGGCACGAACGCCTTTACACCTTTCTCGAGAAAAAAAATCTTTTAATTTCCAACTCTCATGATCTAAAATTATCTTAGCCATTACATATTAAAAAAACCATCGTATCCTAGACATTTCAACTAAACTTTTCTATGGTGAAAAATGCTTGGTTTTCTGCTTAAATAAGAGAGCAATTATACTCATTACTATCAATTTACCATAGATCCATCTTCTTTGAAAAGTGTTTTGGAGTCAGAGCACACACATAGAAAAAAGTAGGATGCTAAGAAGGGGCTAGCCATAAATGTTTTTTTAAGGAGAGACAAATTTTAACCCGACCAATGGTGAAGCCAGTAACGTACACAAACTAGACAATAAAGAACATTTGTCACTATTAATTGCCATCAACTTTATGTGCATTGTTGAGCTCCACAATTCCAAAAGTTAACTTCCCTGATAAACCCAACGGTGAAATTAAATCATCCATAGAGAATTGAATACATATTAAAGCAACAAGTCTCTAAAATAGATCATGTTAAAAGCCAGAAGTCCCTACCATGAGCATAAAGTTCTCAAATAAGATGAAATAATGTAGGAGTCCAATTTGATGAACTAATGAAGATTAGCCCAAGCATTGTGTTCCAGAGGATAAAAATATTTAGTGCCTAGTACATTGTTACTCAATTACTTATTAAAAATAACCTTGAAGTGTAAAATTATAGGGTTACTTTTGTAAATGGGTTTGAAAAATGATATCTAGCCATCGAGGCCTTGTCGTTTAATGTGAGGGATTGAAGAGGATTGATGGAGGGAGGAATTGAAGAAAGAATTGATGGAAAATAAAAAAATCCTCTAAGTATTAACGGAAGAAAGATATATTCATATCTTGACAAATCATTTTCCTATTCTAATCCCACCTTTTGTAACCTATTTGTCAAACATGTCAGAACAATATTATAACCTGGTGATAAAAAGCTACCAGGTGGGAGTTTGAGTCCCCTCAAACATGATTTTTTAATAAATTTTATCTCTTAATGCTAAGTTTATCTCACTTTTTTTTTAAAAGACATGTCCCACGGTTCAAACTAATAAACAACGTTTGACAACTTTTTTTTACAAAAGTTCCATGTCCCACGGTTCAAACTAATAAACAACGTTTGACAACTTTTATAGGAAAAATAAAAGCACAAACACAATGGCCGACACATCGAATTAGTGACGTGTCCATCCATACAAACGGATGGATCGCGCGAACACACGATTTCCGTCGCGTAACAGGACCCCCGAAGACAAGCGTGAAACTGCCCAACTCCTCAGACTCAGACCCATCGCTCGAACCATCTTGCGGCGGAAGAAAGGAAGCCGAGAGACCAACCAGGGAGCGCGAATCGCCCGGAGCCTCGGAGTCACGGCTATGTGGCGGCGGGCGGCCACGGCGGCGCTGGCCCTGGGCGCGGGCGCCGGCGGGGCCGCCATCGCCTACTCCGACGACCCCTCGGCCACCATCAAGATCTGCGCACACCTGCCCCCGCGCCTCCTCCGCGACGCTGCCACCGCCGCCACCATCGCGTTCGACTACCAGTACTCCCTCTGGGGCCTCGAGCCAGGCACCCCGGCCTGCCTCCGCGCCAAGCACGACGCCCACCTCCGCTCCGCCAACCGCCTCCAGGAGCTCTGCTTCCGCAACGGCGGCATCTACATCAAGCTCGGCCAGCACATCGCCCAGCTGGTACGTACTATGGAATTGGTTCGCCTCTCGATTCGTGTGGCGGTCGTGCTAAATTTTTTGGGTTGCTGCGTGAAGCTGAGCTCGAGCTGGTTGTTTGTTCCAGGAGTATGTTGTGCCGGAGGAGTACGTACAGACGATGAGGGCGTCGATGCTGAAGCGATGCCCGGTGTCATCATACGAGCAAGTTTGCCGAGTGTTTGGGAAAGATATGGGAGAATCACCGGAAACTGTTAGTTCCTTGCCATCCTCCTCCTTGCATTACTCCTTGCATTATTGTTGAATTAGCAAAATCCACAATTCACATGACAACTTGGTGCAATTCTGGCACAGACTAATGATGCTTAAACAGAATAATAGGTTTATGGTTGGATTATGCACAGCTTGTCAATTTTGAAAAGCAAAACTGACGCCAATCCCCCCCTTTGTCCTGATGTGTAGGTTTTTGCAGAATTTGATCCTGTCCCACTTGCAAGTGCTTCTCTCGCTCAAGTTCATGCAGCAAGAACTCATGATGGACAAAAAGTTGCCGTGAAGGTTGCAATCTAGCGAAACACTGTTATTTGTCTCGAGTACACTCTCATATTTACTTGGGATTCTTACATTAGCACTATAGAGTTTGAATTTGTCCAGCATGCTGTCTTCCTCTAACATGTTCTATTCCTATCTTAATCTCAGGTTCAACACGATCACTTGACAGATACTTCTGTTATAGATATTGCCACCGTGGGTTTGATAGTGAACACTCTTCATTATATTTTCCCTACGTTTGACTACAGGTACCCCTGTTAAAGGAACCAACTTTTGGTTGCGTTGTTTCCTTTTTATTAATACCTCAAAAACTTATGGTTAGATCCAGTTCAGTTCTTCTTAATGCGGAACTATATGGCATCACTATAAAACTGATAGCCTGCAAAGTCCCACATCTTTACGTGTTTATTATTGCAAAATTTGTTTCTGCAATCCTTGTCTGTTCATGATAATCCCTGGCTTCCTGCTTTTTGGGTTATTTGTTGGGAGGGGCATGGTTGTGCAAATCATCAATGGGTAGATCAAACACAATAAAAGGATTATCATCTTGGATAGTTACAGAAGGCATTCCATATACTTTGTGTGTTAGCTCAAGATTAAGAATTAGAACTTATCGGTTTTGATCTTTCAACTCACTTGTTGTTTGATTCAGGTGCTTAGGAAGGATGAGTTTGATGCTATCCATGCAATTTCAAAATTTAAAAGTTCCCCTAAGCAATGTGAATATTGTTTCTTAAAGAGTAAACATATCTACACTCTACAGTATTTGAGTTCAATAATATATTTTTGTTACTGTCTAATAAGTTAAAATTAGTGCCCATTAGAAATATGGTTCTTACTTTGATAGGAATTTTTTTTGGCCTAGGGAAGCTTATATTACAAAAAATCATAGACTGGTGTCAAAATAATGAAGTATTTTCTTTTAACAAAGTTGAAACATCAGTTTTTCAAATATGAGACCAATAAAAGTATTGTGATTACTTTGAAGTCAAACAGCAGTTTCTTGGTGTGCAAAGAGCCCTATAACTACTTTAGGATTTACATTGAAAGATGCAATCCTTCCACTTCTTCAGAGGAAAAAATGCGCTTATAGTGCTGTATAACTGCAAATGTTCATGAAACACATGCTATGAAGATTTCCATTTAGTGTAAATGAAGCAAATACATGCAATATATGCTTTATTGGACAGTTGAACTGAACTCTTCATGTTTGTGTAATTATACATTCTCAGTACACATATTATGTTGATGTGACCATAGTTCTTTCTTTGTAAATTAGTAAATCTACTTCTCCATGGGATGCTGACTTTGCATCAAAGTTTATACCACTAAGATTGCTTCCTTGCAGGTGGTTAGTTGATGAAATCCGGGAAAGTGCACCTAAGGTAGCTTTCTTATATTTCTTGACAATTTAACGTTATTGCTGTTAACCCTCTGTTTTCAATATGTCCTGCTACCATTTCTTTTTGTTAATTAGTAAATGCATCACGAGCTTGTATGATTTATCATCTTATAACTCTACAGTCCATTTTATGGTCATTGTCTGTTATCTTTAGGATCTCTCGTGTTCATCCTGAATTTTGTGCTCAACAGCACACTTTCCAGTTGGGTGTCTTCATGTTGATCTTAACTTTTTTATTGTTTGTCTAGACAACTATAATGTAGCCAGATGTAAAGGAAAGGTTTACACAATTTGGACTGGTACTAATTTTCTCTCATGGTTTCAGGAATTAGATTTCTTGAATGAAGCTAAAAACAGTGAAAAATGTGTGCAAAACTTTAGAAGATTGTCTCCTCACATTGCGGAAAGCATATATGTCCCCAAGGTCTATTGGACTCTCAGCTCATCAAGAATTCTCACAATGGAGTTTATGGATGCCAAGGAGGTAACTGATGTTAATGGAATTAAAGAACTCGGAATTCGCCCTGTTGATGTTTCAAATCTAGTAAGTTATCACAGTACATTTTCTTGTGAAAATAAAGTGCTAATAACTTCTTTACAGACTCTTACTTGACAGTTGTGTAGGTCAGTAAAGCATTTTCTGAGATGATTTTCAAGCACGGTTTTGTTCATTGCGACCCTCATGCTGCAAATATGATGATCCGACCGTTGCCACAAGACAGTAGAAAAACTTTTGGTGAGAATCTTGCTATCTAGCATCACAGACTAAAGCAACGAGCCATATATATATATATATATATATATATATATATATATATATATATATATATATATATATATATATCTTTGCTGAAGTGTATCTGGGATCCCTTGTCCAGTTAAAGTTATGCTACGATAAACTTAATAGTGCATACTGGCAGTATTTTGTCATGTCATTGGATGAGCAGAAGATTTGTTAAATCCATGGTGGTTGGTGGGTAGCTTCATCATGTGATGATCTGTACAGCAATATATGTTAAGTGAGATGTGGCATATGATGTATGCAGTTTTATGAGAAACTGAGAATATGCTTGTCTTTTCCAAGCTCCCATGTGGAAACATTGCATGATCGCAGCTTTCTGTTTCAGAATTTCACCATATATATTTGTTGGATACGTCAGTTATTGCACTTTTTTACTATGCTTAAATGATTTTTGTACTTGCACATAGGATGGAGAAGGCCACAATTGATTCTTCTTGATCATGGTCTTTACAAAGAACTTGATTACACTACTAGGATAAGCTATGCTTCTCTTTGGAAGGTGACAAACTGACAATGTTATCGCAGTTTTTTCTATGATCACAACTCAGTACTCATTACTAACTTTATGAAATTTGTTCATGCAGGCACTTGTTTTTGCTGATGAAAAATCAATTAAAGAGAACAGTATCAAACTAGGTGCCGGGGAGGATCTTCACGCGCTCTTTGCTGGTGTTCTCACAATGAGGCCATGGAAAAGTGTCATTGACCCGGCTGTTGATCATCTTGTTCTTGATGGCAATAGTACTGATCGTTCTGAACTTCAGGTGATTTATGTTATGCATTATTAATGTTCTCCATGACTCAATGAACAATGACAGTATATGTAACCTTGCAACTTCAGTGACCAACAGTAACAGAACCTCTAGGGTATTACCATATCATCACTCCGTATTAGAAATGGAATTCAATCATTGCTAACCTTTTTATTTTGTTCGTTGTTGCTCAAAGTACCACTGCTCCAACTTTTGATCTTTCCAATAGTAGGAAAAAAAGACCAGTGAAGTAATATGGAATTGCCATTTTTCAGCCCAAGCTTGCTTTAAAGAGATCGGAAACCAAATTAGCTGTTCTTAAACTAAAACCTATGTACGATGGTTTTAGGTCTTCATGTTTTCCTAATATGTTTGGATACTTTGTTATCTATTGCCATGTTTGTATAACATTGCATCTTTTTCTGTTTATTTTTCAATTTCCATCCTCATGATTGAACTGGGACATGTTAGTCGAGGTTTTCATTTTGGGCTATCTGTGGAAAATCATGTACTTTGAGGTCCTTACGTGATTGTTTATTTCTTTGTCACAGATGTATGCTTCCTTATATTTTCCACAAATCTCAGAGCTTCTAAGGAGACTGCCAAGGGTCATCTTGTTGATGCTTAAAACAAATGATTGTTTACGTGCGGTCAATCGTTCCCTGGTAAGTGAAAGGAATTATGACCATAAATATGTAGGTTGTCACATAGTTATATCTTCTTTCTTGCTTCTGTTACTTCCCTTGTTGCTTTTGATAATCAAGACATGTAAGCTGTACGGCAAAATAATTGATATAACAAGGAAGCATGTATTGAGGTATGGGTTTTTATCATAGTTGTTACGCTGGCTTGAATTGTTTAATATCCTAGGGAAGTAATAAGCAATGAACCACAGGAAGCCATTATAAAATACTGTAGGTATTATTTCTTTTATGGCTTCATTCCCTCTTTATCTGTGTTCTTTTCTGGAGAAAGGTCAATGCAGTATCACGTCAGGGGTTAATACAATCTTGGGGCACCCTAGCAAGTTGTACATAAATTCGAATTTATCGTAGGCCTTTTTTGGCTCTGTTTACATGTATGATGCTTTGTCAGGTTGGAGGTTCTTCAATGGAATCATTTGTAATCATCGGACGGATTTCTTCCGAGGCTGTTTTGGAAGCTAAAAGGATGACCAGTAGATCATTTCTGAATAAATTGATGATATGGCTGGAGGAAATTTTACTGGAAGCTCGATTCTTTAGTTTGAAGTTGCTGTTGTGTTTTATGCAGCTTAAGAAGTTATTGGCCAGTTAAGAAACTCAGCATACCAAAACAACGATTCTTGGACTAAGTAAAATGGAGAAGCCGTCATTTAGTTTTTCTTTTTTGAGAGAGAAAAGTGGGCATTTAGTTTTTTTTTTTTGGGTATACACCATTCGTTTTGCTCAACCATTTTTCTACCAGGCTTTTCATTTTGATTAGCCACATCCAAACAGAAGATGATGCAACTATGACATTGTATTTTCATTCTAATAGATGGATAGAAAAATAGAAATTCCCATCACTGCAGTGTGTGTGTGTGTATATATATATATATTCATTGATCCAGAAAATGATGGCCTGATGAATGTGCTGTGCCAATTGCGTTCTATACCGTATACAAGATGTAAGAGTAATAAAATTGGTATTGGAAAGAGAGGTCAGCGTTGACTCTGACATCTGCCAGAGCAAACTTCGTTTGGTCAAATTTGCGTTTGTCATGATGTCTATCTTCATTTTTTTTTTGCACCTACCTTTCTGCTAGCCTTTTATCGTTGTGCTGATGTTCTGCAATTCTGCTTCATCATAGATCACTAGAAACCTACGGCACTTCTGAAATACCAACACTGTTTGAGAAGTCAACCACTTAACGATGTTAGTGTTTGGATAATATTACGATGCTTTTTTTTGAAAAAAAATGTTTTTATCTTCAAATTCAGTAACTCAAAAAACCAAACAAGTACAACTACTGCAGCAGAGAGTACCCAATCATTTGCTACCGTATCTATTTCTGAAGAAATCTGGAGGTAACTGGATTATTATACACACAACAGTTTTGATCGGAATGTGTACATCAGTGACGTGCTGCGTCTTCCTGAGCTGAGTTTTCCCATGCGATTGCCACGGCTCTCTGCAAGTAAGCATCGGCGCCGATCAGCCGAACAGTCTGGGTGCCCCCGTCTGCCACCGTGGCAGTTGCAGACCCCTCGCCGCCGTTCGCCGGTCGCGTCCGCCGGTGCTTGCTCATGTGCCCGCCAAGCGCCTGCCCCGTGAGGCACACCTTGCCGCACTCCTCGCACTTATGCTGCTTCATCTTGGTCTTGCCCACGTCGCTGTCGCCGTTGTGGCTTGACGCAACGACGCCGGCGAACTTGTCGTTCTCTTCGCCGTCACCATGAGCGACCTCGTGGCCCGCGTCCGCGGCGGAGTCAATGGTAGAGGCCTTCTCGGCCTTGCCGTGACCACGGCTGTCGTCGACGGCGGCGTCATGGCATGATGCAACGTCGTCAACGACAACGGGGTTCTCCTCGTCGTCGCGCTCATCTTGTCCATTGATGTCGGCGAAGAAGTCTTGCCTTTGGCTTGCTGGAGCCACGGCCACCGTAACCGCCGTCGTCGTGGCGTCGCGCGCTGCGGCGGCAATGGCGGCGTTCTTGGCTTTCTTCTTGTGGCCGAGGACATGCCCGCCGAGCGCCTGGTAGCTGCTGAAGCATCTCCCGCATATGCTGCAGTGGAAGCGCTTGGAAGCCTCCTCCAGCTCCGACTCCGACGTCGCCGCCGGTTGCAAGCCCTCGCTCGCCTCGAGGTCAGGGACCTTGCTTCTCTTGCCGCGCACCGGCAGCGGAGGGTCCGGCTCCTCGCCACTGTCGACGAACCTGCGGCGCTTCCTGTTCTTCGCCTGCACCGCCTTTTCTTTCCCGATCTTCTTGGGGCACACGCCGCGCGGAGGTGGCGCCGCCTTATCTGAACCATCCAGCTCGGCCGGCACCAATGGCGATCTGATCAGGTCGACGAGTCGAGCCTTCTTGCGTGATACCGGGGCGTCCATGACCTTCCCGACCCCGCGGCCGTCGCCGCCTCCTGCCTCCCCACCCGGCGCCATTGCATCATCATCATCAGAGCTCCCCTCGTCGTCCTCCTCCGCCGCTTGGACGCGGCTGCCATCCAGCAACGCCGGCTGGCGCGGCGAGAAACCGTCATCATCGTCGACACGCCTCTTCCGTTTGCAACAACCCGTTCCTTCCGCCCCGTGATCCTGCACCTCATCCTTCTCCTCGTCGGCGTTGGCATCGTCACGGTCCACCGGCGGAGCGGGCTGGCGTGCAAGGAACACGTAGCGGTCGACGTCGTCGTCGTCATCGGAATCCGAGTCAGAGCAGTAGGGGTAGTCCTCGCCGACGACGGCCACACCCTCCTCCTCGTCGTCTCCCTCTGGCACAAACCCAGAGTGGTGCCCGCGCGCGCGAGCGTGTTCACCGGACTTGACGGCCATCTCTGCACGTACTCTCCGGCTGCGCCGCGCGGCTGTTGCTAACGTCGAAACGTGCCAGTAGCTAGCGTGCCCTAGATACCGTGGCTGCAGTGCTGCACACGATGTTTATAATGTGGTAGAATCCCCACGACGTTTTTGTTACGGCCACGGCAACACTAATTGCCTGCATCTCTGTTCTTTTAACTGAACCAAAATGATCAGTTTACCATCGGTTTTTGGTTGATCTGGTTGACGAGCTTAAAATTCCGAGAAACAATTGATTGTAATAGTTTCTGAGAATTTGAAAAAGTAGGTTTATCTAAAGATTTTTAGAATCTAAGTGACAATCTGCTTAGGAAAGAGAAGCTGCAGCTCCTACAAAATCTTCCAAACAGGATCTTTATTTTTTTTCTTGAAGTATTTTTGCACTTATAGCTGCTAAACGTTTTTTACCTAATGTTCCATCTATGACAAAATTATAAAACCAGTGCATTTTCATATCGGAACAAACTAATATAGATAAAGAAGACTTGCATGGTTTCTAGTGTCTATAGTAGGTATATTGTTTGACATGAAAATATTCCAAACTCTCGAGGTGATGTCCCGTCTTTTGTACGTCATCTCAGTAGCTATACACAATACGAATGTAGGTAGCAGAGTAAACATTACATCAGTCTAATCTTGTTAGCAGCACGGGAATTCAAGGAACTCTGCACACTTAACATCCCTACTGGCATCGAAACAAACGCAATCCTCCTCACATATATCCACAGCATCATGAAGATACTCGCGACGAGTGATGACATCTTCAGTTGTCGTGCCACTTGATTAATCGCGAGCCATTTCCAAGAAGTCAATGCGGCCATTGTATTTCTCTAGATCTGGATGGACAATCTTAGCCCCTTCACATTCACAATGATAACAGTGACCTTTTAACTAAAATGAACAAGGAAAAAAGAAGTGGCAATCAGTTCACGTAATAAAGAGGAGAAGAAAAAAATCATTATATCATAGCTTACAGAAGATACAGATAAATCACTGACAGCAGCATAGCAAAGCAGTGAAGGTAAGGATAAATGTTTTGTATGTGGATGAAGCTAACTAACTTTGTTATTAGAGGAAACGATCAATGGAAAATGGTGCTGTATTACACAATGTTTTTTATATGACGATGATATCAAGGAGACAAGGACTGAATATGAATTAGTTAGTGGCATAATTGGAAACTGTCAAGGTGTGATACAGTTATGGAGCTGCTCATCATGGTCAATCTATACTACACACCACTGCTAGCACTAAATGGTCAAGCAAATTGTTTTACATCACCTCAGACAATGTTTGAGATTTAACATAGATTAACGTTTTAGTTGTTAACATTTTGGAGCAAACAGCAGAATTCTACTTCCAAAATCATTGCTCAGTTTGAACAATTCTAGGCATGACCCCTCCAAACAATCTTGCCCAAATGATGGTGTTGGTAGTTAGATTGAATTAATTTCTGTCGGCATCTTTTTTACCAAAAAAAAGACATGCATGGTTGCACACAGTATGTCCTCTCTCTTCTTTTCATGTCAAGTACTGCAGCGTAATGACAATCTTTCCGGTTGATTTCACAACGTCATGGCGAGTCTACTCAACACATAGTATAAACAAACATCTGTAAGAATTTAACAGCATAGTTCATGTACATATGATGTAGCAATACTCAATGGAAGGAGAGTATACCAGGATGCCCCATGACTGGACAGCAGGTCAGTTCATCGATCACGCCTTCCTTGTTGCAGCACTCAGCAAAAAAAAAAAAGTATGGGAACTGTGTCAGAAGAATGCAAATCTCTTGGACTCACCAAAAAGTTGATGTGAGAATACTGAGATTTGGATCGATGCCGGTTATATCCAGGTCCATAGGCCGGCCAAACATAGTATAATTAACTATGTGTGAATTCAAGCCACATATAACATGCAGCTCATACTCAGGTCCCTATGAATCAGAAGTTTAAACAAGTGGATTAGATAATCTTAACATTGACACTTTTAGTAATAGTAAAAAACTGAAGGGATGAGCAAACATACCCTAGTTCGCTGGTTGTATTTCTTCAGTGCATCATTAACCTTCCCACAAATAAAACTTTGCTCAGCCTTGAACTCTTCCTGAATGCACGACAAAGTCATGGAGGCCTCCTCAGAGAGTACAGGAACTGTCTGAACTGAACCACAGGAAGAGGGGCAGTATTGCATCAGATTGTCCACGAGGAGCTGCACATCTAAAATTCCACCAGCTTGAAACATAAATGGATGTGTCTGCAGGGGAGGCGAATTCATGGAAAAGTTTGACATTAAGAACTTCACGAGGTGATCAGGATCAGGATGATGCGCTGCGGTGGCCACAACCATGTAAGCATGGTCAGCCGATCATGTTTCTCTCAGCATGACATTCTTGTCTTGCCATTTCAACTGCTCCCCAAAGATTGGCGCCAGTCAAGAACAGGTAATGCATAGCTTGCTGTTCAGAGATTGTGCAAAAGCAGGCGCGGAGGTATGCAACAAGAGCATTGAGGGAGCGGCATGCGACGCGAACAAGGCTTCTTGAGCATATCATCTGCACTGAAACCTCCTCTTGTGGTGGAAACATGGTCTCATACCAAACCGTGTTGAGGACAATGTTGTGCACAGGGTTCTCAAAGGGGCCATAGCAGTGGCCGGCCTTGAGGAGGCCCCTGTGGTAGCGCCTTCGCAAGCCATCCATCGGCAGGCAGGCAAGAGCATCGAGGTACAATCCATGGATCTTGTCAAGCATGATGTTTTTCAATGATTTTATCCGCACAAACGGCGGCTTCTCCTTAATCTGAAGTGACCGAGGAAGAAGGGTAGCTCCAACAAGGTCCACTGGTTCTTGCCGCTGCTTGACCAACCTGTTGATGTTCTTGACGGCGCTGCAAGAGAGGCAGCCTTCCTTCCATGCTTAGGAGACTGGAAGCCTCCCCAATCTGAGAAGCGATGGAGTACAACCTCTCGACAAGGGATTTGGGATTTGGGTGCCACACAGCAATGGCGGCGCATGTGAGGGCTGTTTCGGTGGTCAGAGAGGCGAAGCTGAAGGCGCCAGAGTTGCCGTCCTGCTCGATGAGGCGAACGGCGACGGAGAGGTCGGCGTCGGCCAGCCGGAGATACTCCAGCGCCTCACAGGTGCGAAGGTAGGGGAAGTAGTTGGTGAGGAAGGCGACGAGCGCCTGGAGCGACCGCACGGCGACGCTCATGTCGCGGAGGAGGCGATGGTTCGGACCCCAGCGGCCGTCGTTGCTGGTGTCGGCGACGATCCGGGAGAGCGCCTTCCACCGCCTCCTCGCCGCAGCCTTGCCGTCGGAATCGCCGCCGGTAATCACCGGGACGCGCTTCTTGTAGGTGATGGTGTTGACGACGATGTTGGAGACGGGGTCCAGGAAGCCGACGCAGAGGCCAGCCTTGAGGAGGCGCGGGACCAGCGCCGGCATCGCCTCCACCGGCAGCCGGTCCAGCGCCGCCGCGTAGAAGCCATCGATGGCATCCAGTAGCTTCTATCGGTTTCCTCTCATGCGCCCCGGTCCGTCGCATTCGCGGAGATGGCCTGGGCGGGCCGACCTCCGGCGAGGTTTGCCGGCCATGATCGGAATAAGGGGCTCACAGATTGGGAAAGCTCGCCGTTGGGTGGGGATATACCTGGCCAAACGGGCCGCCGGCCCAAACACAACTATACTGTAGTAAGGCCTGGCCTGGCACGGCACATCGGCTTGTGGGCCGTGTCGGCACGGCCCGGTTGCCTGTGTCATGCCTGGGTCAACGTCTCAGCCCGTGAACCGATACACATGACCCGTTTACTATAGATGTTACTGTAGCCCGTGGAATAAAACAGTGTCCAAACAATGCCAAACGGGTCGATCGTGCCAACGGATCGATCTTAACCCATGGACCATTGACGAGTCCATGTCGACACGACAAGACACGACATGATCTCCTCTTGGATTGGGTTTGGACCGAGAGGACGACATGTGGGTCGACACGACACGACTCGTTACAAGATATCGTGTCTTAGCGAACCGTGTCGCCGGTGTGCCTGTATCGTGTTGGGTCGGGTCGTTCGTTTGGCTAGGTATAGGTGGGGATATGATGAGAACGAGGGAGACCGTGGGCCATGGGGAGCTCTACTCGGATGGGCAAAAAATATGGCCATCCATGGTTGCGGGCTGGACTCTGGAGACCTCTGCCCTTGAATGCTCTTGTATACGTCTTTTACCTGTACTTTTTCGTTCTAAAATATAAAAACTCGAGATAAGTCTACTAGAAGTAAACATAGATATGTCCAGAGATTGTCTTCGGTAGCCTGGGCTGCGGCTACACTGCAGCCAGCTGCTACAGTACCCTGTGTGTTTGTGGCATGGGATATGGCTGCAGCTGTAGCCGCAGCTCAACCTCCGAACAGGCCCATAAAATATAGGCGTGTTCAGATTTGTAGTCGTAGTATAAATTTTTATATTTTAAGATTGGAGAATACAAGTGAAAACGTATACAAGAGCATTCAAGGGACAGAGGTCTCGAATTTTTGGCATTATTATTATTTTTTAAAGATTTACAAAAATAACTTCCGAGTTCGAAAAATTACAAAACTAATCTCCTCCCGCCCTCTGGGAGGGCGTGAAGGGAAAAAAACGCCCTCCCAGAGGGCGAAAAATCCGCCCGGTCGGTAGCGTCGGACCTATGCGACATTGGGTTTGTTAGATCACGTTGAAGGGTTGACACAATGAAAATGAGTGGAACTAACCTGTGGAAGCACCAGGCCGTGTGGTGACCATCCTGCACGACCGCGTGGACGAGGACTGTAACACCTGTGGAGGAACCGCGTCGACGGCGAACGACACGAGAAGATCCGCAAGATCGAACGTGTCGTCGTTTGCATCCGCCGGAAGGTCATCCTCTGTTCCACCTCGTTCGGGTGAATGCTGCGTCCGGCCTCGGCATCACCGAGTCGATTTCGGCATTCAATGCCCGTGCGGCGTCGGCCTAAAAAATCAAAACAAGTTAGGTTTTTCGCTCCAATTAAAAAACATAATGAGCCCCCGCAAGCACAGTGAAAAACGCCCTTGGTAAGGGCGGGAAGGGGCCGCCGCAAAATGCCGGAGCGGCCGGCCTTTGCAGCGCGGCCCGCGCACGGTGAAAAACGCCCTTCCCAAGGGCGGGAAGGGGCCGCCTGCAAAACGCCGGCCGCCTTGGCATATTTTGCGGCGGCCTCCCGTGCACGTGATAAAACGCCCTTCCCAAGGGCGGGAAGGGGCCGCCGCAAATATGGCACAGCGCACGGCCCCCACGGCCGTCTGTCATGTCGGATTTTCGCCCTCTAGGAGGGCGTTTTTTCCCTTCACGCCCTTCCAGAGGGCGGGAGAAGATTAGTTTTGTAATTTTTCGAACTCGGAAGTTATTTTTGTAAATCTTTAAAAAAAATTAATAATGCCAAAAATTCCAGAGGTCTCCAGAGTCCAGCCATGGATGGACCAGATTATTGGCCTATCCTTACGAACCAAGTAGAGATTCCCACGGCCCACGATGGTAGTAGGACTGTGTGTCGTCTGTTGAATCTGCTACTTCCGTTGTTCCACAACATTTTTTACTAAAAAAAAATCCTCATCTGCCTCTCCACTATGGAGATTTAGTTGAAAAATTTAATGATCGGTACTTTTTGGACCTGTCACCCCGTGATAATGACACGTAAGATCATTAAATTCACAATATAAAGAGTGGCAGATCCACAAATCCCACTTCAGATTATGCAATGTACATGACATCTTGGATGTTTGTCCCACATAGAAGACAAATAATAAGTATATCCAAAACAAAGAAATATCAAAAGCAATGACTTTGTTCAAGCATCCTATGGGCATTCAAGAATTTTGCACTTCACTTCCCTACGGGAACCAAAGTAGATGCAATCCTCTTGTGATATGCCTACTGAATAAGTGACACTCTTGCCAGAACTGACAAATCTTCATTGACGATACCATTTGAATGGCTCTTACATGCCATTTCCTCAAAGTCAATATCACGGCCGTGGTATTTTTGGGTTTCAGGATGCACAACCTTCACACCTTCATTCGCCAAAAACAAGTTAAAAAAGGAACATCAGTTATGGCAAATAAATAAAGGATTATCACGGCAAAAAGATCTTAAATCAGAATCGACAAAAAGCAGTTGTATTTTTTGCTTTCAGGATGCAAAACCTTCACACCTTCATATTCACAATAGAAACAACGACCTTTGACAAAAACAAGTTGAAAAAGGAACATCAGTTCTGGCAATAAATAAAGGATTGTCACGGCAAAAAGATCTTAAATCAGAATCGATAAAAAGCCATGATATTTTTGGCTTTCAAGATGCACAACCTTCACACCTTCATATTCGCAATAAAAACAACGACCTTTGGCCATAAACAAGTTGAAAAAGGAACATCAGTTCTGGCAATAAATAAAGGATTGTCACGGCAAAAAGATGTTAAATCAGAATCGACAAAAATATGTACATAAAACAGCTCATTAGTGCTTGGGCATACATATTAGGTCATTTCCAATGGAAGATGTTATTTTTATATTTTTAAAAGTGCCATATAAACAATAAAATATTTAATTGATGATTGAAATAGCTCATACAATACATTGTTTTATTTTTGTTGTTTCATAGATAATACATGTAAGAGACAAGTAGTATTGGAAAGAATGTAGATATAATTTCATCTAGATTAACTTACTTCATTAATTCTTTATCATATCATAAAAATACTAACATGGAACTAATGAAATTTCCCTTATAAAGTCGTTTCCAGGTCCCATCTAAAATTGAATGAGCATGCACCATTTCGTGCAGACGGAGATCTATAAAAGACTGACTATTCTGATGGTTTCATTCGTGGAGGAAATGCCCAGCAGGTGTTGCATGATGCGGGTGTCATACTATTGTTTGATGGTTACACTACGGTAATCAGTGCCAGTAGTTCACAAAAAAAAAAAAATCAGTGCCTGCAAGTGTGGGTGGTGATGGCAAAATTGGCAGGTATCGTATCAATGTGTGTCCCCAAAAGTTGTGATACTGCTATTTGTGGTCACTTATAACACATGGTGATGGCAGATGGCCTAATTCTTGTCACAGCCTCTTTAACACATTCTCGTGAGAATGTATCTTATATCTCTAATACTAGTCCAAATGATCATGTTGTTTATTGCTTTGAGATGAGAGGGAGCTATTGGCTATTTCTGTTTTCGTTGTTAACATGCTTAAACTTAGGCTAGAATAACACTAACAAGACTAATTACTTATATTTATCAATATAAAGAACAACCCATAGTCAATCTTTTCTTAGAGGATAAACCAATGTGCAAGGCTACATCAACTAGGCAGTTTATATTCCAAGGGAAAATTTACAATATGAAAAATGGATCCATTTTACTTATCTTACCTTTATAGGACAACACTAAAAAATTTCAAAATAATTATCAGTGCAAAAAACATTTTTTGGGTGGGTGGCTCCAATGAACGGAATGCAGTTTTGCAAACACAATAAGCAAGTAAATAATAGAAAGAACCACTATTTTCTTTCTTTTCAGCAAGCATGACTTATTTTGGGCTAAACAGACATCTAGAGGTAGTTTACGATTCAATTTTCTTTCCTCCTGGGTGATAACATAATATCTAGTAATCATCATGTATGGTCAGCGCAGGCCTTCAAGAAGATTTATTGTCAGAACATTTTAATTTTTGTCAGCATTCATTTTAATCAAAACATGAAACCCTGTTTGGCCGGGTGCATTCTGAATTTCTGATACCTTTTCTTCTTGCGCATGTAGTTATGCAGAGTAGTCAAAATCAGACAGTTTACACAAACCATTGCAACATGCGGGATATGTAATGCCACATCTGCAACTGGTATGCTTCTCGATGATCAAGTGTTGAGGAGAGCATATCAGGATGTACCATGATTGGCCAGCACAGTGGTTCGTCGGTTATATCACTGTGCTAGAAGAATGCGATCCTCTTGGGCTCGCCAAAAAGTTAACATGAGAATACTTGGATTTGTACCGGACCTTGCATGACCTATCACCATAATGGAGAGGAGAAACACCAGACTTGATAACATATGGGTTCAACCCGCAGATAACATGAAGATCATATTCCGGTCCCTATATAACAGGGAAAAGAAGAAGCATATGCACTTATTATTTATTTATCTTTTTAAAATTCTTTTTTTCAAATAAAACGGTAAAAAGGGAAGGAACAACTTACAGACCTTAGTTCGTTGTGCGCATTTCTTCAGTGCAGCATTCACCTTGTTGCAAATGAAACCCTGCTCAGCCTCGAAATTATGCTTTATGTTCGACAGTAACCTGGATGCAGCCTCAGTAAGTACCGGAACTTTCTTAAAATAACAATGGGAAGAAGTGGATGGTTCTTGTGAAAACATCAGCGAGAGCAGCTGCACATCAAAGCTACCACAATCTTTCAGTGGCAATGGCCCGGAGAAAGCTGACAGGTAAAAACTCACCAGCGCATTACGATCCGGATGGTGTGCAGCGGTGGCCGCGGCCTTAAAGCCAATGCCCCTGTCGAACTTATCTTTCATGGTGTGGCCTTCTTGCCCTGCCATTTCGATTGATCTCTGTAGATTCACCTCTGCGAAGAGCAGATACCGAATGGCGTGCTATCTGGAGACCGTAGGACAGCAGGCGCTTGCAGGAGGGTGTTGACGACGATGTTGGAGACGGGATCCGAGAAGCCGGCGCAGAGGCCGCCCTTGAGGAGGCGCGGGATCAGCGCCGGCATCTCCTCCACCGGCAACCGGGCCAGCGCCGCCGCGTAGTACCCGTTGATGGCATCCAGCAGCGCCGATCTATTCCGGACGATACGATCCTCGCGGTCATATCTGTAGGGGCTCTCCGCGAGGGGATCTCTAGCGGCGCCGCTCCGGCGACGTTTGCCGGCCATGATCGGAGAAGCGGCAGAGCGCTCGCTCAGGTTTCCGGATGGCAAACAGGAGAGGAGACAGTTTTGCCCTTGCTCAATTAGTCAAAATCGATTCCTCTACAAACTCAAAATCCACAAAGCAGATGCGTCGGACAGCGACGGCCGACACCTCGTCTCCGATCTGCGGCGACCCCGCCACCGGACGTCCGCCGCCTCGCCCAGTCCACCTGGCGCGCCGCTCCGGTGTCCACTCTCGCCCGTGGGCCGTGGCTGATTTGGATCGCTTCAAAGTGAAGCCCAAGCCCTACGTCCCGACGTCCGCGCACTCTGATGGGCCTAGAGGTTTAATTTAGGAAATTCATCCAGGCCCAATATATGTGGGCTGGTCGATGAGCCCTTTGCTTTTCCTCTCTCCTCTTAAATTTTTTTATTTTTTATTTTTATTATAATATTTTAACAATAACTTTTTGTTTCAAAAATTCATAAATCACGCCTCACGCCCTCAAGACAGCTTTATAAAAATCATCTTTTCAGGGACGTTAAGGGATATAAATGTAAATTTTTATTTGTATTCAAACCCTTTCCATCGGTTTTAATTGCTTAAAACTAGTCATTCTTATTCAATACTCCAAATGATTTTAAATAAAAAAACTATAATGTCATAGATCTCACCAAGATCTATAACTTATATATATAATTTATCTTTGTCCAATGTCGTTTGAAATGTAGATACGAGTTTAGTAAAATAGGTTTTACATTTTGTAACGAATATTTGACATCTAAATGATTTTAAATAAAAAGTTATTAACTAAAAATATTAGATCTCTTTAAACTCTACAATTTTTATATAAAATCTGATTTCATCTGACTTTATATATATATTTTTAAACTACAAAATGATAGAGTTAACAAGCTATATTGAAAAAAAATACACATTTAGCCTTCTTGGAAAGCTATTTTTAAAAGAACGTCCTATAGAAGGAGTGAGACCAATTTGTAAATTTTCGAAATGAAATTTTTTTTCAATTTTTTAATAAATGAAATGTAAAAAAAAATCCCGCCTCTTGATCGTGCTGGAGACGGCCCGCCGGCGGCGTGAGGCGGAGTGAGGCACAGCCGCAGAGGAGAGACAGCGTCGGGAGTACCTGGATCTGGCGGTGGAGGTGGGTGCGAGTTCGCCGGTGGAGACATCGTGGGGGCGGAGCTCGTTGCCTGAGTCTCCTCGTGCCGCTGCCTAACAGCAGATTTGGTCGCTACGACGGCAGAGAACACGAGCGGCGAGAACTCGCGATGAGCATTCAGCTGCTAGCTGCACGGCGGAGCAAACGAGCTAGCGATGAGCTGCGGCGGAACCGTGTTCGTCAACGCTGCCCTTTTCTTCTTTTTCATCTTTTCTTTCTCTATTTTCCTTTCACAGGTTCACCAGGATATATGAGTATATGATGTAGTGTGCATGTGTTGGAATTTAAAAAGTGGGCAAGAAATTAAGTGAATTGATTAATCTGTAATATATGAATTATTAATATAATCTATAAATTAAATTTGCTCGTGATTGCTTAAGTATTTGTCGTGGGAAAAAATGTTTCAAACATTGAGGCTGTTCTGTAGCCCGCTGCTGACTTTGTGATCGTGGAACTGTTCGTGCAGCATCTAGCCAGCCGAACAAACCCATCGTCTTAGTTAAAAATATTATGTTAAAATTTAGGAGAGTAAACTGTAGAAGATATAATATAAATGATCAATTTAGAGAATAAAAAAACATGTGAAATCTTTTTAGACCCATATAAAAGACGTGAAGATCTAAATTTGGATGGTATATGAAAAATTCTTTTACATTGCCCTGTCCTATTTGAGCCAACAGGTTGAGTTTGGGTCCCCTGTCGGTAGTATGGTTTGATCAAATCATTTAATTATATTTTTTATCGATTTTATATAAAGATACACGTTTTAAAAAAGTTAGCAGAAGTATGCTGTTGTCGTGAAGTGAGATGCGAACACGCATGAGCTCACGCTATGAGCGAGCGAACTTGTGATCGCACGGACAAACAACGAACTCGGACTCAGCCTCGAGTTCGCACAAGAGGAAAATGCGAGCGAAAGCGCCACGAGCAAGTTCACATGATGGTATGATAGAAGTTGCACATGCATCATGCATTTGGAGCTGAATGATGGAAGTGCAGGGCAAGTTAGCTTGTCTGAGCTACGAACATGCGGGTACCTGGTTGATGTGCGAACATGTGGGTGCCCCAGAAAGATCGCGTGATGCCAGAGCGAACTCGCGAGTTCGTATTCTTGCTGGACGACAATGATATATATTCCAAACTCGTATATTTCTCTAAAATGAATAAAAAATATATTTTTAATTTTTTTTAAACCATAAATCTTTAAACATACAATATAATTCTACTGTATTTTTTCTAATACACACTATATAAAAATTAATGATGCAATTGATTATGTACTTAAAAGAGGAAAAAAAAGAAAAGAGAAAACAAAAGAAAAAAACATCCTGGATCTCATCGTTGGCTCGCTTCATCGGTGCTCGTTGTATGCTGCGACGCCGCTCCCAGGTGCTCGTCGACGCGATGGAGATGGGCGATAGCAGCAGCGACTTCTCCACGGGGACCGCTCGAGCTCCGCCAAGCCGCTCGTCGTCGTCGGCTCTAGATCCAGCGCCTACGAGCCTGCGGCCGTCGTATCTGGCTCCTCTGAACTTGTGGTGCTGGTTCTACCACTTGAGGCGAGGGTGCTCGAGGCCGGCCGCCCGTTTACCACCGGAGAAGGCGCCGAACGGGCGGTGACCGCAGGGGATTTCATGGCTGAGGCGGCAAGGGAGAGAGGGGAAGAGCAGAGCGGTTGGTTGTAGGGAGATGAAAATGGGAGGGGGAGGTGAGTGGATGCTAGACCCCTGTCATGCGCGTGCATGCGCTGATGCAACGCTATTAATTACGGCCAAACGGGCGGCCCGGCCCGGCACGGCCTGTTTCGGTACGGCCCATTAGGCACAGTACATAAAACGGGCCGTGCTGTGCCGGGTCACGTGCCATGTCCCCGGCCCAAGCACGACCCATGGATGGACGGGTCGTGCCCGTGTCGACACGACATGCTCGTGACCCATGGGCCAAGGCCGAGCCCATGGGCCGTTCGGGGCACACCGATCGTTGGAGCAGTGCTGCACGGTGTAATTTTTTAAAAAAAAGAGCCGACAACATGTATTAATTAAAAATAAAAATAAAATGTTGTCTCGAAAAATTTAAAAATGATAGATTGTGATTCATCATATTGAAATAATTTAAAGATAAATTCATACTTGCAAAAATATTACAAAAGAATTTGTTAAAATAGTAGTAACCTTTATTGATGATTATATCGTTATAAGATACAATGATACATGATGCCTCGTTAAAAACTTTGTCACGTAAAAACTTATATGGGAAATTGAGAAAATCATGACAAAGGAAAGAGTACAGCTCAAATGTCAAAACTACTTCTAACAAAATTCTACTGGGGTTGGTCTGGATCCAGGTAGAGTTGCTCGAACTGGGCGGCCAATTCTTGGTTGTCCGCAATGTATTAGGCATGTTGTCGAGCAAGCTCTCCGTCTTTAACGCTTAGTAGCATTTCGACGTGGTTGCTGCTCAGATTCATCCTCCGGTCTTCGATGATTCGGCCACGTAGATTGAAGGCCGATTCGGAGGACATTGTCGACACGGGCACCGTCAACACATCCCATGCTAGTTTTGAAAACACGGGATATGCTATCTTGTGGTCATTCTACCACCCGAGGACGTTGAAGTCTTGTGCTTCGTGGTGGATGGCGTCGCTGTCCAAATAACCGAACAACTCTTCGGTCACACCATACGAAGAGGCGTCTCGACTTGTAGCCGACGAACTGTCACCACCTTGGCTTGAAGACGATCCACCCCAAATCCTACCCACTATATCTTCTTCTTACCTGTAGTGGGAATAGGAGGGAGTCTCTGCTATCGAACTCCCTGAAACTTTAGTTCATATCTTTCAAAAACTTCATATAATTTATCCCTAACCTCAGTATAAAAAGAAGTATAATATACACCTACAGTATCATGAATAAGTGATAAAATAGGAGATATTCCCCTTAATTTACACCTAGGATCTAAAATAAAAGCAAAAGAATACAACATAGGTATATTTTTTCAATATTTAAAATATTTTTGTTTTATGTGAAAGACAGGTTCAGTTAGAACATCATCATTTTCGTATTCTTTAAACAAAGAAAAAATTTCAAGAATGTTGTGCAAAATTATATTAGCAGTTGGATAATAAACTTGTGAGAGAGTAAGAGTACAATCATAAAAAATTTCTAAAAATTAGTAAAATTTTTGGACAATTGCCCAAACATGCTCATACAGTACTGGCGACCCGTCACTGTTTCTTGGGCCATCACGTGACTGAACAAAATCAGTAAGTAATTCACTATAAGGTAAAACAACTTTTAACATTAAATACATTGCATTTCACCGATGCTCTGCATCGGTGGCAAACTTACGAGCTCTCTTATCGACCGCATGGCAAAACCTCTTCCACGCACCAATCCGCGAGTTAGAAGCAGTTAACCACGCAATTGCTTGACGAACAGCATCAATGTGGTTATCTACCCTCTTCATGTCAGTCTTAACAATTAAATTAATTATATGACATGCACAACGCTGATAGAGTAGAAAAGACTGAGCATAAACACAAAATAAAGGTTGCAATATTTTTATAGCCCTAGAATTAGCAGATGCATTATCTAGAGTGACAGCAAATATCTTATCAGCAAAATTAAATTCATTAATTACTTACGTAATTCTTTCAGCTATGTTTTCTCCTGTATATGAGACATCTGTTAACCTAAGCCCTAAAACTCTCTTTTGTAATTGCCAATCATCATCAACAAAATGAACAACTACACTAAGATAATTCTTCCTAGCTCTACTACTCCATATATCTGAAGTAACACTAACAGAGAAAGTACATGTACTAAACAGTTTCTTAAGTGCAGTTGAATCCTTCTGATAAACATTCTCTAAATCTCTAGTTGTTGTTTGCCTACTCACAGCTTTAAACCTAGGGTTATGAGATTGTTAAATGTATTGTTCAAAAGCAGGAGACTCCCCAAAGTTCAGGGGTAAATCTTGCTTGGCGATTAACCGGACAAGAGATTCCCGAGCAACCATGGGGTCGTACTCCCAACTACGTACCGTACCGTCCGGGTTTAGCATAAATTGCTGCTGCTAGAGTTGTATTCCTTGCTTCTTGGCACACGACTCCGCATGGCGCTTGAGATGACCTGTATCACCAGAAGAACGAGCAGATAAAATTTGCCTACATATATATTCTACAACGAGCTTTCGATACCTCCCTTCCGTCGGGGCATATTTCCTTTATCTCGTCGAAGTGTTGTCACACACTGAAGATTCTCGATCTCTTCGAGCCGGTGTGTGTCGAAACACTTTCGCTCGCGAATCCAGAAAATCCTTCCGAAGCCGCCGTCGCTGTCTAAACTGATACCTCCTCCACAGATGGTGGAGTTGGAGTCGATTCGGAGGCATCGTCAAACCTCGACATGTAGTTGGAGTCGAAATCATCCAAAGTGAACGACGACGACTGGTATGGAAAGTTTGGATCCATTCTGAAAATTTAAACCGACATAATCAAATTTTAGAATATTTATTGAATTCACAAACACAATACAAATAATACACAAATTTAAATATTACTTACATCTTTTCAACTGCGAGCTCTTCAAACCTCTGCGATCAAACTACGGCCTACGAAACTAATTTTGATTTTTGACAAATTTTTAGCAAATTTTATCAAAATAAAAAAATACATACTTGAGAGCAAAGAGGGCACTTTAGAGCACTTGAGAGTACAAGATGAGAAGTGTGGGTGAGGAAAAATGGCTAGAGTTTATGCCCTATTTATTGGGTAAAATTTGAGATTTTTTTAAAAATTTTTTGAACTTTTTAGCCTTCAACGGCTATTTTTAACTTTGAACGGCCATATAGCCATTAGAGGGTACGTGGCGCACTCGGATTGGCCGTCCCGGGAGCCATTACACAGTGCCGCTGCCGCCGTCAAACCCTGCGCTGCCACGCGTCACGCTGGTTCGCCCCTTCCCCCCGCGCACCACGTGTCGTGCCGTGTCATGGGCTGGACCGTGCTAGGCCGTGCCGGCCCATGGGCTCAACCGGCAGCCCAAACACGGCACGGCTACTCGTGTCGTGCCGGCCCAGCCCGTTAACCTTCCGGACCGTGCCGTGCCATGTCTCTGGGAACACCCGTGCCTGTGCCGACCGGGCTTTAGCCCGCCCATCCGGCCACCTATAAACGCTATCGCCACTATGCATCCGTGTTGCACCGAGCGAGCCAAGCGGAGGAGCGAAGAAGAAATCAAAGTGTTTCTCTCGGGCCTGTCTCGAATGGGGACGGCGACGATTATCCAAAACTCGAATATCCGATGGATTTTACCTAATAATTTTTTTACACATGATATGTTGTTGAACAAAAATATATATATCCATCAGATATGTTGGATATAGGTGTGGTTTCATCTGTCCGTCTATCCGCGGGTAAGAAATACGCGCATAAAAAGTCCAACCATCCTCATTTAGCCTATATGGTCTCTCTTTAATTTATGATGGATGAAGATATATGAACTCGTAATATTTTACTATGGTATGTGAACTTGTAATAAAGTAGGTGTTTAGGAGTTAACTATGCAATTGAAAAGCTGAAATGAGAATAAGAATGTATCAATGTTATTTGTGCATGTTTTCATGTTTGTTGACCTGAAATGGAAATAAGAATGTGTCAATGTTATTTGTGCATGTTTTCAGGTTTTCAGGTTTGTGTATGTTATTTATTGTCAGATATGGATAACCTGTTAAATAGAATTACTCAAATATTTTCTTAGTTAAAATTTAACCTAACAGATACTGGTATTTAGCTACTAACCATCGGATATCTCTAGTCTCGAAAGCTACCTTTGCATGAACTCAGCCAGGCTCCGGAGGGCATGCAGCTAACCAAACAAGCGGACGCCCCGCATCTCCCATGCGAGCCAGGGTGGATCGATGCAGGCAACCGAACAACCCCATAGTTACCCATGGAGAAGGGTGCAGCGTGCAACAGTAAACTGTATCATCTTACACGGTTTTTATTGCAGTGAACCGCACCTCAGATTAAGGCTTTGTTCAAATCAACATAACAACTGTGCTATTCTGTGTGCATGCAAAATAAAAAATCATCGGCACATACTTAATTTAATTAAGTATTAACTATTACAAACTAAAAAAAATTAGATTTAGTTAGTTTTATAAAAAATATTTATATAAAATATTTTTAAAAATATATTTTGAGCAGTTTAGAAATAGTGATTATGAAAAATAACTAGTAGCCAGACCAAGAAGCTGGTTAATAATTAGCCTAAGGCAGAGAGATCACACGTCGTCACATACACGTACATAGGCCGATCCAATTCGGAGCAATCGTCGTTACAGGGACATCGCTGTCACGTTTCGAGATGAAAGGGGCCAGCAGAGGAATTTAATTCCCCGGTTCCTCTCAATCGTTACAGACTCGTGACGTGAATGGTTTCACCATTGCTACTAGCGCGCGCCCGTACGTACTTGCCCAGTACACATGCATTGTTGTACCAACAAAAAAAAAAAGCTTTGCTTGGCCACTCCTCGTCCGTCCCGACTCTCCGTGCCGTAAATAATCGGACGCCAGCATGGAACGAACAGGACACCGCACCCCACCTCGGTCGCAGCCGCAGCGCAGTCGAGTCGAGACTTGACACGATGTGTGAGAACCAATAGCCCCCCTAGTCACCTCGCGTCGCGTCGCATTACCAATCGCGTCGCCTCTGCAGCCAGCACATCTCCAAGTGCGCGTACGGCTCCGGCTGGCCGGCGCGCCCGCGCTGGGCCAAAAACCCCAAAGCGGTCGCCTGCACGCACGCGCTGCACAGGGAGAACAGCGCCTCGTCCTTCGCTTACGCTAGCTCCTCGTCCCCCGCGCGCTCCTGTAGACAATAATTGGGCTGCGCTGCTGTGCTGCGGCTGCGCGCGGCCGGGGCACGGCCAACGGCCAGAACGGCGCGGCGACGACGATGGGCACGGGCGCGATGCGTTGCGGCAGTGCGTAGTGGTGGTGGACCCAGTATAAAATTTTAGCTACGACGAAACTATGTATAACATCAAACATGTCGATATGTTGTATGATACATTGATAATGAATTTATGTATTTATGACTAAAATGTAAGGATTATAAAAATTAATTTTTTGGACGAGGCCTCCTGTAAGTTGCATGTGAACCGTAACTGATTGTGTCTGCAAAAATCAATATGTGTTTTCGCATACGATTCCTTAAAAGACCCATATGAAAAAAATCAATTTTGCAAACGGACCTTTTAATATACCCGCATACAAAAATAAACATATTTTTTAGACGGGTCAAAGGTCTGTCTGCTATCAGCCCACCACTACCTTAAAAATCTAATTTCCTCCCTCCACTCCTCAATCTCTCCCCACTCATCCCTTATCCTCTCCTGTCCTCTTTTCTTACCATGTATCCTTTCATTACTCGAGCGGCTCCAACAGACTACGGCAGGAGCGACAGCGGCCCTACCCTGTGCAGAGGCCAGTGGAGGAGGCATGCGTCGATGGCGAAGACGGCCCTCTCCCGCGTAGATCTGGCAATGGCCCCTTCCCTCACAAGGTGTTGACGATGGCAGGAGCCCTCTCTCTCACGAGGTCTCGACGACGGCCCCCTTCCATGGCAGACCGCATCGACGACGACGATAGTGGTGGCTTCCTTCCTCATGGATCCGACAGCCCCCTTCCTCATGGGTATGGTGGGTGGCTTGGCGAACGACGGCGAGCATGATAACAGTGGTGGTGGCGACGACGATTACATCATCTTGGGAGCTAGGGTTTCCGCTGGCGGTGAGCTAGGGTTTTCGTGTGTAGTCGGTATAAGGGACCGCATGCGGTTGCGCTGTCCACATGAAAAAATATTAATTTTTCACAGACACCTGAGTACATGCGGGTCGTCCAGCCATATGGTAAAACCCGTTTGTCCGTCTGCAAAAATGATTTATGTACTAATGAATATAGAAATTTGTGCTAAAAAGTTGGTTGGTAACAAATAGGAAGGTGGACAACATGAATCATCACAAAAACGATTGTTAAGATTTTCTCGACGCCTCAAATAGCTTTATCAAACATGCAGCAGCTGCAGTACTAATGATAGAAGAGTGGATAGAACAAATACTCCTTCCTTTCCAAAATAGTTTAACGAGGTTCACGACCAAAGCAAGTCAAATAATATTAATCTGATTCACTCCATGCTGCTCCTTCTTTGGCAGTGTCAAAACGCTTAGTATGAGCTATTTATCCTTACGACGGCAGACGCCCAAGCCCTCGTGCAATGCATTCACCCACGACCTTTCTAAAGACATCAGATAGGGTGAGTGATAGGCTGCTAGCCTCCTACACTCGTTTCTCACCCACAGCCAGCTTTCTGCTGACGCCACTCAAACGTTGCTTTACCTGTTCAGCATCATGGAGAAAGATAACATGAACGGGGAAGATGAATTCTAATCTATTATTTGACTTCCATCCGTTTCTTACATATATAATAATAAATAATTATGAAAAAATTGATAAAATAAATTAATATATAATATATCACGACACAAATATTAAAGTTTAAATTCAACATGTATAAGTTGTAAAAAATAACAAATTAACCTCTAACTAGTATTGTATATTCATAATTAAATTTGTTGTTGTCGTTTTAATTTATAGAAGTTGAATTTGGACGTGTATATTTATGATATATTATATATTAGTTTATTTTGTAAAAAAATTAAAATTCTTCATAGCCACTTGGTTAACATAAACAAACGGATGAACGTTCATCCGAGTGTTCAGAAAGTTTCACCATGTAGGGGCCCTTTTTGCCGTCGGGTAGCTATGGCAGTGGCCATATCATATGCCACAAGGAAAGGTCCGCCCTGGCAGTGCGTAGGGTGGTGTGGGGGGCGAGCGTCCTGCCGAACCGGCCGGCCTTCGCGCGGGCGCCCGGCGCGCAAGCAGGCAAAACGACAGACGCCGAGACGCGCGGGCAGCGCAGCCAGGGAGGGAGGGTCAGTGGGCGGCAGCACCGTGCTGCCAGCACGTACGTACCAGCGTGGCAGCGCAGGCGTGGTTAACTGTGTGTGTGTACGTACGTGCGTACCTTGGCGTGGTACCACCGGCCACCGCGCGCGCGTCGGAAGATCCAACGGGCGCCGCGGTGGGCCTGTGCCGTCGCCTCTCCCGCCGCTTTGCCCGCCTCCTTTATGGCAAAACGTTTTTACCTGCGTGATGCTTCAACTGCTAGCTATCGCTACTAAAAAAATTGATCTTTTATTGACTAAAATTCACAATAGTCTAGGTTACAATAGTAATTAGGACTAAAAATATTTTTAGTCCCAGTTAAAAAGTACAATATAAACTCTATAATCTTTAATCCTGGTTGGTGTTACCAACCAGGACTAAAGATGATTTTTAGTCTCGGATAAAAAATCTGCAGGTTCCCATTTTTTAGTCCTGGTTGGTGTAACCAATCGAGACTAAAAATAATCTTTAGTCCTGATTTTTTTATCAATCAAGACGAAAAAATAGACATCTGCGTCCTTATCTCCTCGTGTTCTGCGCTCTGCGCTCGTCTTTATCTCTCTCCCTCCCACCGTCCTCATCTCATCTCTCCTCCTCTCCCAGCGCACATGCTCCTCTCCCTCAGTCCTCTGACTCTCCCTTAGTTTTTCTCGCCCTCTCCCTCACTTGCTTGTTGCGTGCGACAGGGACGGTGTGGGTGGCCCCGCGATGGTGCCCCGGTGGCGCGGAGGGCGGGGGCGCGCGGCCCGGCGGCGGGGTGGGTGCATGCCCGTTCCTTCCTCCTCCGAATCGCGGCAGGCGACTCTGCAGCGGCCGGATCCGGCGGCGGCGACGCGGCGGCGACAGCGGCGCTACGACGGCGCAGGCGCGCGATGACGGCCGGGAGACGCGCGGCGGCCGCGACCGGATCCGATGGCCGGGCGGCGGCCGGCGACGCGCGATGCGGCGGCGGCCAAGCGGCACAGCGGCTCGGCGGTGGCCCGGCGCCTCTTCCTCTCCTCTTCCCCATGAGTTCATTCTTTTTTTTCAAGAGATGTTTAATTTTTTTAAGAACTCGTGAATTTGATATACGAGTGACTTTGATATGTGAATGTGTGATACGTGAATTTGTGATCTTTAGATATTTTTTGGATGTCAATTTGTGATGGGTCTATTGTTTGAAAAGTGGGATTTTATTTGGAATTTGGCTAGGAGCAGAAAAAAAACAAGCATCAACTGAGATTTGGCTCTATATCTTTAGTCCCGGTTGATATTATTAAACCGGACTAAAGATGATTTTTAGTCTCGGGTGAAATAACCGGGAGTAAAAATAGGTATTTTTTTGTCCCGGTTTCATAGTCCTAGTTCGAGAACCGAAAGAATAGAAGTTTACGAATCGAGAATAAATCTCCTTTTTCCAGCAGTGTATCGTGTGCTGTACTACGACTGCCGAGCCAGCTGTGAATAATGTGATGGAGTAGTGTCATGTGTGCTATCTATGAAAATATCACTTAAGAGAAGTAGTTAATTTTTAATCTAAACGTTAGCATTTGTATTTTCGATCGATGGGATAATGATCCTCATCACTACAAGCACGTTTCTCCGTGTCATGGTGCAATCGTCCGCGTGCTCCATGAATTAGGACTCCTGTTAATTAGGTTGTGCAAGAAACGTTGAGAAGATAAAAGAGACCACTCGATCGGCATCAAACGGGCAACGATCGGCATAAAAGAGACCACTCGATCGGCATCGATCGGCAAGAGAGAAGCTGAAAGTTATTGCAAAGAAAAACTCAGCCGACTGGCAAATCATTGTGCTCCACATGCAATTAGCACATGATAATGTTACGTACGATCGAGTGCTGCTGCTCATTACATGCAAATTCAACTCGTAGAAAAGCATTAAGTACTTGTACACTTATTAACATACGAAGTGCTTTTATATCTATAACTATCTATAAAATCAATTAGTGTTTCTATCCACATTTTATTTTGCTTGGCTATTTTGCAGAAAACCCCTTAAGTTTTTCTAAAATTAACCCGCAGTCCATCTGACTATTTTTTTTAAAAAACCCAGTTATACATATGATAGAGCTTATCTTAATTACTTAAAAAATCTATAACTTTTCGATCATCAAATCGTTTTTCGTCCAAATCTATAAAATTTTCGATCCGTATAACCTCTCGCTCTATTGTTGCCTCGCTTTCCTCACCTCCTGTAGACGAGCCCGACTCACGCGCCTCCTGCCTAGCCGTGCATTGCCCTGAGCGGCGGCCGAGCACACGCTGCACGCGTAAGCTAGCGCGTCGCTGTCGAACAAGGGAGAGAAGCGCGTGTGAGGCAGGACGCCTCCCTGACGTCCTCCTATCGTCGGCGGCCGAAGGCATGGCCGAGCACTGTCACCTTCAGCGCGAGGACGGAAGGAAGACGACATCATGTAGATTTTAGCGATTTTATATTTTAGTCTCATATTTGTGATAAATCATAAACAGGTCAAAGAGGCTACATCGATCAGGCCCCATTGGCTATGATGTTTGACCATATTCAACTAGGGTAAGTAAATTATAAGGAGATGCAAGGGTTCACATGCCTGTTGATGATAACATGCAACTTATCCTATTCATCAATATACTTTTTTAACTAATAATATCCGAGTCATAAATATTTTAAACTTTTATCAAATTTCTAATCGGTTTAAAGTATCAGTAAATCAATATCTATTTTTATTATATTTTTGACTTAATTTGGTAAAATTAAATTAACTTAGACTAAATGTCCATTTGATATTATTTTTTAATCAAGGTCCAGTGGTACACAAAGTTGAAGACACCCTTACTTTCAAAGTTATATATATATATATATAAAACTATCGTCGTCGTCGCTCGGAGCTCTCGCGTCGTCGCCTGGACCTTCACCCTCCGCCTGCTTCTCTCCATGCGTCGTCGCCCGTGCAACGTACGAACATTTTGCATATATATATATATATATATATATATATATATATATATAAAGCTTGCCTTGCCTCGTGCTACATTTTAAGCACGGAGTGCATGCATAATGCTCGCCAAGTTAGCAATGAAATGAAATGCCTGTGCCTCTTCTAGGTCTGCAGGTTCAACATTACGTACATGAAAGACTTAGAAACGAATTAAACACACTTCGATCCGCCAGAAGCAACGGAGGATGGATCGAGAGGAAATTAAGTCACACTCGAACGACGGCCACGCCAACACTACATAAGAGTGTAAATAGGTAAACCATGAACCCACTTATAAATTAAAATAAACGGGTTCACAATTTATTTTGATCTGTAAATAGATTTTGTGAATTAGTCCTTACATTAGTCACACGTACGGCTAGTTTCTTTTCCTCTTCAAGCCAGGTACCCTGGCCACGGCCGCGCCGTCGACCTGATCCCTGCCGCCGCCCTCTACCTCCGCCGCTGCCGCCTCCGTCAGCTTGGTCAGTAGCTCGCCGGCGTTGTCGGCGAGGACGAAGATGTTCCGCGCCGCGGAGTCGATGAACCCCTCTTCAACGCCTTTGTCGAACAGCGAGAGTAAGCTGTTGTAGTAGCCGTCCACATTGAGCAGCCCCACCTAACGAAAACAACACCAACAATATTTATATCTCTTGTTATTAAGTTAATTCATTGGGAGATCATGTCGAAAATGATTAGGCCATGAAGCATGACGGCCTAGCTATAAGCTATGCTAAGCAATCCATCAATCTAGCTAGCTAATCCCTATCCACCGGCCACGGACATAAGATTATAGAATGCAAATGGCAGTTAAATACGACAAACTAAGTCAAGCTATAATTAAGATAGCTTTTACCGGTTTGTTGTGGATCCCCAGCTGAGCCCACGCTATGATCTCCAACAGTTCTTCGATTGTCCCGTAACCACCTGCGCATCACGCGGTTGGTGATGTCATTCAAAAAAATTTGGTTAAAATCTTTTTATAAGAGTAAGTGTTTAGTTGTATGTGAAATTTTTTTTAGTAAATGCATGATGCATGCAACTCTCGTCCACATCTCCCAATCTAAATTTCACTTTTTTTTGTCAAATCCCTTCCAAAACCAAAATTTTTTATCCCAACTTTTCACCCATATATTTAGTTTCAAAATGTCAAAAAGTACTCAAAATCTAAAATCTTTTTACATTTTAGCTGCAACTAAACAAGGCCTAAGTTGTTAAGCTAAGATCACTCCTAGTTAGCTAATTAATTAGTTATTAATTAAGCTAAGATCACCCCTAGCTAGCTGCTACCACTATATATTAGATACCCCGTCTCAAAATAAATTTATTTTTCATCAATCCTATTTTCACACATATCAATAAAAAATAAAAAGACTAGAATACCTCTATTGTATTAAGGTTCCGTTTGGTGCGAAAATCGGTTTCGTGTTTTTTAGAATTCGGTATCAAACGGTTAAAAATGAGAAATGTTTCTTAGAAAATCAGCAGAGAGGTATTGTATTAAGGGTCCGTTTGGCTGCGAAAATCAGTTTCGTGTTTTTTGACAATTCGGTATCAAACGGTTAAAAATGAAAAATGTTTCTTAGAAAATCAGCAGAAACGTTTTTTATTTTTAACTAGAAATGAAAAACTCCTTTAGATAGTTTCGTCGGTTTCTGAAAGAAATGTTTCTCCGAGAATCACCTGTGAATTATTATAAACATTTCTGACTGTTTCTCCGAGAATCTAAAATCGTATCAAACGGACCCAAATCCAATGCAATTGTATCTCATAGTTTCAAGGCAATTGTCTTATACTTTCATAAACTTTAGGATAATGATAGTTGAAATTAAATTTATTTTGAGACAAGGAAAATGAGATAAAGATAACTTTTTTAGACCGATGTGGAGTAATTAATTGTCGTTTGTGTTTGCATCTAATTTAATGAAGCAGGAAAAAGAGGTTGACGATGACGGGGACCTCACCTGGCAGGGCGATGAAAGCGTCGGCGTGTTTCGCCATTTCTGACTTGCGCTCATGCATGTCCCTGACCACTTTCACCTCTCCCAACGTCTTCCCTGACACCTAGGAAAGGCTCGCACAAAATCATACTTGCAAGATAAAATAAACACGTTCCATATGTATGTGTGCAGTAAAAGATCTTTTACAAAGTGACAGACAATAGACCAATCGTACAGCTCCCAGAAGAGATTCCGTTGCTATACCTCTTCCGGCAGGAGAGCGCTAGGGATGACCCTGCATGCATTATATTTACAGATGGATCGGATCAGCCGATGGATCAACCAGGCACAGCCGCACAGGCGCACATGCGCAGCGAATCAGTGACTGTGTATATGTGAGTAGTACGTACCCGAGGACGTGGCGGCCGCCGTCGTGGACGGTCTTGGAGACGAGGCCCATCAGGCCGCCGCTGCCGCCGCCGTAGACCAGATCGAGCTGCCTCCCGACCTGCGTGTACGTGGCAGAAGTTGGTCGGGATCAATGGAAGCTAGGAGGGTAAAGATCGAGCGAAAGGGAGGGGAAAGCTAGGTTGGGGGTGTCAGATTCAGTGTAGAACTACACCCAAATGAGCAGGACATGTTCGCCGTGTACAATGGCGTATTGGCATTGGAAGCTGGTGCTTGGACAGTTGGATGGACGATGAGACTCACCAGTTGCTTTCCGAGGTCGAGGGCGGCAGCGCTGAAGGACGGGCGGTTCCCCCGCCTGCTGCCGCAGAAGACGCAGATCGTTCGCACCGGTCCCCGGCCCCCGCCGCTGCCGCTCTCCACAACCTTCTCGTGGTTAGTTTCCATGTGTGTGTGTGTGCGCGGGACTCCGGGGTAGGACAGACAGAGAGAGAAGAGGATGCAGTGGAGGCTGCAGGCTTGTGTTAGACTTCCCCGTCCCGTCTTCCCTGTGAAGACCTATTTTTATTTATCCACACACAAGACGTTGCTTTGCATGATATTTGTAGCCAGTGACGAATTCAAAAATAGATCAGGGGATAAATAACAAAGAGTAAAAAAATTCTACTCGTACACAATACGCTACTAATAGATATAGCAATATAGCAAAGATTAATATCAATTCAAAGTGCTCAAAGATACTAGAGCCATAATGAGGATAGAAAATTACCAAATACAAAGAGCCTTCCTTCTAAAAAAATCCATGCTTGATGTCTTCCGTCTTCACGAATTCACACTAAACCACCACGTTCAATTAATGCAACATAATTTTTAAAATGTCATACTTCTTCATATATCAAGATAGCATTATAAAATGAAATGTAGTAAAACAATACGTACCTCGGGCCCTCGCGTGACAAATTTTTCTTACGGGTTTTTAAGCCTTGAAAGCGCTTCAAAATTTTATCATCTTCAATGGATGCAAACAAATCCCGCTCAATATAGCATATCATGCTATTATTCATCCAATCATCATTCATTTTATTCCTCCGTTCAGTCTTGATAATATTCATAACAGAGAAGGCTCTTTCAACTGTTGTTGTTGCCACCGGTAAAATCAATGCAAGTTCAATGAGACGATACACCAAAGAAAAATGTGTATGTCTATCACTTTGAACCATCTTCTCAGCAAGGTTACCAAGATCAATACAAGTGCCAAAATCTAAATTATTTCTGACTTCATCAATAAATACCAGAAGGTCACCCCTTAACTTCTCACAATCATAATAACTAAAATCATCTTTATAGATCTTAGCAAGCTCAACTAATTTCTCTATCTCAAAGTTGGCAAAAGAACCATTTGGATCAAGACAAGCAACATATCTCAAAAGTTTCGGAAACCGATTATTTAACTCGAAAGAATCGATCAAAAGAACCATTTCGAAAACCGATTATTTAACTCGAAAGAATCGATCAAAAGAACCATTTCTGGAAACCGATTATTTAACTCAGAAAGAATCTGATCAATCACAGCAATGAAAATCCCATGATGAAAATGATGGTAGTGTGTCACTAATTTGGCACCACGGAATTTAGAACGACCTCTAACTGATATCATATCTTTCATATTAGGAATGTCTATCATCTTTTGGACACAAACGCTTTTTACCTCTTCAAAAAGATCATCCCAACCATTTTCCCTCATGGCATTCATAGTTCTCATCACAGAACCAATCAATCCTATTGCACGAACAATGTTCTGATTTTTCCTTTGCAAACATTGTGATAGTTCTTGAGTCAACCCCAATACTCTAACCATTATATGTAATATGAACACAAATTCAAATGACTCCATTCTTGTTATTAATCCAGATGCAATAGTTTTCTTTTCCCCATCAGTTCCATCTTCACTAACATTCTCTAACACCTCAAGTACAGAACCTCACATGAGCATCAGACGTGCTAATGTTTTGTGATGTGTTCCCCACTGTGTATCACCAGGCCTAACAAGACTTGTTTCTTGGTTTTTCCCTCTCCCATAAAAAATAACACCACTATCTAATTGCTGAACAAGATGGTCATGGTGATTTTGGAGGAGTTGATCTTTTCTTTTGCAAGAAGCACTAATAGTATTGACAATTGAAGTGACATAATTGAAAAAAAATCAAATGTTGAAGCACAACACTTGGCTACAGAAACTACCACAAGTTGCAATTGATGAGCAAAACAGTGGATGCAAAAGGCAAATGGGTTTTCATTCTACCGGTCTTTGTAATCCATGGAACTGTCCTCTCATGTTTGAGGCTCCATCATATCCTTGTCCTCTAATCTTGGAAATAGATAGACCGTACCTTCTAAGCATAGTATCCAATGCTTCTTTTAGTGAATGTGATGTGGTGTCAGAAACATGTTCAATGCCAAGGAACCTCTCAATGACATTTCCTTTATCATTGACAAACCTACAAGAGAAAAGAAAAAATTTAGTCACTTGGAAACAACAAAACAAAATCAATGAAATACATAAATTAAGAGATGGTATATACCTCACAACCACAGCCATTTGTTCCTTAATAGATGCATCACGAGCCTCGTCAACAAGCACCGCAAAGCAACGATCTCCTATTTTATTTTTTATTAACTCACTTGTCTCCTATGCACAAGCCCCAACCAAATCTTTTTGAACTATTGGGCAACTCATCTGATTATTGCCTGGAGCATTTTCACCGGTCACAAGTGCAGCCTTTGGATCCTTTTTTCTGTACCATTCAAGCATCTCGAGAAAGTTTCCTTTGCTTCTTGATGTTTTAGACTCATCATGTCCACGAAGGCTAGAGCTTGTAAAAGGAGAAATCTAGCAATGCCTAACATAATAGTTAAACGAGCTTTATATGCCTCCTCTTCTGCTGCGCTTGTCACAGTCCACACATGTTCAACACTTTGTCTCTGATTTTGAAAATCAAGTGCACGCTTCCTTGCATTACTATGAAAGCCATCAATTGATTGAGCATGCTCCTTGAAAGTATCCTTTGCATTCTTTCAATTTTTGAACCCAACTCTAGTGAATGTATCATTACTATGAAACCCAGTTTGTTGTGGCTTAAAAGAGATAGCAATAAAAGCAATAGGTTGCATCCTTGGCTACACTATACTCTAACCAATTAAATTGATCAAACCATGATCCAACAAATCCTCTTGGTTGACCGTTATCATTGATTTTTGTTTTTGGAACTTATGACCAGCCGATCTATATGGACCTTTCTGTAGATATGCTCTCCGCCTCATCCCTAATGTCACGATGAAACTCATCAATTGGCTTTCTAATTCCTGGATCATCAACTATATCTCTCAAATCAAGTTTAATCCTAGGTCTTTTCTCCTCTGGCTGACTCTCTTTATTTTCGGTATTACTATTTGACGCATCTTTCTTAGCATAGTATGGTTCCATCCTAAAACATTTTACATGAATTAAGAAACAAACACTATATAAAATTAGTCAACTATTTAATGCATCAGATAATATAGGGAAGGGGAAGTAGAGATTTTGATCTTATTTTTCACCTGAGAAAGATGAAGAACACTGGAAGTCTGGAACGTTGAAAAATGAAATAGCATGCGGCAGCAGGTGCTTGACTTGACCCCACGGCCGCACGGCAGCCTGTCTCCTGTCTGAGCTGTCTCAGCAAGGCAAGCACGCAAGCTGCAAGCAGGAAGCAGCAGCGGGCGGCGGCGTGCACCGCACAACACACCGCGCCGCACCGCAAGCGCATCGCAACAAGCCGCGCAGCGCAGCCGCACGGCACGGCGCAGCGCGCGCGGAGTCGACGAGGGCAGGCAGCCGCACGATCGCGGAGTGGATCTCGGGAAAACGAAGCGACGCGAGGAGTCTTTCCACCTTCCTAATTTTTGTGGGCTCTTTTTCATTAGAAGGGGTTATGGGCTGTGTACTAGTGGTGGGGTGTTATTGGGCTTCCTAATTTTTGTGGGCTCTTTTATATTAGGAGGGGATATGAGCTGTGTACCAGGGGGTGTTATTGGGCTTCAAGCCTTTTATGCGATTTTTATACAACAATTTGGGCCTCGCCTCGGGTTGCAGCGGGCAACCCGAGGCCCATATCTGCCCCTGTTTGTAGCTCGTACTTAGTTACCAATTGAAAACCATCCCCCTGGCCCTCTTGATATCGTTTTGTTGCTGCGGGAAGGAGTGGCGAATCGGGACTCGGGCTAGGGGCTGTAGTTCGGGACACGAGGTGTCCGTAAAAATTCTTAACGTTTAGTCCAACATAACCTTTTCTGTGACAGCCCAAACAACCCTTTACTAATTAGCCCTTCTCGAATAGTGTTGTTAGATCCGTCCCTAACAGCAAGCATATACGGCCATGGCTATTTAAAAGGCATCTTTGGAGCAAACTCATCCTACCATGAGACTTCCTACTGCCCATCGTCAACTCCATAGACTTCTTTCCTGTTTAACTGAGATACAACCTGTCAGAAACGGTCAAAATCAATACCATTTCGAAAAAAACTCGGTCGATAGAGAATTGGCCATATTTACTAATTTAAAAATTCAACATCGGCAGTACTACAACGCTAAAAGAAATTATAAAAATCAAATCCTATATATTGTAGAATCAGGAACAACTGAAAATGGTATTATTTGAAAAAATTGCTCGATCAGCTGAGAATTTCTGTGACCGTTTTCATCCCCTCAAAGTCTATCTCTGATCAGGTTGACTCCTGTACCCCTCTATGTCGCCGCCATGAGCATCACTAGAGACAAATGCAACGAGCCAACGTTTGACACGTAGAAACGCTACATAGTTGACTACATAAATGGTATGGAGGTATATGTGTGTAAGCATCTCTCGAAACAAATTCTCATCAAAATCGAAACTTATAGTATACTATAAGTTTGTAACTATCGGTAAAAGTCCAACAAAAAGTGTCTGTCTGTTCCTATGACCTACCCGTCTTTGTCCATAAGGCCAACACAACTTATCATTGACTATGTCGTATATCCATAGTAGCACCGTCCGATGCGACGAGCGCTCAAGCGATCAATCATTCGGTCGCCACCATGTGCGCCACACACCACATCTGATGCCACCGTCACATGGCAGATCACATGTCGTATGCCCTTAAATTTCCTACGAAAGTATCAATCAAGGGCATGATTGATAGAGTTCCAACTTCTAAATTTAACTTCACTGGTTGGGTTTCTAAATTTAACTTCACTGGTTGGGTTTACGATGAAGTTGTGAAGCAGTCTAAATCCAATTTTACTTCTCTATTTTATTATGAAAGCACTTCAGCCGCTCTACTCATTTGTTGGGTGAAACTGAAACCATTTGGTTGAGCTTTATAAGAGAAATGGAGCCGAAACTGAAGATGTGTCAAATATACCTTAACACATGTATCGTGACCGGCCGGCCGGCCGGCACGCTCAATCAATCGAAGCCAAAGCTAAGCGTACCGATCGCCTACCCGGCGAAACCGCGCGCCGCGCGCCACGGCCGCTCGATCGCCCAGTGGCACGACTCGAGTGCGCGCGTACCCGTCGCGCACCGAGAATGCAGGGCGGTTCGCCCGGCGGCGCGCGCCGCGCGCGTCAGCTCGATCGTCCGGCTAAATTCGATTGGTGGCAGTAGGGCACACGCTGACGCACATCGTGGTGGCGAATATATACATAGAGCAACAAGCGGGCGCCAGTACGATCAGCCAGCTTTTTCACAAAATTATTCGCCCACATGCAAAAACAAAAACTCCACGTCGGGTTTCCCTTAGCTAGGTTGGGTTTGGTTTGGGTTAAAATAATAATCAGGTTAACTGACCTTTTAACCTAGCTAGCTAGGTTAGCTTGACATAGATAGATTTTGTGCGAGCTAGATTAACTTAACTATTTTTATTTTTTTAATTTGTAACTAACCTAATTAACCGGTTGATGCTTGTCTAGCTAGACTATGTGGTTTGGTTAGGTTATAGCAATATACAAAAGTGACGGCTAACTTTTTTTAATAAAGAAAGTTTTATTGATCTCAGACCACTTAATACGGTTAATCCAAGACCCTCTGGCCTTTATATAACGAAAATGCACAAAACCTATAATTATTTTAAAAAAGAAGAATGACATAGCAACAAGTTTTGTGCCATGGAGAGTTACAACACACTGACGGTATCATCTTCATTCACCAACGTAACTAAAACTTGGATCACAAGAACGACCGTTCAAAGCCAGACCATAGATTTTTCACTATTAGAAGCAAAATCTTCGAGCTGACAATGCCACCAATGAGAAAAATATTGTCAGGTACTACAGCTAAGGCCAGACCTGAGAATTTCACCTTATCGGAGACAAGGAATTGACATTCAATGAGTACCATTCAATCGAAGTCGGATTGTTGCCTTCTCTTTCTAAACCATGCCGTCATACCTCCCAATCAGGGTTCATAATGCCGGCGGGTTATGCCGTGCCGCCCCTCGATGGCACGGCGAATTTCTTACGAAATTCGCAAAAGTTGGCGGCAATGAACAATGAACAAATTTGAATTTGATGAATTTCGTTCATACCACGGATTTCGTTGATTCCGCGCGAAAACCGTGATGAATGGTGCGGAAAATTGCGAAACCGTCGCGAAAAATATGTAAATTATGTCAAAAAAATTAGGAATAAATACTAAAATTAGATAATATTTGCACTAATATATTTGTGTGAAAAAATTTATACTAATATGTAAATATTGATATAAGTATGGTTGTATGAATTACGGGGGGAATACTTAATGTGATGTTTAAAATATAGTAAAAAACAAAAAATAGTGATAACTATGTATATTTTGATTGATAAAAATCTTTTGTGCAACGAGATATAATAAACTTGGTTTGGCCAACTTCACAAAATAATTTGATTACGAAACGAGAACGAAATATTCGTTTTATCATATGTTACAACGTGCTACCTATAAAAGATGGATTAGCTAGCAAAAAATATTATTGCCATATTACAATTGCCAATTCGTCATCCATCCGTTACATATATGTATAGATACACTTTGCATTTTGCATTGCTTGTAAAATAAATTTCTCATCTCTCTTGAAATCAACCGGAAAGCTATAGTATAGATGGTGAACTTCTCAAAATTTGTGCAAAAATTCATTCGGACACAACAGAGTAGCGGCGGTTTTCGTAGCATTTCGCGCGGCAAGCTTGCGTCAACGCCACGGTTTTCGCCTCCTACCACGCGAGACGCCGTCCATGCCGTGCCGCCCCTAGCCGCCTTATACTGCACGAAAGCCGCCCTTACCGACGCGGTAGGCTAGCTAATCACCCACGAAAACCGCCCAGATCTACACGAAAAGGTAGCTAAACCCTGCGAAAACCGTGCCACCAAGCACTGAGGGGACTGCGTACCTGAAGCCGCGGTTTTCGCGCGTCTCGCCACGGCTTCCGCGCGTGCCATCGCGGGATATGCACGCTTGGTGGCGGATTCTGTAGCTTCGGCGTCGGCTTGCAAGGGGGAGGATGGCGCAGAGACAAAGGGGAATCGGCTGCAGTGATAGATTGTGGAAGAAGCAATGGTTTTTGAGAAGAAAATGGTGATGGGCTTCAATGGGTTGTATGAACAGTACACATGCGCAGTGTTGTTTTTTTTCTTTTTCCCAAAAGTATAAACGATTTTTAAGCGCCCATAATTTGTGTATTTTCATGCATAAAATTACCATAATTCTTGTAAATTCTTGTTCTACAACTAGAATTTTTTTCAATGATTTTTTTCAAACTTTTTGAATCTTCCCAAAATTTTTCAAATCCTACCACGCCCTACATTTCGCTACCTGGCGGAACGGGCGAATTTCGTGGCTTTCGTGCCGGCTTTCGCGAAATTGAAAACACTGCTCTCAATCTTAACAGCCACTAACGCCATAACCTACAACCTTCTAGGATCCATATATGGCGTCCACACTGCGAAGATAATATGGCGATCAAGCCAATATCAAACTTTCAAAATCCATATATAGGATCCATATGAAAAGAGAACAAGCCGTCGGCGAAAGCGATTTCATGATTATACATTATGTTAGTGGGTTCGTCTTACGGCGCTTTGGTACGTATTTTGGAAGTTTAAACCTCTTGTCATCTTCTTTACTTAATTGCTTAAGTTGATGAGAAATGATGCTTGTGCTTCAATAATCTGACCTTCATATCTAATGGGTACTTAATTAGGTAGGACATTAACCAATCATTCAAATGATTTTTGTATATAACCGGCCCCGATAAAATATCGAGATCCAAACACAGAAGAAACGTCGAAATCCAAACACGATAACGACACCGAAACATGATATTTGTTAACAAGGTTCAGCCAAAGCCTACATCCCCGGGACACTGATTACGAGTGCTCCTCTTCGATCCAACATATTATAGTGTATCCGAGTATCCACGACCCTCTACCGGTTAGGCCATCGACCAGTCGTATCCATACCTATGCTATTATTGTCTTGCGGTTACGACTGGTGTGCCTCTCTATTTAAGAGAGAACCTAAGATAGAGTTCGATTCTTACTCTATGTCTAACACCTAGTACAACTCAAGTCCTAAACTGTATCCGACTTTGACACATATTCGACACAAACTCTAACAAACTCTACCTTGACGAATATGTCACGTCAACCTGAATTTGTTATTTGCTCGAACCTCTATGTACCATGACTTGAGTTGGTTCTTCCGTCGCTCATGTTGAGCTGCCCGACTCCTTTACCATGGTCTCCACCAAATCGAGTCCTGTACGATCCCAAACCTTCGGTTTGCTACTCTACCAGCGATGCTATAGTTTCCGCAGCTGGCATGGCCTTGACACAAACTCGTGCACGTCGTTGCCGTCATGACCCTGAACTCTAAGCTTCATGTAACTCCAGCGACATCCTGGCTCTAGAGCAAGCACACACAATATGACCACCGACATCGTCAACGACTTTCGCCGCCAATCTATGTCGACCCTATGCTGATCCGACCATCTCTGTTCTGCCACCCGTTGCCTGTACGCCGCTAAGTAGCAATCCACTGTGCAGTACCTTGTCGACAACACCTCCAACGCAACCTCTAGGAACCATCCGCTCCGACTTTCGATTGAATGCCATCAATCTAATCGCGAGCCAAAATCGACAAATTACCATGCCGTCTTTCCAGCCACCGAACGACCTGAGCACTACGTCTAGCCGTCTCCTTGTCGAACGCAACTCATCGAAAAGTTCGAGCCACCCGTCCGAAGTGTCTGACACCACCGATTGGATTACCAATCGCTCCCGCCGCCATCAACCCGAGCACCACGTCTGATCGTCTCCTTGTTGAAAGCTGCCCATCGAACGGTTCAGACCGTTGCCTGAAGTGTACGAATCTACCGATCAAATTCCATTGATCGCCGCCGTGCTCCACCTTGCACCGTCTCCTATCCGAGACGTTGTGTGCGACCTGACACGGTGTGGGGCACCTCCCCCATACCTCTCTCCGTGGATCTCCCCACAGGCTCTGATATCACTTGTTATATAACCGATCCCTATAGAAAATTGAGAACCAAACACGGAAGAAATGTTATAGAAAATCTAAACACGATAACGACACCGAGGCACGATATTTGTTAACGAGGTTCAGCTAAAGCATACATTTCCGGGGTACTAATTACGGGTGCTCCTCCCCGATCCAGCATATTACAGTGTATCCAGGTATCCACGACCCTCCACCGGCTATACCGTCGACCAGTCGTATCCACACCTATGCTATTGCGTCTTGTGGTTATAACTGATGTGCCTCTCTATTTAAAAGAGAATCTAGGATAGAATTCGACTTTTACTCTATGTCTAACACCTAGTACAACTTAAGTCCTAAACTGTAATTGACTTTATACATATATTCGACATAAACTTGACAAATAGGCACAGAAATTAGCATGGCGTGTCCCCGCAAAAAAAAATTATATTAGCAATGGCGTGTCTACATGAGCCTTGCCGCCTTAATATTTACGTACCTTCAATTCTGCATGCGGTTGGCAGCCGGCCAAATATGCCTTTTTGATTAGTTTATCAGTAGCAGAGTAGCTTCAAGCCAAGGACCGACAAGCTATAGCTGCAGAAGTCTACCCACACAACTGCTTCGAATCTACTCTACTAGAGATTCAGAGATGATTAAAAGAAACTTAAGAAAAGAGGTAGTCTGCGCCTCCCGATCAATCTGCAATTCTGCACAGAGATTCTCATAGTTAAGAAATCTGGGAAGTACTAATATATACTATATCTAATGATTCCTTTGGAACACTTACCACTACTAGAACTAGAGTACTAATTGAACAGATTAATTAAGCTTGGTTGTGGATAAAAATTATATATATAGTCTTGCTACTTCTCACTTTTTTCAGTGGGACTGGTGGTTGCAGATGGCTCTCTTGCTTTGCAGTTGCAGAGCTATATCACTGACGACTCATCACACCCCAATATTGTAAACGAATAAAACAATGGAAAAGGAAGGAACAAGAACGGCAGAAGGCAGACATCCCTAGTAAATATTACTCTACTCGCTCGAAGACAAAAGAAATTAAGAACAATATTTCTGATCAATAGAATTAAATTGGTTTGCTCTGAGTGTCCTTGAATTCATTTCCTGCGCTCGAACAGAGCCAAAAGATTAGCCTTGCGAGTGAACAGTAGGTTGAATTCACTGGAATAAATTAATTATGTATACTTGCATTTCTTGCAGAAATGATGTATCCTATCCGTAGCATCTTTTGTATTCGCCGCGACGGGGAAAGAAAAAAAATGCTGTACCGTAAAAAAAACGCCATGCAACACTTGTAAGAGAGGAGCTCCGAACATTTTTAACGAGTATAGAACTCAGCGTCAAGGGTCTTGATGCTGACCTTTCACCCTTAGCGTCAGGGCTCTACTTTTGCATTCCCTGCTTCAACCGCTTTGGGTTAACGACGGCGATAATCCCCAACCTGAGTGCTGCGCGCCGACACGCAGGACTCCGCCGCTGTCTAGGGGTCTTGCGGCGCTCGATCGAGGCGGCGGTGCTGTCGCCGATGCGGTCGCCAGCGGGGAGGCGACACAGCAAACGAACAAGGCTGGCGAGACCAAGCGAGGCTATGAGCAAGCCACCACGAGTCAGTGCAGGAAAAGGGTGCCCACACGCGTCGCACGGCCGCCACCCCACGATCGAACACCTGGTGCGACTGCTACAGCACCAATTATGCTGCCGGCTCAAAAATCTCGGCCAACAAAAACAAAACCCGGAAAACCGGGAAAGGAGAAGACCGAATCGGCTTTCCACCAAGGCCCCTTCCCAGGATCCACGAACCCACAAAAGCTTTGGGCCGGCCCAAGATTGCCCAAATAAATAAGTCTAAAAATACTCCCCTTACAGGAACCGTCTGCACTACAAAAGATGGCAAGGAGCTCTCGGAAAAATGGGCCAAGTGCCTGAAAACGACCCATCACTTAACCTGTCAGTTCAGCATGCAAAGTGGCTACCATGGTCTTCCAATATGACGAATGGCCTGGATATAATCTCCAGGAATGTCAAGGGATTAAACTCGGCGGCAAGACGAAACGTGATCCACGAATTGATGCGTGATACGTCAAGGGATTAAACTCGGCGGCAAGACGAAACGTGATCCACGAATTGATGCGTGATACGAACTGTAGTCTAGCCTGTCTACAAGAGACAAAACTCCAGAACATCGAGGACGGAATGACACGTTTTCTAGGGGGCTATAGGATGGACAAACACGCATTCAAGCCAGCCACAGGCACCAGAGAGGGCATTCTTCTTTTATGGAACAACGCCCTACTAGAGCTCAAAGACATAACCATTGGACGGTTCTCCATTTCGGCAAACGTATCTTTAATACTCTCAGGGGAAACCGTCCACCTTTTCAGGGTCTACGGACCGTCTCGAAACAATCTCAAGAATGCTTTCCTCAAGCACATCTGTTTAATAAGGCCAAGGGCAACACAAGGCTGGCTTCTCTTAGGTGACTTTAATATGATCTACCGCGCAAGAGACAAGAATAACTCAAACATCAACCTAACGCGTATGAGATGATTTCGATCCACCATAAATCGTTGTGACCTGCACGAGATTCCACTCCAGAATCGAAAATTCACATGGAGCAACGAGCGGCGGAGGGCCACCCTAGTAAAGTTAGACCGCTGCTTCTGCAATGAACAGTGGGATTTGGCTTTCCCGAATCACGCCCTGCATGCTCTTCCCACAGGTCTCTCAGACCATTGCCCATTAATGCTGTCTAACCCCAGTAGCCCCCGGAAACCTCGAGACTTCAAATTTGAAAACTTCTGGGTTCGACTACCAGGTTTAAAGATAAAGTGGCGGAAGCGTGGGGGGAGCCATGCCCTCACATAGAGCCAATGCATCGACTAAACCACAAGATGCAGCGTACTGCGAAAAGCCTAAAAGAATGGGCTGCCTCTCTCTACACGGAGGCCAAGACTCAATTTTTTTATGGCCTTAGAGGTCATCCAGAGGCTAGACACATCCCAAGAAAATAGAGATCTCTCTGAGGGGGAGATTAGGCTAAGAGCGGGCCTAAAGCGCAGGGTGCTGGCTCTAGCATCCATCGAAAGAGCGAGGAAAAGACAAGCCTCCAAAGTTACCCACTTAAGAGAAGGTGATGCGAACACGTTCTTCCACCTAAGAATAAATGCTCGCCGAAGGAAAAACACGATTTAGATCCTCCAGACTGACAATGGCTGGGTCATGTCACACCAAGACAAAGAGGAGGTCATCCTAAGTCACTTTAAAAAGGTGATGGGTAAGCCAGTGTTAAGGCAAGTGGACCTCAACTGGGAGACTCTAAACACCCAGCAAGTGGACCTAACCACTTTAGTGGAACTTTTTGATGAACAAGAAGTTTGGAGGGCGATAAAGCAAATGCCAACTGAAAAGGCCCCGGGACCAGACGGCTTCACGGGACTCTTCTTTAGATCATGTTGGGACCTAATAAAGGGGGATATCGTGCTGGTCTTCAATTCGATGCATGACCTAAGATTCTCGCACCTGAATCTGCTAAACTTTGCCAACATAGTCCTGCTGCCGAAGAAAGAAGAGGCAGAAAGTGTAGCAGATTTCAAGCCGATTAGCCTGATTCACAGCATAGCAAAAATTTTCTCCAAGACTCTTGCGCTGCGCCTAAGGCCGCATATGCAATCCTTGATCTCAGTCAATCAGAGTGCTTTCCTTCAAGGCAGAAGCATCCATGATAACTACCTCCTGGTGAGGAATATGGTTAGGAAATATCATCGACTTAGGTGAGCAATGCTTTTGTTAAAACTGGACATCACCAAGGCTTTTGACTCTGTTAGATGGGATTACCTACTGGCTTTGCTATAGCACAGGAGCTTTCCACAGCGCTGGATAGACTGGATGGGAGCTTTGTTTTCCTCCTCCACCTCGCAAGTGCTCCTGAACGGTCACCCAGGCAAAAAAATCATGCATGGAAGAGGACTACGTCAAGGGATCCGCTTTCCCCTCTACTGTTCATCCTTGCAATCGACCCTCTGCAGGCAATCCTTTCAAAAGCAACAGAAATAGGGCTCATCTCGAAGCTGCGAGGGCGCGATACTAGACTCAGGATATCAATGTATGCGGATGACGCAATCATCTTTCTAAACCCCACGCGAAACGACGTAATAGCCTTCAAAAGCATTTTGGGAAGTTTTGGGGAAGCAACAAGTCTGGTCACCAACTTTCAAAAGTCTCAGGTAGCGCCAATTCGATGTGATGAGACCTTCTTAGAAGGTCTTGGACGGTTTCTCGGCTGTACGTGCAAATTTCCCCATCAAATACTTGGGTCTGCCCCTAGTTCTTGGAAGGTTGCGAAGGACAGATCTGCAACCCGTCTTTGATAAGGCGTCAGGAAAGATAACGGTAGGGGGGAAATTTGGGTTTGGCTGGAAGAGGAACTTTGGTCAAATCGGTGCTCACGGCACAACCAATCTGCCTGCTCATGGCCCTAAAAGTCTCAAAACAATCCCTAGAGCAGCTAGACAAGCAACGATGTTGTTTCCTCTAGACGGGAGCAGGGAAAGTCACGGGAGGGAAATGCAAGGTCAACTGGACACGGACCTGCCTTCCAGCCTCATAGGGAGGCCTGGGAATCCTAGATCTTCACAAATTCACAAGGGTGCTGCCCTTGAGAGGGCTGTGGCAGGAATGGAAGGACCCATCAAAACCTTGGGTGGGCTTGCAAACGCCGTGTGACAAAAATGATAGAAATCTGTTCGCTGCGGCAACAAAGATAACCCTTGGTGATGGGAAAAGGGTGCGCTTCTGGGATTCGGCTTGGTTAGAAGATGGTCGCACACCAAAGGACGCCATGCCTTTAGTTTACCAAATGTCCAAGTAAAAAGGTAAAGCACTTCGCCAAGGGAAAATTGATGACACTTGGGTGCAAGATTTGGATTTATTCACGAACAAGCCAATAACGATGGGACTGCTCTCCCAGCTGGTAGCTCTCTGGGAGGCTGTGAGGGAAGTGCAGCTGCAAGATGACGAAGCTGACAAAATACAGTGGAAGTTCACCAACCACGGAGATTACACTGCAGCCTCGACCTATCATGCACAGTGTTGTGGATCAACCAACACGAACTACAATGCATTGATCTGGAAAGTGTGGGCCCCGGGTAGGTGCAAATTCCATGCATGGCTGATAATTCAGAATAGGGTTTGGACCTCTGACCGTCTGGCAGTAAGGGGCTGGCAGAATAACGGCCGTTGCCCATTATGTGAGCGATGAGACGGCTTTACACCTTGTGGAGGGATGCAGATTTACTAAGAAAATTTGGCAACTGCTAGCGGCTTGGACAGGGTACTCGCAGCTGGAGCCAGTGCAATGGGGACAGTCGAGCATAGTGCTGCAATGGTAGGAGAGCCTAGCAATGACGGGGGAGTACCAAAGAAAGGGTTGAGATCCCTTATCCTTTTAACAATCTGAGAGATATGGAAAGAAAGGAACCGGAGGATCTTTGACCACATTAGAGAACACCCCACGAATCTGCTTCGACGTATCAAAGAAGAAGCAAGCTATGGGGTTTGGCCGGGGAAAAACACCTGAGTGCGTTCCTTCCCATGCAGTATAGTTCGTAAATGAAAAGCCACTTTGTATAGTGTACAGGCTATTTTTTCTTTTCCTGCCCTAGGGCTGTAATGTTCTCTTGCTCTATTCAATGAAAAGACACGATCATGCCTTTTTTCGTTAAAAGAAGGACTCGTAGCGTTGAGATATTGGATTTCAGCGCTAGTGCCCATGACGTCGACGTTTTGATTCGTTTTTACAATAAATTTTTTATATGGTCTGTTTTTTAAATAAGATTTTAAAATTTGTCAAATTGTCAAAATTTTGAATGAGGTCATGACCTTTTTGAAATGAGGTCAATGGTTCAGTGATCTAGTTAGCAGTCTGCATTAATGTTCACAACTTCACAACGATTATGAAATGGTTTATAACCCTATATTATCTGCTAATTAACAAAAAAATAAAGCATGCTAAAGATTGTCAAGAAAAAAATCCAGCTCTTCTATTTTGTGGGACCGAATATTACAGAGGATTAGAATCGATGGTTGGTAGAGATATCAAATTGGAATAATTAAAAAAAACACCTCGGAATCATCTCTTTTACATAGGTACATATATAGTTTTCAAGGCAATTCAATATCTATTTCAGTTGTGCTAGTTGAATATGAAATCAGATAACCCCAAATTTCAATTCTCCAGAAATAAAATGAATTTTAAACTACAAATCTATTTGAATTTGCACCGGCCAATCAGATAGTAGTTTATTTCATTCAAACATGCCGAGTTGCCAACAGCAAGGAATCACGCAGCTAGGGAGCATAATTTTGTTTTGCACGGATACTGTTCAAAAGGAATGATGCTCGTTTCGATCTCACCAACTAATGTCGGCCAGGAGAGCGGCGCAGTAGAAAAATATTTCCTCTGTTTGATAGCCGGCGGCTGATCAGTTCGATCGCTACCACTGTACCACGAAGGTGACATGCTCAAGTCGTTGGAGGAGATAACATAAGGATTTGTTGGGTTAATTTTTAAGAGAAAGAAATTGAAGATGATTGAAATGATTAATTTTATATTTTAATAGGTTTAATATTATTTTTTCCAAATTTTATTTAATTCTTTTGAAAAAAAAATTAATCGAATTATGTCTAAGGAAGCACGAGGTTCAGACCTCAAGGATGTAACCGACAACACGGCCAGTTGGCCACCACCAACATCTCTACAACATAGTATGACATCCGGAAATTCAATCTCAAGAGATGACAGTTATAGCGAAGAAAAGGGGCGACTACGAGGAATATGTTTTTCGCTATATGCCTTCTTACAATAGTATAGAAAGATAATATATGGTTTTTAATTGTATATAACAATCGATTTTAATGGGCGAACAAATCAATATAAACTCTTGTATTTTTTATATTGGTAGTATGTATTGCCATAAATTGTACCATAAAATCTATAGTTTTAAGTCTCATCTTTGGAATTTTGGGCTAGTTTTTGAAAGAAAAATATGAACAGAGCCATGTTTACCTTCATTCTCTCCTATCTTGTTTAAATTTTAAAACAACAGCTCTGTTGTTGTTTTTCAGCAGGGTTAAAGGAAATTTAGGAGTAAATTTTTCAAAACTGAAAATTATAAATTTTAAACTGATATTATCATAAAACTATAAACTAAAGATTTTACGATCCCTACTACCATTATTATTATGTTAGAGTTATAAATGTTAAATGTTGGAGTTATAAATGTTATACCTCTACGTTTCATTTAATGCAAAACATGTAGTTTTGTAATAATAAACCTATAGTTTTATTATACTCTTCTTAGATAAATTTGGTCCTAAAGTCTTGTGATGTATTGTTTTAAATATGTAGTTTTATAATAGTTTAATCATTATAGTTTTGTGAAATTTGCTTAAAATTAATTAATTAAAAACAGCACTTTTAAAAAAACAGTTTCATGCTCCTATACATGGACCCTATAGAAATGTCTATAAAGTATAAATAGAACGTTTTAGATTTAGAAAATTCTTCAAAAATATTTTTTAAAAAATAAAATAAAATATATTGTCTGTGTTATAGATAAGGTATATCTAGTATTTCTCTGTTAAGCTCGATGGGACTTACCATATATAAGTTTTATAAGAAATCATGTCTCGTATATGAAAGGTATTTTTGATAAAGAAGAAGAAAAAGAGTACTACTCGGATCATATTCATAATTGGTTTTTTTAGTTCTATTTAGACAAAGGGACAACCGAGGGTATACAAAACCCCTAGGAGAAGTGGAGACATGCCAACAGAGATGAAGACAGATCAACACAAGTCAATACAAGCTGAGACAAACCCAATACAGCCACAAAAATCGACATAAGAAATCTGGAGCTACTTTTAATCGCATCGAGTTCATATTTGAGAAAGAAGAGACTAGATTAGGTCATTCTAATATTGTACTCATATGATATTGATATATGAAGGCAACATTAGTTTCGACTAACAGGAATACTATTACCTATCAATTAAAGGGTCTGAACCTGTATAAAAATCTGTCTCTTTTATCTCAATTTAGCATATACCTTGGTTCTAACGATCCCTATACCCTCCAAATATCGTTTTTGGGTGTAGCCCATTGACATATATATCTCCTTGGGTTGAGAACCAGAGTAGTACCGGCCTACTGGACAAGAAATAAATTCATTTAAGGTCTCTCAATTTGTCGTTGACATTGAAATTTGTGCATAAACCAAAATACCAGATATAATGAGTCCTTCAATTTACAAAACTGGATCACTCGAGGTCTTAGACAGTATTATGTCCGATTTTAACTGACGTGACAAGCTGAGTCAACGTGACACCGATACAGGCCCCACATGTCAGTGGCTGGCACTTTCTTCCTCCTCTCTCTCCTCTTCCCTCTCTTCTGCTCTCTCTCTCTTAATCCCATCCAGGGTTATGACCGACGGGAAGGACAGCGCGACGGACGATGGAGAGAAGGGGTGCCGGGTGGTGGCCGAAGGGAGAGGAGAATAGGAGATGGCAGTGAGAAGGGCGGCGCCCGGTGGCTCCACGGTGATGTCTGTCGCGTCCTGCGTCTCTTGCCACTTCGGCTCCTCCCCCGCCGTCGGCAGCAGCGGTGATCGAGTTCGGCCGAATCCACCACCACTCCTCCCGCTAGCTAGCCACTTGTTCCACCGACCACATCATGCACCCACGTACGAACTCTCGATGGGGCTTCGACGCACGCCGGAGAAGCGTTCTTCAGGTAAATGGTCTTGTGGGCACGTGCTAGTTCCTACTTCCTGGGAACGCGAAGAGATGCATCTTGATGATTAATTGCTCAACGTACTGATTCCTTCCGGATATTTTGTTCCTGCTTGCCATTTCAGTTCGCAAAGATCTGTCTGAAATAAGCCAGATTACACCGGGCAGCAATGCATCAATTTGCTCTAGATTACAGGAGAAACTTCCACATTCCTGGAACCATGGTAAACACTCTTTGTTTGCTGATTTAATTTGTGGAATGTTCATCACATCACCCAGCAAAGCAAAACCTTCATACTAGAATAGGATAGGGAACACATGTTATGTCTCTGATACATCCCTCATGTAGCAATTTTAGTTGCAAATCCGTTGGAGCCGACCATGTCTGGCTGTGAGAACCTATTGGCGTAGTACGCAATGCCATCGCCGAGGCTAACATAAGAGGTCGGGGTGGCATCATCACCGGCGCTGCCGCGGGACGTGACGGACATCACCGTGGAGCCGTTGGGCGCTGCCCTTCTCCCCACCAGCTCCTCTTCCGTCGGCCGCCCGCCGCGCGCCGCCCCTTCTCCCCGCCGGCTACCACCTGTTGCACTGTCATTCTCATCGGTTGTCATCCTAGAGGGAATTGGGAAGAGAGGATAAGAGAGGGGAGAGAAGAAGAGGAGAGCAAAAAGAGAAATAAAGTGCTAACCATTTACATGTGGGGTTCGTGTGAGTCTCATGCTGACACAGCTTGTCACGTCTGTGTTCATACCATCTTTAGTAGATTCAATTAAGAAAAGAAATAGATTAATAAATAAAAGTTTATGCAGATCAAGCGAGTCCAAAAGAAATCATGAAGTCCACAACAAGACAGTTTCATATTTTTAGTATATCTTTTAAATATACATGTTTAATTAGTTTTTTTATTGTTAGAAAGTCTTATCTCATGTCCAATCAGGACTTGTATCAACCAAATAGTATAAATATGTACACCTCGAGTCTTTGAAACCTATCTCCATAGATCAACACAATTAATTTCAACGCATTGTCACCCTTTTATTCTGACGAGTTCTTTAGTTTCGAGTTAAGATGCATCGGTTTTAATCTCCAACAAACAAGTAAGTTCTGTCAACTTCGCTTGTATCGATATGGTTAGAACTTTCTCGGTTCAATCCGATATTCTGTTCAGCACGCACCATGATAACCTCAATTCCTCATGGTTTTGGAAGGCTACAAGATTTGGTCATCATGGCAGGGTTTCCAACCCATTCATGAGATGACAGCAACAGATGGTTAGTGCAGCTTGGAAGAACTTGGGACACTGTCCAAATTAAAAATGCTTGAAATAACAGGTTTGGAGAAGGCACCTTCAGTTCTATGGCTGCAAAAGCAAATCTCAGTAGTAAACCACATCTAACAGAGCTATGTTTGATGTGTGCCAGTATGCTCGGGAGAGACAATGGAGATGTCCAATGCAACATCAGCTGGAAGGAGCAAGATCGAATAGAGAAGGTGTTGAGTAACCTCTGTCCTCCACAATCCACAGAACTACTTCCTAATGGAAGCTGGCCCATACCATTAGGAAGTTGGTTGCAGCATGCATAATCCTTTAGTTCCAACCGTGTTAAGTTTTCAAAAGCTGACATCATTTGCACCCACTTGGGTAGCCTTGATCATCTTTGGATCGAGCGTGCTCCGGCCATCAAGCATATTGGACGTGAGCTCTTATTTCCCTCTTCATATGGCAGCGGTGTTGCATTTCCAAAGCTGAAAACTATGGGTTTCAAAAACATGCCGAAATGGGAAATGTGGGATTGGCAGGAAAAAGTCAGAACAATGCCTGTTCTAGAGGGTCTTTCAATTTCTTATTGTGAACTGAAGTACATGCCTCCTGGGCTAGCATGCCAAGCAAGAGCACTGAAAAGCTTGTACCTACAAAGTGTAAGACAATTGGTCTCCATAGAGAACTTCCCTTCCCTTGTTGATCTTCAGCTGATTGAAAACCCAAAACTAGGGGAGGTCACCAATAACCGAAGCTTGAAAAATATTTACATTTGGGAGTGCCCAGGGCTAAAGGTGCTGGAGGAATTGCCATCACGGGATAGCATTTTCTGGTGGGATTTGATAGCAGAAACACTCCCAGAATGCTTTAGAATACCAATGTTAAAGAAGCTATTTGTACATTGCAACAGAGGATTGCTCAGACTGATATCCTTACAAGATACCACCTCTGAGTGGGGAAAGATACAGCATGCCTCGCAACTAAAGGCATATGGATTTATCTGGATGCACTCTACCAACAGCATTATCTGGATATAATTTTCTAAGAGAAGTAACAGATTTATTTGGATATGTCTCCTACACTAAGGAGCCCTACCTACTCTTTTTGAGATAAGAACCTATGAGACCTCCGAGCAACCCCAAAGGTACATGGCCTCAATTGCTTCGATCTCTAAAACTTCTCTTCATGTTATTCCACTTCGTTCAAGAATGTGCCCTGCTGTACTTACTCAGTCAGGTGGCACAAAAACCAAATCTTAATTCGCTGTTTCTTCTTTTTAGTCAAACAACTTACCCGCAGGGTGAAGGAGAAGAGGATGTGGTCAGGGAATAGAGAAGAAAAACACGACGAACGCAAAGAGTGATTTCTAGAGGAAACAGAATGCAACCGCAGGATCATTCTGATTCCTAGAAGGCTAGAATGTCAGCTTGTGAACCTAGTGCCAAATTTATATTCCTACAATTCATTGTTGTTGTGCCTAACTACGTTGATTTTACAACTTTTAAAGTGGTATGTAAGGTCAGTCTTAATACAAGATTTCACCTTTTAGTTTTCAAGATTATGAAATAGGCAATGAAACAGATCTATCTTTCAGTGCATAGTTTTCTCGTACAGTTTCATGAGTTGTTTTAGTCTTTTTTGTCACATTGGTCTTACAGTTTCATGAATCGCGAATAAGAAGCAATCTATGAAACTAAGGAAGACTCTCAGTGCGGGTTTCACCTGGTTTCTAACATTTTGGAAACAACGCTCTATAGTTTTATCTCCATAAAACATTTTCTCTCTTTCCTTCTCGTTTTATGAAAAAACTATAAATCTGCTGATGTGACACCTTATTTAATGTGCATGAAACACCCTCATAAAACCTTATTGAGACTGGTCTAAATATGATATTATTAAATAAGAAGCGCTTACTATCCCATATTAAAACAAACACTATTCTAAGCGCATGTTTGTTTATGATTCTCTGAAATTTTCAGATTGAGTTGAGTAGCAGATGAAGGGACAATTCTAGTTGCCGGAATTCATGAGAGTTTAGTGTGGCGAGGTCGAATCCAAACGAAAACCCTTTCAGTTGTTCTTCCATGAGGAACCTAACTAAACAATGTCCAACATGATACGAGGGTTACCAAAAATCTTACCACGGGGAGTGAGGAGACCAACCCACGTGCGGAAGGTCGCCCCTGCGTTGCGGCGCTGTTGGTGCAGACGCTCGTCGGCCTGGCGTCTCCGGCACTCAAGGGGAAAACGGAACCCTCGGTCGCCGTCGACCGCCCAGCAGGGATACCCGTTGCGCACCCCGAGCAGCCAAAAGGCAGTGGCACATCGCTGGAGGAGGGGCCGGCCGATCGCCGCCTTTTTGACTTGTAATACGATGAGATAACCAATTGTTCGAGTTGAACGATATACATTTTCCATTTGAGTAAATTTTATAAAACTAACGTTCTATTCGTTCCAAAATATAGCAACTTTTAATCTTTAGGATTTGTCTCAAAATATAACATTTTTTTCATTAACATTCTCTTATCAACCAATCACAATCCTTCATCATTTAATTTTTTCACGTACCTTCATTTTTCATCCAATCATAATATTCTCTCATTTAATTCTACCTAATTTCTTAATAACCATGTCCAAACCTAAAATCTTTATATTATAAAAATGAGCTCACCTACAAAATGATATGGTTGTTTATCTGCATATATTTAGGATGCAGATGTGGCATCATGGTTCCACATCCTAGGTGGAACAACAATATCATCTTGGGGGTGCCATTCATTGATAGTGTGGTTTTTTGAAACTTTAATATCAAAATATATATAGTTAGTTGCCAAATGTCAAAGCATGTGTAGTTGCTCTTTCTACAATGTATCGAAAAGCTTTAATTATTCTATAATATGTTATCAAGCTAAATAATTTTTAAAAAATAATCAAAATATCCTTAAGAACATACAAGATTAACAATTAATTTATCCCATCATAAGTTTAAAAATATTTTTTTATTTAGTGACTTTAGGTTTGTATATAAGTTTTAATAATTTTTACTTTTATTTTTAAAAAAAATATTTTTATGGTATATGAGAGAGAAATTTCTTACGCAAAAATAATAGCACAAAAATATTTTTTTGTAAGATATGAATGATGATTTACATTAAAAACAACAAATATATATATAGCATATAACAAATAAATTATATTTTTCAAAGTAAAAATAGAATGCAACAATCTTCAAACTTATACACAAACTTCTTCAAATTCATACACAAACTTCCAAATTGTGTAAAGAAGCTTAAAAAATTCATATGTTTTTAGAACTTCTAATAGGATAATTGTTAACTTTGTATGTTTATAAGTGTATTTTGGATATTTTTAAAAAATGCATAGCGTAATTGTACATTGTAGAATAATTGATAAATTGGTTAGTATATTATAGAAATGGATAATATCAATGGACACATGGGTATAGAGTAGATTCTCTCGAAAATAAAGGAGAAATGAAGTTCGCACGAGCTGAGATATAAAAATAACAGACGTAATTAATAGTAACCGCATTACTCGAATATGATAAGAGTAAATGATTCACAATAGGGTCGAAATACAGTGTATTAGTACATCTTAGATAGTGCATAGTAACGGATAGGTGTACACCTGTAGACTAATGGCATACTTGCTTATAATTCGCAATGTTTGCAAATCTTCTCGCTCCCCACGGCTCCTGGGCATCAATGTTTGGACAAATAAAAGTATATTCTCCCCCAAAGTATCTCCTGTTAAGGACGTTGCCACAGTTGAAATGTTCAGCCTCCACTCGTCGCTCGTACTCCTTCCTCAGCATGTATTTGTAACCTTGTTTTGCTAGGGGCAAACCACCGTGTTCCGTTGAAATGAGATTCTCCTTATCAATCCATTCAATGAATCCGTGCATCCTTCAGTCAGTCTGCAGACGAATGTATTAATTTTGTGCAAAACTCGCGGTTAACTTCATGAATCACTAAACAAGTGTGTAAAATACGACGGACATACGATCCATTTCCTCATTAACGAAGAATCTCCTCTCGCAAATACTCGGCAGGGGTTGTTTCCGGTAGACGACAATCACCACAACAGCAAAAGGGACAATCATGCCATATGGTGGGATTAGTCCAGTGAAAGGATCCCTCCTCCAGTCAGATGTTCTGTGCCACGACGCGTAGAAGCCATTCGTTTTGCTGCACGTACAATCAGAAAGCTAAAAATGCAAAGTAAGTGGTAAAACCTTACAGATAATTCATGTTATGAGGCACTGCGTACTGAGCATCTATAACATTGCCAGTGTAAACTCTCTATGTTGGCAAATGAACCGGATTTTTGAGACTGCGAGACTCATGAAAATAGAAATTCATCATTTGCTCTACCCAGAGTATGAAATTGCATCCGAAGGATCACCTTCACGACATATGTCACTAGTTTCACGTTTGTAGATTCACAAAACTGATTCTTGTGACAGGAACTTTGCCGTGAAATTTCAGTGCTAAAAAGTTTCCAGTCGCATAAGTTATACGTAAATGAAGTACTAAGGGGACGTTTGGTAGGACTCCAGATCCTAGCTCCAGCTCTAGCTGGAGCTGGAGTTTGGAGCTGGTGAAAGGTAGCTTCACCTTGCTAGTTCATTTTTCTGGAGTGCTCCATCCAGATCTGTTTGGAGCTGGAGCGTTTGGCAGGGCTCCGGATCCACTTCACCAGAATCCAGGATCTAGAGCCCTGCCAAACACCCCCTAAACATAGTCTACACGAAAAAGCCTAGCGAAATGGACCACACTGCAGTGCTCAAAATATGACATACCTTTTGCCTCTTACACTGGGCCCTAACATGACCCTGAGAGTAAGTGAACCAAGGTGCAGGGATGAGACGACACACCCAACGCGATGATCTTGTACATGGGTGCCAGCATGCGGCTTCTTGGTGTGTCAAGGTGGAGCTCCTCCTGGCAACGGCGAACCAAGCATGTCCTGGACCGGGTCGTCGTCTACCTCAAAGTCATCATCCTCTAGGTCACCCTCGCTAAAGGGGCTGAAGGAGGATGCAAACCATGCGGCGATGTGCCAACGCTAGCAAACACGTCGGGTGGGGAAGTGCGGAACCCTGTTGAAATGAAAATCACATTTAGAACCGGATAGATACTCCCTACTAGCTTATTAGTAACGAGGAAACGGTTTGATGCAGCATTCAACCGTACATGTGGTAGGAACCGAGGAAGGAGTGGCACGGCCAATGGTAAGACTAGGCCATGTTTGTGCACGACCAACCTACGCACCTTGCGCCGACGTGCCAACGCTAAGAAACACGTCTGATGGGGAAGTGTAGAGCCCTGTTGAAAGGAGAACCCCATGTACAACTTGGATACTAACTCCTACTACCTAATTAAGAATGAAAAACAGGGATGTGCGTCCAACCATACCTGTGGTAGGAACAGAGTGCTGGCCTGGGGCTGCCTGAGTGGACGACCATCGATGGAGTCCGGGCGACACTGTGGATGACGACTGCCAAACTCCAGGCCCAACCATAGACGACCAGTGGGAAGGAGGATACACATCTGAGGGAGAACAAAAATAAAGAGACCGCAATATCATCTGCATCGTCGTGCGAAACCTGTCAAAAGTACTCCTCTGCTCCTCCCCTGTGAGTGGTATCCCTGAATCCAAGCGTCTTAGGATTGGATCCACTTCATGTAGAAGGTCAGTCTGTTTCAAAAAAGTGGGACGTGTTGCAGTTATGTTGCTGTGAATTTGAGAAACAAAAATATATTTTTGTAAATTAAAAAAAAATCACTATGCGCCTCCCATACTGGGCCTAGGTGGATCATGCGGTGGTTGAAGTTGGCATGGTTGCAGGAGACAGCTCGTCGACAGTAATCTCTAGGCGTTGTTGAACATGGCCCCGCAAGCTAGCAGACTACGCATGTGCCTCCCAGGCAAGATCAGTCTACAAAATATACACTTTCGCTAGGACGAGGATATATGTGGACCATACCGCTGCATGAAACGCATAATCCATGTGAGATTGGTAGTCATCTTCATCTTGCGAAGGCAGCGGGCCAACATGAACTGAAGGAGGAAGAGGAGACGGTGGAGGGCGCCTTTCCACTGAGCAATCCCAGGCTCCATCCGCACATGCCAGGGGGTAGATTTTACGAACGTCGTCGTCCTAGTACGCCTGCATGAAAGATCTCAGAACATTTGTAGAGTAGTGTTTGTTAGCTTGAATTAGAACGACGACAATGTAAGAAACTTACGGATGCGTAATGCAGGGTACATGGTACAAGATGGGTACAGGGAAGACCTGGCATAGGCCAAACTGCCTCATGACCGGTGTACAGGATATGCCTCAACATGGCCATCAAACAGGAGGTAGCCGCGAGTGAACCAGTAGGCCTTGTCGCATGTACAGAGGGAAGACAGTCCGTGCGGCGTGCGGTGCGCAGCGTCGTATCTCCTCCTGAAGGTAGAGCATCCATCGTGCTTGGTAATCACTAAGCTGTTCAAATTGCCTTGTGTATAGGGTAAGCCAAGTGCGCCGGCATGTAAGAGCTCAGAGGCTACACAAATCGTGAGATAAACAATTAGTGAATAAGTAGAAGCACAAAACTACACATATGACCAGTTAAAGGCTGAAATATCATACCCTCCGGTAGCGCCAAAAAGTGCCGATTGTGGGACGGTCTATGTCATTGTCCGAGTGGTTAGGAAAGCCATGCAGGGTCATGTCAAAGTTAGGGCGACCGATCTCAAACTGCTCATATGACCACAGCTGCAGTAGTAGTGGACATCCACCCAAAATGGCACTACCCATGAATGTAGTGGCAGTAGTGCACCCATCACATAGTGCACGGTACGTGGCGCATAACACAACGAGGCCCAAGAATATTGTGGGACGTGCTCATCATCAGCATCTGCAATATCCCTAGCAATCTGAACTAGGTGCCTGTCCATGCAGTCATGGTGGGAGCTCGTGAACATCACCCATCCAAACAGCCATAACAAGTACACCTCAAGGAGTCGAGTCACAGTGGCCTCATCAGCATTAGGTGCGACACGTCACTCCTAAACATCATAATACAAAGGTTAGAAGTGCAACAACACAATTACACTGCAAACAGAACAAAACTAACCAAACCTAGAACTGTTAAATCCACATATGCGATGGACCTTGCATGGTGCCAAAATCCTTGTAGGGATAGCCACTACAGACAGCTCCGAACCTATCAAGCATCTCAGCGTGCCATGTTGAATCAACGTCCTAAGGCATGACCGGAGCGCCTGAGCAAGGAAGACCGAGCAGGTATGACATATCCTCTAACGAGATGGTCATCTCTCCAACAGGTAGGTGAAACGTGTGCATCTCCGGCCTCCACCGGTCCAATAAAGCAGTAAGAAGGGATCTTTTGAACGGAAAACTCCATGATACACCTCGGCGCTGCTTGTCATCATAGGTGGCTTCGACCTAGCAAGAGGGAGCAACCCTGCAGCTCGTAGCCCGTGAGCACATTTTGAAATAAGCATAACCAATATAGAGTGCAATGTTGTAAGTAGAGCATAACATACAAGATAAATTATATCCATACCTAGGTATCCAACGAGGATCAAGACTCCACACCATATGCGGTGTTCGTTGTCGTAGAGTAAGTACCTCCACTTGTCGCTGCCCCTTGTGGACTTGCATTGTTGCCAGGTAGCTACGATGGCAAGTATCAAACGTGACCATCCAGCAACTCGTAGGGCCAACCTCCATCATCTGCCAAAATTGCATAAACAAGCAAACAATTAATGCATAAAATTAATGTAAAAATATAAAAGCCAAGTAAAAAAATCTTAGTTGATAAAATTCATTAATAGGTAACACATCACAATTTACAGAAATGACATCCACCATGGCATGGTAGCTGCTTTGTAGTAGCCACTAAGGACTCTTCCTCTTCTTTTTGTTTGTCCTCCATATGACGTTGTTTAAAGGTATAGTTAATTCTCTTGCATGAAGAATAATTCTTCACACGCTTGCTGCCTCGAACTTATCCATATCATTCTTGCATGGCTTGTCTTCCATTGACCCACTTTTAGAGTTAGGTCTGGACAAATCTAAAACCCCATGACAAGCCATACTGGGGTTGCCTATGGAAGATCTAACACCACCATAACCATATAACTCTCCACACCATGTTGTCAGCACAATAACCTTGGGCCCGTTTTAATTTGCTGAATAGTTGAATGGCCGAATAGTTGAATGAACTTGTGATCACCATTCGAAGGGTACAAACGAATGACAACTATAATAAAGTTGAAAAACGGATTTAAAATAGTTCTTTTTAAGAAACTCATATATAGAAAGTTTTGTGAAAATCGCACCGTTAAAGAGCTCTGGAAGCATGTTGCATTAATCCACCATTTTTATTCATTGGAAAAGATCACACCCAGTTGAATGCAGCATAAGTATCCATGGCATGAGAGCAAGGCCTATGAAAATGTTGTCTCATTGCGTATATGTACATGTACATTCAATCCCTAAAGTGCACTTTTGTGTCATGTGTGATGGCCTCCTTGTTAGTACCACGCCAACCTTTATCCTTGCATATGATAAAAAATGCTGTATATGTGACCCCACTTTGATCTCAGGAGTAAACTACACCTAATGGAGCTATATTTGATCTATGCCAGTAGGCTCAGGAGACACAAGGGAGAGGTCGAGGAATATCAGCAAGGAGGAGCAAGAGCGAAATGATGAGGTGTCGGATAATCTCTGTCCTCCACAATCCATGGAACTTCTTACAATCAAAGGTTACTTTCAACAAAGGGCTACACCAGTGGATAAGAAAGATGTTGATTTTTGTAGAACCTATCATGGTTGGAGTTTAAGGATTATGGAAAATGCTAGCAGCTTTCTAATGGCATGGGTTAGCTTGTCTTTCTTGATCATCTTTGGATCAAGCATGCTCATCCATCGAACATATTGGATATGGAGTCCTATTCCTCTATTTATGTAGCAGCAGTGTTGCATTTCCCAAGCTGAAAGCTCAGGATTTCAGAAAGATGTCAAAAGGAGAAAGGTGGGATTGGGAGGAACAAGTCAGAGCAATGCCTGTCCTAGAGGGCATTTCCATTTCTAACTGTGAACTGAAATATATATCTGCACCGAAACTGTTGTGCCTGGAAAGTGTACAACATTTGGTCTTCGTAGAGAACTTCCCTTCACCTTTTGAACTTCAGATGATTGGAAATACAAAACTAGAGAAGATCATGAGTAATCCAAGCTTGAAAAATATTTAGATTTGGGACTGCCCAGTGCTAAAGGTGCTGGAGGAGGATTTTCCATCACTGCATAGCATCTACTGGTGCCTGGTGGGATTTGGAAGCTGAAGCATTCCCAGAGGCCAGAATACTTTAGAGTGCCAATGTTAAAGAAGCTATTTGTGCATTGCAAACATCTTTGCTCAAACTCATATCCTTACAAGATACCACCTCTGAATAGGGGAAGATACAGGATGTCTTGCAAACTAAAGTGGCATATGGATGCACTCTACCAATAGATTTATCTGGATGCACTCTAAAAATAGATTTGTTTGGATGGACTCTACCAAGACATTTATCTGGGTATGTCTCCTACACTATGAATCTATGAGACCGTCCACAGGTACAAGGATTCAATTGTTTTGATCTTTCACAATTATCTTCATGTTATTCAGTTATTCTGCTTTGTCTAAGAATGTGACTAATTGTACTTAATAAGTGGCATAGATACCAAATCCAAATTCATTGGTTTCTCTTTTGACTCAAACAACTTGCCCACAAGGTTAAAGGAAGAGGACATGGCCAGGGTTCTTTATAAGAATGACTGCTATGATACATTGTTGATGTGCCTATCTATGTCTATCTTACTGATTGTCCAAGGTTTTCTGAAATTTTCAGATCGAAATGATAGAAGATGAATGGGACGAATCTAGGCTATGTTTGTTTGAGCTTATGCTTTCTAGCTTTTCTGGAAAGCTAGCTTGGTTGATGATCTTTTACTATTAACTTTTGTAATAAATTTTTATCTTCTCAGCACACCAAAAGCCAGCAAAAACTCATTTCAGTCAGCTTTCCACCTTTCCATTTATTTTCTCAGAAACTAGCTTTCCAGCTTTCCGAAAGTCAGCTCGGAAAGCTGGCTGTTTATTTTATCTGGAAAGCAGAAGCTGGATAGTTACCCAGAAAGCTAAAATAAACAGAGCCCTAGTGCGGGAGCTAAACTCAACACGAGAACCCTCCCAGTTGCGCTCCCATGGAAGACGGTGTTCAACAACATACTGGAGCTCCCAGTTGCGCTCCCATGGAAGACGGTGTTCAACAACATACTGGAGACCAGAAACATTACCGTGGGAGGAAGCGCGGGTGCACGACCTGCGCGTATCAGGAGGCGGTCATCGTGTTGTGGCGTTGGTGGGACAGACGCTCGTCAGCCCGGCGCTGCACGACTCCAGGCCATATTCTTCCGAGACAAGAATCTCAATTGTTTTGAGCTTTCACAATTATCTTCATGTTATTTTTTAGGTAATACCTTATGTTATTTTACTTTGTCTAATAATGTGGCTAGCTGTACTTAATCGGTAAATGGCACAGATACAAATCCAAATTCATAGGTTTTTCTTTTTAGTCAAACAACTTGCCCACAGTATTAAAGGGAAGAGGACATGGCCAGGGAATAGAGAAAAAGGGAAAAATAATGCGAGGAATGCAAAGAGTGATTCCTAGAGGAAGCAGAATGCTACTAACAAATCAATACATCCCATCCTAGAAATGTGGCGCTTCAAGATAGCTACGCATGCTAATCAGCTTGTGTACCTAATGCCAAAAGGATTGCTACTCCTATGATCCATTGTTGATGCGCTGCGCCCATCTACATCTATTTTAGTGAATATCCAAGGTATGCAAATAACTTGCAAAAATATGGTAGTATTCACTCTTTATTCATCGTTTTCTGAAGTTTTCAGATCGAGTTGACTCAAGATAAAAGGGGACGAATCTAGTTGCCAGAGTACGCAAAGGTTCAGTGCTGGCTCCTTCCCATGGAACGCATTGTTCGAAATCTTACCACGGGAGGGCCCAGTCGTGTCAGGACGCCGCCATTGCGTTGCGGCGCTGGTGGGGCAGACGCTCGTCAGCCGGGCGCTGCGCGACTACGGACCACTCAAGGCGCCGGCCCCGGCAGGGCAGCTGTGTGGCGGTGGCGGAGTAGCCCCGGGCGGAGCAGCGGGTTGCTGCCGTTCCGCGCCCGGAGCCGCGGCCTGCGGACAGTGCATCGCTGGAGGCAGCAAGCGGCCGGGTGGCAAGAGAAGGTGGGTTCGGGCGAGTCGGAAGGGTTGTGCCGCCGGCCCGGCGTTGCACTGGTCGGCGGCCGCCTTTGGGGGGGATGGGTCGAGAAGTTGGTTTTCAGGTCGACAACGGTAATCTCCGCTTGCCCTGATTTTTCCTAAAGAAAACAAAGTTAAGTTGTCTTTTATGATTTTTTTGTGGATTTTTAAGTTGTCTTTTAAGCAATCATCCTCAAAGAGGCTGGGTGATGCAAGAGACGAAGGAAAAACCTCGGATATACTCCAAACGGTTTTTAATATTTAATGTCGTTATTTTTTTACATACACTTTAAATGTTCGTTCTATTCAAAAAATTATGTACAAATATAAAAAATTATATAAATCATGTTTAAATTAAAAAAATCACAACAAAATAATTGATGATTACGTATTTTTTTTAAAATAGAATAAATTGTTAAACATATGTCTAATAATTGATCCCCTCCAAAATTAACAAGAGGAAGAAGTAAGTCCTCAGGTTCTCACTACACGCATTTTAGTGTTTGCAGTTTCCACTTTTATCGTAGGGAATGTGCACGCATGTTTTAAACCTCTCAAGATTATGATAGGATTTTCACGAGATTTGGTTTAGATCCTAACAAAATCATAAAAAAATCCTCTATTTGAAAGGATCAAATCACCAAATTTAACATCAGGCGCAAAGACCTAAAAAAGAACATCAGGGGCAAATAACGGAAAAACTGACAGCCGTACGCAGATGCCATTTTCACAAACTAACATTTTGACAAGCCCAAGTTTGTCTATAAATTCCTCTTTTTTTTCTGCCATTTGTATTTGAACTTTTATTCCCACTTCAACTTCAATGCCATACACGGTTCTCACTTCTCATGGCTATACTCACAAACTCAACAGTAAAAAAATCGAATGAAACTCAAACATACAGCAAAGCAACGAGGAGTGGCACCACGTCTTATACAAGCTTCCGCCATTGCACAATAATACAGACCTGGCCACACCATTACACCAATTTCTGTATGTATAACGAGTTCGGCTCTGGCCTTGTTACGGTTCAAATTAGAAATACAAACACTTAATACAGCATTACAAATTTTAGTTTAAACTAATCTTATACAAACGTCTCACGGACACAGACGAGCACTACTAGCTTAAGTTACAACAACAAGGGGTGGGATAGAAAGCCAAGAATGAATTGCCTGAAAACAGCAGATCTACCCATGACATTGGCGCTGGGATGGACTCAATGCATCCAGATTGCCAGGATCAACAATTGGTGCATAGATTATTCAGAAGAATGAACATCTATTACTTTGCACGATGAAGATCATTTGAAAGATGGCAGCACAATGCTGGAGAAATAACCACCCTCAAGCGCGTGTATGCCGGTGGACGGAAGCCACTGTTTTAGGTTTCGAGCCGCTACTTCATGTTTCCTTCTGTAGGAACTGTAAGTCAGGAGGGACACGGTGATGCCCGGAGTTCTGCTCTCCTTTTGGATACACAAGTTGTTCGTCAGAAATGGAAATGTCACTACTGACACTTGTTTCTCTCAAAGTGAAGCAATGTCGTTACCTTTATTTGGTTCAGCTTTCTCGCTGGGAGCACCATCGTCATTTTTCTTTGTGTTCAGGAAGCGTCCACCAGTTCCTCTTGCCCTTCGCATAGCATGTTGATGACGAGACTCATGAAGATAGGGCTGCAACATCAAACACCAAATTATCAAGCTCTACACTCCAGTAAAGCCTTGTTCGGTTAATCCCCAACAAGGAGAGATTGGAGGGGATTGAGGGGGGAATAATTCCACATCACAATCAGTGTACAACAAATTTCCTCCAAATCCCCCTCAATCCTTTTGTGGGAGGGATTAACTGAACAAGCCTAAATGGGAGGCATCCAACCAGGACATGGAAGGATCATCCTAAGAACCCAAACACTCGATCTATAGAGGGAAATTCCAGAATTAGCAGGAGGCCACAAACAAGACATAACTTCACTAACCTTTCTTGCTTTAACAACCTTTTTCTCGAGTTCAGCCTTTGCCCGTGACTGCCTCCGTCTTAAAATTCCATGATATTGCTTAGCATTTACATAAACAGGCTCCTCAGATATTTCAAGAGGCAATGGCATGCGAGAGTGAGTTAATCCAGGTAGCTGGAAATGAGTCTGTGTGGACTGCAGGCAACAAAAAGGCAGGCAGTTCAGCAATGCTCCAGGGACATTAAGTCTAACAGACAGTGGAAGTAAATATCCAATCTTTATAAAGTTACACCACATTGTCTAGCAAAAGCGGTGGAGTCGACCTAAAGGCATTTGAGCATTGTGATCTTTCAGGCTTCCATATAATACGAAAGAAACCAAATTTTTGCTAATCACAAAACCTTTGGTTCAGGAGTATCCATGCTCTTGTTACTTTATCAATTGTGCAGCTATATGCCTATGCCTGCCATCTGTCTGTCTTATATTGTTATTAATCCCTCTGGCTATTGGTGTTTTTTTATGTAAATCCTAGTACCTGTCTAAAAAATCAATATGGTTTACAAGATACTAGAAAAAAGCTACATAGTGCACTGCAATTTCTGCAGCCTTTTGTGGGAAATCACTAAGGTAGAGTGATAGACAGCTGCCCCAATATCCGTAATTCTCAATATTTTAGATCCAAAATTGTATCTCATTCTCCAAGAGAGTAAGGATTGCATACTAGGTAGAAGACGATTTATGATTATTTAAACTGGCAAGGGAAAAGGTACCATAGCTTGAGATCCATAGGGACCAACCATGCCCATATAGTAGGAGTCAGGGTACTGGTATGCTGCAGAAGCCTGCACAATGACCGATATGAGCATGAGAAAATGAGTACATAGACATGGAAGTAGACGCAAGTTGCAGACATAACAAGATCTATAAGAAACAGGAAGTGCAACAAGGAAAAAATGCATACAATTGGTTGGTTTAGTTCCAGCTGTGAAAACGGTGTTAAATAGTCTGATGCCAAAGCAGTCATCTGCGATGTTGCATGGTGCTTTTCTTGACCAGTGCTTCCATCTGGCATTCAAACAATATTAGTTCATACTGAAATCTGGCATGTTTTACATTTGGCGTCGTCATAATGCAAAAAAGAATAAAAACTATTCAGATAGAACTCCCAAAATCAACAATTATTTATGATTAACAGATACATATGAAGGGATCAGAAAATTTTGCGAAAAGGTCAAATACTATAGTAAGAACAATTGAAATAGTACATCATCATTTTTATGAACTTACTCCAGTTAATTCAGATTCTTTCTTAGTACCATAACTGTGTATATAGGATGGTATTCCTTCAACAAAGAACCAGGCAAGTGAAGCTACAACAAAGTGAACACGACCTAGTGAGTAGTGACAATGCTACATCAGCACAACACCACAGGTTCCACAGCCACTGCATATGCAATGTTCATGCATGATAGATTAGCGATGCAGCTACGACTGTTTCAGGATTAACGAGCTGGCCAAGGCTTCACTGCTTCAGAGTTCTACCATGCTCATAGTGTACTTAAACCAGCACTAAAAAAAGTAGAGAAATGCCCTCTATTTGGCCTACTTTCAATTCCAACCTCCGTTATACATGCTCTAAGAGGACACTCTTGCACTCCTAATTGGGAACATCTGAATAGTCTCTTTTTTTTCAAATTTCAACTCAAGCACAGTCTGTTCCCAAAACAAGCACGAACTGAAGAGATAAAAACCGGACCGAGCACTACACCACTCAGGTGAGCAAAAGAAAAGGAACAAACCTTTGGGCTCCCCTGATCTCCGTGAGTCATCGCTGCTCTCTTCTGCCGCGTCGTCGCCGCCGTCCCTGCCCTGCGCGCCTTTGCTCGACAGGCTTATCCCTGCTCCGTTCCCCGGCGCCACGACAGCCGGTGACACCGCCCCGACCCCGGGGGAGGTCGTCCACCACGGCTGCTGAATCGGCATGCCGGACGGCAGCGCGCCCTGCCCCCTCGGCTCCACGAGGTTGGTTCCCCCCGGCCTCGACTCCATGCTCGCTCACCTGTTCAGAGTTTCAGTAGCAGCAAGTAAAGGCACGAAACAAAGGTGAGCAAAAAGATCCAGGCAAATTTATTGATGTAGCAGCAGTCTGACAGCACGAAGCAGGGAATGAATGGCAAGATTTGACCTTCCACACCTCGGAATCGTCGGAAGAATTGATGAGCACGAACCATTTAAAGCCACCGACAATTACTACTACTCCTACAGCTAGGGCACACCCGCCAACTGAACCACCATGGGAACTGGACATGAAAGAACCGGGACCAAGAACTGGTCCATCCAGAGAAGATTCCTTGATACCAGCGTGGGGGCTGTACGAACTGAGTAAGATTCTCCGATATAGTTGGACTGCTGCAACCGAGCTCAGATGAAAATCACCACAGATTATCTCCTCCTGCGCAGCCGACGCCGTGCTCGTCTGCGGGATCAATTCTCCTCCGCCTCTTCCTCGATCTGGTTCCCGAAATCCCAACCGGCCGGCAAACCCCCATCCTGCAGGCCTCCTTCCGGGTAGCCGACCAAGATCCCTCCTTTCCTTTCCACGAACCGCATCCAATCCACCCAGTCCCGCGGAATTCGGTCGGGGTAACCTAACCCCCATCCAAAAACACCAGCACCCAAAAGTAGAAACATCCCAGCCTCCGCATCAAAACCAAGGGGGCAAGTCAAAAAAAAACACACACACACGCACGCAACAGCGAGAGACACGGCCGCAACACCAATCAGGATCCGGCATAGCAAGCAAGGGAGGAGGATAAAAAGGCCAAGAGGAGGAGAATGGAAGAAGGAAGGAGACGCGGCCACGGCCGCTAGTACTGACCAGTGGGCAAGCAGGGCGCGGAGGCGGCGGCCAATAGGACTCGATCTCTCCCGCTCCCTCTCTCTCTCTCTCTCTCTCTCTCTCTCTCTCTCTCTCAGAGGAGAGGCCAGCCAATCAGTGGCCTCACCGCTCGCAGCACACGCCTCCTCTGGGGCTCAGGCTCCTGCTGGCTGCGGCTGCTGCCGCTGTGCTGGCTGCTACTGGCTCTCGCTCTAGCCAACGAGAGGCAAGCCCTAATGCGGAGCGAGATGGGATTGGCGAGGAGAGGGGACCATAATTATTGCGGTGGTTAAGCTCAGCTGCACGGACAGGTGGTCCAGGTGGATCGATGGATGGAGCGATTAGCTCGCGTTGGTGAGTGGAAGATTAACGTGGGCATTTGGGTAGACGTGTACGGGACGGGACAAAAAAATTAACAAAAGCGACTCTCCCTCTCTCTGTTGAAGGCTCCGTTTAAAATATTTAAAATTATTAAATTAATAGATATTTGATTTTTTTAAAATAATTTAACAGCGTAAATGTAATTGCTACAAAGTTTAAATTCTCTTTAAAAAAGTATTTTAAGAAAAATTTAATAAATAACTTTTACACAAAACCGTTTCATTGAAGTTTAGGAAGTATGCAAACGAAAATCAAGAAACCAAAAAAGAACATAAATTTGGGAGGAAGCATGGAGTTTTTCTCTTTACTTTTTTCTCTCTTTTTTTTATAGTGAGCGTGCGCTGCTGTCTGGGTGGAATGGCGGACTGGCGGGTTGACGAGAGAAGGATATCAATGGTTAATGGTAGTAGTGTTGTCAGGTTTTAATTAAGCTTTGCTGCATTGCCACATGGCAGGCGGTGGCCGTCCAAGGTAGCCGGGCGTGCCTCTTGTGTTGGATTATTTAATTAGCAAGCTTTATTAGGAGTATACTTTTCCATGGCATGATATGATATTGTTAATTAATTCTTCCACGGCACGCATTGTTGCTATCGATGAGAGACGATGCTAGTGCTACAAACGAGTAGCGAATGGAATATTTTATATGATAGCCTAAACTTATCCTGCCAGCCACATCGCTAGATTTGCTCCTGCTATAAACAATATCCAAATTATTTTTATCATCGAGATAAAAATTAACTCATTTTTATGTAAAAAATAAAAATATAAAAGTATAAGGTCCTCAACTTTTAATTAAACATTTAATTTATGGTAAATAAAAATTATAAATATGACTAATTTATTTAAAAAACTAAAATATAAAATAAGTTTAATATTAATGAGTATTAAGATAGCTCCTCAAGTTTTAATTAAACGTTTAATTTATGATACTAAAAAATATAAATATGACTAATTTATTTAAAAACTATAATATAAAATAAGTCTATTTTTGGAAGGAGGGAGCTGTACAGTAGGGTGTATCCAGTAATGCCACCGTGTTAGTCTGTCGGAATCAATCATCCATGTACGACAAACTACATTTTCTATTACTATCTCTGCAACATCTCAGTGCTAAATATCTCAATAAAAATCTATCATTAAAATATCTGTTGCTATGAGACCGAGGAAGTACTCATTTGTTTACGCTGATCGAACGAGCCACCTCATCCCACTGACCGGTGCCAAGTCGAAAGGGCAGACGCCACTAAATTCAGTGATGAACACAAAACTAAATTTTAGAGGTGCCAGTAAATAGAATATGAAGCAGATATATATAATACTAAATATAAGATAAACAAAAACCTTAGCTAGCATACGTAATTACTTAGAAAAACACTAATTGTTTTATCTTTTTTCTTCCATGTAGCAGGTATTTTAGCTATCCAACCCAAAAATGCATACTAGTTAGTACTAGTGTATTTGACTTGCAGCAGGGGTGCTCAGGCCCACCTTACCCCCTGTTGAGATCATCACTGAACTAAGACTGTCTCCAACCCAATAGATAAAATAATACTCAAACTGAAAATAGGTGCTGTATGATGCATTTAGGAAGAAAAAGAAGGTCCAACAACATAGGTAAACAGAGGACATATTTTACATGGGCTATCTCACGCTACCCAAAATTGGATTCCCTCGCTCCATCTCTCCTCGATCAAAATTCTGTTGCCAACCTATTTGGGTCACCGGTTAGAGCTGGGTCTTTTGGGGTGCTTGATCCATCCGGTGCTTGTGACCCATTCTGGGATTTGTATCGTGTTTTTGCCTATGCACGATTGAAGACCGCCTAAGGTTGTTCTTCCCCTACTTTCCTAACTCATTCGTTTTTATATGCTCATTTTTAAACTATTATAACAAAAAAAGTGTTTTAAAAAGTATATTAATTTATTTTTAAAAAAATAATATAATTAATTATATGTTAATGAGTTGTTTCGTTTTTTGACGTGAGTGTTTCAATCGTAAGTGTCGAACACATCTAAATTAACCAATAATCACGGTAGGATATCCATTATCATCTGCACGTCATATCTAATGAGATTACGAAAGTTTGTACTACTACTAACAAAGGGCGCACGAAATGTCAAAAAGGAAAGAATAGGAGAAAAAGGACACGAACACGAACACGCCCCTTCCGTTGATCTCACACGAACACGCTCTCGCAAGTGCCAAAACTCCACGACAACAGCGAATCGATCAGATAAACAGGATAGCACAAACAAAGAAAAAAAATAAAGAGCAGGGTAACCGGCAAGGGCATATCAGTCAGAACAAGGCTGAAGCATCCATATGGACAGGTAGGCAGCAGCCCGGATTTGCCTGGACCTTTTCACCGGGAACGGGAACAGAAAGAGAGTGAGACCCGCCATTTTTGGCTGTAGGGCGCGCCCGCCGTCTCGCCGAAAGAAGCGATAAAATCCCGTCCCACGCCATCGAGGTGGGTTCCTCCCACGCGCGCAACACGCCAACACCGTCGTAATATCATCACATCATCCGATCCACGCGGCTTCGCCGTCGCCGGTGGTGGCTGATCGCGCGCGAGCGCGAGAGAGAGAGAGAACGACGTCCCAGCGAACGGAAACATACACACACACACAATCACACACCCACCGGCCACGCGTCCTCCCCCCGCGAAGGACGAGGGACCACGCGGGGCTACGTGGCCCGTCCCTGCCCCGCCACGGTAGGTGGGAGAGGCCGGGCGCGCGCGACGGCGACGGGTAGGCGGGCGCGGGCACGTGAGGACGACGATGCCGCGGCGGCCGTCATCCGCTGAGCTTCCGCTAGCCTAGGCGCGACCGCGACCCGGTTATTTTAGTCTCGCGCGCGCGGCGTTGGCGCTGTCCGGCGGCGAGGTGGCAAGCTCGGGGGTGCTGGGGCCTCGAGGGACACCGTGACACGATCTAGCGAAGTCCAGAGGCGTGCCGCAGCTGCCATGCGGTGGGTTTTGCCTGAAGAGTGCTCTCCACGTATGGATGGATGGGTCGTGCCTGTATGCAATCGATATTCCTGTACATGTTGGTGAAATCAGGCCCATTGAATTGGTTACGGGGTCCTCCTACGATACTCCACGTATGGATTGCTTACAGGATCCTCCTAAGATAGAGCAGGTACAGGTTCTGGCCGGGTTACACGGACTAGTGTTTACTTTGTTGGATTGATTAGCATTTTCTCTTTTTGTTTTGCAATGAATTATCAGTACTATTTGAGAACATGCAGCATAGAACATTTTTTTAAACATGATATAAATACATACGCTCATAATGTGTGCACAATCATCCCGATAAACGACACGCATATCATACCTCTATAAACATCTTTAAAAATCTGGACTAACATATTTTTTGAGATTGATAAAATTATCATAGGTTACCTCGTTGTTAACGGGTAGTCATCTGCCATTAAATGAATTAGTTAGTCATAAATGAGTGGGTTGATTCCATCATATGCTCTCCATGTAGCTTAAAACATTTTGACATCCGGTGCACATAGAACCACGAGGGTAGATAGAGGTGGATAATTCGGATCAGGGGTATTTTCTTTTCTTATGACTCAAAGATTTTTGTGGTCCAGTGTAATCTTCATGAATTATTCATGACTAGCACGACTGCTTTTTTTTTCTGTTTGTTGGCCAGGGTTATTTGACTGAATCCATTCCAAGCATAATTACTCCTGTTTGTTATCACATGATCTTAATTCTAGCAGCTAAAATAAATACCATCTTGATTGGATAGTCTGATACATTATGCAAGATTGCTGCAGATTTTTTTATGAATACCTGTAGAAAACAAATGGTGTTACTTATTTCAGATTCAGCACATGATTTATATTTCAGAATATATATATATATATAACTCAGTTTAAAGTTGATAATGTAAATAGGCACAACATTTAGGTGGAAACACATGATAAGACAATTTAAGTTCAAATATTTATTAAGTATACTAAATCATTTGGGGAAAAAACATGTTTATACTGAACTGCTGGTATTCCTGTAAACTGAACAGCTAGAAAAACATGAGTACACTGAACTGTTGATAAGACAGTTTAAGTTCAAACATTTATTAAGTATACTGAATCATTTGGAATTCTTGTAGATTGCTTGCCCATTTGAATCTTACACCCATGTACTGTATCAAGGTTAAAGTGGTTGTAGGAGGTGTCACCTTGGGGTGCCTCAAAAACTTCGGATTAAATCCCAACAGAAATTAAAGGATATGACCGAGAGGGGCATTCCGGTCTTTCCTCGAGTCCGACCTCGGCCCCTTCTCTCGACTCCGACTCGTCGCCCGACCTCGAGCATTCTCGGGAAAAAACTTGGCAGGCACGGAGGAAAAGGGAGGAGACAACCCGGCAACGTCTAACACCACCTGGCGGCACAGTAGCAGGACCCCAGGGCAGGCATGAGCACAAGATACTCACGGTGTACAGGACCTAGCAGACCAAGATGTACTTTATCAGATATTCTTTGGATCCCACTGTTTGTCTCTCTTAGTCTTAGCTTTCTTGGCTCCCAAGTTCATCTGTTTCTGCCCCCCTTAAGGTATAAAGGGGAGGGTAGGGGCTGAGAAAGGGATCCAACCTCTCCATTCTCTCACGCTTGTAACTCTTGTTTATCATCATCCCTAAACAAAGAACATCACACATTGGACGTAGGCCTATTATCCTTCGGGAGGGCTGAACCAGTATAATTCCTTGCGTCTTCTTTCTTGGCTCATCTTAGGATTCGAGTCGACCATCAGATCCATCGGAGGGCAGCTTCTCTACCGAGCTCTCTTCTACCTCCTCAGGGACCCCAATTGGAGGACTGCCGACCCACCCGTCGACAGTTGGCGCGTCAGGTAGGGACGCTGTTCTTCGTCTGAGGTGGTCCGATGGCTGTTTCCTTCGCCACGACTTCGTAGATCCCGCCGGGACGACCTTCGTCTTCGGTACCCTCGTGTTCCGCGTGGACGACTTCCGTCGCCTCACTCTCTCCCAGGCAGCCTCCGATGTGCTGGAGCGTGCGGTCGCGCCTCCGTGCTTGGTGGCGAGACCAAGGTGCGTGGTCTCGCGCCCTGAGGCCTCAGCCCCAAGCTCCGTGCGACCATTAGGGTATGGCAACCCAAACCCCTGTGTGCTTGCTCAGCAGTCCAGAGGGCAGATGATGCTTGGACCCAAATCGAGCGTTTGACTCGACTATGCGCCATGCGTCCTGCTTCACCATGCCAAGGGTCGTATTCCTCGCCTTTGTGTGTTGCTGGGGGTGTTCCCGTGTCTCTTGGCGCGGAGGACCCTAGCAGGACCATTCGCCATGCCTCTCTCCCACGCATGACGTCGAGTGGACGGCTCCGTGGATCAGTGTTCATCCCTGGTAACCGCTGGCCCGCCAACTTTATCATGATGGTGGAGGCGGTGTCCGACGATGAGGCCTCGGGCTCTCAGGAGTCCGATGCTCACCGCAACACGCACCGTTCTCGTAACGCAGGGAGGGTTGCGCGGCGTTAGCAGACCCGTCGGCCGCATGTTCAGCCCCAGTGCCTGTAGTTCGACTTCACGATGGAGTTTGAGGGGCACCAGGTTTTTTGGACGTCGGTGGCCAACTTGGTCGCCATCGAGCATGCCCTCCACGATCTTCCCGACTCCCCGAAGATCCGGAAGGCCATGGCCATGACCCAAGCTATTGCCGCACAACTTAATGTCCCAGCTCTGTCTGAGCGCCCCCTGGAAGTGCTCGACGCTCGAGGTCACGACGACAGTAGAGTGTCAGTCATTTGGCCTCCCCTTGTCCTGCGGAGGGCGCAGCCACGAGGGCCATGGTTCCCCCCACGGCCACGACACGACACTCCCGGAGTACTCGCACGACCGAGCATCAAGGGAGCTCCCACACGGGAGATCTGCGCGAGGTGATCGCGCAGAGGATGGATGCCCGCAACACCATCGAGCGGCGTGCCGTCGATCGAAGGCGCCAGGAGATACGACGATGGGACGAGTACGACCTGTTGCATGGACCTCCTGACGGCGTGCTCGATCCCGCACCCCGCCATGATGGCTTTGTGGCCTTCATCGCCAAGCTCCGGCAGGTCACGTGGCCCAAGGGTTTTCGCCCGACGGGGATAGAGCCATATGACGGCAAGACCGATCCCACCCTGTGGATCCAGCTGTATTGCACGGCTGTTCGAGCTGCAAATGGTGACGATCACATCATGGCCAACTATCTCCCGGTCATGCTGGCGCCAACAGCCATCAACTGTCTTGTTGTTCTACCCAAGGACTCCATCGACTTGTGGGATGAGCTTTGCGATGCCTTCGTCGCCAATTATCATGACACGTGGCAGTGCCCGGCCGCCTGCTACGACCTTGGCCGAGTCCGGCAAGGCCCACTGAGTCCATCCGGGACTACATCCGGCATTTCCCGAAGCGTCGCAACTCCGTTGCGAGCATTTCCGACAGCGATGTCATGCGAATCTTCTCTGAGGGCCTTCGAAGACCCTGCGAACTGTTCCGCTTCCTCGCTCGGACGAAGGCAACCACCCCGGCCCAGGTGTTTACCATTGCCGAGGGCTTCGCCAATGCTGAGGACGCTAAGAACCAGCTCATGGTGCCCGCTGGTTCCCACCTCCCGAGGGAGTCGAAGGGAAAGGAGCGGGCCATCCCCGAGCGCCGCTTGTCGAGGAGGTTGGACCGCTGCCAGCGTCAACGGGATCGGCGAGATGATGCGGAACGCCAGCCGGCCACGGAAGTCGCGGCCCTCGAGGGGGGAACCCTCGGGTGAGACACTCTGGGAAGCACTCGACAAGCCATGCTTCCTCCATCCAGACGGGAACCACACCATCCGACAGTGCTACTCCCTCCAAGACCAAATGGTCCGGGAGGCACGAAACCCCCGACCTCCAAGGCCGTGGAAGGGGAGGAGCGCAGACCCAAAGCGCTGGAAAGGGGACCAGCGACGGGAGGACGGCTTCCAAGAGAGGCGACCTCGGAGAGTCGACGCCAGGAACAGCTCCTTTCTCGTCACGCGAATACCATCTCGATTGACTCGCCTGAGCACCTTCGATGGTCAGAGGTTCTGATCTCTTTCTCTTGAGCAGACCAATGGACCGACGTCCCGAAGCCGAGTCGGTTCCCATTGGTAATGGACCCAGTGATGCTCAAGGTGCGTCTCAAGTGTGTTCTAGTCGACAGGGGGAGCGACATCAACGTCCTCTTCAGAGGTACCCTTCGTGAGCTCGGAGTCTCCCTCTCCACCCTTGAGCCTACGGACTCGCCGTTTTACGGCATCGTCCCGGGTCGAGGAAGCCTGCCCCTCGGTATGATTTCCCTCCCCGTGACGCTCGAAACGTGGGAGAACTTTCGCACCGAGTTCGTCAGGTTCTACGTGGCCGACTTCGAGACGGCCTACCACGCGGTACTCGGCCGTCCGTCCCTCGCCAAGTTCATGGCGATTCCCCACTACACGTACCTGGTTCTCAAGGTGCCAGGTCCCCGGGGGAGTTCTCCGTGCGAGGTGATGTCGCCACGTCTCACGCCTGTGAATCTAAGAGCCTCGCCCTCGGCGAGGCTGCCGACCCATCGGCCCGGGTAGGTGGATTTCCTCCTTGTGTACCGACCCAAAGGGAAGGCACCAATGGTCGAGGATGACCCAAGTCCGCACCGCCGGCGTCGAGGCCTTCGGCGGCTCTGCCGAGTACAAGGCCGTCTCACTCTCCGACACCGATCCCTTCAAGACGGTGCTGATCGGCTCACACCTCGGGGAGAAATAGGAAAGTGCGCTTGTCGACTTCCTGCGTGAGAACATTGATATGTTTGCTTGGAAACTGACAGACATGCCGGGAGTACCCAGGGAGTTGGTCGAGCATGAGCTTCATGTTCCCCCCGACGCCAAGCCGGTTAGGCAACGACTGCGACGGTTCGCCCAGGAGCGCAAGGACGAGATCCGAAAGGATTTGACTCGACTTCTATATGCGGGTTTCATTCGGGAAGTGCATCACCCGGATTGGTTAGCCAATCCGGTCCTTGTAAGGAAGAAATGGGAAGTGCATCACACTGATCTTAACAGACATTGTCCTAAAGACCCGTTTACTCTTCCCCGCATCGATCAAGTCATCGACTCTACCGCGGGTTGTTTCCTCCTGTGTTTCTTGGATTGCTACTCAGGCTATCATCAGATAGGCCTCAAAGCATCCGACCAGGAGAAGACGTCTTTCATTACGCCATTCGGGGCCTTCTGTTACACCACGATGACTTTCGGTCTAAAGAACGCCGGCTCGACCTACCAGCCAGATCGCTCGTAACATCGATGCTTATGTGGATGACATAGTGATCAAGACGTGGATCCCCGACGATCGCTTGCCCGACATAGCAGAAACCTTCGTGAACCTGCGCAAGTACTGATGGAAGCTTAATCCCGAGAAGTGCGTGTTCGGCGTGCCCTCTAGGAAGCTTCTTGGATTCGTCGTCTCCGGGCGAGGAATCGAGCCCAACCCCAAGAAGATCTCTGTGATTCTAAACATGTGGAAGCCATCCTGCATCAAGGACGTGCAGAAGCTCATGGGTAGCATGACATCTCTCGGGAGATTCATTTCCCGACTTGGTGAGCGCGGAGCGCCATTCTTCAAGCTGGTCGGGAAGGGCAAAGATTTCCAATGGTCGAAAGACGCCGACAAGGCATTTGCCGACTTCAAGCACCTTTTGACTACGCCGCCAATCCTCATAGCTCTGAACCCCGAGGAACAGCTACTTCTGTACGTCGCTGCGACCACCACTATTGTTAGCACGGTGCTGGTCGTCGAGCGCACAGAGGAAAGGCGCGCCTATCCGGTCCAAAGACCCGTTTATTATGTATCCAAGGTCCTCGGGCCATCAAATATGCGCTATCCCCAAGTGCAGAAGCTGATGTACGCCGTCCTCATCACCACCCGGAAACTGCAACATTATTTCGAAGCCCACAAAGTGATGGTGGTGACCAGGTTTCCCCTCGGGGACATCATTCAGAATCGCGAGGCTACTGGACGGATAGTCAAGTGGGCCTTGGAAATGGGCGAATTCTCCATCGAATACAACCGCGCAACACCATCAAGTCGCAGGTCTTAGCCGACTTCGTAGCCGAATGGACATAGATCCAGCTCCCACCGACTCTCGAGTCGCGTCTGACCTAGACCATGTATTTTGACGGCTCCCTTAGCATTGACGGAGCTGGAGCTAGCGTGCTTTTGGTCTCCCCAAGGGTGAGCACATCAAGTACATCCTCCAGTTATTGTTCAAGGCGTCCAATAATGCCGCCGAATACGAGGCTCTCCTCCATGGTCTCCGGATCGCCAAATCCATTGGCGTTGAGCGCCTTATGGTTTATGGGGATTCAAAGCTAGTCATTAGCTAGGTCAACAAGAACTGGTCCTGTTCGAGCGAGAAGATGGATGCCTATTGCGTCGAGGTCCGCAAGCTCGAAGGCAGGTTCGCCGACCTCGAGTTCCACCACGTCCCCCAGGACGTCGGCTCGGTGGTTGACCAGCTGGCCAAGTTTGGATCCTCTCGAGCGACGGTGCCATAGGGGGTCTTCATCCACGAGCTGCACAAGTCGTTGATCAAGGACCCAGATCACCCGGAACTGGCCCCAGCGCAACCAGCTGAGTCAGTACTCGCCATCACCGACAGCCCTGATGACTGGCATCAAGAACTCATGGACTACATCACCACCAAGGCTCTCCCACCCGACAAGGCGAAAGCCGAGCGTGTCGCCCGACGCAGCAAGCAATACGTCGTTGTGGGCCGCGAGCTGTTCAAACGTGCGACATCCACCCGAGTACTCTCGTTATGCGTCCCTCGGGACCACGGGGCCCAGATCCTCGATGAGATTCATTCGAGCATCTGCGGTAACCATGCGGGCACAAGGACGCTAGTCGGCAAGGCCTTCTGAGCGGGATACTGTTGGCCAACTGCCAACGAAGACGCCAAGGAGTTAGTCCAGCGCTGTCAGGGATGTCAGTTCTTCGCCAAACAACATCACCTCCCGACGCAAGCCCTTCAAACAATCCCGGCATCGTGGCCCTTTGCATGCTGGGGGCTCGACATGGTTGACCCATTCCCTAAGGCATCAGGGGGCTAAACTTATGTTTTTCTCGCAATTGACAAATTCACAAAGTGGATCGAAGTGCAGCCGCTCAGAGCTTGCACCGGCCAGAAGGCGGCCGAGTTCATCGAGGGCATCACCTTCCGCTTCGGCGTCCTGAGGGAGATCATCACCGACCTTGGGGCACAGTTCACCGGGAGTGTTTTTTGGGACTTCTGTGAAGAGAGGTGCATCGAGGTCAAGTATGCCTCGGTGGCGCACCCCCGAGCGAACGAGCAGTGTGAGCGTGCGAATGGCATGATTCTTGTCACAACCCGATTTTCGTTCGGGATTAAAAATCATTAAATAAATCATTTTCTAAGAAATTAAATAAAAAGGAAAAATCAATTACCAAGTGAAATAAAGAAGAAAATTAAAATTTCCTTCAAAAATCAAGGCCCTAAAGTATTCTCGAAATTTTTCGTGAAATTTTGGAGCTCCGAAATAATTTTAATAATATAAAGAGCATTTTAGTAATTATTTAATAAATAAATTAATCACTAAATGGTGTGGCTATATTTTTATTAAATACTTTGAGTGATCATCTATTTTCAAGAATTTTCTTGGAATTATTTTAGTACAGAAAGTATTTTTAAAAATTCAAAGATCATTTATGTGATTAATTTAAAAAATAATTAAAAATCATCCTCTGTTCTCGGGCGGTTTCGGCCCAACTCTTCGAAGTCCGCTTTGCCTCCCTACCCGCGCGCGCCTCCCTTCTCTCTCTCTCTCTGGGCCGCCCGGTGGCCACGGCTTGTATCCTTTGTGCACCCGCTCGAAAGTCCGTTCCCCCTCCTCCCCGCCTGCAGGCCGATGACAGTGGGGCCCACCTGTCATCCTCTCCCTCCAGCCGCGCCGACCGCCATTGCCGCCGCAACCCACGCCTCCTCGCCGAAAATCCCGCCCTCCCCGCGTGCATTCAAGCCGTCGGCCTTCCCCTTAATTTTCCCCAAATTTCGTCGCATTAACGCCGCCGCCACCGCCTCCACCCCGATTTCCGCCGCCTCGGTGACCCTCGCCCCTTCCCGAGCCTATAAAATCGATCGCCGAGCTCCTCTCCCATTTCCCCAAACCCTCGAGCCCGCCGTGCTCTCCTCGCCTCCCCGCGCCTTCCCTTGCTCCACCGCTTGCCGACGTCCTTCGCCCGCACGCCGCCGCCGCCACGCGCCAAGGTCTCCACCACCTTCCCGCACCCCCGCCGTTGCTCCCGCCCTTGGTCCGTCACCGAACTCCTTACCGGCGTGTGACCGAGCCGCCGTCGCCATAGCCGCTCTCCGGCCGCCATTTCCCATCGCCTCGCCGCTCCCTGACCCGCGCCGTCCCCTCTTTTAGCTCTGTTGCACCCCTTCGAGCGTCGGCCGCCCCTCCGCCGTCGCCAATCGCGGCCGGACCGCCATCCGCGCCGTCATCCCGAGCGCCGGCCGCCGTCGCCTCTCGCCGTCGTTCGCCCGCACGCCGCCCTTTTTCGCCGCGCCGGTGAGCTCCCCCTCTTTTCCGCCGCCTCCTCCGTCCTCTTCCGCTTGCCGCCGTGCCGATGGCCGCCGCCGGTGACCATCGGGCCACGTGCGCTGCCGTCGCCGGCCGTCGTCGGCCGTCGCCGCCCGATCTGCCTCGTGGCAGATCGTGGCCGCCCACGTGGCTGCCGCGTGGCCGCCGCATGGCTGCCATGTCGGCGCCACGTGTGCGTCACGTGGCGTGCATGCCCATGGACCGCCGTGGACTTGGTCCACGGTGGACCGCCCATGGACCGCGCCGCCGCCCGCCGACGTCGGCCGAGGTCGCCCTTGGCCGCCGACATTAGCGCCGCCCCGCCGACGTCGCCCTAGCCCTTTTCCTTTGAAAAATAATTAAAAATTATGCAATAAATCTAATTAATTTCTAGAATTTATTTAAATGGTCCAAAACTTCTAAAATTCATGTCTAATTCATACGAACTCAAAGTTGGGCCATTCAAATTAAAAAATTCATCTAAAATTGAGCTCTACATGTTGGTTTACTTTTTATGTACTGTTATTTGGTTGTTATTAGGGTTTTTCCTTGTTTTGCGAGCTAGCGTGTAGTTTCCGTCTTAGGTTGGTTGGATGAAGCAAGGCAAGACACACTTCCCTTGAAGCATATTGAACCTATTTTACAAATGTTTTACTGTTTGCGAATAAAACTGTATTGGTTTGCTAATTACACGGAATTATGGGATTACCTATCTGCTTGCTTGAGCTATGCCTCTTGATATCCGTCCTTTGTTAACCTTAGGTGATAATTTGACTAGCTTTAGTCACTTACGTGACTTATGATAGAATTGTATGCTTAGCCATGCTTAATTACCACTAGCTCACTGAAAGGGACAATCAACCTATCTAAACTTAGTTCAGATGAGCTGCAAGCTCGAAACACCTGGCCATATCTTTTTGGTCATAATTATTCCAACTAAAATATGACTAAATGGTGGGCTGTGGGTGCATGGTTTTGGCTTGTCGCACCCATGGCAATTAAGGACCGGTTCATGAAAAACCCTGTAAGACTTACCACAAGCAAAAATGGGCAACTGCTAGATCCGTAGTATAGCTTTTCTCTAGCCAACGATCCCCAACAAGGGTGAGCATGATGGAGTTACAGTCGGCCTCGGTATAAGGGTTGCTGGGCTGCCGGATTCACCGAGGCACTTGGGAGGGCTACCCACTGCCCAGGAATGGGAGTGGGGGCGAAACCTTGGTGTTGTTCGATTGGTTAAGGGGAGTTATGCTATAGGTCTTGTCACGATTCCCCCCTTTGCAGTATCGTGGCGATACTTCGGCGGCATGGCAACAGCTGTGAAATCGTGTCTTGTGGGTAAAGTAGTGCACCTCTTATCAGAGTAAAAACTATTTGAATAGTCATGCCCACGGTTATGGGCGATCGACCAGATTCACCATGATTAGTTCCACCGTAATAATTGGACTTAATAATCTGGATTAGATCAGGTGGGAATGGTTGGGCTTGTTCAACATGGGGATAACGTTGTTCAGTGGAGGAGTAATATTGACCTAACTACTCAACAGTTTTCCCAGTTTTCGAAATAAAGTGTTTTGCAACCGCCTTTTTGCAAAGTAGCCCCAAGCCTCTCCTTGCCTTCCCTCGCATTTATGCATTCCTTGGTGTGGCTTGTTGAGTATGTTTGTTGTACTCAGCCTTGCAAATTCTTCCCCCTTCAGAAGTGTAGTGCTTCTGAGTTGAAAACGGTGTTTGTGGACCAAGGCTCATACCCCAGTTGAGTTTGCCTGTGGAGTGGAGCTGAAGCCCCGCTAGGATCGTCTTTGCCCACTGTCGTTGCTTTCTTTGGAGTGCGAGGACTAAGTGCCTCTTTTCCTATAAGTATTTCTATGTTTTATTTATACGTATGGATCTGTATATTGATTTGTCATTTTGTGTACCCTGGTTGATGCCTGCACAGAGATTAAATATACAAAATAGTCGAAATTCGGGTTTTAATTTCGGCGTGATAAGTTGGTATCGAGCCATCTTGACTATAGGTTGGGCCAAATGGTCAAAAACCCTAAGGACTAGTTTAGTTAAAACCTTATTTGCGAAAATATCTCTTCTCTCCTCTGGAGTTGTCACGCCCGATTTTCGACGAATTAAAAATCGTTTAATAATACATTTTCTAGAAATTATTAAAAAGAAAAAGTAAATTAAAACAAGTGAATTAATTAAGAAAATAAAATTTTCATTTAAAAATTATGGCTAGAAATATTTTTGAAATATTCTCCATGCCCTAAAGTACTCTCTAAAATTTTTCATGAAATTTTGGAGCTCCAGAAATAATTTTAATAATATAAAAAGCATTTAAGTAATTATTTAAATAAATTATTTAATCAGTAAATGATGTTTTTATATTTTTATTAAATACTTTGAGTGTCCATATATTTTCGGGATTTTTCTTGAATTTATTTGGGCATTGAGAGTATTTATAAAAATACAAATGTCTTTTATGTGATTAAATAATTGGAAAAAAACAAGTTTAATCCCCTTGCTGTGCTTGGGCCGGTTTCGCCCAATGCGCAAAGTCCAGATTCCCTCCCCACAGCCCGCCTTCCTCTCTCCCTGGCCCGCCCGCCGCGCCCCGCTCCTTGCGCAAAGTCCGCATTGGGTCCCTTGGTCCTCCCCTCTCCCTCGCCGACGATTGGGCCCCATATGTCAGCCTCCGTCCCTCTCTCCCGAGCCGTCGACAGGTGGACCCCACCTGTCGAGGTCGTCCCCATCCTCCGTCCTTCCCGGCCGATGCGCCCACGTCCCGCGCCTCTCGGCCGCCCACACGCTCCCGTACCGTTCCACGCCGCCCGCCCCTCGCACCATGTTCGCTCGCGCTTCCCCGTGCACGCAACGGCCGAAGCCAAAATTCTGGCCGCCGCCATTGTCGCACTGCCTCAACCCATCGCCTTAATCCACGCCTCTTGGCCCACGTCCGCACCCCGCGACCCTCTATAAAGCATCCCCTTTAGCCGGCGAGTACTTCCCCTCAAGCAATTGCGTCACTCCTTGCCTCCCGTGCTCCCGCGCCGAGAAACCGCACCACCGCCGCTGCCGGCCACGTTCGGTCATGCGCCACCGCCACCCTAGCCGTCGCCGCACCTCGCCACCACCGCCGCTAGCTTCTCCATCCCGAGGGGAACTGCGGCCGTCCCCTCCCTTTGCCCTACCACCGCCGTAGTGCCGTGCCCACCGCGATCCCGAGCAGTATCGTCACGATTTCCCCCTTGCAGTATCGTGGCGATACTTCGGGGCTTGGCAACATGTGTGGAATAGTGTCTTGTGGGTACAGTTGTACACCTCTGGCCAGAGTAAAACTATTCAAATAGTCGTGCCCGCGGTTATGGGTGATCGACCAGATTCACCATGATTAGTCTCACCTTAATAATTTGTCTTAATGGAACTTGGCTAGTTCAGGTGGTTTGGTTGGGTCTGTTCAACATGGAGATAACGTGGAGATAACGTTGTTCAGTGGAAGAATTAATCTTGATTAAATAATCAACTGTTTTACTGTTATAAACTAGAAAGGTTTTATAACCGCATTTATGCAAAACAGCCTAAGCCACTCTTGTCTTCCCTTGCACGTCTGCATCTCTCCGTGTGGCTTGTTGAGTACGGTGGTTGTACTCAGCCTTGCTATTTCCCGTTTTTCTAGAAGCGTAGTGCTTCTGAGCTGAAGATGGAGTTAGAAGACCAAGGCTCAGACCCTAGTTGAGTTTGCCTGTGGAGTGGAGCTGAAGCCCCGCTAGGGTCGCTTTTTCCGCTGTTGTTGCTTTTTTTCGGGTGTGAGGACTAAATGCTTCTTCTGTAAGTATCTTACGCCTTATTTATGTTTTGGATCTCTTTATTGATTTGTCATTTTGTGTACCCTGGCTGATTCCTGGACATGGATTTAATACACAAAATAGTCTAGAAATTTGGCTAAATTTCTGGGCGTGACAAGTTGGTATCAGAGCCATCTCGACTGTAGGTTGAGCCAAATGGTCAAACCCTAAGGACAAGTTTTCGGAAAACCTTATCTGCGAAAATGTATCTTCCCTCCCTTCGGAGCTCTTTTGCGAAACTGTTCCTCAAATTTCTCCTCTTTTCCCTCCAACTCTCTAGCTGTTAAGCCTGGGGCGCCAGCTGAAGCTTCAAGCAAGAAGATCGAGCCAAGCAGTCCTGAGTCAGCGCTCGAGGTTCAAGTGAAGCCTTTCCGAAGCTGACCTAAACCTAATCCTTCCCTGAAGAGTAGTGTCGTTAGCTGTTAGATCGTGTGACTGTTTGCTATGTGCAGGTGTATGGTTCACATCAGTGGTGGGGATGTGACCATACTAGGTTGTTTGCTTAATCAACTTAAAAAGTAAAAGCACACCCACATCAGATCAGTAGATAAGTGGGTTAAGGTCTTATCTTTAGCCACCCCCTTTTCATCCCTTCTTCTGGGCAGCAGTTCATCAGTTCCGGGGAAAATGTTATCAACCGCAACAGTATCAGCGGCAGTGTGTTGAGGTCAGGAACCTTTGGTCAGATCAGTCCGTAATCTAGAGCATGCACCGGAAACTCCGCTCTTGTTCCTTCTATGATTCCCCAAGATCAGATGTTGAATGTGTAGGCAGTGGATACAACAGATACAAAGTCAGATACGAAAGATGTAGGAGAGGTACCAATGGTCGCAGATGCAAGCTCAGAATCGGAATCAAGATCAAACCCTGTACATTCCAGTGCACGCACCTATACGGCTACCGTTAGTATGTAGCAGTGTCCTTAGCAGACCAACACATGTCAGCCGCCAACAACTTTGGAGTCCACAGGTGTTACCTAAGGTGGTTATGGTGTACAAGGACAAATTTTGCCGTGTTCGATCGCACTAGGAATTTGTATGCTAAGACACCGACTGATGATGAGGTCTTAATCAGAAGGGAAGTGAAATTTTGAATCAACTACTCGGCAAAAAAAACATATCGAAGCACCGCAGTCCAACTTTACGAAGAGAAAGGTCACACGTTTCCTGTGTGAGGGAATAAGTCATGTGCTTAAGGACCGTTAACAGAAGTCAATACTAGCAAAGACAATTGAAGACTAAATGATATCCTTGCAACCCACCCGTCAACTCCTAGTCAGCAATAACAACAGTAATAACGTTTTGCTCTCCATCCAACTCTAACTACAGTGGCAGCCAACAGTGGTAGAACAACATTGTTAACCCAGTTCATGAGTCTTTACATGTTTCCGTTTCGATGTGAGCATGCATGGCTAGGAGGACGTACCTCATGATCAATCAAATCCGGTTTGTTTCAATGGTCTTGAGCTAAGACACCGTCACAACAAATGTTCATTTTCGGAACCGAGAAAGTCAATCCTCTACTATGTCAATTGTAGGAAAGACAAGTAACTTCTCAAAGGGTAGTTCAATGTAAAAGTACCAACGTCGTCAAGTTACCCACACTATCCGTCAACGTCTCAACTTCCCAGTTGCCTCACCCTAGCACAGAGTGGTCAGGCCCAACCCCAGGACCCCAGGAAGACAAGAGACACCAACCTTCACTGAAATGTGAAGTTTCTATCTCAACAAATTGTCACTGAGAGCACCAGCAGGAGCTCTATAATTCCACCGGCAACCGCTCTAGAGCTACAGTACCAACACCAGCAGAGCAAGCAGTGCCTAGAAAAACAGTTGTCTGGTTCAACTGCAAACAAGATGTTACAATTCTCCAACTCCACCAGCCAACCAATACCTCGAGCAACAGTTCAACGTTCACCCAACTATCGTCAACATCGGCTAGGCACCCCCATGCTGTTCCAACTCGACGACCTAGCGAGCAATCACAGGAAAGTGGCACCAACAATAGGAAGGTTTTGTCTGTTTCAAGCTACCAAGAAGGTCGACAATTCTCCAAAAAAAAATCTAGTGTCAAGGCGGTGTTCTTGTTGGAACCCCGGTAAAAGCAATGTCAGGACAAGTCAACCGTGTTAGGACCGCAAAAGGAAAAAGGTTATACCCACCAAAGTCCCTACCAGCAAAAGTCAGCAATGGTTTACAAGTCTTTCATTTTCAAGAACCGCGCATGACACCCAGAAGTTTCATGGCAGCCATGTAACAAGAAGGGAATGTTGGGCAAAGCATGAGTTAGCCTATCCACTAAAAAAATCAACACGGTCAGGATCTTGAAAGCAGATTCCATACCGGTTAACAGTTCTGCTAGCAGTGGTCAACAACCGTATATGATTGTTTGGTGTTCAAGTACCTTACTGGTGTACAGAAGACTTATTACAACTATGTACTGGAAAGAGGAAGTCGAATAAGAGTACGAGGTAGACGATTTTCTTTCTCTCAAGGTTCATATTGAGTAACCAAAAGATGGGTTGACTGGTGTATTTGACACTGTCACAAGAAGCCTATAGTTCTTTTATTGGGTCATCGCAGTTTTTTCAAGATCAAAAATCTAAGTGGCAACAAAGAAAAGAATTGATCAATCAGTGAAGAGAGAATGGTTAGACTACAATGGTGTTCGTCATGGCGAGATTTATTTGAAGGACAATATAAGCGGTACCTCATGAGAACGAAGAGGGAAATGACACAGTTGAAAGCGACATCATAAAAGGGGTTATCAAGACTCTCTGATGTTGAAAGTTCTCTAGAGAAAAGTAAGTGGTAACCGCACCGTAGTGGTGAACATGAGTTAATAATGCATTCTTTATTTCAAGACCATCGTTAGAGTCTTCGGAAAACCACCTCGGTGTTTCCTAGGAAGATGACCATGGAATTGTTTCATCACCCCTGTCTAGAGTAAATGGATGTAGAGATCAAGTCATACAATACAGTCTACAGAGCATGCGATAAGAGAATCATTCCTTGTGAATCAGTTCTACTCAAGGTTTGAAAGTGAGCTTGTTTTGGTCAGAGAACAGAAACTCTTGGCAGCACCAAAGGCAGTTTCCAGCAGACTTACAGATTTTGGTATTATGTGGAGAAATAAATGGTAGAACTCATAGTCTCTCAACCCAGAGTAGTCAGTAAAGGATAAATCAAGAAGTGAAAAGTTTATCGTGGGAATAACATTTTAGCTTGATCTGTTAAGTGATCGAGGTTTGTTTCAAGGAAAGGATATCAACCACACAACATGTTCAGGCAGATGACACCAAAGTCAGGTCAGAAAGCGGGACAGTCAGGTCAGCAGTTACACCTGATGGAAAAGTTAACCAAAAGTTGGTATGTTCGAGAGCTGCATGAGAGTCTTTCTCATGTGTAAACCCCCCTCGTCATCATTTGAGTATCAAGTTCCAATAGTCCCTGGAATGGAAGGGGCACAACCGTTGCTTCATTACGATCGACCGATGGGATATCTGGTTTTCAGTGTCAAGATCCTTCGTAAGTCAAAGAGATGTTGGTCAACCTTAAGGATGGCAGTGAATTTGTTCACAGTCAGGCGAAAGATTAATGCTAGTTTTAAAGACGAGATCGAGATGAGTTTGTTAAATCTTGTAGCCGTTTGCTTGGAGGTTCCGCCATGCGAAGCGAAATGGGTCGTAACTAGGAGTCAGTTGCGAGCCGTTAGTAGGATTTCAACAACCCCAAGTGAAAAGGTTCGAGTCTAAGGCACACTAAAGCTATCGGGTCAGCAGTTCAGTCCAAAGAAGCGGCAATCGGGAACAGTCGCGGTTCAGATAAAGGATCAATCAAGCAACTTCTTCAAACCCTAGGTTGCTTTGACCGAGAGCAGTTCACAGCAAATTTAGGGTCCGAGTGTTCACGAAAGTCAGTTGAAAGGCCTCAGAAAAGTTTCACCCACTACCAACCCACAGAGTGAATTCTCAGCTTACTGAGCTTGTCAATCTTGAGTGGGCAGTCTGAGGAAAGTAAGTACTTTGAGTTCCCGTAATCCGGTCGGGTCGCATTGAATGGGCAACCCAGCTTTGGTTTGGTGAAGCAACAAAACACCGTGGTTGAATCCAATCAATTCGGTTGTGGTTCGATCAATCAACTGTCGTGCGGGTTGGCCAGTCGATCAGTCAGTGTGAGCCAAAATAAAGCCGTAGATGTTAGCCAGCAAACCAAACCCCAACTCCCTACCTTCTTTCTTTCTGGCCCTGAATCTCGGGACGAGATTCCTATAAGGGTAGGTTTGTCATGCCCCGATTTTCGATCGAATTAAAAATCATTTAATAATACATTTTCTAGAAATTATTAAAAAGAAAAAGTAAATTAAAATAAGTGAATTAATTAAGGAAATAAAATTTTCCTTTAAAAATCATGGCTGGAAATATTTTTGAAATATTCTCCATGCCCTAAAGTACTCTCTAAATTTTTCGTGAAATTTTGGAGCTCCGAAATAATTTTAATAATACAAAAGCATTTAAGTAATTATTTAAATAAATTATTTAATAAGTAAATGATGTTTTTATATTTTTATTAAATACTTTGAGTGTCCATATATTTTTAGGATTTTTTTGAATTTATTTGGGCATTGAGAGTATTTATAAAAATACAAATGTCTTTTATGTGATTAAATAATTGGAAAAAACAAGTTTAATCCCCTTCCTATGCGCAAAGTCCAGATTCCCTCCCCACAACCGCCTTCCTCTCTCTCCTCGGTCCGGTCCAGCTCGCCGGCCCGCTCCTTGCGCAAAGTCCGCAATGGGTCCCTTGGTCGGCCTCTCCCTCTCCCCTCGCTGACGAGTGGGCCCCATATGTCAGCCTTCGTCCCTCTCTCCCGAGCCGCTGACAGGTGGACCCCACCTGTCGGGGTCGTCCCCGTCCTCCGTCCTTCCGGCCGACGCGCCCACGTCCCGCGCCTCTCGGTCGCCCACGCGCTCCCGTACCGTTCCACGCCGCCCGCCCCTCGCACCACGTTCGCTCGCGCTTCCCCGTGCACGCAACGGACGAAGGCGAAATTCTGGCCGCCGCCATTGTCGCACCGCCTCAACCCATCGATTTATTCCGCGCCTCTCGCCCACGTCGCACCCCGCGACCCTCTATAAAGCATCCCCTTTAGCCGGCGAGTACTTCCCCTCAAGCAATTGTGTCACTCCTTGCCTCCCGTGCTCCCGCGCCGAGAAACCGCACCACCGCCACTACCGGTCACGTTCGGTCACGCGCCACCGCCACCCTAGCCATCGCCGCACCTCGCCACCATCGCCGCTAGCTTCTCCATCCCAAGGGGAACTGCGGCCGTCCCCTCCCTTTGCCCTACCACCGCCGTAGCGCCGCGCCCACCGTGATCCCGAGCCACCGTCGCCATAGCTGCTCTCTGGCCGCATTTTTCCGCCGCCTCGCTGTTCCCCGGTCCACGCTGCCGCCTCCCTCGGCTTCGCCGCGCTACTACGAGCCCCGGTCACCCCTTCTTTCTCCCAAATCGCCACCGGGCCGAGCTTTTCCCCGTGCTCCCGAGGCGCCGCCATTTTTGGCCACCTCCGGCCGCCATTTGCCACCCTTGCCGCTATTCGCCGGGCACGCCCCCACATTGACCGGCTCCACTGTGCCATCCCGCTCTCCGGCCGCCTCTCCTCCTCCGCTGTTCGCCACCCGAGCATCACCCGCGTCGTCGACCTGAACATTGCCGCTGTCTTTTCCCGCCGCGAACACCCTATGTCGCCGCTCACCGCCGTCGGGCACTTGATGAGAACTCCCTCCTTGCGCTCTCCCATTTGCCCTCATCCGCAACCCCGGGTTGCCGCCGCCGGCCTTCGGGCTCCGCCGCCGCGTTCTGCGCGCTAGGCCGGCGGGTGGGCCGGTCTTCCCCTCTCTCCCTAGCCGCCTGATCGGCCCGCCGATCTGGACCATTGATTGGGCGCCCATGTGGCCGATCGCCACCGTGGACTTGGTCCACGATAGGCCGGGCGCTCCTAGTGTCGCTGTTGCATGGGTCCCGCCTTGGTGGACTCGGTCCGTGGTGGACCGAGCCTTTTCCCGCGCGCGCCTCTCCGCCGACGTCAACGTGACGTCAGCGATGCCCTTTTCCTTTGTAAAATTAAATAAATACTACGTAATAAATCGAATTTAATTTCCAGAATTCAGTTAAGTGGCCTAAAACTTCTAAAATTCATATCTAATCCATACGAACTCCAAATTTGGCCATTCAAATTGTAAAATTCATCTAAAATTGAGCTCTACATGTTTGTTTACTTTACATGTATTGTTTATTTGGTTTTTATTAGAGTTTTTCCTCGTTTTGTGTGCCGCCGTGTAGACTTCGTCGTTTCGGAGTTCGCGCCGCAAGAAGTGAGGATCACCAAGAAGCAAGGCAAGTCATATTCCTCCTTAACGCATATTGATACCAATTTATAAAATATTTATTGTTTGCAAATAAAATTGCATGTTCTCTAATCACACGGGAATCGGGTCAACCTATCTGATCGCTTGTGCCATGTTTAGTTGTTATCCATTCATTGTCAACCTGGGGTGATTAAATTAACTAGCTTGCGTCACTTACATGACCTTGCTATAGATGTTTATGCTTAGCCATGCTTAATTGCACTAGCTCACCTAATGGGAGAACTATACTACTAGCTGATAGTCACCTGAAATGACGGTCTCAGACCGGAGGTAGCTTGGCAAAGGTTCTTGGTTAATTAAAATATGACTAAATGGTGGGCTGTGGGTGCATAGTTTTGCTTGTCGCACCCATGGCAGTTAAGGACCGGTTCATGGGAAATCCTGGAAGACTTAGTACTTACCACAAGCCAAAATGGGCAACGGCTGGACTTGTAGTGTAGCTTTTCCATGGCCGACGTATCCAGGCAAGGGTGGGCGTGATGGAGTTCGAATGGACCGGGCAAGGTCTATGCGGCTGCCGGATTCACCTAGGCACGAGAGGGGGCTGCCTACCTTGGATATAAAGGTAGGGGCGAAACCTGAGGTGTGGTGTCGCTTGGTCAGGAGGAGTTATGCAAAGGGTCTTGTCACGATTTCCCCCTTGCAGTATCGTGGCGATACTTCGGGGCATGGCAACATGTGTGGAATCGTGTCTTGTAGGTACAGTTATACACCTCTAGCCAGAGTAAAACTATTCGAATAGTCGTGCCCGCGGTTATGGGCGATCGACCAGATTCACCATGATTAGTCTCACCTTAATAATTTGACTTAATGGAACTTGGCTAGTTCAGGTGGTTTGGTTGGGCCTGTTCAACGTGAAGATAACGTTGTTCAGTGGAGGAATTAATCTTGATTAAATAATCAACTGTTTTACTGTTATAAACTAGAAAGGTTTTATAACCGCATTTATGCAAAACAGCCTAAGCCACTCTTGTCTTCCCTTGCACGTCTGCATCTCTCCGTGTGGCTTGTTGAGTACGGTGGTTGTACTCAGCCTTGCTATTTCTCCTTTTCTTAGAAGCGTAGTGCTTCTGAGCTGAAGACGGAGTTAGAAGACCAAGGCTCAGACCCCAGTTGAGTTTGCCTGTGGAGTGGAGCTGAAGCCTCGCTAGGGTCGCTTTTTCCGCTGTTGTTGCTTTCTTTCGGGTGTGAGGACTAAGTGTCTCTTTTGTAAGTATCTTACGCCTTATTTACGTTTTGGATATGTTTATTGATTTGTCATTTTGTGTACCCTAGCTTATTCCTGGACAGAGATTTAATACACAAAATAGTCTAGAAATTTGGCTAAATTTCTGGGCGTGACAGGAATCTTTGCAAAATGATTGGTCAAATTTCTCTCCTTCCTCCTCGTCCTCTATAGTTGTTATGCCTGGAGTGCCAACTAGGAGCCTCAAGCTTCATGCAAGAAGACCAAGCCAAGCAACCTGAGTCAGCGCTTCTCGATGATCAAGTGAAGTCTTCCTAGAGTTTGCCTAAACCCAATCCTTCCCGGAAGAGTAGTATCGGTAGTTTTCTAGATCGTGTGCTGTTTGCTGTGTGCAGGTGTATGGTTTACATCAGTGGTGGTGATGTGACCATACTAGGTTGTTTGCTTAATCAACTCAAACAATAAAAGTACATCCACATCAGATCTGTAATCAAGCGGACTAAGTTCTCATCTTTAGTTTAACCTCTCCTTTCCCATCTCCCTTCTTCTCCGGCAACAAATGGGTAAAGTCAGGGGTAGTGTCAGTGGATCAAGACCACAATAGTCCCATGGATCAGCTCAGAGCAACCCTGCGAGCACTCCATTTCCTTCTCCCTGGAATCCAACCCTAGCCCAGGTAGTGGACAATCAGACGCAGTTAGTGGCCATGATGATGCAACTGATGCAATGGCAGTATCAACAGCAGCAGCAGATGCAAGCCTTGGTGACTCCCGCCAACATACCATTAGATTCTCAGGAGACGAGGGCACCAACCCCGCCATCCGGCCAAAGAGAAACGCCTGCCGTCTGCCAAGATTATAAGGAGCAAGATCGTAATGCAAGGAACGGTTCGTGGGAAGTGTACACCAGTACACCGACTGTAAATGAGATGCAGTGTCTCAGAAGGAAGGAAGTATCTGGTCAGCTAAACAACCAAGATTTTTGTACACCACCGTCCAACTCAAAGAAGAGAAAGACACTAGAATGGAATACAAGATGTGCCAGCAAGATGATCGTCACTTATACAGAGTTTACTCCCGAAGATGTGGATAAGATTCCTCGACGCCTGAGAAGAAATACTTTCCGTGGTGCACATCAGCTAACCCGTCATCTCAGGTTTTATGGTCCACCCAAACTAGATTGTGATGATTCAGAAGAGTATCCTCCGATGGGGATGGGGCAGCTATCTCTGAAGATGTCTGAGAAAAAAATGGAGCCCAAAGCGTGTACTCGTTGTGGAGAAGTTGGACACACTGCGAGCATGTGCAACCACACCTGCCTTTGTGGTGATGACGCCCATGTACCAGAAGAATGCCCCATGAGCAAGGTCACATGTTTCTTGTGTGAGGAAACATATCATGTGCCCAAGAGCTATCGGTTGAATTCGGTTCTAACCAAAGACGAGGAAGACCATGGGACAACCCGACAGTCTGTCTGTCCACTTGTGGTTGGTACCATCAATGGTATTGATGCTCCTGGTCATCAACCAACTCCAGCCCCTGTGAAGACCACTAGTAGTAACAAAGGCATGGAAAACAAGGCTCGCAAGCCAGTGTACATTTCAATTCCAGTTGTGAGTCTGCAGACCCAGAAGAGTGCACACCATGATAAAACCGGTCGGATTTGTTTCAACTGTTGCAATCCAGGACATTACTTCAACAAATGTCCATTTCCAAGACTAGCAAAAGATGCTTGTGCTGCTTCAACTGTGGGGAAACGGGTCATGTACCCGAAGATGTCCAGGCCCAAGCGCCACCATCCTCTAAGTACGCACGCTCGCAACACCGCATTACGCATGATGTTTCGGCCCAAAGACAAGGGTCGAATCCAACCGAAAGGCTCCTGTAAGCCAAAGGATACTAGTCGTCTCCTGTACCTGCAACCTCCACCACAACGTATTATCGTTAAAGACACCAGCAAAGATTTAAAGGTTCAACCGCCAACTTATCCTCAAGCTGCAGAGCCAACAATAGCAAGGAAAGCAATGCCGAGGAAGCAGTGATTCACCTCAACTGACAAGAAACGATACTCTCTTTCAACAGGAACCGCAACAATTGTCGGTCGCACCAGGTCATGATTACCATGAAGACCAGCAAGGCACTCTGTATTACCTCAGCTCAAATGTTTGGCAATCAATTGAGCAAGAGCCACTCCTCAAGCAGAAGGGTCTACCTACAAGAGCTACTAAGAAGGTAGAAATGTCTGTACGTGAAACAGTACCCCGTTGGAACACCAGTATGTGAGCATGGGCAGATCAAGTCAATAGGCCAGAATCACAGGAGAAAAGGTCCCACCGGTCAAGACATTTGCTAGTCAAACCAGCAACAGCCTACAAGTGTGTAATCCTTAAGAAGATTTGTGCTTGTATATAGAAGTTTCATGGCAGTTATGTAATAAGAAGGGAATATGGAATAAAGACTGAGATGTACAGTTCCTTTCCTGATATGATACATCTTGAGCATCCAAATGCAAGTTAGCTTGTACGATTGACAATGTTATATGAAACCTAGAGTTTCATTCTTCCCGTTCAGTCCAGTTTTTGGTTAGACCCCAAGACACGATTGCTAACCACGAGGAGTAAATGGTCAATCAAGGAAATGTGAATGGTTAGGCCATTAAAACCTTCAATATGAGGTGATACATCAAAAGGGCCATATGATGGACACCTGAAGAGTATGGGAAGGTGCACAGAATATTCAAGTGGAACATCATATAAGGATTACCGGAACTCTTTAACCTCGAAAGTCATGTGGAAATAGTAAGTGGCAGTAGCACTTTGGTGGTGTGAACACGAATCAAGGAAATGCTTGCGTTCAGACCACACTAATATTCAGCATTGTACGATTTCTTTAAAAGTCAGAATTAGTGGAACCTCAAGGAAATGAGAAGAATGACTAAAGTTTGGTGTTAACATCATGGGAGAAATGTCCGCACTCTCAATCTTGGAAACTTCTCCAGAAAATAGTAGGTGCAACTGCACCCTAGCGATGAATATGGATCTAGAATGGTTGTCCTTAGTTCAAGGCGACCGTTATAGTTCTTGAAAACCACCTCGATGTCTCCTGGAAGACAACATTAGAAAATTCCCCATCGCCCTACTCAGAGTCAAATGGATCCAAATGTCAGGCTAGAACATCCAACCATCCAAGTGTGATACGGAGAATCCGTCATGGTGAACCATCCTTTGCCAAGGGTGTAAAGTGAGCTTGTGAGATGAACAATAGGAACCCTTGGTTGTTTCAAAGGCAGTTCCCATCGATTCACTAATCTCAACATTTGTGGGAAAGCAACGTCAAACTTTGGGTCCCGTCAGTCTTCAAAGCTAGCAAACGATACGAGAACCAACGAAATAAGAAGTTGTTAGAGTACAATTTCGGACGTGGTTTGGTAAGTAGCCAGTGCTTGCTCCACAGGCCAGCTGCTAAGCAACCCAGGCAAAAGGTTGACCACCTCAGTCAATCTAGAAGCAGCAGAGTCATGTCAGTAGTTACAACTAATGGTGAAATCAATCAAGAGCCAGTATGCTCGAGAGTTGCATGAGACTCGCACTTAGGAAAGACTTCCAGTCATCGGTTGAGTGTTGAGTCCCAGGAGTCATTGGAATGAAAGTGCACAGCCTTTGCCTCTTTTCATTGACCGATGGAGTATCCATTTTTTGAAGTCAGGGTTGTTAGTAAATAAGAGAAATGGGAACAACCTCAAGGATGGCAGTATGTTTGTTCGTGGTCAGGCAAAAGCAGGGCTACTGGTTGTAAAGGTGAGACGGAATCACTTTTACAAGGAACTTCCTATCGTCAATTGAAATATATTCTAAGCCTTCCCGGAATAAAAGAGCTTTATCAGTACTTCATTTTGATGGTATGACGAAGAATCAGTTCTAAGGATCGAAGTTCCCTAGAAACCATAGAGGTGAATCAATCTCAAGGGCAGTAGTCTCACTAGTCGCAGTCGGATGAAAGCCCATCTACCTTGGTGAAGCAAGCTTGAAGTCAAAATCGGTTTACCTCGTACCGTTTTGCTTGGAGGTTCAACCCTATGAAGCAGATAGGGTTCTAATCAAATGAGTCAGTTGTGAGCCATTAGCAGAGTTACATCAATCCTAAGTTAACAAGCCCGAATCTAAGGCACACCCTGCAAGAATGTCAACAGTCACCAAAAGAAGAAAAAACTCAAGGCACACACAGCCGATAAAGGCAAATCAAACAAATTCTTGAAATGCCTGTCAACCAGGTCAGGAGCAGTTCGAAGTGAAATCTAGAGGTCGTGGTTTCATGAAAGTCGGATTCAAGGTTTCCAGGACAACTTCACCGGTTTCGAGTCAAAGTGAATCCCTAGAATACCGAAGATGTTGTTGTTAATTGTGCAGTCTAAGGGAAAAAAGATCTTTCCACCTCTGCAGGTAGATCAGGGCCAGAGTGTTTATAACCAGCTAGTGCAGTTTTGGCAAGCGCAGTAAAACACCAAGTTGGGTGCCGACACGTTCAGCTGTCCAAGTTTGATCAGAATCAGTCAAGAGTGAGCCCAAAAAGGAAACCGTAGAAGTCAGCAGGCCAACCCAACCCCACCCTACCTCCTTTCTTTCTAGCCGATTTTCGTTCGAGATTAAAAATCATTAAATAAATCATTTTCCAAGAAATTAAATAAAAAGGCAAAATCAATTACCAAGTGAAATAAAGAAGAAAAATTAAAATTTCCTTTAAAAATCATGGCTGAAAATATTTTTGAAATATTCTCCACGCCCTAAAGTATTCTCTGAAATTTTCCATGAAATTTTGAAGCTCTAGAAATAATTTTAATAATATAAAGAGCATTTCAGTAATTATTTAATAAATAAATTAATCACTAAATGGACTGGTTATATTTTTGTTAAATACTTTGAGTGTTCATATATTTTCAAAAAAAAATTTGAAATTATTTGAGTACGGGAAGTATTTATGAAAATTCAAGGATCATTTATATGATTAATTTAAAAGAAAAACCAATTAAAAATCCTCCTCCTGTTCTCGGCCGGTTTCGGCCCAACTCCTTGAAGTCCGCTTTGCCTCCCTACCCGCGTGCGCCCCCCTTCTCTCTCTCCCGGGCCGGCCCAGTGGCCACGGCCCATCTCCTTTGTGCACCCGCTCGAAAGTTCGTTCCCCCTCCCTCCTACCCAGAGCCAATGATAGGTGGGGCACACCTGTCATCCCTCTCCTCCAGCCGCGCCCGACCGCCATAGCTGCCGCAACCCACGCCTCCTCGCCGCAAATCTCGCCCTTCCCGCGTGCATTCAAGTCGTCGGCCTTCCCCCTTAATTTTTCCCAAATTTCGTCGCCTTAAATCACGGCATTAACGTCGCCAGCCACCGCCTCCACCATGATTTCCGCCGCCCTCGACCTACCTCGCCCCTCCCCGCGCCTATAGAATAGACCGCCGAGCTCCCCTCTCCCATTTCCCCAAACACCCGAGCCCGTCGTGCTCTCCTCGCCTCTCCCCGCGCCTCCCCTTGCTCCGTCGCTCGCCGTCATCCTTCGGCCGTACGCCGTCGCCGTTCCAAGCGCCGTCGCCGCGCGCCAAGGTCTCCACCACCTTCCCCGCATCCCGCCGCACCCCGCCGCCGCTCTCCCGTCCTTGGTCCGCCACCGGAACTCCTCCCCGCCGTGCGACCGAGCCGCCACCGCCATAGCCGCTCTCCGGCCGCCATTTCCCGCCGCCTCGTTGCTTCCCGAGCCACGCCGTCCCTCCTTTAGCTCGCCGCACCCTCCGAGCGTCGGCTGCCCCTCCGCCGTCGCCAATCGCGGCCGGACCGCCATCCGCGCCATCATCCCGAGCGCCGACCGCCGCCGCCCCTCGCCGTCGTTCACCCGCACGCCGCCCTTTTCTGCCGCGCCAGTGAGCTCCCCCTCTTTTCCTCCTTCTCCTCCGTCCTCCGCCGGTTGTCGCCGCGTCGATGGCCGCCGTCGGTGACCATCGGGCCGCTTGCGCTGCTGTCGTGTCGTCGCCGTCCGTCGCCGACCGTCGTCGCCCTTCGCCGCCCGATCTTCCTCGTGGAAAATCGTGCCCGTCCCATCCAGCCGCCACGTGGCTGCCGCGTGGCTACCACATCGGCGCCACATGGCGCGCTGCTCGTGGACGCTGTGGACTTGGTCCACGGTGGACCGCCCAAGGACCGCACCGCCGCCGCCCGCCGACGCGCCTTGGCCGCCGCACGCGCGCCCGCCGACGTCAGCCCTAGCCCTTTTTCCTTTGAAAATTAATTAAAAATTGTGCAATAAATCTAATTAATTTCTAGAATTCATTTAAATGGTCTAAAACTTCTAAAATTCATATCTAATTTATACGAACTCAAAATTGGGCCATTCAAATTGAAAAATACATCTAAAATTAAGCTCTACATGTTGGTTTACTTTTCATGTACTGTTATTTGGATTTTATTAGGTTTTTACTCGTTTTGCGTGCCAGCGTGTAGTTTCCGTCGTTTCGGAGTTCGCACTCGCGAAGGGTTCGAAAGTTGGTTGGATGAAGCAAGGCAAGACACACTTCCCTTGAAGCATATTGAACCTATTTTACAAATGTTTTACTGTTTGCGAATAAAACTGCATTGGTTTGCTAATTACATGGAATGATGGGATTACCTATCTGCTTGCTTATGCTATGCCTCTTGATATCCGTCCTTTGTTAACCTTGGGTGATAATTTGACTAGCTTTAGTCACTTACATGACTTTTGCTAGAATTATATGCTTAGTCATGCTTAATTACCATTAGCTCACCGAAAGGGATAATCAACCTATCTAAACTTAGTTCAGATGAGCTGCAAGCTCGGAACACCTGGCCATATCTTTTTGGTCATAATTATCCTAACTAAAATATGACTAAATGATGGGCTGTGGGTGCATGGTTTTGGCTTGTCGCGCCCATGGCAATTAAGGACCGGTTCATGGGAAACCCTGTATGACTTACAGTGCTTACCACAAGCAAAAATGGGCAACTGCTGGATCTGTAGTATAGCTTTTCTCTAGCCAATGATCCCCGGCAAGGGTGAGCGTGATGGAGTTGTAGTCGGCCTCGGTATAAGGGTTGCTAGGCTGTCGGATTCACCGAGGCACTCGGGGGGGCTACCCACTGCCCAGGAATGGGAGTGGGGGCGAAACCTTGCTGTTGTTCGATTGGTTAAGGGGAGTTATGCTATAGGTCTTGTCACGATTCCCCCCCCCTTTGCAGTATCGTGGCGATACTTCGGGGGCATGGCAACAGATGTGGAATCGTGTCTTGTGGGTAAAGTAGTGCACCTCTTATCAGAGTAAAAACTATTCGAATAGTCGTGCCCACGGTTATGGGCGATCGACCAGATTCACCATGATTAGTCCCACCGTAATAATTGGACTTAATAATCTGGATTAGATCAGGTGGGAATGGTTGGGCTTGTTCAACATGGGGATAACGTTGTTCAGTGGAGGAGTAATATTGACCTAACTACTCAACAGTTTTCCTAGTTTCCGAAATAAAGTGTTTTGCGACCACCTTTTTGCAAAGTAGCCCCAAGCCTCTCCTTGCCTTTCCTCGCATTTCTACATTCCTTGGTGTGGCTTGTTGAGTACGTTGGTTGTACTCAGCCTTGCAAATTCTTCCCCCTTCAGAAGTGTAGTGCTTCTGAGTTAAAGATGGTGTTTGTGGACCAATGCTCAGACCCCAGTTGAGTTTGCCTGTGGAGTGGAGCTGAAGCCCCGCTAGGATCATCTTTTCCCGCTGTCGCTGCTTTCTTTCGAGTGCGAGGACTAAGTGCCTCTTTTCCTATAAGTATTTATACGTTTTATTTATACGTATAGATCTGTGTATTGATTTGTCATTTTGTGTACCCTGATTGATGCTTGGATAGGGATTAAATACAAAAAATAGTCTAGAAATTCGGGTTCGAATTTCTGGGCGTGACAATTCTGCAAGGCCTAAAGGCCCGGGTCTTTGACCCGCTTCGGAAGCAGGAAGGTCGCTGGTTGCGTGAGCTCCTAGTCGTGCTCTGGGGGCTCCACACTCAGCCGAGCCGACCCACAGGACGGTCCCTGTTCTTCCTGGTCTACGGCTCGGAGGCAGTTCTCCCGGTCGACATGCTTCATGAATCCCCAAGGGTTCGACTGTATGATGAAGGGATGGCCGAGCAAATTCGGGTCGAGGAAGAGCGTATGGCCCTCGCAATCCAAATGGACCGGTACCAACAGGCGCTTCGTCGATACCACAACCGCAATGTCCAGGGAAGATCCATCAAGGTCGACGACCTAGTTCTTCGAAGAGTACAATCCACCGCCGGAATGAACAAGCTCTTACCCCCATGGGAAGGCCCCGTCATCATTTCCTCCGTCACCTGTCCGGGCTCGTACAGGCTGATTTGCGAAGATGGACAGGAAGTGCCGAATTCCTGGAACGTTGAGCACCTGTGCCGATTATACGCTTGAACAGCTAAGTACCTAGCCCCGATCCCTTCAATTCTGTAAATTTTGATTATCTATAAAACCCACCTGCAGATCATATACCCGACTCTCGAAAGGGCTCCTGGGGCTTGGAAGCCCTCCCGAGCAAGACGCCACCGCGTTGATCCCTTCTCACGCAGCTTACCCTCATGGCAAAGCCCGAGCGAAGCGGCCCTTAATTAAGGGTTTCAGAGAAGCTGCGCCACCTGTTGTGCTTGAGCTGCTCGGGGGCTCATTCATTACCTGCTTCGACTGAACGTGGTCAGCTTGGCCCCGAGTCCCTCGGGTAGTGACTTCATTCCTATCCGGGGCTGGCTGGGGTTGGGCTGGCTGTCTTTCAGTCAAGTGCCGACGAGTGAGCTTGGGGCTCGAAAACGTCCGAATCCTATGTATACAACTAAGACGCCAGGAGGTCGACTTGGGCCACCCGGACAATGTCTGTTGATGGCCCGACTCGCTCTACTTCGAGGGTTAGACACACAGAGATAGGACGGACGTCGACGACCTCGTGTTCACCCGATGCGTACACAACTAAGTGACTTTGCTTGACCGAATGTTGCGCCCTTGAAATGACCATCAGGAATAGTCATGATCCGTCCCGCCAGATTCTACCGCTTAGTCATGAGAGTTATACGTGTATCGAGTGATCGCTGATCCTCCCCTGCCTTCCTATTCATCCTACACTCGGCTGAGTTGATCCGCGTAGACTGAGGAAGTCTTTGGATCCGTCCGTTAAGGCCCGAAGAACACTCGGCATCGGAGGCCACTCAGGAGATGAATAGAAGGTTGTCTCCTCGTGCTCCAACCAGCTATGAAGAAGAAGGATCTGCTTGGAGTTTGATCGGTAGCCCTCCGGACTTGGTCCGTTGACGGCCGAGATCGCTCGGCAAGATCTACTCCCCCTCGCAGACGTCCTAGAGTTTGACTGGAACCCTTCCGGCCGTTAGTTCGTAGACGGCTTTGGTCACTCGATGCAAGATATCCTAAGGTGATAGCCCTTCCTGAGTTTCGACCATTTCGCCCTTCGAACTCGGACTGTTGAAGGACGAGGTTGCTCGGACGATTTGTCACATAGTGGTGTGTTGGATGTCCAAAAAAACTTTGGACATATTGCGAGTCGAGGACAACATACAAGAAAGACTAACAAAGGTCTTTTTTCATTTCTCGCGGGGTGATGATCATACATAGGGCCCGAGGTCCCCCTAACATAAAGCAGCATCGACGCGGTGGCCTCCTTTACTATCAGTTCCACAGATCGGGCTGAGGGTGTGCACATGCTGGAATAATTGGAACAACAAGGCCAAAGGTTTTCCTAACCTATACGACCATGTTGCTCACAATCTTATCTGCCATCGACTCTACGGAAGCGTAGATATCATCGACGTCGCTCGACTCGATGCCGACAGGCCATCCCTCAGTGATCACGTCGATGTTCGCCCGGGGGTACAGCTTCTGTACAACGCCAAGGATGTGTGTCACCGCCGTCTTGGACACCCCCTGAGCGTAGCGCCGGAGAAGTTCCCGACCACTCAGTAGACGCGCCTGAAGCACACTGTCGTTCGGGATGAGCAACGACGTGTCTGGATTGATCTCGGCGAGGAGTGTTCGGGCCGCCTCCGAACAGATTTCCCATCGCTCGTCGATCGTCTTCAGGTTGTCCCCAAGTCAATGAAGCCGTCGACTGGCTCCCTCCAGTTGGCCTGGTCATGAAACAGGTCGGCTAAGGCACACTCCTACTTCGACAACAAAGGAACTGAAGAAGACACTACTTACAGATAGCCTCTGCCCACGTGGCTTGGTCCTCGGCCATCTTGGCCAAGGCTTTGTCCTTGGCCGCCTCGGCGTCCACCAGCTTCTTCTCCAGCTCCACCACCGTCGCCTCCGACGCTGACGCCTTCGCTTCCGCGTCGTCGAGCGCCTCGGCCAAGTCCCGGACGAGGGCTTGGGTCTGCTGTGAAGATGCCGCGGCCACTTTAGCTCCGCCAGCAGATGACTACCCAGCAAGGCGAGGGTCGACCATCGACGGTTTCCTGTCAGCAATCCCAGTTAGCGTCGGCGGTGCCAATAAAACGCAACTGTGCTGCTCACATGGTGGACGCCATAGCACCCCACGCGTGAAATTTTGGGAGCAAGTCCTGACACTTGCCCACTCGCCTCCCATGGACGCTTCGCCCCGCCTCCGCGGAAGCAGTTAGCTTTCGTTTCCCTTTCGGCTCGGTCGTTGTAACGGGGAGGCATATCTCCACAATCTCCAGCTTTGGAATAACTCCAAATTCCTGCCATGGCATCAACACCTGGCAGGTGAAGCTCTACTAGAGGAATGGAGAAAACATTCAGGCAAGGGAGTGAGGTTAAGCCTACCTCCCGCTGTCGATTCTCAGGGCTCCCAATTGAACTCCAACCTTCACTGGAACTCGGCGACGAGGCCATGAGCCTAAGACCGCTTAGAGGAAGAAGAAGGTTGCAGAGTGGAGGTGGGATAACTGAGAAATTTTCTCTTCCTCAAAGTGGAGAAGATGGCGTAAGGAGAAGATCCTGTTGCAATGGGGTTTATATAGGGAGATGGGGACGAACTCGCTGGCATGGTTTTCGGAAAACATGCAGCATCATTCATGGCTAGCACGGATCATCCGAAGCACCTCTTGCCATCCAACTCCTTAGCTTGACACGTCAACTTCGGGTAAAATCCGGGTCGTTGGATCTTCGGAAGGGCGAGCGACATCTTAACAACTTCCATCGTCCACTCTGAAGAGCTCGTTGAAAGGTTACACCACCTTTCACATCTCAACTATCAGCGCCGCCTAACACTTGGGAAAGGGTGGGATGCCAAAAGATTCGATGTGATGTAGCGACGCTCCCAATCCTCGCGCCATATTCAAGAAGTAGCAGAGAATGTCAGAAGGCTTTGCTTTGATACTGGCAAAACCCCATTTGGGTCGGGTTCCTCTCGACTCGGGGCAGGCTTCCGAGCCGTCGAGGATGGGACTACCGTGTGCCCTCGGGCAGTAGTCTTGATCATAACCATGTTCTTCGCCGTCCCAGGGCGATGACCTTGATGACTCGAATGTGGGCTTCCGAGCTAGTCCGCAAGTGAGGTCGGGGCTACCTCGAGCCCCAGGGCCTGTAGCCCCGAGCACCTCGCCCATCCTAACTACCTTTGGGCAGTGGACTCTCCGACTCCAGGGTTGAAGGCCAAGTTGCCTCCCCCTCGGTCGCAGCAGGGACCGCCAAACGCCTCCGGGTGGTAGACCTGTTCGTCTCGGCTAACTCCTTCTGGTAGACCTCAAGCGTCACTCGGATCATCGGGATCTTGATGATTCGACCCTAGGCTCGGATGTGCCATCCGACCCTAGGCTCGGGGGCTACACCTGCCAGGTGCACCTAGGCGGTGCACTTGCGAAATCGCGATTCACAATAACTACTAGGGATTGACACCTTGGAAGAAGGCTTGACTCTAAGGCCGAATGTTCCATTCGCCCTTAGGTTCGGGGGCTACACCTGGCAGGTGCACCTAGGCGGTGCACCTACCAGAACCTAGCTCAAAGCTCTGAGGATCCCTTGAAGACAACACTCTGAAAGAACTCTGACCTTAAGGATGGATGCTTCATTCCTCCTTAGATTCGGGGACTGCTGTGGGAGGTGTCACCCCGGGGTGCCTCAAAATCCCGGATTGAACCCCAACAGAAATCAAACCGAGTGTCCTCGAGATGTGACCGAGAGCCTGACCCCCCTTCCCCCGAGTCCAACCTCGGCCCCTTCTCTCGACTCTGACTTGTCGCCCGACCTCAAGCATCCTCGGGAAGAAACTTGGCAAGCACGGAGGAAAAGGTAGGAGATGCTCTAAGAAAGATCCTCGACACCACTCGGCGACATAGGAGCAGCCCTACAAGGCAAGAGCACAAGATACCCACGGTGTACAGGATCTAGCAGACCAAGATGTACTTTATCAGATATTCTTTGGATCCCACTGTTTGTCTCTCTTAGTCTTAGCTTTCTTGACCCCCAAGTTCATCTGTTCCTGCCCCCCTTGAGGTATAAAAGGGAGGGCTGGGAGGCCTGAGAAAGGGATCCAACCTCTCCATTCTCTCACGCTTGTAACTCTTGTTTATCATCCACCCCAAAGAAAGAACGTCACACACTGAACGTAGGTCTATTATCCTTTGAGAGGACTGAACCAGTATAATTCCTTGCGTCTTGTTTCTTGGCTCATCTTAGGATTCGAGTCGACCATCGAATCCATCGGAGGGCAGCTTCTCTATCGATCTCTCTTCTACTTCCTCTGGGACCCCCCTTGGAGGACTGCCGACCCATCCGTCGATAATGGTGGTTTGCAGAGGGTCAATCAGTGGACTTTTGAGTCATTGGCTATGCTTGACAAGGCATGCCGTTGTGTTGGACAAAAGGTAACTAAAGTTTTCAACTGATGTCGTTTTTTCACTTCCAAGGAGAAGTAGAGATTGCGAGAACATTACGCTTGAGCAAATGATTTATTGACCTTCCCAATTCAAAATTGAGAGTGCTTTTTCCATAACCTTCGTCCATCGTTGGCCCTTTGCGCGTCGCCGAGTCATGTAGGTAGTATTGCACTGCTTGATGATTTTCATGAACAATCAGTGTATTTGTCCACCCCAGAGAAAACCCACTGTATTATGGTTAGATCATGAGTTTAACTGTAGAATGATCTTAGCTTGGAACTTAGAAGAAAATCATTAATTGTGGTATGCATATCTAAAATTAGGGGCAGCTATACTCAAATACAGAACTTGATGTGGTTGATATATATATAGGTTGCCTCATATCAAATATGGGTACTGAGAAATTCCTGTTTATGTAGTCCATTTCATCCTCCTAAGAGGGACATTTGTTTTGCAGTGCTACTTCATCTATCTTTGCAGCTCCTTAACTTAGGGATTTCAATGTATGGTATTTCCATCTACTGCTTATCTATGCCAACTATTGTAGATGTCTGAGGTCTCAATGCGGGGCTCCGTGCGTACCTGAGCCGGCACAACCGCTTGCTTGGTTGTTTCTGTGTCCCCATGGTATGGGTATCCACATCAAGAACTAGTTATATTATTATCGGAAACAGTAAGGGAGACCTCATGGCATTTTTTCCTTTTATTTTAGCCTGAAATATTGTTTTAATTGTCTCTTCCTCTTGGATAGAATCGGAACGATTGATCTTCCTCCTAGATATTGCTTCTGGGCTCTGACATCTACCCATTTCTTCGTACCGCAGATGGGAGAGCAACGTGATGAAGCACTGGCAAAGCTACCTTTTATTTGTATTGTCTATTGAGCCGTTTTGTGAAGTAGCTCTTGTGATTTAATTGTGCTTATGTGCTTTGCAAGCTTCATGACAGGGAAAACTTCAGTTTCATGTAATTTGGCACATGTGCGTGGATACATCAAAAAATGATGATTTACATGACAAATCAAGATGTATTATGATAGACCTTTTTGTGAAGTTTGTTTTCCTCAAATAAATAAGATTTTTTTTCTAAACCTGATGTATGCTTTGAAATTTAACTTAGAAATGTAACTCAAGTTTGATTCCCTTTGGACTAAGAACATATGTTCTTAGCCTATGTTCTGAGCCTCTTATCTTTTACGTCCTGAATTCTTGGATGTAATTATTTTTCTAATACGTACTGTAGATAATATGCGTTGCGCTTGCATGGTTACTATAAATTTTGCAATTATTTATCTCATTCTATGCTTAGCAAAAACATATATGTTCTTTCTGCTGTTTGATTTTTATTACTAGTTATTGTCAAATACTACGGACAGATTTATGAAATAGCGGATAGGTTGTGGGGATTCATTATGTCCTATTTCACAATGATTTCTAATAATTTCGTGGTAAGAAGTTTATGTCCGTGTCTTATGAAACTGGTTAATTTTCATGAACTCTTAGAGGCCTTATAATATTATGGAACGGCCCACATCTGTGATGGACCAATGGGAAACATGTGAGCTAGTCCGCAAGCCGTCCTGTGTGTTAAAGAAGAGAAAAAAAGAAATCTAATTTACGTTGTGCAAATATAGGTTCAGTTTTATCGCGTCGGTAAAACCAGATACGAAACGTTTTCAACTTATAAACAGTGTAAATCCAGTTAAGAGCGGCTTCAGTTAAGATGATGCTTGTTGACTTAGTCTTCATCTCATGTAACACTTACATCGCACAAGATATAAAATAAAAAATAATGTCAGTTTTATTGGATCCACATGTTTATGTCTATTTCTTCCTCCTCCTTTCCCTATCTCTCTTGCCTCTCTCGGTCTCGTCTTTGTCGCTGACTTCCTTTAAGCCTCCTCTTCATTAAAGTCAAAAAAAATATGGTTACGGATACGTGGATCCTATCGTCTATAAGGGCTTGTTTGGTTTGCGGGACTAAAGTTTAATTTTTGTCACAACAAATGTTTATATATTATTATAGAGTATTAAATGTAGACTATTTATAAAACTCATTCATAATTGATGGCTAATTCACGAGACGAATCTAATGAACCTAATTAAATCATTACGTCATGACTTGATGAATGTGATGTTACAGTAAACATTTGTTAATCATGAATTAATTAGGTTTAATGTATTCATCTCACGAATTAATCATCAATTTTATGATTACTTTTTATAATTAGTTCATGTTTAATCTTTCAAATTAATATCAAACATCCGATACGACACGGATTCTTTGAACCAAACACCCCTTAAGCTGATGTCAATGACCATGTCAAAGATCGTCTTAGGAAATACGTAACTCAGAGGATCTCGTACCTCTCCCACACACTTCGCCTCCACTGCCTTCGAGTGTTCCGTGTAGTACGGATTCGCGCGTGGGATCTGGTTGGAATTAGGTATATCTCTGTGTTTTGATTGGACTACCAGAACACATTTGGTCGATTGGTATGTTTCCCTCGACAGAAATGCCTTGCTCACTAGCACCCATTATGAACTGTAGTTTAGCAACGAACTTTGATTTGATAGTGGGTTGGTTGCTTCCTGAAGGATCTGGAATTCTGGATATGTCGGTTGTCAAATTTGCAACAATATTTCTGCTTCTTAGGAGAGGAAGAAATTAATCATGGATCCATGCCTGCAACTTCTGGTTGAGTTTTCAGAGTAAGAGCTGTTTACGAGCAGATTAAGTCACCCCGCGACCGACGGTGGCGCACGTGCTCAAGGCCAGGCTCCTCTGCCCCCACCCCCAACCAAGCTCGAGCATCAGGAAGGTGGTGGTCTCGGGCATCTTCTCGATTCTCTTCCTCCCGTCGCTGCTCCTGATGACCAGCTGGCGCGGTGGCAGCGGCCCGGCCGGCGTACAAGAACTGGCCGTTCTTGGTGGCGGCGGAGCATCTCGATGAGGGAGGGGAGGACGGCTTTGGGGTACTCGGTGTCGTTCGCGTACCTCATCTCAGCGTCGACCGGACGTGGTGCGGGCGGCGAGGCTGCTGGCGGAGCTGGTGGGCAGGCAGGCAGCCCGTGTACGCGCGCGCGGGCAACGTGTGGATCTTCGACGGCGAAACTTCGTCACCTACCTTGGGCCTCGTCGGCTGTCCATGATGCCATCCTCTATCGTCGCCTCCTCCGATCGACACCGTCGACGCCAGGCGGCCAGGACCCTGCTTCCTATGAGAGAGCAAGGAGGCCAGCCCGCCAAGGGGTGGTGGGAGGAAGAAATAGGCATAGTGTATGGGTCCCAAGCTGATCTTTTCTATTTTTACTCCTTGTGCCACGTAGGCAGGGATGATAGACACGTCAGCCGAAAAATGCTCTTAGGCTACGATCGACTATGATTAAAATTCAGTGGGCATGTAAAAAAGTTATTACCTTAATTAAGTTTTAATTATTTTTAATTATTATAAATTTAAAAAAGATATATTTTTGTATAGAACACGCTGTTTATTATATAAATCAAGATAAAATTTTAATATTAATGAGAAAAACATTACCTTGATAATACTATCGATCTATATTGGTGTCGTTAAATATTAGTTTTATAGTTGAAGGGTACGAATTAAACTTAATCCTTTCGAGGACTAAAGTGAGAACAGGCCGGTAGCCCTGGCTCACTCCATTCCATTACCGCTAGCCCGTTATCGTTGTCGGCCGTTGGCGTGGGGGCACCCCGAGCGGGCGAACCGCAGTCTATGAACGGCTACACGCTGCTCAACGCAGGCCCACGGACACACAAGACGACACCGCCGCGACGAAGCCGACGAGACGAGATGACCGGTTGGTGTCACCACTGATCAGTCATCAACCACGGAGCGGCTTGAGCCTGAACCTGACCCTGACCCTGACCCCACCGGTCAATGTCGCTGTGCGCCATGCGGCCTCGCGCCTCCACGCCTGCGCTGCCTGCCTGCCTACCTCTTTGCCCGTGCTGCCGCGGTGCTGCCACCGCCTTCCCAAGCACCGCGGCGGCACCCATTTCAAACTCGGAAACACATACGCGCACGCGGACCAAACAGTCGTTTCAAAAGAGAAAGAGACGCCCCGTCGTTTCAAAACTCGCGTGGCAACGGTCGCCTAACGCATGTAGGCGTACGTAGCAGCAGTGCAAACCTGTAGCAAGTGTCACGCTCAACGCACGGAAAAGCCTTTTGCCTCTCTCTTGAGTCTCTTGACCCTTCTTTTGTCCGCGCCGCAATGCATGGCCCGGCCTGGCCGAGTGGCCGTGCCTAACGTGGCTTTCTCTATTTAGAGGCCGCGACCGTGTCTGTGTCTGTGAGGAGAGCAGCCACCACACAACTGTCCCAACAGCTAACTCTTGCGGCCAATGGCGGCCGTGCCGTGGGCGGCGGCGGTGAGGAGGTCGGTGCAGGAGGCCACTGCCGGCGGCGCGGGCGCTGTGTCGTACGCGCAGCAGGGGAGCCTCGCTTCACCCGGCCCGCGGTCCACGGCGAGGTCGGTCGAGACGCTAGTGGTGATCGTGGCGGCGATCGTGCTCGTCGCGGTGCTCGCGGGCGTCGTCGCGCGGGCGTGCGGGGGACGGCACGTGGCGCCGAGCGGGGACCGCGACGTCGAGGGGTGGGTGGATCGGCGGTGCCGGAGCTGCCTCGACAGCGGGCTGCCGCCGCCGGTGACGGCCCAGCAACCGCAGGGATCATCCAAGGCGAGTGAAACCAAATAGCGGTCCTCAGCTCCTGCATTGTGTGTCAGATTCTTGTAGCGGTAGGCTAGCAGTAGCGTAGTTATACGAATTATTAACGCGTAATGATAAGATTATGTAGCAATATGAACATCTGGATGTTAAAATAGATGCTCTTTTTGTCCAGTAGATCACGAGGTTAGGATCTCTAAATTAATTTTTACCGTAAGATTTTGGTTATGATACAGGAGCACTATGTAAACTTAAATGGATTGTACAACATGTCTTTCATATGCACATTTAGCCCCCATTTTGCTGCGGCAATACGTGGTTTTGGTCGACATGTCTTTCGTATGCATACTTGGCCCTCATTTTGCTGCGGCAATACGTGGTTTTGGTCGACAATGTAGGTTGTAAATAGGTAAGAGTCACTTCAACAGTATATCTAAATCTCTAATTTTATTTTATAAACTTAAAAATTAAATTTTATTTTATAAACTTAAAAATTATAGGATCTTAGAACATGCCCAACAGATTCTCAAAAGCAATTTAAAAAAACTCATTTAGAGAATTTTCAAAAAGTTTAGAGAATAACATCAAATATTGATACGACAGATTTTCAAAACTGATTCACTATTTATTAACTAACCGAGACCCATCAATCGCTAGGATATCAATCTCTTTCTAGGACATAACAATAGATGCATGGGCTAGTACAGGCGACGTAGGCAAAGCATCTATGAAATTATCCATCACGCTAAACTCGCAAACACGCCGGGCGACAAGCAGCAAGCTGATTGATTTCGTGACAGGGGCAGCGACTTATGTTGAGCGGCAAGCGGCAAAGCGAGAAGCAGCCATGGTTAAAGCGAGAGCGACAAATATGTTTTTCGTATGCCCCACGGTTAAATAATCCTCGTGATAGAAGGAGCTATTTTAGAGAAACAGAACTCTATTCTCAGTTTTGAGCACGAGATCTTGATTTTAGGGAACCTCTAAAGATCCATATGGAGTCTCTGTTCTCTAAAATAGAATTAGAGATTCGTTTAGAGATACTGTTGAACATGCTCTTATGCTCAAAACTGAGAATAGAGTCTTGGTTCTCTAAAATAGCTTACGTCACCACGAGGTATTTTACGCCGCCTACAGCCATCCTGCATCTCGCCGAAAAAGCTTGTTGCTGCATCTTGACGCATGCCACCGCCTGCATCAGTCGACTACTCATATTAGTCATCCCTGTATGTAAAAAAATCGATGCTGCTACTACTCGGGCATAGTGAAATCTCCAAGCGTATTCATTTTTCAGCCGCTATCAATGCAGAATACTAATGCAACACCAGTTTTGTGATCGAAAAAGGAAAAATAATTTGAAATCAATGCCTCTCACTGTATATTTCAACTATTTTTAGAATCAATAACAAATTTTAGATCAACAAATAGTATTTTTATATAAGCAACATGTTTCAGATCAACAACGGCTAAAATTTTCAAAGCAACAACATTTTTCAGCTCAACAACATTTTCAGACCAACAACAGTTCTCATATCAGCACCAGGTTTCATACCTACACTAGCTGTGCCCTGCGTCGTCTGCACCAGCACACGCATCTGCTGTCGCGCCCCAGAAAAAAATAACCTAACGGTTGGTGGGTCTTGATTAGTTAAAAATAAAGAATCGAATCTGTCGTATCAATTTTTAATTTCATTCATAACTTTTTAGAAATTCTTTAAATAAGTTTTTTTGAGCTTTTTTGAGAATTATTTTTTGAGAACCAAACGGCCAAAAGAGAAGTTGCAGTTGGAAAGATCCTAGAGGCCTCATCGTTTGCCCTATGATTTGAATTTGAATTTCAAACTTGATTTTGATGCTTTTTCAACGTAGTTTCTTTTTTACATGACGACCCATGTAAAAGTTTTACTCACGAATTGTTTTTTATCACTAACAAGCAAGTGGATGACCCCCTACTGAAAATGCAACTTTCAAATGAGTGGGTGACCCAATGCGCCATAAACCCAACCAGCACCAAAAATGCAATGTAGATGACGGTAAACTTTTTTCCCCCGTATAGACATGGACACCGAAAATGCCAATGTGGATAGTTTTGTTCTCTTTGGGTAACTGATTGATCGTATAGACATGACTTAAAACCATGGTATTTAGGCTTGCTAAGAAATTTACAATCGACCCATCTACCAGCGTAGTGCAAGATAGTGAAGGTTTCGCCTCAGGTGCACATCCATGGTACATAACCAAATGGATCATATTTATACAACAGCTTAAAGCACTCCAAGGGAAGTTTAAAATGACCTCTTCATATGCGACGATTGCTAGAACGCCATTAGCAACTCACTGATACAAAAACAACTGGTCAGATTCTGAAAATTTTACAATAAACTTTCAGATGTTTATGCGTCGGAGAGAGCAGATATTTACCTCCGGATAGCAGTCCTGGTGTACTATAGTTTGATTGTGCGGGTTAATATGCACCACACAAGATATTCTCCCCTGAAACAACCATACAACGGGTTCAGTGCTTATGGGTCAGACAGAGAGCAGATAATGCAAAACGTTGGACATCCTTTCCTCTAGAAAAGGTCTCCAATGTATATAGAACGGCAACAGGTAATGTTCAGTCATAGGTGAGAATGTGTAACTATAGCCATACCAAAGGTAAACATCACACAATCATATCAGTGTGTCATCTTTGTGTGATGTCAAAAGAAAATTTTGCCAATGAAATTTAGAGTAGCCCAAAGGTTAGGAGGCAAAAGACCCTGGCTTAGGTTGCTATAGTCATTTTTGGGTGCAACAAATCTATCAAGGGACCAAAAAATTGAAAGAAAATCCTTATTTGGTCATGACACGCATAATGCTAATACATGAGATGATAATACACTTTATGGCATAACCCCCACCTATCCAAAACACTAACAAATTCCAGTGGCTGGAAACGTAACACATGTGACCATCAGATAAATGAAATCACCAATGTATATTTTCTGAAAGGTCCTTTTTCTGTATATTGAAAATTTGCATTCCAGAAATATGTATCCATACAGCCATATGCTGTTAAATGATGTCCTGACATGATAAATCTATACTACTTTAAACGTTGGTAGTGATGGTGGCAGATTAAAACGCTCCCGATTCCCAATCCCCAATCCGTCCTTTGATTCCGTGGCAATGCACGGGCAAATCAACTAGTTAGTAGGTAAAAGGCAGAGCTAACATGTCAATCTTCATCAGAAAATTTGGAAATGTTTCTGCGTGGCTAACCATGGGATTGACTCTGCTACCAGATGGTTCCAATGCAAAACCTTGCAATCTATGCATTGGTCAACAGCTTATCCAACAAAAATAAAATAAAAATAATAGTCATCGCACAGATTGCATGGCGAACAAGCCCCCACGTCTTTACCACTTTCCACTTAATCCTGACATTAAATTTCTCTTAGGGAAAATGCGTGCCAAACTACTCTTCTGATCTCGGTCTGACATTTGAGTTTTTTTTTTCTGTTTGAGTGTTTTTCTTTATCTGCTGGAATTCTTTTTGTGCGGTTTGTTTGTCTCCTAAAATTCCGGTCATGACCAAGACCAAATTGCTTGGTCTTCATTTTTTTCAACGAAATCAGGTCTCCAGTTTTAGATGACCGAAGACCGAGACCAAAGTCTTTAGTTTAACCGAATGCCCACCTCTTACCAGGAGTCAGCCAGGTGATCCATCAACACTTCTTAGAACATGTAGAAAAACTATGAATTGCAGTCAATATTTCACCAATCCGGCATGTCATAACCAATTTGCCTCACAAACAGCAAAAAACACTTTATATGCAGCAAGAAAGATCAGAATTCAGAAGTGGCTGTAAAAGCATGCAAACAGATGAGATGAGACTTCGCAAAAATATCAAAAAGTGTTTTGGTAGACCAACATGCTGCGGTAAGGCCAGAGATTAGTGGCTTTAGTGAAAAAAATGCCCAAGTCTCCATGGAGAAGGCAAGGAGTTGGGAATTGTTATGAATAGCAGATCTGCAGATGTATTCAATATGGGGGTTCTAGGTCCAAATATATAGAAGTACAAGAGAGTCCTAGACGAATACTGGACAAACGTAAAATTTCTTGGTGTATGCTACCTTGACAGGAATTATATATTATCCATTGTATAAGAGGAATTTCTTGGCAATGGAATGGTTAAATTATGAAGTGCTGCGGCGGTATTCAAAAACAAATGATGCCTACTGCGACGTTAAAGTTTTATAATGCCAGCTCCAATGCAGCACATGCTGGCAGAAATTGCTCGAACGTTTTGACACATCATGATTTGTGGTTCTGCTATATTCATCAACTCCATAAGCATACCTGGAAGTCCCAGAACCAATCCTATTCCCAAATGTTACCAGAGTTGTGAAAAGAAAGTGTGTGCTATATCCTTGGGCAAATCGACTATTTTCAGAAAACCATACTTTCAACTCATGATTTCGGAGGTGGACTTGAATGTACCCACGTAATAAATATAATAATTCAAATATTCCATTTCTTTTCTAGAGCAAAAGTTTCATTAGAGTACAGATAATCAATTTGGTATATCTCTTTAGCAAGTAATACGAGATCAAGGTCAAGACAAAAGTGGATTATAATCTGCCGCAAACACAAGATATTAAATAGCAAGGAATACACAGTTCATCTAGAGCCATGGGTATATTTTTTTCATGGATATGCTGACAGTTTTCACAAGGTCAACATTTTCAGTTAGGGAATTATGTTTCACATGAGGAAACCAGCAAACATAAAGGTAAACATCATAATGCTAGGCGCATATTGCTCCCTTTTTAAGTTTATTAAAGAAGTAAACAAATGGCAATACGGTATTGTTTTCAATGTCCATACACTCATATAGTAACACATTGAAGTCCTGAATCAAAATCTTATAGAAACATGATAGCATATAAGATGCATTATATGAATATCTTGATATCTTGACAAAAAAATAATTATACTGTAGTAAAAATCATGATTTCTGACTTTGGAAACAACAGTATGTTGGTCCTAACAGTATTGTACCTAGTACTCCTAGTCATTAATAGGAGTATTTGACATGTAGGACAAAATTTGGTTAAACTTTCAAAAATTTAGCCATCAATTTTATATTAGAATAAGACTAGAGATCTAATAAGTTAATGATATTAGAGTAATACTTTTCAAGGCAAATCTACGCACATCATGTTAAGTTTCAAAAGTTTGACCCAATCTTGTCCTAAACATCAAATATTTATGACCAGAAGGAGTATTTGAAAACATAATCAAACATCTGATCCATATTTTGGAAATCATGAAAGCTATCTAGATGTAGTCTTTTGGTGAATAGATCCAGCGTAAACGATAAAGTTGACAAAAACCAGCTTTCCTCACAGAATCAGAACTTGTGTTGCATTGGACACAGTAAGGGACATTAGCCACTAGATGGATCACAAAGGTGAACCAACTAGATGACAAGTGACCATGCCTTTGTTTGGAACCAAAAAAAAAATCGAAGCACTGTCACACATCCTTCCTGATAATCCGATAAAATTAGGGCGTTTGAAGAATGAACACTAGAGCAGCGATACCAATTAGGATTGTAAACTAACTCACGATATCTGCATTCCACAACAAAAGCAATCAACAAGAAGGGTTTCATCGGCGCTCACCTTGACAGGGATGCTGAGGGAGAACAAGTGAACGTGGCCCTCGACCTCAGCGACGGTGTCGAAGGGTATGGATCCCCGCGCGAGGTCCTCGAGGAGGTAGATCGCGTCCTCCACGACGCTTATGCCGTCGAGGCTGAGGTTGGCGTCGATGTACGAGACGGCGCGCGCTCGGACGCGTCCACCGCCGGAGGTGACGCGCCCGAGCGGCGCGCCGCGGTAGCCGATGTCCACGTCGAGGCGGCTGTAGTCGAGCGCGAAGAAGTCCGGGTTGCGGACGCGGACCTTGAGCGCCGCGGAGATGGTGACGCGGACGGTGGGGCGCGCGGAGACTGAGACGTGCGCGAGGCGGAGGCGCGCCACGCTGACGTCCGGGTCAGCGGGCCAGAGGAGGAACCCAGCGAGGGAGAGCAGCGCAAGCGTGGCGAGGAGCGGGCCGAGGCAGCAGCAGCGGCACCCGCGCCGCAGCCTGCGGAGCCGCACGGGGACGAGGAGGACGTACGAGTCCGCGTCGGCGTCGGCCCCGGCGCGGGCGTCCAGATAGGGCGGCGGGGAGGTGGAGGAGGGGAGCAGGGGCTCCCGAGCGGCGGTGTTTGCGCCTTCGCCATGGGAGGGCGAGGGCGAGGTTGGTGGGGGCGGTGGTCGCCGGTGGGGTGGGGTGGGGTGGGGTTGGGGGAGTGGGGCTTTGGCGTAGCTTGGGAAGGAAGAGGAGAGGAAAGCAAGCGGTTGATTGGAAGACAAGCGGAGAGCTCGTGAAGTCGTGACGATGCCGCAGATCTGATGCGATTGGACGATTGGTGGTGGCCTCGCCTTGTTTCTTCTGTCTCTCGTTGGGACGCTTGAATGTTTGCGAGGTTGACACGTCGTGACAGCGATTTTTCTTCTGTGCTGCAGGATCACCGCAATGCGTTCACGCCTTCGTCAGTTCCGCAGCAAGTGTAGGCATGGATCACAGCGACGGAGTCAGCGGCTGAAAGACTTGAAGTGTTTTCATTTTTTATGGTCGACTATTTTTTATAATTTTTTATGAGTGTTAACAGCTATCGATAAAAAAGACGGGAGCTGTAGAGCTCGGATTGCCGTTTTAACTTAGAGATGGCTTCATCACTATACATGGGTTTAGCGTTAATTTCACTTGTTAAAAGGGATTTCATTGGAGAAATTGTCACATGAATATGGAAACACACGCTGATGAACAGAGGTAGCGAAAGGAGTCAGCTGTAAAATAGCACAGCGTAATAGTCATTGTTTTTTCTGTAGCAGTACTATTCTTATACTGGCAGGTGTATTGTTTGACATCTTCAGAAAACAATATGCATACTAGAAAGGATCTCACGTGTTGCCGCGTGAAGTTGGAAAACACTCTTGAGTAATTATATGAATATATGTACAAAATTCACGAACTCAGGAAACAACTCACATAACCAAAAAAACCGGCACACGTTTGAGATTAGATAATGATGGAACAAGTCAACTTCATCTTGATTACAAAATAATAGAACCACAGAAACAATATAGAACCATATTAAAATAACATACTGAATAAATAATTTTTCTATACGACTACCCTATTGATGATAGGTGGATCATAAATGATAGAGTCTGTAAAAATCATTTTCAGGGAAAGGTTCACGGGCCACATGTGAAAAATGCAAAAAAAAAGTCTGCCTGCAAAAATATACTTATTTTTCAAGTGAACCTCTTAAACGGACGTATAGGAAGGACGTATAGGAAAATATATTTTTACAGGAGAGCAGAGTTCCACCTAAAAGTCTAACTTACATTCTCTTTTCTCTTTTTCTCTTTTAGCACTTCAACTTTTTTTAAGTCATTATCCTTATCTCCTCGTTTTCTCTCTCATGTCTCACCTCTCTTCCTTATATTATCTCTCACTCCTCTCTCTCATTTCTCACCTCCTCTCCTCTCTCTTCCTTGAGTTCCCCTCCCAAGTGGCGGGCAGCAAGCAGTGGCGCCGAGTGGCAACGGGCGACGACGACTGTTGCGCCACGACGAGTGGATCCGCCGCCGGCCCCACGACAGGAGGATGCGCTGGATCTGCGGCGCCGCTGCCATCAGGGTACGAAGGGGCAGTGGAGGCGTGGAGAGTACGGCCTCGGCAACAACGACAACTATGTGGACTCAGCGACGACGACGACGAGGGCGGCCGACGGTGACGATGATGAGCGGCAACGAATTGCGCCGACGATGATGAGCGGCAGCGGACTGCGGTGACGATGTCGTCGGCGAATGGGACCATCCGCCGACCTAGCTAGGATTTCGAGTTTAGATTTTTTGGGATTTTATTTTTTTTATTTTTGTGTGTGGATGACATAAGCATCCGCACGTGAAAATTCTATTTTCGCGTGTGGGTGCCCCACCCGCATGGAAAAATAACGATTTTCTCATACACTTTCGGACAAACGGGTGGCTCAACCACACACGCAAAATATGTTTTGGCCATATGAAAAAATGCTTTTGTAACAGTTATATATATAGTAGCACATAACTAGTCATGCAAGAAAGGCAATCAATTATCTATAGTAATATAAAATATAGCAGTTTTATCACACCATCCTGCAATTAGCAATCTGCAACCTCCCCACCCCACGCTGGGCCCATACGGGGGTGAGACCTGCTGCTTCCCCCGCCCGTGCGCACCGTTCAACCTCAGACCGTCGTGACACTTGTGCTCCTTGCCCTTTTCCCTTTCCCTTTTGCTCTCATCTCTTTTCTTATTTTTTCTTTATATCTTAGATTAGCATCAGGATGGAGAAAAACGATTACTAGCATTCACCAAAAGAGGCACAAGCATTCATTCAGTGAGTTATCACTTTTTATAACGAACTGTACCTAATGAATACATCACCAACTGGTTAGCCTAATATAGCCTAATATGTTTGATTATTTGAGATGGATTTTTCACATAATTCATAGCACAAATGGACTTCATCAACTGATCGTCTTGATGTGTGGCTGGCATCAAGTAAACTAGCTATCAGTTATAACCAGTTATATCGTATTTTCGTGTTTGGTATTTTGGAAAAGGTTGATAATTGATGTTATCAGCTACATTCTTCATATTCACATTATTTCCTCGATGTTTTATTTCTGTAAATTCATTTTTGGTGTCCTTGGTGTTTGTATAGAAATTAAATTAACATTGTTCTTCTATCCATTATATATTCTGGACGCTTTTAGGTGGCCGATTGCTAGATATTAAACAAAAACACAAGAAATATATTTTTACGGAATCAGAACATGCATTTTTATTTCACTCTTAGCCCTTTTCATGATGGCTCCCACTCGTATCTATAGTTAGTGTTTACACCCAAAATTGGCGCCGGCTTCGGTGTTGAATCCTATAATTAAGCCATGGCCGTTCCGGGGGTGGGCTTTAGATTTTGTTGGTCAAATTTTTCCTCCGTCTTCAAAGGGGCATCGGTTCAGTGCTAGTTGCGACAGATTACTTCACTAAGTGGGCCGGCCGTGCCGCTCAGAACATGACGCATAAGGAGGTAATTAATTTTATTCTCAAGCATATTATTCATAGATTCGGCATTCCTCGGACATTAACTACAGATCAAGGAGCTTCTTTTATGTCTAAAGAAGTGAAAAGTGTTGCCGAATCTTATGGAATTAAGCTGTTGAGTTCGTCTCCTTACTACGCTCAGGCTAATGGACAAGCCGAGTCTAGTAATAACACGTTGTTGAAGCTAATCAAGAAGAAGGTCGAGGAACATCCGAGAAGGTGGCATGAAGTGCTTTCTGAAGCTTTATGGGCGCATAGAATATCCAAGCATGATGCTACCAAGGTGACCCCTTTTGAGCTTGTTTATGGACAAGAAGTCGTTTTACTGGTTGAGGTAAATCTTGGTTCTCTTCGATATATAAAGCAAGACGATTTGTCACCGAAGACTACAAGTCCTTGATGAGTGATAATCTTGATGAAGTGGTCGACAAACGTTTGAAAGCTTTGGAAGATATAGAGAAAGAAAAGAAGAGAGTGGCCAAAGCATACAACAAAAGGGTGAAGGCAAAGACGTTCCAAGTGGGAGATCTAGTGTGGAAGACTATTTTGCCTTTGGGTTCTCGATCTAAAGAATTCGGTAAGTGGTCGCCAAGTTGGGAGGGACCTTATCGGATATATGGAATCGTTCGAGGCAATGCATATTTCTTGGAGACACTTCAAGGAGAACGGTTTCAGCGGGCTATCAACGGTAAATATCTAAAGAAATACTTCCGAGTATTTGGCAAGATGCTTAGGGAATTGTGTGGCCGATAAATGAGTTATCGTCCCAAGTTAAAACATGTCTTATGCTTTTAGATTCACGGTATTCATCATAAAAGGTAGGGTGGCATGTGTTTACACCCAAAATTGGCACTTAGGAATTAAAATAGGAAAGATTGCCAATATTTGGAAATTTGCCGGTTTCTTCGAGAGGCCGTCTCGATCCGTGTGGTATGGCCGTTGGCCGGGCGGTGGCTGGCCGACCGAGGCATATGGCCTGGCCCGATCAAGGCAGAGTCCGAAACCTAGACGACTTCATCGGTTTTCGGGTTTCCTTTCTTCATACGGTTGTATTTTGGGTTTCCAAACATGTTTATCCCGAATAGGACGTGGAGAAGGGTCTGTAGAGGGCAAGACCAACCCCTATATAAGGGTCAAGGCCGGTTCAATTGTAAAAAGACAACCATACACAACACAATCAATCTATTTGAATCGTTTTCTTTATTTTCAGCCATATTTTCTACTTTGCCCTAGTTTAGTCCATCTTTGTCGATTTGCGCCGTAAATCGTCCGCCGCCGCGAGAGTGCGACAATTCTTTGTAAGTTTGTCTTGAAAACTTTCCGTTTGCTCACGAGACGAGTAGTTATCAATCTATCCATCTAAATCGGTTTCGCTAGCCGATTTGATCTACAAAACCCACTTTGTTCTAGTTCTTGCTAGATTGAAGTGGTTGGCGACTCCGTACCAAGAACCACCGCAAATCTTTAGGTGAATCGATCGTGTTCGTGCCTTTGCCAAAAAAGGTGCCAACACGATTTTTGGCGACTCCGCTGGGGAAGACACGACGCCAACTCGGATTCGACGCCGCCATGTCCAAGCAAGCGGCGCAAGACGTGGAGCCATCCAACGTTGTCCACATCTCGTTGGACGACCTGGATGGGGAAGCTCGCCAAATAATGGAGGAGCGCATACGAGCAATCACGCAGGGGGTGCTAGATCAATCTTGCACCAAAACGCGACAGGGCGTCATCATCAAGCCCGGGAGCCCGCTCAAGGTAACTCGCGGCGAGGTAAGCGCTGATCACGTCTCTATGCCTATTCAAAAACTTGTTGCTAGTACGGTGGATGAGTCCGTTACCGCCGCCGTGAACAATAAGGTTGAATCCGCTATGGAGGCTTGTTTTAATAGGTTGTTTAAAGCGCACATGAGTGGTAAATCCGGTCTTCCCGCGACCGATTTGCCGCCTACCTCGGTTTTAGGGGGGAACCAAACCCCTGTGAACCACATATTTAGTAAAACCGACGGGCGGTTGCCCAAGGCCTCGGCGAAAGTAGTTCTCGCCTCCGTCGTCCTGGCCCGGCCCTACGGCGGCGCGACGACTCACTACGTCGGTCCGATCGGCCCAACGGCCGGTCCGACACCGGTCCGACGGAGCACAAGATGACGGTCTCACCGGCCCTATGGCGGCCCGACCGGGCGCTTACGCTGGTCGCCGACTCGGCTCACCCTACACGGCCGACGCCGTCGCCGGCCCGCACCCATACTACACCGGTCCGACCGACGGCTATCCGGCCGGTCGACCGCGCCTTACCTCGATCGGGTCGACCGGCCCATGGCCGGCCGACCGGCGCCTGGGTGCGCACAGAGATAGATCCCATCACGGGCAACTTGGTTCTATACCATGTTCCCGCACACGACTCCCCTGTGGCTACTGTCCATGCACCAATTCCCCCGCACGTCCCAATCAATACAATGATCCTAATAGGGGATATCCGCGCGACACGAGAGATGGCCAATATGACAATATTGCGCCGCAACACCACCTTTTAGGCCGCCGGTCGTAGCCGACCCGCCTAGGCCTGAAAATATGGAAGAACAAATTAGAAACATCATTAGAGAGTCGTTCGGAATTGAGCCCAGAATCGTGCTAAGGTTTACCAAAAGCCGTATCCCGACTATTTCGATAACATCCCATATCCTCGTGGTTATAGGGTCCCTGAATTCACCAAATTCAGTGGAGATGATAATAGGACCACATGGGAACATATCGGCCAATTCTTAGCGCAATGCGGGAGGCTAGCACTTCGATGCTTTTAAATTGCGCTTATTTTCGTTATCTTTATCCAGACTTTTTTACTTGGTTTACATTTTTACCTACTGACTCTATTCATACTTGGACTCGCTTAGAACAGAAATTTCATGATTACTTTTATACCGGTGAAACCGAGCTTAGACTTTGTGACTTGACATCGGTAAGGCAAAAACATAATGAATCACTGCATTACATTAAGAGGTTTAGGGATGCTAGAAACCGGTGTTTTAGCTTGAGTATAACCAAGAGAGACTTGGCCAACCTTGCTTTCAATGGGTTGCTTACTCCCATTAAAGAAAGGTTAGATGGCCAACGCTCGATGTTAGTCAAGTAATGCGAAGGCTCGCTTAGGAAAGCCGGTCGTGGATGCTAAAAAGTTTGTTAGGCCCAAGTGATAAGAAACCTCATGTTAGCATGATCGACCGCCCTACTAGTGACTCGAGTCCGATGAAGTCGATCATGATATGTATGTCGCCGAGTGGTCTTGGACAAACAAGAACAAACCTTTGTTTGTTCTAGTTTGACGCCGACTCTCGCAAGGATCGGCAGAGTGAGATTAAGTACGCTTTTAATGTGGCCAAGTATGATAGGATTTTTGACTATCTTTTGCAGGAGAAACAGATCAAATTACCTAAAGGCCACATCATACCCTCATTAGAAGAGTTGAAGCGCCGTTCTTATTGTAAATGGCATGATTCTTATTCACATTCTACTAATGAGTGTAATTTTTTTCGTCGACAGGTTCAATCGGCCATAGATGAAGGACGGTTGAAATTCACCGAGGGCTCGAAGATGAAGCTTGACAGCGATCCTTTCCCGGTGAATACCGTCGATCTTGATGGCAAGAAGGTGTTGATTCGGCCGGAGCAAGCCGAATCAGCTAAGGGGAAGGAGGTTGTCATCGGGGAGCCTAGGCCCAAAATGCTTGTCCCAAAGAGCCCGGAGGTTGGGACATGGAAGGAGAATAAGGCCAAGGCGTCTATATCGAAGAGGTCCTACAAGCCCAAATTGACCTTCGACATGCTCCTTGACAAGTACAAAAGGAAGAGCGCCGAGAAGGAGCGCGCCAAAGGAAAGAGACCAAGATCGCCTCCTAAGGAGCGGTTTGGCCCTTCATCAAAGGTTTTGGAGCCGCCGTTTCCCCATCTCCCTCAGGTTATGCCATGGGGACCATGCCCGATGCCGCCTCCAGTTATCCGTTCCTTACTTCATGCCTTGGGGGCACCCCGCCTATGTACAACATGCCTCCATTGCAGGATCACCAAGGATGGAGAGAGGGAGAAGATCACCGCGAAGGCCGGCATCTACTTCGGTAAGCTTCCCCACTAAGGACCTGCTTGATGACGAAAAGGGCACACAAGCGCGTCAAGCCTGAGGAGAGGGCTTCGGAGGCGATCACGATCAAGATAGGATCGTATGACGTGCCAGTGCCATATGGTAAGGAGGCTAAGTTGATATTTGACCTCGAACCGAAGTCGCAAAAGATGTCGCGCAGAAGACAATGACCAGACGCCCCGGCCGGCCCGACTGCAGCTCAATAGCGGCCGACCGAGCTCGCCGTCGGCCCGACCGCGCATTTGCAGCCGGCCGACCGCGCCATCTCGGCCGGTTTGATGTTCGCCCGGGTCCGACCGACTCCGGTCGCCGGCTCGACCACAGCACAAGACGGCCCCGACCGGCCAACAGGCCGGCCCGACCGATGTCCTGGTTAGAAAGATACTGGAGTGACTCCCTCTTCGGGTAAAGGCAACGGGGGACATTATTTGCCTCCTGGAACAGAGCCAAATCCTAGGTGGATGCCTGGGAATTTAATGGCTACTCAGAAGAGAAGGTTGCAGCGTCTTCGTGCTTCTGAGTTAAGAGAGAAGGAAGCCGAAGAGAGGAGAGACAGGGAGTTCGATGAGTTGCGACCACCGCCCACGAAGGAGTGGAAGCGTAAGTCATCAACTGCAGGGAAGCCGGTGGTTGTTCAAAAGGATGAACAACCGGCTGTGGAAGCATCGTCCGGCGAGAACATGGAGATCAATATTGTTTGCATGTTGCCCATGGAGTTTTGCGCCATGGACGAGGCCGAAGTCGCTCAAATGTCACTAGGTCCAAAGGATGCGGTCTTCGAGAAGCCCGATGAGTCCAACCGTCACATGAAGCCTCTTTATTTGAAGGGCCACATTGATGGGAAGCCGGTCTCGAGGATGCTAGTGGACGGAGGCGCGGCGGTGAACCTGATGCCTTACTCTCTCTTCAAGAAGTTGGGTCGCGAAGAGGCGGAGCTAAAGAAGACCAATATGCTTCTCAACGGCTTCAACGGCGAATCAACAGAGGCGAAGGGGATCTTGTCCGTGGAACTTACGGTGGGGAACAAGACGTTGCCTACCGCCTTCTTCATCGTCGATGTACAAGGTAACTATAGTGTCATCTTGGGGCGGTGTTGGATCCATGCCAACTGCTGCGTCCCATCTACTTTACATCGTGCCTAGTACAATGGGATGGTGATGCGCTTGAGGTAATTCAAGCGGATACATCGGCGAGGTTTCCATGGCCGATGTTTCTGTGGGATGGAAACATGGAGACATGCAGTGTTTATCAGGGCTAGATCTTTCTAGTTTTGACTTTATTAGCGTTTCCAAAGAAGGCTTTGTACCCATTTCTATAAAGTCGGCTAGTTTAGCACGGCTTGGTGACATTACTTTGTATGATGAATAAAGCAGCCAATTTGGAATGGTTACAAAAGAGAATTCAAGAATATCGTTCAACAAAGAACGATATTGGCGAAACTATAGAGGATTTTGACGAAGTAGAGAAGCTCGGTCAAGGGTTCACATCAGCCGATCCATTAGAAGAAATAGATATAGGAGATGGGAGCGTACCAAGACCGACCTTTATAAATAAAAACATGAGAGCCGATCATAGGGTGAAGATGATCGAATTGCTTAGAGAGTATAATGACCGCTTTGCGTGGGAGTACCATGAAATGCCCGGACTTAGCCGTGATCTTGTTGAGCATCGGCTTCCAATAAAGTCAGGGTTTAGGCCTTATAAACAACCTCCTCGTCGGTTTAACCCACTTATATATGATCGTGTCAAAGAAGAGATAGACCGATTGTTGAAAGCGGGGTTTATTAGGCCATGCCGGTATGCAGAGTGGGTGTCCAATATAGTACTGGTAGAGAAGAAGGGGAGTGGCAAAATCAGGGTTTGCATAGATTTTAGAGATTTAAATAAAGCCACTCCTAAAGATGAGTATCCTATGCCTATAGCCGACATGCTAATAAATGATGCCTCGGGTCATCGAGTCATTAGCTTTTAGATGGCAATGCGGCTACAACCAAATCTTCATGGCGAGAGGAGGATATGTATAAGACAACCTTTAGATGTCCGGATTTGTCGGGTTGTTTGAGTGGGTAGTTATGACATTCGGGTTAAAGAATGCCGGCGCAACGTATCAAAGGGCGATGAACCTAATTTTCCATGATTTGTTAGATTTTATCCTAGAAATCTACATTGATGATATTGTAGTCAAATCGGATGATATGGATGGGCATATGGCCGATTTGAGGTTAGCTTTTGAGAGAATGCGTCGGTATGGTTTGAAGATGAACCACTCAAGTGTGCCTTCGGTGTGTCGGCGGGAAAATTCTTAGGATTCATGGTGCATGAGAGAGGGATTGAGATTGATCCTATGAAAGTTGAGAAAATTCAAGATTTCAAAGCGCCGGCATGCAAGAGGGAAGTTCAGAGGCTGTTAGGTAAAGTGAACTATTTGAGAAGATTCATATCTAACCTAGCAGGTAAAATCGATGCTTTTGTGTCTATTCTACGTTTGAAGAGAGAAGCCGATTTTACTTGGGGGGCGGCACAACAGGAGGCGTTTGAAGGTTTGAAAAAATATTTATCTACTCCGCCCGTAGTGCGAGCTCCTAAAGTCGGAATTCCGTTTCGGTTGTATATTGCTGCTGAAGACAAAGTTATTGGAGCCGTTTTGACGCAAGAGGAAGGCGGCAAGGAGTACATAATTACATATTTAAGTCGTCGTCTTCTGGATGCCGAAACGAGGTATGTATTTGTAGAGAGACTTTGTCTTTGCTTATACTATGCTTGTACCAAGTTGCGTCATTACTTATTATCTAGTACATGCATGGTTGCTTGTCAGACCGATGTCATTAAGCACATGTTGCAAAGGCCAATTCTAAGTGGTAGGATTGGCAAATGGGCGTATACATTAATTGAATATGATTTGGCCTATGAATCATTGAAATCTATGAAGGGTTAGATTGTAGCAGACTTTATAGTAGATCATCATGTAGATGTTGATTATGGAGATAAAGTCTGTTTAGTTAGCGTTACACCTTGGAAAGTTTATTTTGATGGCTCTTCGTGTAAGGAGGGTCAAGGCATAGGTGTAGTTTTAATTTCGCCCAATGGTCAATGCTTTGAAGCATCGGTTCGTTTAGAATATTATTGTACAAATAATCAAGCCGAATACAATGCTTTGTTATTCGGTTTACAAGTAATGGAGATCGTTGGAGCTACACATGTAGAAGCGTTCGGTGATTCAGAATTGGTGGTGCAACAAGTTGCTGGGGTCTACAAATGCTTCGACGTATCATTGAACAGGTATTTAGATCAATGCCTAGATATTATTGCCAGTTTCAATGAATTTACTATTAAGCATATTGCTAGGAATGAAAATTCTAGAGCAAATGACTTAGCTCAACAAGCATCTGGTTATAGCATCAAAAGAGGTTTATTTTTCATATTAGACCAACCGGTGCTTGATTATAATTTTTGAGCGAAATTGGCAAAGAGGCAGCGTGGGCGGTCCGACAGCGCATTATCGCCGGTCTGACCGTGGATGGCATTCGGTCTGACCGGCGTTCTGTGGCCGGTCTGACCGTGGGTGGTTGCCGGTCTGACCGGAGTTGCTTGGCTGGTCAGACCGACTTCAGAGAAGGTGCTAGCATTCACCAAAAGAGGCATAAGCATTCATTCAGTGAGTTATCACTTTTTATAACGAACTGTACCTAATGAATACATCACCAACTGGTTAGCCTAATATAACCTAATATGTTTGATTATTTGAGATGGATTTTTCACATAATTCATAGAACAAATGGACTTCATCAACTGATCGTCTTGATGTGTGGCTGGCATCAAGTAAACTAGCTATCAGTTATAACCAGTTATATCGTATTTTCGTGTTTGGTATTTTGGAAAAGGTTGATAATTGATGTTATCAGCTACATTCTTCATATTCACATTATTTCCTCGATGTTTTATTTCTGTAAATTCATTTTTGGTGTCCTTGGTGTTTGTATAGAAATTAAATTAACATTGTTCTTCTATCCATTATATATTCTGGACGCTTTTAGGTGGCCGATTGCTAGATATTAAACAAAAACACAAGAAATATATTTTTACGGAATCAGAACATGCATTTTTATTTCACTCTTAGCCCTTTTCATGATGGCTCCCACTCGTATATATAGTTAGTGTTTACACCCAAAATTGGCGCCGGCTTCGGTGTTGAATCCTATAATTAAGCCATGGCCGTTCCGGGGGTGGGCTTTAGATTTTGTTGGTCAAATTTATCCTCCGTCTTCAAAGGGGCATCGGTTCGTGCTAGTTGCGATAGATTACTTCACTAAGTGGGCCGAAGCCGTGCCGCTCAGAACATGACGCATAAGGAGGTAATTGATTTTATTCTCAAGCATATTATTCATAGATTCGGCATTCCTCAAACATTAACTACAGATCAAGGAGCTTCTTTTATGTCTAAAGAAGTGAAAAGTGTTGCCGAATCTTATGGAATTAAGCTGTTGAGTTCGTCTCCTTACTACGCTCAGGCTAATGGACAAGCCGAGTCTAGTAATAAGACGTTGTTGAAGCTAATCAAGAAGAAGGTCGAGGAACATCCGAGAAGGTGGCATGAAGTGCTTTCTGAAGCTTTATGGGCGCATAGAATATCCAAGCATGATGCTACCAAGGTGACCCCTTTTGAGCTTGTTTATGGACAAGAAGTCGTTTTACCGGTTGAGGTAAATCTTGGTTCTCTTCGATATATAAAGCAAGACGATTTGTCAGCCGAAGACTACAAGTCCTTGATGAGTGATAATCTTGATGAAGTGGTCGACAAACGTTTGAAAGCTTTGGAAGATATAGAGAAAGAAAAGAAGAGAGTGGCCAAAGCATACAACAAAAGGGTGAAGGCAAAGACGTTCCAAGTGGGAGATCTAGTGTGGAAGACTATTTTGCCTTTGGGTTCCCGATCTAAAGAATTCGGTAAGTGGTTGCCAAGTTGGGAGGGTCCTTATCGGATATATGGAATCGTTCGAGGCAATGCATATTTCTTGGAGACACTTCAAGGAGAACGGTTTCAGTGGGCTATCAACGGTAAATATCTAAAGAAATACTTCCCGAGTATTTGGCAAGATGCTTAGGGAATTGTGTGGCCGATAAATGAGTTATTGTCCCAAGTTAAAGCATGTCTTATGCTTTTAGATTCACGGTATTCATCATAAAAGGCAGGGTGGCATGTGTTTACACCCAAAATTGGCACTTAGGAATTAAAATAGGAAAGATTGCCAATATTTGGAAATTTGCCGGTTTCTTCAGAGAGGCCGGTCCGATCGCCGTGTATAGGCCGGTCGACGGGCAGTGGGGCTCGGCCGACCGAAGGCATATGGCCGGTCCGACCGGCAGAGTTCGAAACCTAGACGACTTCATCGGTTTTCGGGTTTCCTTTCTTCATACGGTTGTATTTTGGGTTTCCAAACATGTTTATCCCGAATAGGACGTGGAGAAGGGTCTGTAGAGGGCAAGACCAACCCCTATATAAGGGTCAAGGCCGGTTCAATTGTAAAAAGACAACCATACACAACACAATCAATCTATTTGAATCGTTTTCTTTATTTTCAGCCATATTTTCTACTTTGCCCTAGTTTAGTCCATCTTTGTCGATTTGCGCCGTAAATCGTCCGCCGCCGCTGCGAGAGTGCTATAATTCTTTGTAAGTTTGTCTTGAAAATTTCCGTTTGCTCACGAGACGAATAGTTATCAATCTATCCATCTAAATCGGTTCCGCTAGCCGATTTGATCTACAAAACCCACTTTGTTCTAGTTCTTGCTAGATTGAAGTGGTTGGTGACTCCGTACCAAGAACCACCGCAAATCTTTAGGTGAATCGATCGTGTTCGTGCCTTTTCCAAAAAAGGTGCCAACAGTTAGTATAAGATTGAGATTGTTAATTGATGTGAATTCAGATTTCGATGGTCTTGAATTACTATTTTGGGGCAATATTATACTATTATACTTTCCTTCAATATATTTGATAATATGAATTGAATTAAAGCTCAAATGGACAGATTTCACAAAAGTTATTTCTAATTATATGAAATAAAGTTTTAATAGTTTATTAAGCAAATATCGTGACATCGTAGCGTTAGCACATGCATATTACTAGTATATGTAGAAAAGCCAAATAATCTAGGACAAACTAACCATTATTTAACCAACAAAAGGTTGGTTGAATCCAAGCCAATGGTGTGTAAAATATACTGCAGAATATATATGGCTTGTCAAGTTAAGATTGAAATATTTACTCATTGTACACAATTTAAAACAACAATTGTACCTATATAAATCTAACAAAACAACTCCAACTCGTTCTCAACCAATACAAATAACTGAAAACCTAAACTGCTATATTATTGTCATGGTATACTAAACGTAAATTAGAAAAATTCTGAAATATCATAATCCCTTTATGTCGAAAAGCAATTTAGATCTTGAGATATAAATGCAATGGTAATTCAATATGGTTAGAGGTAACAACAACCATGGCATTTGTGTAGATCAAAAGTTCGTGTATCTGATTCTAACATCCCAAACAAACATTTGACAATGACACTGATAAGAAAAATAGAACATATGCAGACCATTATTTAGCTTGAACTGAAGATCAAAAATTGAACTGAATAGAAATATTGCCAATATAAGCACCTAATAAAATTTGAACAGAATCGACCCACCATTTGGAGGAAATGTTTTACTAAAATGGACATGTGAGACCTAATCAATCCTGTAACTAAACAACCAATTCACCGAAAAAATATTCTCACGTGTCAAAAACTTCATTGGAAGTATATCCAATAGACGAAGACCCTAAGTCATACTCCGATGGATAATATTTGGAATAGATTGACAATATTTTTATGAAATGGCAACAGGAAAGGTAACACGAGATGTAGATGTGTGGCTTACTATTAGCTACTGGAATGAACATGTGAGTAAAAGTATATCGTTGCAAGGCTTACAGTGGACAAAATTATGCAAAACAAATAAACTAACGTCATCAGGATACATTTTTTACATGCCTGAGCAGGGTTGCAATGTCTGAGCATGTCACTTCTATTAAAATGGATAGAAAATGATCATTTGTGTCATATGAGGACCATTCATAGCATGTGTGATCTTGCCCTTATTATGAGCCAACAAAATAAAATTTTGAATGTAGCATACATGCTAGACATGATATCGTCCAAGAAGGGCATGAGGTATGTTATGCAAGCATAAAGTAAGGCATGAAGAGCAAACAACTTAAATGTTGCACTAGGACAGATCAGTTGGACTGGTAGATAGACACTGCGACATTGATCTCCTTGAAGAAAAATGGAAGTCTGTAGGGACACATGTTTTGGCAGGGGGAGCTCTGCAAGCTAGTGATGATGAGTTCTGTGACGAATTGAAGACACAGTGCTCATGGTGTCGAAACTCGGTTTCGACAATGTAATTTCTGAGGTCGCAGTCAAGATCTCCAAGCACGATGGGTTAGAAGGAAAAGAAGATTTAGACAGGTTCAGGCCCTCTCGTGAGGTAATACTCTACTCCTGTTTCGGTGGATTCGATCCGCCGAGTGTCTTTATTGATCTCGTGATCTAAGGCTCAAAGCTAAAAGTTGATCTAACTTCTGATAACACTCAAGGGACGCCCCTTACCCCCCTTATATAGTCTTGGGAGGCGGGCTTACAGATCGGAAACCCTATCTTACTCTAAGTTGGTTTCCTCAATCTTACCAAACCGTGACTATAGACCGTTGCCTTATCTCAATCGGCAACGTAACACCCAAGTCATGTTTGGTTTACAGATATGGCAGGCGCAATCTATCCCTACCTCCAGTCGGATAAGCTTGCCATGTAGATACCCGATTGCCATAATCTCCACAGTAGCCCCCGAGTCCTTTTCAGTCGACGAGACAGCTCAGCTTCAAACCAAAACAGTATGCAACCAAAAGCTTCTTTGGCCGAGTGCTTCTGGCGTCGAGTGTTTCCATCATCTCTGCCTGAATCTTCCCGAGTGGCTCCAAAGACTGTGAAGGGCTGAAAAATATCTAAAAAATTCTCAAAAATAAATATCTAGGTGCATCTCCTGATGCACCTAATTAGGTGTAGCCCCCGACTATGTGGTTAGTCAAAAACAGACTAAGCATATAGTCACGGACTATAAAAAATCATTCCCATATAAATATTTAGCTCATGCTAAAGCAATCATAGAAATCTCATTACCCGGCAAGCTCATACTCATCCGAGTGAATTTGCCCGAGTCATCCCAGAACAAATAATTCAACCAACCCTCTTAGGTGGAAAAGCACTCGCCAAGCTCATACTTATCCGAGTGGGTCTGCCCGAGTCATCTCGGAACAAGTATTTTAATCGTCCCTCATGGGAAAACGAGTTTTTCAATCGTATGAAAAATATGACCAAGTTATTAAATAGCTCTTACCATAATACTGGTCTTAATCTATAAAGATCTTCACCAAGGTGGAAAAATAGCATAGATATAATCACTTAATCAAATGCTAAAACACCAAACAGCCCTTGTCATCAAGGCAGCTATAAAAGCTTAGCTGTTGGTCACCTCTCAAATTGCATCGTGCCAGCTTCTCATGAAGTCAAGCAAACCGCGGTATGAAAGGATTTCCAAAGGTATAGGGCATTCCGACACGCGCATATTGCCAAAGCAAATCTGCTTAAGCTCATCCGCTTAAGTCCCTAAGGACACGCGTCGGGCCACACCTTAACTGGGCCGCAGATTCTCTCATGGGCTCGGCCCAATCAGAAGAAAACCTAGCGCAACCCTCAAATCTTTCTATAAAGCCTCGAGGTCGTCCCCGCCTCTTCGTCTTCCAAAAAATTCCTCTTTTCGCAAAGACTGTTCACCAGTTCCCTGCGAAGAACCCTAGACTTGCGCACACCCAAATCCATCCATCCAGGAGCTCGCTTCTTGCCACAAACCAGCTTCCGCAGCCAATCTCCCAAGACCCCATGCTCAAATCTCCATCCTTTCCGACCAGATCCACTTCCCATCCAAACCGCACTCATGGCGGAGGAAAAGAGAATCCCCTTTGACCAATGGGCCACATCGGATGTGAGAGAATCTATCCTCAAGGAGATGGTGAAGCACGGCGTGCTTCCCCCCAAGGAGATCGTGGGTTGGCGCCCGGCGGCGGGTGAAGATTTCCCAACCCCGAACACCGGTGAGCTCGTTGTATTCACCTCTTTTTTCTATTGCGGGTTCAGTCTTCCCACCTCCAAGTTCTTCCGGGGGCTTCTGGATTATTACGGGCTTCAACTCTACCATCTGAACCCCAACTCCATGCTTCATATCGCCCTCTTTATTCATGTATGTGAAGCATTCCTTGGCATCCTCCCCCACTTCCAACTGTTCCGCCGCATGTTTTATCTTAAACCCCATCCGAATAAAGACCACCCATGCATCGTTGGCGGGGCGGGTTTTCAACTCCGTGGATCTCTCCGCAAGGAGTACTTCTCTCTTCCCTTGAAATCTTCCAATAAGGGATGGCATGCGGGCTGGTTCTATATCAGCAATCTCGAACCCAGCCTGCCAGCCTTTGTCGGGTTTCCCCCTGTTCCCAGGCAAACTTGGAGCACCATTCCAGTGGCTCAAGATTGGGATGAGGCCAACAAACTGCTTGCAAAGATCCTGGCAATGAAGCAGAAGGGTCTTCGCGGCGAGCAAATCACTCGGCACTTCATCCGGTGCCGACTGGCTCCAATTAAAGAGCGGTCGAAGCCGGCCTTCGAGTACGAAGGCGGGAAGGACCCCAATCGGGAAGATCAAGATCCACTTAGTTACGAGATCCTGAAGATCCAGATGTACAAGATCTTCTCGACCGGAATGTAGTCAAGCGCGCCCTCATACGCCAGCTTCTTCCTTCAAAGATCCATCGCCTCCTCCTCCCAGTAAGTCGACCGACTTCTTCGTATTGTCTTGTAACCTTGACGTCATGTCTCTTAGTATTGTGAGAACTTCTCTTGCAGGAAAATGCTTCTGTTACTTCAAAACCATACAAGGTGCCTCATGATGACATGCCGCATCGCCCTGCCAAGAAGCCGACTGGCGGGATAAAAATCCAAAGCGATCCTGGTTGGGAAGCGGGCAGGCCCGAGCGGGGACACCAACAAGCGGGCGAGCAAGAGGAGGCTCGTTATTGACGATTCGGATTACGACATCTCGGCTCCTCCAGTCGAGACTCCCCCTCCAAAGCCATCACCGAAGGCGGCACCAAAGATCCGTCGGTCGTCCAGGTATGCTTCATGACTGAATTCCGGTCCTTTTTGTTGAAAATTCCCTTTGTCTTCATTCTGACTGCATCCGTTGTTGCAGGAGGCCCCAGGACATAGATCCTACCGGGAAGGGTGAAGGGCCTGCTCCAGCTGCTGCTCCTGAGGCATCCAAGCCTACGGAGCCAAGACCCCGGGGCCCGCTTCCGAGCGAGAGTGCTCCGGGCAAAAAACCCTCGCCTCCCAAGAAGGATGCCCCGAGGAAAGAGCCTCCGACCGCCGCCGGACGTCCCGACCGGGAGCCGCCGACAATGGGAAACCACAAGCTGCGGCTCGGCGCCCCGATTGAGGATCACCGGCAAAAACCAGAGAAAGAGGCCACCAGCTGTCCCACCCAAGAGCGCAACCGCCCGTAAAGTTCCGAATCAAAGTCTTGTCTTTGCTCTTTAGTTTGAATCTTTCATGTCTTCATTTGTTCTTCCTATCTGCCAACCACAGTGGAGGAAATCCCCACGTTACAGTCTTCCGAAACCTGGGTTCCCCCAATCAAGATCGAGTGGCGAGACTCGGAAGGCGAGAGGCGGGCATCGTCTTGGACAAGCAAGCCGAAAGCGAAGAAAGGGATGCCCTCGTCAACGGCCTAAATGAGGCGACTCGGCGCTCAATGTAAGCCCGATCTTCTCTTTGTCTTGTATCATCACTTTTCTTCGCCGATCAATCCTTGGATTTTGCGTGCGTAAGAGTATTGCCGCTCCATGGCCAAGTCTGAGGCGCCGGAGAAGCCGGTCCCGCACTTAAACTCCCTGGAGGATGTCCAGACGAAGCTGAAGACCACTCGGGAGGAGGCCGCGTCGAGGGAGGCAGCCCTAAGGAGGGAGATAGCGGAGCTCCGGGAGGAGAACCTCGACCTCCGAGGATCGGCGGGAGTAAGCTCATCGCTCCGAGTTTCTTTATGATTCTCATGTTGATCCCGGTTGCTGATGACCTTCTTTGTTTGTAGAAAATTCGTCGGAGGTCCACTCGCTCCAGTCCACTGAGGCGCCTCCGACAAGGCCGAATTGGAGGCCGAGTTTGAAGGTAAGCTTCTTCGAAGTAACATTCTTTGTGCTGCTTTATTTCCGAGTGCTCTGCGTGATCAGATTGTTTTTGGCAGCTTACAAAGTCAAGACCTGAGCTCAATATGACGTCTTGCTCGAGCGGGTCAAACGGGCCAGAGAGGTCCGGGAGGAGGTCGCCAACGCAGCAACGCCGATCTTGCTGTCCCTGTTTCATCAGTGAGTCGGGGCCAGTTCGCTAGAACCGCTGGAAATCTTTGACAAGCCGCGGAGGGCCCCGACCGCATTTGGCGAATATTACCGAGGCCGCCAACATGGGAGCAGGTCCGGCTCTTGCACGACTGTCTCTACCCCGAGTGGATATCAACTCGGTGGGAGAGGGTTTCGCCGACGGGACCTCGATGAGCAAGCCTTGGACATGGTGCGCGAAGCACAGGAGTCAGCGAAGAAGATTTCTGTTGATGTAGTGACTAACTTCCGGATTTGATTTGTCTTGTGAACATTGTCTTGTAAATGTCGCATGATCGTGATGCTCTGACACAGACTTGTGATATATTTAGTTTATTTATGTTATGCCTTGATCCAAGTTTTGTGTGAAATTTCTTAAGTAATTTTCGTCTGACTGTCACCAAGCCTAGGCTCAATTAGGTCATCAGAAAACTCTGTCCTTAAACATTGAACTCGAATCAAGGAACATTAAACAATGATAAACCAAATCATGCACAAAAGTTGATGAGGGGAACTATGCTTTATTGACATATGTACAGCCCCCGACTGCTAACTCAAGAAGTCATCTTATTTGAGGTTGGCAGTCAAGAAAAACATAAAACTTTAGTCAATTTAAGCATAAAATTGTCGGAGATGCTCGATGTTCTAGGAATTCTCCACCATAGATCCGTGTTCACGCTTTAGTTGGTATGCACCGGGCCGAGTCACCTCAGTGATTATGTATGGTCCCTCTCATAAGGGGGATAACTTGTGACGGTCTTTGGTGGTTTGGATCTTGCGCAGGACCAGGTCGCCAACGATGAAAGCTCGTGCTCGAACGTTGCGACTGTGATATCGTCGAAGTCCTTGAAGATATTTTGCCGACTGGATGAGGGCTGCCTCTCGGGCCTCTTCCAGCCGGGTGAGGTCGTCCACTCGGTCGGGTCGTAGCGTTCATCGTTGAAGCTGCGGACTCGGAGGGATTCATACTCCATCTCGTTTGGAAACATGGCTTCTGCGTCGTAGACCAAAAAGAAGGGAGTTTGGCCGGTAGCCCGACTGGGTGTGGTCCGCAGAGACCATAGGACCGAGGGAAGCTCTTTGACCCACTTGCCTGCGTAAGGGTTTAGACGATCGAACACGCGGGCCTTGATGCCTTGAAGGACCATGCCGTTGGCCCGTTCGACTTGTCCATTGCTTTTGGGATGTGCAACTAACGCGTAGCAAATCTTGATTCCGAAGTCTTCGCAGAATTCCTTGAAGATGCCTCCCGTGAATTGAGTCTCATTGTCGGTTATGATTCTGTTTGGGACGCCGAAGCGGTGCACGATGTTGAGGAAGAAATCCCGTGCCTTGTCAGCAGTAATTGTGGCGACCAGCTTGGCTTCAATCCACTTGAAGAACTTGTCGATTGCGACGAAAAGGTGTGTAAATCCTCCTGGAGCTTTCTTGAAAGGGCCGACCATGTCCAAGCCCCATACCGCGAACGGCCAGGATAGTGGGATTGTTTGTAGCTCCTGGGCCGGGACATGGCTCTGTCGAGCGAAAAATTGGCAGCCTTCACAGGTTCGTACGACTTTGTCCGCGTCGGAGATCGCGGTAAGCCAGAAGAAACCTTGTCTGTAAGCTTTGCCCACCAGAGTGTGTGCTACCGCGTGGCTTCCGCATATGCCCGAGTGGATGTCTTGGAGTAGCTGCCTCCCTTCCTCGGGTGTGATGCATCTCATTAGGATTCCGGAGGGGCTTCTCTTGTATAAGTCGGAGTCAACCATGACATATGCTTGGCAACGACGTCGGACACGCTCTGCCTCATCCCGGTCTTCCGGCAGCTCTTGCTGAGTTAAGAATTTGATGAGTGGCGTCCTCCAGTCGGCATCAGTCATGGCGACTTCGTTTGCAGCTTATTCGTTGGAAGTTGTCTTTGCCATGATGGTTGGCTCATAGAGGTGCTCGACAAAAACATCAGTTGGGGCAGCTTCGCGCTTGGACCCGAATTGTGCCAACTCATCGGCTGCTTCGTTGTTGTGTCTCAGGACATGTGAGAGTTCGAGCCCGTCAAACTTGTCTTCAAGTTTGCGGACCTCTTGTCGGTAGGCCTCCATGGTGTCGTTTAGACAGGACCAATCCTTCATTACTTGGTTGACGACCAGCTGGGAGTCGCCTTTCACGATGAGCCGACGTATTGCGAGTGAAACTGCGAGGCGCAGTCCATGTAGCAGGGCTTCGTACTCGGCAACGTTGTGTGAGGCGGAGAAGTGGAGGTGAAGGACGTATCTTAGCCTTTCCCCAGTCGGGGAGATCAGCACAACTCCTACTCCCAAGCCGGTGATCCTCTTGGATCCGTCGAAGTGCATAGTCCAGTGTTGGAGGTCTTCCCGAGGTATGTTCTCTTGTTGCTCAGTCCACTCGGCCAGGAAATCCGCCAGGGCTTGTGACTTTATGGACGTCCTCGCCTTAAAAGTCAAGTCCAATGACATCAGCTCTAGGGTCCACTTAGCGATGCACCCAGTCGCCTCTCGGTTGTGGATGACATCGCCGAGTGGAAAGGAAGTGACGACGGTGACCGAGTGACCCTGAAAATAGTGCGCCAATTTCCTCGCGGTTATCAGAACACCATAGAGCAATTTTTGTACCTGAGGGTAGCGAATTTTGGCTCCTGCCAACACTTTGCTAACAAAGTAGATCGGCCTCTGAATCTTTTGAGCCCGTCCTTCTTCTTCGCGCTCGACCACGAGGACCGTCGACCACTTGGTGAGTGGCTGAAATGTACAGCAGCAGAGGTTCCCGTGGGCGAGGCGAGGCCGGGCAGCGGCGTTGTAAGGAACTCTTTGAAATCTTCAAAGGCCTTGTTGGCTTCCGCGGTCCACTGGAAGTCGTCTGTCTTCTTTAACAATCAAGAAGGGCATGCCTCGTTCGCCGAGTCGAGAGATGAAGCGGCTTAGCGCCGCCATGCACCAGTGAGCTTCGGACGTCCTTCGGTTACTCGGGGCTTCATGCTCAAGATGGCGTTGATCTTCTTTGGATTGGCTTCAATGTCGTGATGTGACACCATGAAGCCGAGCGCTTGCCGATGGAACGCCGAAAGTGCACTTCTGGGTTCAACTTCATTCGAAGGCCCGGATGTTTGCAAAGGTTTCTTCTAGGTCGCGATCGGTCTTCTTTCGCTTGGTTTTGATGACAACGTCGTCGACATAAGCTTCTACGTTCTTGCCGATCTGCGTCTGGAAGCATCTCTGGATCATGCGTTGATATGTGGCGTCGGCGTTCTTCAAGCCGAAAGGCATGGTGATGTAGCAGCAGGCCCCAAACGGCGTGAGGAACGATGTCTTCAAGCAATGGATTCTTTCAACTGATCCGGTGATAGCCCGAGTAACAATCAAAGAAACTCGGGAGTTGGCATGGCACTTGAGTCTACGACTTGGTCGATGCGAGGCACCGAATGGATCTTTGGGACAGCTTTGTTGAGGTCGGTATAGTCAACGTACATGCGCCATTGCCCCGTCTTCTTGCGGACCAGACCGGGTTGGCTAACCGGTCGGGATGAAGGACTTCTTTGATGAAGCGGCACCAAGAGCTTTGCGAGCTCTTCCTTGATAGCGTCTTTTCGGTCCCGCGCGAATCTGCGTAATCGTTGTTTTATCGGTTTGGCGTCATCTTTGACGAGTGCAAAGAGTGCTCGATCACCTCCCTAGGAATTCCAGGCATATCGATGATTTTCAAGCAAAAACATCTTTATTATTTTGGAGGAAGGTGACGAGCGCGCTTTCCTATTTAGGATCTAGTTCGCGCCGATTACGGCGGTTTTTGTGGGATCCGACGGATCAAGGGAGATCTTCTTGGTCTTGGCGTCGCCGGATCCGATTTGGCTATCTTCTTCGGGGACTTCGCCCTCTCGCCAAAGTCGATGCACCAATCGGACTTCTTGGCCGCGCAATCTCTCGCGAGATTGGGCCATGTCGCAGCTCTCCTTATCGCAGTGAAGGCTTGATTCACATCACTGCGAAGAGTGATGACACCGTTGGGACCCGGCATCTTCATGCAGAGGTACGTATAATGTGGGATTGCCATAAATTTGGCAAGCGCGGGCCTTCCGATGATGGCATGGTATGCTGTTTCGAAGTCAGCCACCTCAAAAGTGACGTTCTCCGTTCGGAAGTTCTCTCGAGCCCCGAAGGTGACAGGGACGGAGATGTGCCCGAGTGGTATAGATGATAGCCCCGGGATGACTCCGTGGAAGGGGGCTGAGATTGCCTTCAATTCGGCCCTCGGAATATGCATCTCATCCATGGTCTTGGCGAACAGGATGTTGAGGGCGCTGCCCCCATCGATGAGGACGCGCTTGAGCCTGATGTTGCGGACCACGGGATCCAGGACGAGTGGATAGCGCCCCGGGTGAACCACTCGGTCAGGGTGATCCGAGCGGTCAAAAGTTATGGCTACTTCCGACCATCGCAGGTACTGAGGGACTTCGGGTTGAGCCGCTTGACCTCTCGGTCGGTTAGCTTCTGTTTCCTCTTGGATTCATAGGCTAGCGGCCCTCCGAAGATGTGATTGAGCTCTCCCACGGGGTCTTGGAAAGGTTCGGCATTCTCGGCCGCGTTGTTTTTCTTGGCGCCCGATGGACCACCTCATCGATCGGCTTCTTGTTGAGCCGCGCCGCATCGCTCGGTGAACTGTTTGTAGATGAAGCGGTCCTTAGCCGCGTGCTTATGATTGGGATAATGAGTGCATTGGGCGTTCATGATGGCGTCGTAGGCGGCGACTCGGGCGGCGTTGAGTGTTGGAGGTTGCGCCACTAGGTCCTCGGATCGGCGCTTGCGGTCTTTTTGGCCCTGGTTGTTGCTGTTGCCGTTATCCTTCTTAGGATTCCGGCTTCCTCCCGCCTGCTTGTCTTCCCTCCTGTCGGGCCGGTCTTGATGGGCAACCTTGATGGCGTCGTTGGATTTGGCGTAGGAGTTCGCCGTCTCGAACATCCGTTTCACCGTCTTCGGTGGCTTGCGCCGAACTTCCCGATTAACACTCATCACGGACTCCCTTCTCGGAAGGCGGTGATGATGATGTCATCGGTGATGTTGGGGATCTTGTTGCGCTTCTCGGAGAAACGACGGATGTAATCCTTCAGAGGCTCGTCCGGCTTCTGGATGACGTTGTAGAGATCGAAGTGCGTGCCGGGCCTCTCGAAGGTTCCCTGAAAGTTGGCGACGAAGTGGTCCCTTAGCTCGCTCCACGAGCCGATTGAGCCTCTTGGCAGGCTCGTGAGCCAGTTTCTGGCTGAGTTAGCGAGGGCCACTGGAAGATAATTGGCCATAGCCTTGTTGTCACCGCCCGCTGCGCGGATGGCGAGAGTGTACACGGTAAGCCATGACACGGGATCGGTCTTGCCGTCGTACCTTTCTATTCCTGTGGGCTTGAATCCACTCGGCCAGTGCACTCGGCGAAGCTCCCGAGTGAAGGCCGGCACTCCGTCGTCGTCGCTATCGGGTGATCCCCTCCGATCTTCCCAGGTGTGTCGGTCTCGCTCCTAGTAGCGGCGATCGAGGACTTCCCGCAGATCACTCGGCGGGGTCTTTGGTTGGCTAGTTAGGTAGCTGGAGCTGTTGTTGCGGCGAACGCGGTGGTGGACGGGTGGACGTCCGTGTCGTTTGTCGTGGGAGTCGGCTGTTTGCTCCGGTACTTCGTGTGGACTCGTGGCGTGGGCCTCTTGGCCTTGTCGTCGACCGATCCGGCTCGGGCCTCTTATAGTCTCCCGACCTTAGAGGCGGAGTCGGCTTTGTCGGGCGTTTCACCACGGACTCGGTCGGCCTTCGTGCCGAGGTGGTGGGATGGCCGTTGGCGTGGCCGCGACGATGGTCTTGATCTTGTCAAGTATTGGGGTCACGTCCGGTGCCGTCTCCATGATGTTGTCCAGAGTGTGAGCGCGCAACGCGTTCGCGTGGCGTCTGGAAGATGTTGGCGTTGCGGACCCGCGTTTGAAGAATGGCCTCCCGAGCGGATCGTCCACTGCGCGTAGATCTTGCTTTCTTTTGTCGCCTCTTCCCTGCGTTTCTTCTCCTCTTCGCCGTCTTACGCTCCCTCGATCTTGGCTCGCTCTTCCTCGGCAAGCCTTCGGGCCATGGCCGAGTCGGACTCGTCCGGCTCGCCATGAGGACATCAAGCACTTCGGCCCGTAGTCCTTGTGGCGCGGAGTCGTCGCTTCATCCGAGGGGATACCATAGAGGTCGTCAAAGCGGCGGAGCCGAGGTATTCATTGAGCTCCGAAGATGAGCATGAGCCGAATGACGGGAGGATGACGGCGACCTCCCTCAATCTGGGTAGCCCGAGTCCGGATCGTTCCCACCCCGGGCGAGCTTGGGGATGCGGGCACCTCCGAGTGGGTCAACCTCGACTCGGGGGGAGGAGTTTGCCGTAGATCTCGGCGGCGTTTGGTAACCCAAACGGCACCGAGAGATCTTCTTCCGAGTAGATCGTCTCCGTCGGGAGACGAGAAGATCGGTGCGAGATTTCGGCGGTGTTCGGCAATCCGAACGGTGCCGAGTGAAGTCCTTCGTTGGAGCGAGCGGATTGCATCTTGATCTTGAGGATGTCGTCGAAGATCTCGGCGCTATTAGGGAGCCTGAACGGCGCCGAGTGGGTCTTTCCTTCCGACTGGTTTGAATCCGAGTCGAGGGAGGAGTCGTCGAAGAAGTTAGCGGCGAAGTCGTCGAATCCTGAAGGAGATCCCATCACGCTTGTCGGCGAGATTGTTGAAGAAGTCTCGACGCGCGGTCCCCTACCTGGCGCACCAACTGTTGAAACTCGGTTTTGGCAATGTAATTTCTGGGGTCGCAGTCAAGATCGCCAAGCACGATGGGTTAGAAGGAAAATAAGATTTAGACAGGTTCAGGCCCTCTCGTGAGGTAATACCCTACTCCTGTTTCGGTGGATTCGATCCGCCGAGTGTCTTTATTGATCTCGTGATCTAAGGCTCAAAGCTAAAAGTTGATCTAACTTCTGATATCCCTCAAGGGACGCCCCTTACCCTCCTTATATAGTCTTGGGAGGCGGGCTTACAGATCGGAAACCCTATCTTACTCTAAGTCGGTTTACTCAATCTTACCAAACCGTGACTATAGGCCGTTGCCTTATCTCAATCGGCAACGTAACACCCAAGTCATGTTTGGTTTACAGATATGGCAGGCGCAATCTATCCCTACCTCCAGTCGGATAAGCTTGCCATGTAGATACCCGATTGCCATAATCTCCACACATGGAGAAGATAGGGAGCCAAGGGCGCCGTTGCTGATAGAGGCGACGAAAGAGGCAGTGGCGGCAACAGATGCGGCCGAAATAGCGATTTCTCCGCTCGACGCCACGCAACAGTGGCCATGCCATTGGCAGCACTGGAAGGGTGTCACCGTGTTGGTCGGTGCTGGCGAAGACTAGCCAACGTGCTTGGAAGTGCTGCCAGCCGAGGTAGTAGGGCTGACAATGTTGTGGTTGTGCATGGGCGATGGAATCTGAGACGGGGAGTTGGCTGATGGTGGGGCGTCGGTGCGGCAAAGCTACATGCTGGCAGAAGCCTATTTGTTGTGGTGGAGCTTTGGGATGGCGATGGCGGGTGTGAGTGAGGGTTCTACAAGCGAAAGCCTAGCTCGGTGTTTCCGAGCCGACAATGACGATGCCTTCGGGTGCCCTGATCCATGGGGTGTTGTCAAGCTGCCACCCTCCCCCTCCTCAGGTGGACTCTCCATGTGAAAACCTAGTCTAGTTGGATGGGTGACGATAATGCCAAGGCGTCGCAACCTCCATGGAGGCATCATCTAGGAGGTCTTGTTCCTTGTCTTTGCCACGTCCGCTTGGTTTGGTCATCGGTGGTGTTCTTATTGTTGTCATCAGGTTGGAGTGAGGGATGAGATGGATCTTTTTCTCTCTTGCCCTCTCCCTCATCAACCTCTCTACGTGAGGATGACCGTGAGCCGTCGATGATCTTTTTTGTGGAGTCAGTGCTCGGTAGGGCATTTGCAGCCCCCTGGTTAGGTATAGTGGCAATCAGTCATGCTCCACGGCGCCCGACTTGGTGCTATTGCCTTCTCTAGGGTTGTGTAAGGAGCTGCTAGCAAGTGGTTGTGGTGTGTGTTTGTTGTTTCTTTTACTAGTTATAACCTCACAGGGTCATAATCTTGTAATTTTCTCCTGCTATATTAATATGAAACTTCTCACTGTCTCATGCGGGTCGCCTTTTTCATTTTTTAGAAGACTTAATCTGGGTGTGTTCTTTTAGAGGGGTTAGAACCTCTTCCCTCCACACGTAAAATGGAGCGATGGATTAACTCATGATTAATTAAATTTTATCTATAAAAACTTAAAAATGGATTAATATATTTTTTAAAGAAAAACTTTTCTATAAAAACTTTTTGCAAAAAATACACCGTTTAGCAGTTTGGGAAGTGCGCACGTGAAAAATGAAGGAGGTGAGTGTTGACGAAAATTCGCTCTTGGCCGATGGTTCCAAATCCGTGTTGATGCAAACTATGTCAACACACACAATGGCCTGGAAGATCTGCTTAGCTACAGTGCATGTCTTGAAATATTGACGAGATACGACGAGCCAGTCAGTTTGATCCTGCAACTGACAAGATGTAAGGTTGATCGACCAACATGTTGATGTCAATGACATAAAGCCTGGGTCTTACTGAGAGATCCAAAAGACATGTATCAACCGATAGTCGATAGCTTGATGTAGAATCGACCGATAGCGTAATAGCCGATAGCCGATGTCGATAGGGTTTTGAGCGATCGACTATATGCCCGATATAGATTCTGACACTTAGATAAATAATGATATAAAGGCAACCGACTAATAATAATGTAATGAAACAATGATCAATCAACAAATAATGATATGACAGAGTAAATGTTGATCCGATGGTTAATGCATACATTGGCTAGTAATCTGATGCCATTAAATCCAAATGATCAAGTCATCAATGAAACCTTTGCTGCAATCGGCTAAAACCAACTTGTATATAATCTTTATAAGCCGATGCAACATTCAGATAACTCATCAGCTGAAATCCCGATGAAACAATGATTGATGCTTACTGATTTAAATAAATCTAACTTATAACAACAACCTCATAGGTCGGACCTAAGCGATGCAACATAAGGTTGATGATTGCTTAATATATTTAAACCAACCGATATGACATCGATCAAAATGGTCATGTATTAAATTTAACTAAGATAGTAAAAACATCGAAGAGAAATTTAACACATCAGATAAGACTGGCTAACCCTCCGATAAAACATTAGCATGAACCTATCGGCTTAACAAGACTTAGGTTATCAACAACAATATAGTAGATCAAACCTAACCGATGCAGCACGAGATTATATATGATGATCTAATACTTAATGAGCCGATAAATTTGTCTAGTGTGATGAATATAAAAAATGTATCTAAAGTGACATTATGTTTAAAGAAATATCAACTTGATCAGAATATCAGACCTAACCAAGAAAGTCCTAACTAAGTCGATGTGATTATAAACAATAATGGAACTAAAGATAGAGATGATATACCAAATAGACCACACTTGCGTCAGCCCGATTAGAATATCGGACTCAACCAAAGAAGTCCTAACCATACCAGCACAAGTAAAGATGACGAGACTCACTTTTTGCCGGAGGTCGAACTTAATCGATGCAGTCCATGCTCGAAAACAAGAACTCGTCGGAATAAAACCTAGAATACTAGGGTGACGATGCACCAAAAATAATTGTATTGATTTGTGGAGATGATTTACAAAGACCCAAGGTGTACATATTTATAACCATAGGTCGATATGAGTCCTAATTGGACACGACACAAACTTTCCTAGAGATAAAAGGAAAAAAGTCCTCATCGGACACTAAACACACTTTCCTAAAGATGGTTGATCTCTTTCCTTAACCGAATTCGACAAAAAATCTTATCAAGTTTTGACTTAACAGTGAGTTGGGAACTTAGGCTAAAGAGCATGGGCTTACTAAAGTTTGTTTATTTTTCTGTTTTCTTCCAAGGACTTGAGTAATGTTTGTAGTTGGTCAAACATAGCATATGGCCTTGGTTATAATTAGAAGGACTGGAACTGTCGGAGGTCGACACGCGGGAATCCGAGGGACACCCTTTTTGGTTCGGCATAGGGGAACGGCGAATCTGGGACTAAGGCCCTGTTTGGGACTGCTCCACGAACTCTGCTCCACAAACTCCACCGTGGAGCAGCTCCACAAAAAATTGGAGTTTGTGGAGTACCTCTTTAGGTGCTCTCACAACTCCCCCTTTTTTTTTGGAGCTGCGTGTGTGGAACTGAACCCGTTTGGCTAAAAAACATGGAGCAGAGCTAAAAAACAGAGAGCGGAGCAGTCCCAAACATACTCTAAACTCGCTGTAAGGGTGGGGAGGAGCCGGTGAAGCCGAAGGAAAAATCGCGACCGCAATGGACACAAGGGGTTTATACAGGTTTGGGTCATCTATGAGGTGTAATACCCTACTCCTGTTCTTTGTGTAATATGAGAGATGAATTATAGGGACCGGTGATGGTGTTCTCCTTAGGGGTGTCGGAGGTGGACAAGGAGTTGCTAAGAACTAGCTGTTGCTCAGGAGACTGATGAACGGAGTCAATCGAACGAACCGAAGGAACCATTTTTTTATGGACGCCTCCTTTTATAGTGCAAGGGGAACACCACAGTAGTCCTGATTTTCTCTACTCCGCTCCACGTGAGGGGGCGGTTTTTGCCATGTCTTGTCGGAGAAGCTACCCCCATCTTTGTCCCTGTTGCCGCGTTACGGAGTTGGTGGAAAAAGGCGGGCGTCATGGCAGCCATATTGCTGACGCGAGGATGGGCCAACCTACCTACTCCAATGGGGCCTACTGGTCAGTGGCCCAGCTCCTGGGTAGGTGCTAACGCAACGTCTCCTCCGCTCACGCTCTCTCTCCCACGCGGCCGCCCAACGCTTTTAACGCGACTAGACGGGGCGTGAGGGAGGCGTGCGCGGAGTGGGCGCGCTGTCATACTACGGTCGCAGTCAAAGACTTTATGCCCTCTTTGCCTTATGACGGGTGAAAAGGGTGATGATGAGAGCGGCTGACAGGCGCGCCTCACATCGCATTGAATGCGGCGGGGCAGGCGCTTAGCCTCTCTCTCTTTGGGCATTAAATGAGGTAGTTGGCGGTTGGACTCGCTCCTCTCTGAGAGGTGCGGGGTGAGGACGGGGAGTCCGGGTGATCCGGACTACATCACTGGGGTCCGGTGATCCGGACCACTCGCCCTGGGAATACGGTGGCCTCCGGGCAGCCCCCGGGCCAACCCCTCTTGGGGTGTCCACGTGGCCGCCCGTGGCCGGGACCCGCCTGAGCCATCCAGGGCATATCTCTGGCGCGCCCTAGTGGGCGAAGGCGCCTTTTTTTTCAGATATTGTGTTTCCAACATACCCCCGGGCCCATATCATCGACAGGAACATTCATGAAATAGAGAATATATAGTAGATATTTTCCTTTTTTCCTCTTACACTTCACATCTCGCCTACCTGGATTCTTTGTACTATGCCTTTTATCGAAATGAATGTGCTCGTTGTAGAGATGGCTAGATGAGCCAGGCCTTTCCGTGTCGGCCCGGGCACGCACACACTGTAGTGCGGCCCGGCCCGGCACGACACGGGAAGGGGTGGGCCATGCCGGCACGGCCTGGTCGGGCGTGCCGTGCCTGGGCCGCCGCCCGAGCCCGTGGCCGGCACGGCACGACACGACTCCTGTCCGTGTCTGCACGGGCATGGCACGACGCACGGGTCGGCACGACGGGGCCAAGGCCGGCGATAAGCCCCTCATCTGCTCCTACCACGTCGAGATCGACGACCGACAGCGACGACGGAATGCACGGGCGACGACGGCGGAAGCGGAGGCGAAGGTAGCGGTCGGAGCCGAAGCTGGGCGGTGACGGCGGAAGCAGATCTACGGAGGCGTTGCGAAGGCAGCCGCGTCGCCGGTCGGAGGCTCAGAGCAGAAGCTGGGCGACGCGGTTGCGCCGTCGGGGGTACGGACGGCGACGATCGGGGGGGGGGGTCAGGGGCATGGGTGGCAGGGGTCGGGACTCGGGTAGCCAATGACGGGGGTTGGGTGGCGCGATCGGCAATGCGCAAGGCGTGGGCGGGCGATAGGCGGCGTAGACGGCGCGATAGGACAAGCGGCGACGGCAAAGGAGGGTCGGGCGTGAGTAGTGGAGGTCGGGGACGCGGGCGGCGCGGGCGGCGCGATAGGATGACGTGGGCGACGCGATAGGACGAGCGACATGATAGGGCGCTAAAAGATTGAAGGGAGTTAGGGTTAGGGATGGTCCAAATGGAGATCAATCAAGAAATATGCGATTTTATCAAAATACTCTTAGTGTATGTAACACAGTTATAAAACTACTCGTACAAAATGGTAATTTCGCGTTACCGAGCCAAACAGGCCGACCTTTGCCCATGGGCCGTAGTCGGGCCCGTGCCGGCACGGCACGGCACGGCGACCCTGTGGGCCATGCTTGGCCGGGGAGGCGATACGTGGACCGGCACGACACGGCCCGCTACAGAAGCCGTGCCTAACGGGCCATACCGTAGCTGGGCCCGGGCCGTGCTGTAGGCGGGCCCGGGCCGTGCGGTGTCGTGTGGCCCATTTGGCCACCACTAACTCATTGATAGTATATTTGATTTTTTTAATATTTAAATAATATCTGACTTTTGCTTCAAAGAAACTACAACCATTTATTACAAAGTCCGCTCATCAAAGTGCAAATAAAATTCAAGAATTGAAAGTGCAAAGACTAATAACTCCAACACTTGGAGACATACATTTATTCAATTCTATTAGTAATAAATCTCCATCCATAGTAGGTAAATATCTGCATTGGCATGCAGTATGTATTAGTTTTTTTTTGTCCTTGTCATACCTTTGTAGTTGTGCCTAGAATCAGAACTAGTATGTTATCCTGAAAAGTACCTGTAGATAAGATTTAGATGGGGATTTATCAAAGCTCCTACTAAAATAAGTTTTTTAGTCAATACCCCTAAGCCAATTATCAGATATATGAGATATACTATTTCGAGGTATTAGGCCAAAAGAAATATGAACTGATCCCAGAGAAATTTAGCAAAAATTGACACTCAAAAAACAAATGATGAGTAGTTTCATTTATACAGAAGCAACATCTCTTCCTTCTTCTTGCTAAGTTATCTTTCGTTAGAATTACTCTTTTGAATAGATACCACGTAAAAATCTTTATTTTGAGAGTCATTTATGGTTTTTGTAAACACTTGTTTCCTTCAACATGTCCATTATTCATTAGATTTAGATATCATATTTGATTGACTACTTGATGGTTTATAGCAAACAGTAAATAGTAAAAAATGCTGATGAGTAAAGGAAGGATGCACCTAGGAGAAAATATGTATGGAATGTAGCCTATAATGAAGTGGATATGGGATAAATGTAGATGAAGTGGCACAATAAAGGATAAATTTCGACGACGAAAATGAGATTAAGGTGTAGTGGATATGTGCGTGACCGTTTTGGTCACAACTGATATAATGTGTAACAATTTGCTGATGATTACAATCGATTGGATATAATAATGAAAAACACAATAGATTGGATATAATAATGGAAAATTATCATTCCACCAACACCTATGATAGAAACTAAAATGGATGTTATATGCCCTCGTAAAATTTATATTTTTTAGATTCGCTCAAATACATAAAAACACAACTTTTTACTAATGGTAGACCATTGAAATTCAACCGTGTATTTTGGTCAATACAATAAAAACAACATTGTCAAGCCTTAGTGAGCCTAGAACATAATATTCAAGACTACAAATTCATTTCAGAATAATTTGGCAACACAAAAACTAACCAGTCACCCCTTTCTCAAACACAACCCTCCTCCAATCACCCGAGTGACAAAAATTTGGTGGGAAGAGTCCCCTCGGCGTTGGACTATGGAACCACGTGGACACACTAACAAGTCTAACATAAGGCATCCATTCGCAGGGTCCCACCGTTGCAACATCCATTACGTGCTCCGGCGCGGCCTCCGCCGCCCCCTACGGCCCCATCGCAGAACAGAACAGATAGTGACGAAGCCACCGACCGGGGGTGTCAAGGTTGGCCTCGCACCCCCCATGTGACCTCCCGCACCTCACCCCTACCCTTGCTAATTAGGTCCATCAGTTTAGTGTATAATCCCAGTGTGATTAGTTCCAAAATGAACCAGCTAGCTAGCCGCTCCGGCCAACAGGTTTTACGTCACATAATAAACTAAGCGATGTGGTGGCATGATAAATGGACGTAATCTTGTATCATGTATTGACCTTATTTTAAAATGATGTTTTTTTATATTTTGTTGTTCATACATAAACATATAAACACAAACAGTTGAAACACGTCTACAATCATTTTATATATATTGGTATGCATCAAAAGTACCATATAATTCTAATAATTATAAGGGATATTTGGACATCAAATTTATACAAAATTATGAATAGGAGCAACTGGGTAACTGGGTGAGTCTAAGCTACCACTCTATAGAAGCCAAACTATTATGGTGCTAATGAGAATCGTAACCGATTCTTACCCTTGTTGCTGATTGTCATGACTGTAAGATCACAAATAACCTTTCTCACTTTAAAAGCTAATAAGATGAGAGGTTCCTTTGTTAAATTTGTGTTAAATTAATGTGGGACTATTATACAAAGACATAATGCCGAGCAGACGTCCTCACTGTCGTTCACCGAGCTGCCAGTGAGTTATTATGTCTCATGATCAGCATCCCCAATAGCTAAATCCTGACTTCGCCATTGAGAACAGGAATTTTTTTTTAAAAAAAAGAGAGAACCCCGCGGTTCAGATCCCGGCGCCAAGCCACGCCCCACGCCGTCGACCCCGCGACGCCGACCGCGCCGAGGAGCGCACGAGGCGACGGCACAAATCCCACCCACCGAACACGCACACAGCCACACACAAACCCAACACACCACAGATTTGACCAACCAACAAGTCTTCTTGGCTCCTAAGCTTTCCTTCCCCGCAGTAAAAACTTCCCCACCTCTCCGTCGGGCCGTTGGAATCGCATCTCGGGTTGGGCGGGGCGGGACCCAGCGCCGGGGCCCCCCCCGATCCGATGCTCTCCGGTGACCACGACCTCCCCGACGGCATCGGGATGGCGCGGCTGGCGTGGACGCGCCTCCCCACCGCCGACGGGGCAGGGACGGAGGGGGCCGTCCCTGCCTCCCCCTCCTCGGCAGGGTACGAGCTCTTCGCCGGCGGCGTCGAGAGCCTCGACTACGAGGTCATCGAGAACTACGCCTACCGGGAGGAGCAGGTACGAGCGCGCTGGTGCCCTCGTCAGCTAGGCCGTGGTCTCGGTGTGAGCTTATTTCTTCTGTGTTTGTGCAGGCACAGCGGAGCAAGTTCTGGGTGCCGTACTACGTCATGCTCAAGTGGCTGTTCTCCCTACTGATCGGCGTCGGTGAGAACCCTCTCAATGGCTTGTTTTGTCACTTTGTTTTGGTACCTTCAATGAAAAATGCCGTTTCTAAGAGATCAGCGTAAATGGAAGCTAAAACTAGAACTAACATAAATCATTACTTAGTGTGTTGTTCTAATTGAAGACCTGACCATGGACACCAACAAGGCTACAACTGGGCTGATTCAGTCTTTATAGTGTGACATAGCACATAGGCCAATCGCTCATATATCTAATCCAAGTGATGTTTTTTTCGCCTAGCGACGTTGAACTAGAGTAGTTGAACTAGATGGAGTTCAGACGCTTCTCATGATCTTATCAATGAGTTAAATGTAGAATGAAGTCCCAATGGACTATTTAATCCAAGTTTTGGATCTACTGAACTATGTTTGAAAGTCAGTACTAACCAGAAGATGCCAATGGAGTGTTTATAGATTAATTACCGAACACGATGTTATCTACCAAACTTTATATACTTATTATTATTTAGTTCATTTTGCATACCACCATGATAACACATGTATTTATTTTGTATACTTCATTTTAATAATAATGGGATGTTAGATTGGTCAAGCTATATAGCATAAAGTGCAAAAAAATTTTACCTCTACCCCTAAAGGGTGATTTAGAAATTCCTAGTGGAATCAGATCTATAATAGATTTGATGCTGAACCTTGATCATGGGTACATTGTTCTGCTGGTATTTCTATTCAAAATCTCTATTTCACCCCGCGTCATCATCCATGGAAAATTATGTTCCTAATGAATTAATTATCAATCTGGCCTGTAAGTACTTTCTAGAGTTGAGATAATTTGCTAGTGTATTTATATTATGGCCCACAAACTGCAGGTCATGGGTTCAAATGCCAGAAAACCACAATAGAAAATCCACACACATAACGCTACCTGATTCAACCAGCAGTATATGAGAGTCGAATTACAATCTTCAGTCAAACAGTTGAGGTGCCACACCATTGGTAATTGGAGCATGCAATGGTTGGCAACTTGGGCTGTAATTGACAGCTAATCAGAATTACTATTCCACTTCTTGCATCGGGTTGAATTTATCCCATCTTCCATGATTAGATTAGCAGATGATAATATTGGAGTTAGGATTAATAGATTATACTAAATGAATTTCAGTATTCCTTATTATGGATCTTTGTAGTTATGCTGATTCTAGATAAGAGAGATGATTCACTATCTTCTAGTGGGGTTAACAATTTGTAAATATCATCTAAAGTTGATTATTGCTTTCTTAGGGTCCCGCAATAATTTTAGAGACGTGGCCTTCTCTTTCTGAACTGAAAAATCTCTTTCATATGTTTATACTGGAAATAGACAGTTTAAGCATACAAGACAACATATTTGCAAGGATGGTTGTTTTATATATCTTACATCATATTTTATTCACAGTATGAGACATTTTATACACAGTGCAACACTTCATTAAGATTTGGTACTTCCTTTATTCTCATTGTCAGTTCTTTGTGTCAACTGAGTAAAGCTGTATATGATGTTACCTTCCTGTTTTTAGGTACTGGATTGGCTGCTATTTTTATAAATCTGGCGGTTGAAAACTTCTCTGGCTGGAAATATGCTGCAACATTTGCTATAATACAGCACTCATATTTTGTTGGGTTCTTTGTGTACATAGTTTTCAATCTAGCCCTCGTCTTCTCATCTGTATACATAGTAACAAACTTTGCACCAGCAGCAGCTGGATCTGGTATTCCAGAGATCAAAGGTTACTTAAATGGTAGGTTTTAAGTACTGGATACTAAAACATCATGGTTTGCCAGCCTGACCTTTGTGCTCTAATTTAAGATCTTTTTTACAGGAGTGGATACACATGGAATCCTCCTTTTCAGGACATTAGTTGGGAAGGTGAGTTTAATTGCTTTCTTCAGCTATTATGGTATCAAAATGTTTTGGTGCCCATGTAGCTTGTGCAGTTGCGCCCCCATTGCATCATGGTGAAACAGTTCTGTTTTGAGTTAGATCTTTGGGAGCATTGGATCAGTTGGAGGAGGTTTGGCTCTAGGAAAAGAAGGGCCTCTTGTTCATACTGGGGCATGCATCGCTTCTCTTCTGGGACAGGTATTTTATGTTGGTGATCTAAATTTGTGCAACATTTATCTCATTTCAAAACAAAGATTTGGATACATCTTCGTTTTTAGCATCTTTATTCTTGTCTTTTTTGACAGAATAGATATATATATGGAATTGGTGGCAGTTATTAGTTGTTTAATTAGTTATTACAATATAGCTTGCCACCAGCATTAATTTACAAAAAAACCTTGAAAAAGCCGCTGTATTCAGACTTTCAGAGTATATGATAGAAATGATCATTTTAGTATGGTTTTCTAAACTAGGTACCCTGATTTATTATGCAAATAATTCACAGTGCAAATCAGCACTTGACTAAATGCTGTGCTGGGGGGGAAGAAGTAGAACTGCAATATCTCAATAATATATAGTAGCTCACTGTTTATGTTCACAACTCGACTGACTGGTTACTTACTGTGCATGAAGCAATATGTACTTCTAATCACTGTTGTTTAGTCCACCAAAGCTTATCACATCATCCATTATTATGTAAACTTGCAAGATTTCAACTTTTTTTATTCCATGTTAACTCAGTAAATACTTCATGGTTATCTTGGGTAAGTGAGTTTATGCTGTCAGCTAATTCTTGTGTGCATGTGCATAGGGTGGATCAGCAAAATACCATTTGAGTTCTAGGTGGGTTCGGATTTTTGAAAGCGACCGAGATCGGCGAGACCTTGTAAGCTAAATGTTATCTATTTAATGTATTGATAGCTGTTAAATAGATTCATGAGTTTACTGCTTTTATACTTTTTAAGTTTAAACCTTTGAATTAGCTTGATTCTTCTGACCTCTGTTTCTCAACTAGTAGGCCATTTTATAGAACTGAACAATCTTGAGTGTGTAAACAAATGCAAGTTAATCATAGTTTTTTTTGGCATCCAGTCAGATACACTATGTGTAGCCTGGTTGCGAAACATATTTTGGAGAAAACCTAACGGGGTGTATGCTGTGACATGCTATTTGTGATTACTACACAATATTGACTAATGTTACTTACTATCCACCCTATTTCGATCCAAGAGACGTCCTTGTTGCTTAGACACTCATAATAGTATTGTCTCTATTATTGCCAAAAAGCGAACCTCACTGAAACTTATGTGTGACTTCTCTGTTAAAATACGGGGTCATTTTGGGACACAAGTCACACATCACTCCTTATTCATCACCTCCTATTGTTCTTATATTGACCAGTATTTTCTCTATCAGCTGCTGTAACCAGTGGATGAGCATGAGCGTGGTGCTTTATCTTCTCGAACCTTAGAAACTTTGCTACGTTTCTTAAGATATCTGAATAGATGAAGTTGCTTTTTCAAAATTAATCTCTAAATAGATGAAAATGATCTTTAAAACTTCTTTGGAAAATTTTCTTTTTTGGTCTTAGCAATCTATTTTATCTGACATGGTAACTTAAATTTCAATTGAGAGCTCATGTTTAGAGTTTGTTGAAATAAAGCAGATTGTTGGTGGAGATTCTACTTAAGAGTAATAATTGCCAAATAAAGTCTATTATTCAACTTGTTTTTCACAATCTTTTGTATGCATGCTCTGGCACTACAATTTATAAGAGAAAAGGTCAACAGGATAGAAAAAAAATACCAGGATGAGACCTTCCTTATTTATTTCATTTTGTATGTTGTGGTGTATACTGTTGGGCACATTGTTGGTCCTGTATCTAAGATGGAATAGATTTATCGTCATGTGCATTCTTAGCTATATTTGTTGGAATGGATGTATTACCATATCAAAGATCTTAAACTTATTAATATTTCAAAAGGTGACATGTGGATGTGCAGCTGGGGTTGCTGCAGCATTCAGAGCTCCGGTTGGTGGGGTACTATTTGCCCTGGAGGAAGTTACATCCTGGTAAGAATGGCCTTTTGTCTTACTTTATTAAGAGTGGAGACAAATTAATTAGTAATCTAGTAATTTGGATTTTTGGACCAATGGCAAGTGGTAACATATTCTAGTTTTCGAGATACTATACTTTTGACTGTTGCTTTCTTTTAATTCACTAAACAACTCTACTGGTAGTGATATCGTGTTCCGTATGCTTGAGAGTAAACACCACCAAAATGCTCAGGTTGTTGATTAGAACTTGTGTATTTAGTTTTATTTGCCAACTGATATATTTTCTTGCTATAATGGTTATTCCTTTCTTTAGTTGCCAGCAACAACCTATGGTACTTATTTGGCCGACTACTTGAATAGCCAAATGACTAGAAATGGTTTGGCAGCAGTTTTTAAGTAATTATATGCTAAAGGTAAAGTTGTTGACTTCATGGTGCCTGTGGTCACTGAATGTGGGCCAGGATGGCAAATTGTATGTCACTCATATGTTAAGGATAACATATTATCAAATGTCCCCAGAAAAAAACTGTCCATAGGGGTAATTTGTTGATTCTGACTTCTATAGCATGACACTCGATACGTTTATCAGGGTTGAATACCTGATGGATGCTGCCACTTAATGTGCCAGCTTATTTGGTGACTGCTGATCAGAAAGCTTATATGATACTTTTCGTCTTTCTATGCATTTTAACTCAAGCGACGTAGTTGACTGACATCAGCTACATTGTTCAGCTGTGCACCTTTCTCTAAAATGCAATGCTATATGATTAATTATTTTGCCATTATGTTGCTGTAGGTGGAGAAGTCACCTTATGTGGAGAGTATTCTTTACATCTGCTGTTGTGGCTGTTGTGGTACGATCAGCAATGAACTGGTGCAAGAGTGGAAAGTGCGGTCATTTTGGATCCGGGGGTTTCATAATCTGGGACATATCTGGGTAAGAAGTTTTATATCTTATTTGGGAATTTTTGCTTAAATCTGCAAATTATGTTTGTAATCTTGGTTTTTTCACTTTTCTTCAGAGGCCAAGAAGATTACTCCTACCAAGAACTATTGCCTATGGCAATTATTGGTGTTATTGGTGGACTTCTAGGTAAGTAATGGTATGTTATGTTGATCTCGTATATCTAGAAAAATCTAAGTGAAAATTTTGTACACAACAGTTTTTTCTGTATTGCTTAGGACATTCTAATTATTTATAATTTTTTTTGTCTTTCTTGGTAGGTGTGTTCTCATTGTGCTGCTTACCAATTAACAGTGAGAAAATAATGTGGATACACTGTAAAAATGAATCATGAGTACACCTCTAACAGTGAGAAAATAATGTGGATACACTGTAAAAATGAATCATGAGTACACCTCTAAGTTGCTGTAAACCATTTTTTGTGATATCTAGTTAAATTGCTCCCGGCATCCGGTAGACACCTCTTTATTCTCAGTCATTTCAGCCTCTGAAAATCACACTGCTTATTGAGCAAAGCACAACCAAATGCTGAAAAAGTTAGCAGACTGTATGTCCATGACATAGGAAATCCTGCTATACTTAGCCTTTCCTCAATCTAATTTAATGCCTTGTTTTTCTTTTCAGGGGCATTATTCAATCAACTCACCCTGTATATAACTAAATGGCGTCGAACATATCTTCACAAAAAGGGGAAACGAGTGAAGGTATAAAGAAGAAACAGTGTATTAATGGTAGAAAAAGATGCTATTTTAGTTCGAGAACTAACATCCATCCATTTTCCAGATCTTTGAAGCATGCCTTATATCTTTGATTACATCCACAATTTCCTTTGTGTTGCCATTGATGAGGAAATGCAGTTCATGTCCTCAGTTAGAAACTAATTCTGGCATCGAATGCCCTCGGCCACCTGGAACAGATGGGAATTTTGTCAATGTGAGGTTTACTTTGTAAATTTCTATCCAATCTATATATTCATCTAAGCCACAGTAATTCAGTTGTTTTCTGTTATTTATCTGTTGTTTGTGTTGTGCAGTTTTATTGTTCTAAAGATAACGAATACAATGACCTAGCAACCATTTTCTTCAATACTCAGGTTAAAATATAATGGAGATCATTTTCTTTGGTTAGGTTTTCTTTTCTTTTCTTTTTTGTATTTTCCTTGTGACAATATTCAACATCATTTTCTTGCAGGATGATGCAATACGTAATCTATTCAGTGCAAAAACATTCCATGAATACAGTGCACAAAGCCTTATCACCTTCCTGGTAGCCTTCTCTCTCTGTTTACATATTAGCATATGTAATATTGGACCTCTCCTTTTTGGTTTTTACTTACAGAATTCCACGCGTTCAGTACAAGGCTGGAACAGATTGTGTTGCACTTCTATTAATTTATTATTTTGTTGATTGTGATTTTTTGATTGTGTTCCACTAAAATTCTTCTAATTTCATGTTTATTTCATTTTAAGTTGTTAAACTCGTGAATTTTGTATGATACTATGATTAGGAAAGTTAACTTGGATCCCATAAAAAGTTGACTGATGTTGTTCTTTTAAAACACCAAGCTGGCTATTCCAAAATCTTACCCAAATTATTTTAATGACTTCTGAGGTGTTAGAATCCTCTCTCCCTATATTCTTACCTTTCTTCTTTTATTACTGTGCTCAGGTCATGTTTTACTCCTTAGCTGTCGTGACATTTGGAACCGCTGTTCCAGCTGGTCAATTCGTTCCAGGAATAATGATTGGATCAACATATGGCCGGCTTGTTGGAATGTTTGTTGTTAAGTTTTATAAGAAACTAAATGTCGAGGAGGGCACGTGAGTTCTTACTATCTAGCTTATTCAATTTATATGTTCATATTGCTTTATTAGGCTTTTAATTTTTGCATCTAACAGCCCTTGATTTCCTTTTTCTTTTTCTAGATATGTACTTTTTTGTAGTTTATTAGTAGAGAATGATGTAGGAGCAACTTCCTACTTACGAGATTACGTTTTGATGTCATTTTGTTATAGGTATGCTCTACTTGGTGCTGCTTCCTTTCTTGGTGGCTCAATGAGAATGACTGTATCTTTATGTGTTATAATGGTTGAGATTACAAACAACTTGAAACTCCTGCCGTTAATCATGCTTGTGCTTCTGATTTCTAAGGTATATATGTGCAACCCTTGTCTCCTTTGTTGAACATAATTCGATAAAATGCGCCTTCTGACTTCTTTTGTCTAGGCTGTGGGTGACTTTTTTAATGAAGGGCTGTATGAAGTGCAAGCCCAATTAAGGGGCATCCCTTTACTTGACTCAAGACCCAAACAGGTTATGAGAAATATGAGTGCGAAGGATGCCTGCAAGAATCAAAAGGTTTGGAGTAGTTATATCTATTTAAGTGGGATTGAGATATATATTCTTTATCAGTACTGTTTCAATTTCTAACACTTTCGATCTTCTGTTTATTATGTTAGGTTGTGTCCCTTCCTCGCGTTTCAAGAATTGTTGATATTATTTCAGTTTTGCGAAGCAACAAGCATAATGGCTTCCCTGTAAGTTACAATAACAGTTCATTAAACATGTTTCTGTGGAGTCTCTGGTAATTGACTCTTTTAGGGGATTAAGTTGTTGAATTCGTAGTTAATTTTTATGAGGATTTCAGGTTGTTGATCGTGGGCAGAATGGTGAGTCACTTGTCATAGGTCTGATACTTCGTAGGTAAGATACAATGCCAAGTTCTCTTGAAAATTGTTGGCTTGTATTACCTTGTTCAGTGATCCAAATCATCCTCTTGTTGCAGTCACTTACTGGTACTTCTGCAATCTAAAGTAGATTTCCAGAATAGTCCTTTCCCTTGTGGACCTGGTATACTGAACAGGTTTATGCTTTTCTATCATATAAGTAGAAAATATGATTATCTAATGTAGTTTCCACTGGTAATAATGTTTTTTTTGCTACATAGGCACAATACAAGTGACTTTGTTAAACCAGCATCGAGTAAAGGAAAGTCAATTGATGATATTCATTTGACAGAAGATGAGTTAGGGCTGTATTTGGATCTTGCTCCATTTCTAAATCCTTCTCCTTATATAGTGCCAGAGGACATGTCCTTAGCAAAGGTATAGTTTGTTTCCTTTTGCTATGATTTCTCCTTCTTCTTCATCATCATCATTTTTGCTTAGGCATGCCTATTTTATTGAGGTGTGATGCATGCATGACCTTTGTGCTCATAATTTTCAGGTGTACAATCTCTTCCGCCAACTAGGATTGCGACATATATTTGTTGTTCCACGGCCTTCTCGTGTTGTTGGATTAATAACAAGACAAGATCTTTTACTTGAGGTGAAAAGCAAACTCATGATACTGTCGTATAGAAGTTAAGAAATATTAATTGTCTGGACACCCTTATAAGTGTTAATGTCTTGATTGTAGGAGAACGGCAATAATGTGACAACGGAGCTCCAGTCGACTAGTGTAAGGTTTTGATGCTGCTGCCCTCAAATATTGTCTACATTTGGAAAAACTCTTCAGTTTTCATCATGCTGGTTCTAACTGTGTTGGTTTAATTACTTGGTTTGTACTGGCAATTTGGCACTGAACTTTAGGAACTTTTAATTGTAGAAATATTGATATAGTTATGCCCTTCTCTTCGTTGATTTTGGTGATACATTGACATGTCCAGGGAAAGAGAGGAGGCTATATTATTTTGTTTTTCACTAGCTGAACTCAGTAAATCACTTGCATATTCTGATGACATCTTTTATGTAGTACTGGATTTGCTGGCTTTTATTTTTTAAAATAAATTGCAGGACAAATCAGAACATTTTATTCATTAAGCAAGTTGTGCCATTTTGGATTGACTGGGAGATATTCTTTTATGCAGGGATCAGCTGAATGGCAAAATGCTGAGTGGCAGCACACATCTGGGGCATCCTCTTCTTGATAGTATTGTGGTTGAGGAGTAAATACATGTGACCATAATTTCTCTAGATAATTTTGACCGCAAGCAGCTAACCTGCCACTGCATGCTGGGGGCATGTTTAGCCCCTCGAACAAGGCGGCCCTGGACGCTGGTTGATGCAACATGAATTGGATTCTGCAGCCCTACGCGACAGAAAGGGTAGTTATGAGCTATCCTCATGTAGTGGCTAATTAGGTGATTTGCCCCATACCTTGGATACTAGTTAGGTGATTGTAAGCTGTAACTCGTAGAAATGTTTATATCCACCATCCATGTATACCACGAGAAAACGTTCTGATTGTGTTTACACATGATTTTATAGGAATCATTTCGCTTTACAGGAGTCTGCGCATGTGAATACCTTTTTTTCTCTTACGGAAATTACAGGGAAGCCCAAAACCTGAGGCATGGCTTCTTTAAATTTTGACCCCGTTTGCACAAATTTATGTTCACTGGTTTCGTCTGGGCATTTGTTTTGGCTATTTTACCAATTAAAATGCACAAATTTCGTCAGGAGATGCAGTCTGCAGGCAAGATTAGATGTTTGTAGACTGAAGGGAACACCCTGTTGCTGACATGCTGCCTGGCCGCTTAGAAATTATGTCGAAATTATTTTCAGAGGTTATACGCATGAATTTGTGTTTGTGTTCCAAGCTCTTGAACGCTCGATTCGGTCAGTGAAACTGGCAGCTCATGGTGGCGAAACGAATTTTTGCATTTTTAATTTTTATTTTTTAAAGATTTACAAAAATAACTTCCGAGTTTGAAAAATTTTAAAACTAATCTCTCCCGTCCTCGGGAGGGCGTGAAGGAAAAACGCTCTCCCGGAGGGCGAAAATCCGACGTGGCGACGGCCGTGGGGCTGCACGCGCGCGTGGCATATTTGCAGGGCCTCTCGCCCTTGAGAAGGGCGTTTTATCACCGTGCACGGGGCCACCCGCAAAAATGCCAGGAGGCCGGCCTTTTGCGGGCGGCCCTTCCCGCCCCTTGGTAAGGGCGTTTTTCACCGTGCACGGGGCCGCCGCAAAAGGCGCCGCGCGCATTTTTGCAGGCGGCCCTTCCCGCCTTTACCAAGGGCGTTTTTCACGTGCTTACAGGGGCCCATTCCCGCCCTTCCGGAGGGCGTTTTTCCCAAACCCTAATTGCCCCGATCGACATCGACCCACTCTCTCGTGTTGTTTGAGATGTAAAATGTTATCGTTGTATTTTGTGCTAATATAACAAATCCATTGGATTTGTGGTATTGTTGCAAATGTAACCGTCTTCGTGATTTGTCGTATTGTTTGAAATGTAAATGTTATCGTCGTATGGATGCAAATGTAAATATTGTTGCAAGTGTAAATGTTCGAGGTATCGTACATATGTTGTTTACATTACTCGTGAACATATTATTTTAACCAAGTTAACTTAGTTGCAATGGTTAAGCGGTTGTTTGTCACGGTGTTACATAACCCATTAGGTACGGATGATGCAATACAACTAACTCATCCCCACGAGTGAAGGCTCGGCTACCGTGGAACCGTTCAAGGGCGATAAGCTTGTCATCAATTTTCTCTTTCCTTCTCGGCGTTGTACTCCTTTTGAGTTTCACATTCGCTTACTTTTAAGCCGTTATATTGGGGAATGACATTGTCGATCCACCTAGTGAATCCACACCTTCTTTGAATGCCCCGGTAAAGAAACACATGTAATCGGTTAGAGAGCCACTAGAGCGAAAACGTTTGCATAATTGATAAAATGAAAGACGTACAACGAAGTCGTTGTCTAAGTTGGGGCAAATGAAATATCTCCGACCATATGTTCGTGGTTCAAATGAGGTAGCCATCTTGCAACGATCCCTACAACCGCACATAGGACGCTCCGACCATTTAGGGAAACCTAGTGGGTTGTTCCTCCATGCTAAGCTTGCGATTTCGACGCGACGTTCATACTCCATCCAAGCCTGAATGAATTGTTCAGTGGACTCAGGTTGTGTTACCGTCTGACCGATCGAAGCAGGTTTAACCGTATCGATCCAATCTTTGTATGGACACCGACGTACATCCTCCTGGTTGCACATTTTTTATGGTCGGAGTTAAAAATGGAACAAGCGAAAAGGTTAAAGAAAGAAAAATTATACTCACAACAAAATCGTCATCCGCAATCTCGGGACACACGAAGCATCTTTATCCTCTAGTTGCTTGTCTTATGGATCTTACCACTTGGCAACGTAGACCACAAGTGGCATTACGGACGTTCCCGCCATGTGGGTAGTGCCGGTGATCCATAGGCCGTCCAAAGCTTCGCGCGAACTCGACGTTGGTACTCGGCCTTCCGTTGAAGGTAGTCTGACCTTGTTTCGCTAAGTGGGTAGTAACGTGTTCCGTCGGTTCGTGGGTTCTCCGTATCTATCCACTCAACGAAGTTGCACACCCGACGATATGCCTGCATGAGGTGTTAACACGATGTACAATCAAGTTAGCGTTTTCTGCGTGAAGATTTTGTAGATGAAAGCAGTGCAGATAAGCCATACCTGATCAATGTTGGCGCATTGGAAAAATCGTCTCCCCCTGGTTTCAGCGAGGAGGGACGACGTAAGTATGCGCCATCTCCACAATGGCATAACGGACGGTCACACCATGGTGGAATAAAACCGCTCAAAGGATGGAGTCGCCAGTGGAGACGCTCAAGGAATGGATGATATGAAGATCTCATTGCAGGAGTAAATGTAGAAAAGAATGCAGATTTGAAGAGCTCGTATTCGGATCTAGGCAATATATAGTGCAGGGAGGTGACGGTTCACATCTATGTATCGTTTATGTCCGTCACGGGCAACACTGATCGAGACGTATCATGTAGGATTGTCACGGGGCAAAAGTTGATAGCGACGTATCGTGCGGGACTATCACGGGGCAAAAGTTGATAGCGACGTATCGTGCGTGACTATCACGGGCAAAAGCCGATAGCGATGTCTCGTGCGGGTCTAACGGGCCGAAAGTTTTTTTGTCGTTAGTAAGAGTATCATGCAAACGATACGGAAGGATCTCGTGACATGTGAGTGCGACGAAGACATAGATATATACAAACATCAAACACAAAATAAATATTTACAATTTGTACAAACTGTTGCACACAGCAGCCTACCACGAGGCCTCTTACCCCTATCCCTCCTAGGCTGTGCTCGACGTGCCCCCGAGAGTACGTCGCCATGTCCGGGGCACGCCACGACTAGCACGGACATCCGGCGCGGCGTCTCCGTGGCGGGTCCGGCTCGTGGTAGAGGTGCTCCACCGAGCCGAGAGGAGGCGAGTACGTCCCGATCCGGGTCCTCCAGTCGTCGAGTCGTCGCCCGTGCCGACCCCCTCGTCGCCTCCCGGACCCGCCGCTGCGTCGACGAAGTCCCCACCGGAAAATCCCCGCCGAGTAGAATCCTCCCGTATGTAAGCAATGTGAAGCATCGGTGACTTAAACTAACACGTGTGAACTAATCATCGGACGACGCTTGCTCACCTCCCTGGCCGAGGGACGAGGAACGGAGGATCCGCTCGCTCCAAAAAAGCTCGCAGTCTTGGGCCGAGTAGCGAAAGGCCGAGGATCGACGATCCACTCGCGCCGCCGTATCCCCGCTCGGTAGTGTCGGACCTAGGCGACATTCGGTTTGTTAGATCACGTTGTAGGGTTGACACAATGAAAATGAGTGGAACTAACCCGTGGAAGGACCGCCGCGTGTGGTGACCATCCGGCACTTGGACCGCGTGGACGAGGACCCGTAACACCCTCGTGGAGGAACCGCGTCGACGGCGAACTACACGAGAAGATCCGCAAGATCTTCCGTGCCGTCGCTCCGCATCCGCTCGAAGGTCATCCTCTGTTCCACCTCGTTCGGTGAATGCTGCGTTCGCCTCGGCATCACCGAGTCGATTTCGGCATTCAATGCCCGTGCGGCGTCGGCCTACAAAAATCAAAACAAGTTAGGTTTTTCGCTCCAATAAAAAAACATAATGACGTACAAAGGCTTTAATGCGACAAATCATGACGTACCCCAACGAAGTAGTCCTGGTCTCGGTGCACGGGTAGGTGTCCGTGATCGCGCCTCGGTGTTGCCGCTGCGTGGCCGGTGTGAAGGTAACTCGCGGGCGCGTCCGCGGTAGGTACCACCGAAGGTAGGCGGTGTAGTTCTCCTCGGAGTGGGCGTAGATCTCGCCGATCACCTCCTCGGTGGCTATCACCGGTCCGCCACGTATTGCTACATACGTGGTTCCCAGGAGGAGCCTCCCTGCTTCCCCGTCGAGACAACTGCGTACACGCAAAGGTCGACTATAGTTCCATTTAATTTGACATAATAGTAGTACATTTGAAATAGAAATACTCACAGGTGGTCCCGGTGGGGAACGGCAACCGTACGTCTACGGGAATCCCGGCGCGATCCGAACCGCCTCATCACTCGGCCGGGCGGTGAGGCTCGACGGTGATGTCGTACACCATCGGGATCAACGTCATCCAGAGGCCGAGTCGCGCGTGCACAACGTCGAGAGGCCTAGAGGCGCCCGAGCTGCGACCGCCCGCGCGTGTACGGCTCCCGGACAACGTCGTACGGCCGAGACGGTCCAACTCGAACACGAAGTCCGGTAGCTCCGTCTCACCCGAGCGTGGGCGTAACGACGCTGCGACAATAAAAAATCAAGTGGTTACAAGTTTTGTTCAACACAATTTAAATATTTGAAAGAAATATGACTTTGTACTTACGTTGCGTCGAAACCAGATGCAACCCATCGTAGGCCCGTCGGCCGGGTTCTCGAAAGCCGGCGCTACGTCGTACGGAGAGGTGTCGACGACCGGTCGGCCGATCGCGAACCGCTCCGCAGCCCACAGTGTAAGAGAAGGGGACAGCCTGTGAAGATCGCTCCCGGATCTGTCTTCGTGCACGCGTCGCACAGCCCACGGTAGGTGGCTGCGAGCACGGCCGAACCCCAACTCCACCGAGGCACGCCGCCTATCTCCGCGTCCGCTATCGACCGGCGTAGTGGATCGGCCCCTCTCTCGCAGTGTTCCCGACGTGTTGGTGAACATCACCCACCGAACAACCAAAGCGGTACGCCTCAACGAGCGTCGCACGGAGTACTCGTCGGCGTCGGGGTGGAGCTTGTCGGCCTACAAAGGACAAAACCATGTTAACAAACATCGATGTAATGAAAAATATCGAAGTCTTGAAGTTAACTTACCGTGAACCGCATAATCCAAGTCTTCGTAGGCCCTGGTGGTCGCGTAAGGGTAGATCGACGAACATGGGAGCCCCGTGAGCCTCATCACCTCGAGCAAAGCGCGCAAGGATGTCCTCCCTCCATCCACCAACACCGTCCACAGCCCGATGCCTCTCCGGCTAGTGGTAGCCCTAGCGGTAGGAGACGTCCCCGCGTCTGGAGCCATCTCCCCACAAGGAAGATGGAAGGTGTGCGTCTCAGACGCCATCGATCCACCAAAGCAGCTATCGTGGACCGGTCCGCATCGAACCGTCCGGCCTCGGTCGTGATCGTGGGCACGCGCCTCAACGAGTCCGCAGAGAGCGATCAGCCGGACTCACGTAACTCGCATATCATACACATAGTGTAATATTAGTATCAAGCATAGTATTCGTCCAACAAGTGATAAGAGTTTGAACGTACCGCCGGACGTGTCGCGGATCGACACGCAACAACTCGCGCGGGCGTGGACGAAAGGTGGTCACCGAGCACCCCGCACCGCCGACAAGTACGACTCCGTGCGCCCGTCCACCTGTCTCGCAAAGCGCCGGTGTATCGTCCGCCATACCTGCATGAATACATGAAGCACACAATAAGCAATTTATAAGAAAAATCAAAACAACATGAATACATGACATAAATGGTCCATTATATCTCAACATAAAAAGTTCACGTCTTAATTCAAACTTACAAACACAACATATAAGTGTCACAACAACAATAAAACAGCTTTACGTCTCACAATGATAAATATTACACGCACGACGATGGCAACAACATGACAAATAGTACAAATATCGATCACCACTAGATTGAAAAGGAGCAAACAAAATAATCAAGCCATTGCATCTCGCAGTGGGACGACGTAGTCGCGCACGAGCACGTCTAGGACGTGGTCGCCTCGTTGTTGTTCCTTCTCCGGATGGACGGCTACCATCGGAGGGCTCGTCCGGATAGTCCCGAACCTTCGACGGTTGAAGTTTCGAATTCTTCGGGCATTTTTGTATGTATGTCTCGCGCTCATCGCATTTGCTGCAACGTAGGGTCCTTCCCCGGCCTCGGACTCGTCCATGTCGTTTTCGATGCGTCTCAACCGACGACGTCCCTTTTTCATCCTTAACTTCGATGGATCTGGAATGTAGAACACTTGTGGCCGCAGTGTTGTGTACGATCCGATATCCCAAAACCATATATCTCCTCCTTCCACGTATGAAAAATTGATTCTTTCCCGTAGTACGGTGACACATAAATATCTCGGAACTATGCCGCAGTCCCCAGTGCGGCAAGGACGTGTGAGCAAGGCGATGTCTAAGCTTCGGCTTCATACACTGCAGCTACAACCACCATCCGCATGAAGCACACATTCCTGCACAGCTTGAACACGGTTGATGCCTCGCCTTCTCCTGTCGACACACATGATCTCGTACCGAAGAACTTGGGTTCCTTGGGGGATTACTCTGTGCTTCATAGCCTTCAGAATTTTGTCTTGCATATATTTCGTCACCACGTTGCCAAATACAATTTTGTTATCGACCATCAAAGGGGATATTTTCTTAAATCTATCCCTAAAATATGTCTGCGTGCCATGAAGGATAAATTCCACAATACCCATCAATGAAAGCCCCCTAACTCCTCGCATCATCCAGTTGTACACCTCGGCCAGGTTCGTTGTCATTATACCATATCGAGCTCCGTCGGTGTCATACAATAGAGACCACTTTTCTTTCGGTTCATTCTCTATCCAAGGGGAGAAATTATGTATTGATGGTGCAGACCTCCTTCTCATTGTTGGCGGGTCATTATGCAATGGACCAAGAGGTACAGCAGGCTCGTCAACTCGTGGCAAACGAGATTGCTCGTCGGTTTGCTTCGTTGTCGCCTCATCCAACCTTCTCCACATCTCATTGAATTTTTCTCTTGATTTTGACCACATAGCCTCTTGAATAGATCCATCGGTGCTTGTTCTTGAATTGTTTGTAGAAATTGGCTCTCATATGACGCATGCACCACCTACTCCGAACATCATGCCACCTAGCTGGAAGTCCCCTCTCCGGCCAACCATTCTGAAGGTAGTCGATTGCCCTCAGCATGCCGGCATGACGATCATGTATGAGACAAACATTGGGCCTCATACGAACGACTTGGCATCGAACTCTCTCCAAGAACCAATACCATTTTTCGGTGTTCTCACTCTCGACAAATGCAAACGCCATAGGTAACACCGGTTGTTCCCATCTCGCTCCAATCGCCGCGCATCCGACCTCGTATTTCCCGTCGAAAGGTTCCATCTATGCACAGCACAGGGCGACAGTGAACAAATGCGTTGATGCAAGCACCAATCGAGAAAAAGGCTCTTTGCAGCACGCTCTTGCTCGAATCAGTAGATGATGGAAATGTCTGAATGTCGTAGTAGGTATTGGGGTTTCTCTCGAGCAATGGTGGCTAATAGACGAGGTAAATTGTCATACGATGCTTCAAATGTGCCATACCTCATCTCTAATATCTTTTGTTTCGCCCTCCAAGCCTTCGCATAGCTAATAGTATACTTGAATTTGTTCTCAATGTGCTTAATAATGGAGCCCGGTTCAAAATCCGTGTTTTTAACAACATGGTCAGACATCTCACCGCAACAAACGCCGAGGTGATGTTGCGGTGGTACTTATCTATCCCCAAGAGACATGTGTGCTCACCAACAATGCTCACTTTCCAATAGTCATTCCATTTTCCCTTGTATGCATGAACGCGCCACGGACAATCATCCTTCATACACTTCACATCATACACATAGTTCGTAGACTTCACCACCCTAAACTCTCTATGCAAAGACACCGCCCAATGCTTCACCGCCTCTTTCATGTCTTCCTTATGAGCATACCTAGCACCCTGGATGACCTCGTTATCTTTGTATTCAAATGAAACATGCGCCTTTCCGAGATAACAAGCCGAGAGAAATCAGCTTGTTCCCAATCGACGGCATGACATCTTCTTCCTCGTCCGATGATTCATCGCCCTCCGCCTCGCTCATTTTCGAATCCTCCCTCTCCATTTCTTCAACAATTGCTTCGATTCTATCTCCTCGTCCGCCACGCCAATCGTCTCCTCTAAGCTTGCTTCATTGCTTGGACCTTCGCCATACTCGTTTGCATTGTATTATCGCTATCGATTTCGTGCAAGCCACAAAAATAACAAGGGGCCGGGACCTTTCAAGTGCCATGTCCACATAACGTCTCCACGACTCGTGTTATCAATAGGCATAAGTTCCCAATAATATCCTTCATTTGCACGACTTACTACAACGGATAGAGACATTGTGTTCACTCTTGTATCCACTTTAAATCCACGTAGCAACCAACTATACACCGACTCAAATGTTTTCTCGCCGGCCTATCGATGCCCTTTGATTTCATCCTAAATTCGACAAATCTACACCTTCCGGACCATATCTAACGTTGCCTTCACCGTGAACTATCCGAAATATGATCTTACTTGCCATAGTGCCCGACAAACAAATTGAAACCGAGTTTATTCCATACTACGAATATATTTCCTAGATGATTCGTGCCTAACTTAATTTCTTTAACAATATGTTCTCTCGGTCTACATCTTAAATTTTCCCAAATCGATTTGTTCGTTCCATCTACCGCCAATCGTAACTCGTTCATTTCAGTTTGCCAAAATTTATAAACTAAATTCAATTAACTCGTAGTTTATATCTAAACATATTTTGATCATCAACAAAATTATACGTACGATTTTCTATAGTGCTTACCATCTACTCACATAATTTACACTTACATCCAAACACATTCTACCTAAGTTGATCTATCTATTCTACCTATGTTAATGTCCATTAAATATCCTTGTTGATCTATCTATTCTTCCTATGTTACTTGTCGATTAAACTATCTACATTGATCTAAATTAAACCATCTGTTTTACAAATCTATAACAAATTACTTAATACCTATTCAAATATTACAAATTTATATTTTTTCTAATATTTCATTTACATACTAGCTAACAAACAAAATAATAACGAGATATTGTATTTACCTCCAATGAAGTACGCAATCCAAATAGGGCTTCGCCAGCTCCTCCTCTTCCTCACCTCTCTCTTGTTCTTTTTCGGATTTGGAAAGGTGTAAATGAGGTTGAAATGATTGAGAGTCGGCTTATATATCGGCTGGTAAAAACGCCCTTGCAGAGGGCGGGAAGGGGCCGCCGCAAAATTGCCGGGCGGCGTGGCAATTTTGCGGCGGCCACTGTAAGCACGGGAAAACGCCTTGTGGTGGGGGAAGCAGGCCGCAAAATGCCGCGGCCGGCCTTTTTGCAGGCGGCCCCGTACACAGTGAAAAACGCCTTACCAAGGGCGGGAAGGAGCCGCCGCAAATATGCTACACAGGCGACGGCCCCCACGGCCGCCTCGCCACGTCATTTTTCGCCCTCCGGAGGGCGTTTTTTCCTTCACGCCCTTCCAAAGGGCGGGAGGAGATTAGTTTTGAAATTTTTCAAACTCGGAAGTTATTTTTGTAAATCTTTAAAAATAAAAATTAAAAATGCAAAAATTCGTGGCGAAACAATCTAATCTCTCTCCGTTTTTGATCCGACGTCGTAGATCCACTTTCTCCATACGTTGGGTAAACACGGGCCGGCCCACTGAAACCCAACTCCCCTTCCGCCCTCCTCACCTCGATCCTTTCTTGCACCCGAAGACGAAGCGAACTCAGCTAGGCCTGCGCCTTTATACCCCTTCTCTTTTCTCTCTCCTCCGCTCGCTCCCGTTTCTTCTCGCATCGACGAGTTCGCAACCTCCTCCAGGCTCCACTTCCCAGACGAATCGGCGGCGGCGGCGGCGATGGAGTGCGTGCTCGGGGTCGTCGGCCGTGACTTCGCGGTGGTGGCCGCCGACACATCGGCGGTGCAGAGCATCCTGGTCCACAAGACCGACGAGGACAAGGTGATGGTGCTCGACAGCCACAAGCTGATGGGCGCGTCCGGAGAGCCCGGCGACCGGTAAGACCCGCCGCTGTCCCCTCCTCCTCTCGACCCTCCGCGTTCGATCCGTCCGCCGGTCGCTCCGCCGCCGGATTTTAGGGTTTGGAATTGCCGCGATCTGGACCCGATCTGGTTTGGTTATGGAAGTGGGGGGTTTTTGGTCCTTACTGCGATTGGTGCTTCGTGTGTCGCAGGGTGCAGTTCACCGAGTTCATCCAGAAGAATCTCCACCTGTATCAGTTCCGCAACAACATCCCGCTCAGCACCGCTGCCACCGCCAATTTCACCCGCGGCGAGCTCGCCACGGCCCTGCGGAAGGTACCGAACTACCGATCCGGACTGGCTTCTCTCCCCTTCTTCAGTATTCTATTGTCGATTGCGCCAAGGGTTTGATCGATTGCGCCAAGGGGTTGATCTGGCCGGCTTTTTTTCCCGATTGTGGCGTTTTAGGGTTCTACTAGCCTAGAGCCCCATGCGTTGCAACGGGAAACGAATTGAGTTTTCTACCTTATTAAATCAATTAATAAACACTTTATTAGTCTAAGTAATACTATGATTTTTCTTATTGAACAATGAGGTGATTTTAAAATTAGGAAAGAACCCATAGTGAAACGGAAGATGACTCATTGAAAAATGATGTAATATAGATGTGAGAGTCACATGTCAGTGGTAGGAGTGGTATAGGAATGGACACTAACACTATTAACATTTTAAGTAGTATAGATTGGGTATGCTTGTGCGGGGATTACTAGATTGTCGTATGCTGTTCATATCAGTGCGTTTGTACTTTCGTGTGATCATGCATATGGAGCGGTTAGTGGCCTTGTGGGAGTCATCTATGTCGTGATTCGGAAATTTTGGCCGAATCAAATTTATTGTGTTCTCTTTTGCACAATAAAATTACGCTGGCAGTTATTATCTGTTGTTATTCATTTTTAGTTGTTTAAGCAAAGGTCAGGCTCCTCTGACTCATGGAAGGGCGCTTGGTAACTTGCTGTTCTAATATGCATAATCAAATGGCTACCACATTTTCTTTTCTCCAGTGGTGATATCTAGAAGCCCAAGCTTTGCCACTGTCACCATTAAATTGAGAGCATGTACAATTTGTTGTCGCCGTTGGTTTTTGACCATTCGAGGCTTGAGCAACACGAAGTGAATCAATATAATAACCATTTATTGCTACTGATTGATACTTTTCATTCATACAAGTCAAGTTAGGACTACTCCATGAGATTTAGTAGCTGAATTGCAAAGATCCCAAAAGCAACTTTGAAGAGGTGTATTGCGGCAACCTAAACCTGAAATAAACTTAAAATAGTGTGGAGAAATATTACACAATGGACATTAATCAATCTTATATTGCAAGAGGAAAATCACCAGGTACACGAAGGAGCTGTGCCCACTTTTTATGAATGAGTCTTTCGTATACAATATGGGATGCTTCAACTTTCAACTATGATCAACAGATGTTCTGTAGAAGCTTGTTATGAAAATTTCCCAAAGTAGTGTAATTGCATTTTTACCTGTATTTTTAGTATTAGTTTGATTGGGAACTTTTGCGTAGAAATATTTATTGGTATGTTTACATATCCTTCTCTGATTTTTGTGCTATTGGTACTTGAGTAACTCTTTTTGGTACGACTTTCTTTGTTTTTTGCCTAAATAAATATTGATGACAATTGACAATGCTTGAATGTGGTATAAACTTATTCATGTTTTTCCTCTGCCCTATATGTTTATCTTCCCTGAGACTCTGAAGCTATGTATGTTTCATGTTCTGTTCCTTGCAGAATCCATACTTTGTTAACATATTGCTCGCTGGATATGATTCGGATGTTGGTGCCTCTTTGTATTACATTGACTACATCGCAACATTCCATAAGGTCGAAAAGGGAGCCTTTGGGTATGGCTCCTACTTTTGTCTCTCACTGATGGACAAGTTGTATCGTCCAGACATGTCGGTGGAGGAAGCTGTTGATCTTGTTGACAAGTGCATTAAAGAAATTCGGCTCAGGTTGGTCGTTGCTCCTCAAAACTTCATCATCAAGATTGTTGACAAAGATGGTGCTAGGGAGTATGCCAGGCGTGCATACACCGACAGTCCACCGGAAGCTGCAACATCGGAAGCTGCAACGGTAACAGTCTGAGGTGTGTCTGCCATATGGGTGAACCTTCTTAGGTTTCCGAGTACCATTGCTATGTAATCACAAGTACTGGGATCTGAGAACTTTGTTGCAAATTTACTTCCCCTTTTTAATGTGTTATTATCTGTTTCCGGGCACTGTTCCATGTTCGTGAATGCTGTGCATCCGGATGTTATAGACTTAGTTAATGGTGACATCTTGGTTCCTCATGTTCTGCACAGTTGCAAGAGCCGCGCTTTTCTGAATATTGCTGAGATTTGTGTGTACCTCTACATGTTGTGGTAGATGTGATGCGTGAAATATATGGTTCGAGTAACGCATGTGTCTGAACTGAAACATCGCAAGGGTTCGAAACAAAACATCACGAGATTACGTCTTTGCACAGCAGAAAAAGAAAACAAAGAAAATGCGTGACAGATTCCAGTACCATCCATGAAGGCGGATGCACCGAGCAGAATTGGTATCCAACTATGTGTCGGGATTCTATTTACAAACTTGAGGTGTGTCATTTTACAAACTTGAGGTGTGTCAGGAAAGACTACCATACAATTGTATTGCGGGAATGATGTAGGCCAATTTTTAATGTTACCTATCTTTACAACACAAAACCTGAGCTATAGTTAATAAGCTGAAATACGGCAAAATTGAATCTAAAATGCATCTTTCATAGGGGTCTCAGAAGCGGGTAATCTTCCAGCAGCTCTCGTTCTGACAATGTGTCATTCTCATTTTGTGGAGTCCATAGGACCTCAACTGCCTGTAGAGAAAAGAGAAAAATAAGAAACGTCAGTATTACAACGTAATCATATCAACAGATGCAGATAATCAGTTAATCAACCAGTTCTTTTAATCATAATGCTCACTGAATGTTCATTAGAACGAGATAATGATCTGCTGCAACTTCCATTTGCGGAGTTTCAGTCTACCAGCATTCTTCAAGGTTAATGGATTAGATAAATATTGCATACTAAAGTGGAACAAGTTTTTTTTTTCTTTTCGATGATAAAAGCTTTATTGAACTCAGCCCGTTACGTCAAGGTGGAACAAGTTTGTAGTGTCAGCAGATCGCTGCTAATATTTATGTTTTATTTCGATGAAATTGCCATGTCATGAACAGAAGAATAAGAACATGAAAATAACAAGTAGGGTACCAGTATTTTGCTTGATGGTATGGCACCAAGCTTCTGTAGAGCTGTCTTCAAGTCACTGCTGCTATTTATGCTGGGTAGCTTATGTACACCCTCAGCAGCAACCAATATGGTTATCTACGGATAAGAAGCAAAACAAGACTAAGCATATAAGATACCGCAGGATGATTGCTAGTAACACAGATAATCAGAAACATTTTATTGATCAAACCTACAAATGCTGGAATTAGAACATGACTGGAATACCAGAATACCTACAAATACTATATGAGTGGAATTATAGTGTTTTTTAATGTAATTTGAAATGACAAAAGGGATCCAATATGGTATCATTGTAGTAGTTCAAAATACATTTTCTATTAATGCTAGATTGCTAGCCAATAAATCACAACTCTATGATAAATGAAAGTTCTTGAGTACTAACAATTTGTACTTCATAGCAGTTCAAACTATTGATATTAAAGTACAAAAGAAGTAAAGAACAGTATGGGTAATGCAATATCACTAATGGGGGCTATATCATGACAGAATCTTCCAATGCCGTCCATTATTTTTATTTTGCTAGGTGAAAATATACAAAATATCTATCACTCATTATGAAGTTCCCATGTCACCGGCCACTGCATGATGTCAGGTATCACATAAAAGGGAACGCCTATCATCTGATCACCTGATCACTTTTTTCTAAAGAAACAAACATACCACAATGTACTCGTTGCTAAAACCGCTCGATCTTTGGCTGCCTGCTTTCTGCCTCTTGATGCTGTTCACATTGACAAGTGTCTCTTCATCAAATTTGCCTCTTTCCTCAATTGATAGTTGATTGAAACGTTTCTCCCCATCATCTATACTTCTTTTCACATCAACCTTGGGAACAAATATTAAAAATATATACAGTAAGGAGCTTGTCAAAATTCAAATCTATATGATCTGGCAACAAACGTTTGCTACATGATATGGTGCCCCCGTATGTTATATATTTTGCTTAAAGATTATATAAAGAATACATATATCAGTTTCAAACATTTCTTTTCATTTTTCTGGGAGCGATAGTAAAACTTAATTACATTCTATTGAAGGATGATACAAGAATAACATGATTTCAGTAATAATACATTGGAAGAGTGAAGCGTAAGTCATAAATATAAACTCAAGGACAAAGCATGCATACTGATGAGTAAGCTGAGATGCAGCAATCTGGATGCCGAAGTAATGCCAATGTTGTCTCTGCAAAACAGAAGAAAAGAACCATAGTTCAGATGATTTCGACGCAATAGTAAAAATCTTAAGAAAATATCATAATATCATATCTGGGTAATTTTCATTGAAAATGAATTGCAGCATAATGCAGCTTGGAAACTTTGACTACATAACTACATTATCACTAAGAATTTTATTTCAGAAGCATGTATAACAGCCAACAAAGACAACTTGTAAAAAACCACTATTTTCTTTTTCTTTTTACAGATTGCTCTCCAAAACCAAAACCCCCTCAAGATGTCCATTACAGATGAAACTGTGCCACTCAAGAGTGTGAAAATGATCTCTCTGAACAAACCAAGGTAGATAAACCCAGACACTCTCTCATAACAAAAGGCTAACTGACTGAGTGACTGACAAAGCACTCAAAATAAAAGCGGTATATTGACATCAAGTGCCAACAATAAGATCCAAAAGAAATAGAATATGCCATTTCAAAATATCTACACCATAAAATTACTCTGAAGTAGAATGAAGCAGCATATATGATCTGATAGCTTTGGTTTTACCAGTTAGCACATAGCTCAGCCCTGCCGGGGTAGATGTATCTGCCTTCTCAGCTATCTGATCAAGCTCTTTCTGAAATGATCTGGCCATGCCCAGCAACCCAACCTAGGAACATACTTATAGATTAGAAAGTAAAAAATATATTTGTCTGTTCAGTTAAAAAACCTGGCCTTGTTCGGTTAATCCCTAGGAATTGGACGGGATTGAAGAGGAATAATTCCACACCATAATAGGTGCGGAATAAATCCCCTCAAAATCCTCTTTAATCCCTTTGTGGGAGGTATTAACCGAACAACCCCTAAGAGAAGAACTTAGCACTTCAGAAAGCAAGTGAGAACCAAATAGCCTCAAATATCAATTCTAATCAAGCCTCACGGTACATCAGTCTATCAGAGCATGGTCGATTACAATGTCACTCCATGCTAATCAAGAAGTGGATTAAGTATACCTAACCAATCTAACAGCAATTCATTTGCATCTCTTCTTTGTTAACATAAGAAATGATCACAGCAATTGGTCCTTGCTAATGTAAATTGCTTCGATAAATAAAATCTTAAGGGACGGGAAGAACCTGCAGCTTGAGAACGGTGGTCTTGTCCGTCTCGGTAAGCACGCTGCCGCCGGAAGAATCGGAGAGGAACCCGGCGAGGTAAAGGAATGCGGCGAACCCCATAAGGACGAAAAAGAAGCTGGATCCCCCGAACCCGATGCCGACCGCCGGGCCGACGGACACGAACGGCGAGGGCGAGTAGAAGGGCGCGGCCGAATACCCGCCCCTTGGCACAGGAGCGGTGTACCCATAGGACGGCGGCGACGACGACCGCGACGAGAACGCCGACCCGCCGATGCGGCCGCCGGAGGCCGCCAGGGCCGTGCCGTGGGGACCCCCTGCCGCGAGCAGCGCCCCGGCGAGGAGCAGCGCCAGCGCGGGCTTCTTGAGCGCGGCGAGCGACTCGAGGAGGGACTTCTTGATCGCGTCGAGCAGCGCGCGCGGCCTCGGCGATTCCGCCGCGGCAGGGGTCACCCGACGCGCCGGGTCCGCGTGGGCGCGCAGGGGCCGCACGCCGCGGGAGGGGAAAGGCGGCGGCTTGAGGAGGAAGATGCCACCACGAACCGGCACAGACCGCCGTGGCAGCGAGAGGAACCGTGGGGCGGCCTCCAGGAGCAGCGAGGTTGTCGCGGCTGCCATGGCGGCGGCCGTATGATGCGATGCGACGGAAGCCCAAACCGGGAGGTCCTCGCCGCCGCGGCGAACGGGGTAGGGTGGGTTGGGGGCAAGCAGAAGAAGAGCGGGAGGAAAGATATTATTTTTTGAGAGGCGCTTGTACGAAAAGGATCAGGATGTGAGGCTGCGGGTGGGCGGCGTTCGGATCGCGCGCGACGTGGAGGATCAAAGCCTCGCTCTCGCTATCTGTCTTCTTCCGCCGCGGCGCCGCAGCAAGAAGAAGCGCACGGCTTTGGAACTCTGTAGATTGAAGGGATGGATCCGACGGTTTTTGGACTGATCAGGCTCCCGATCGGATGTACGTTTTGCTCGAGCTTACCACTGCTAGCGTATGCACGTAAAAATTCCACTTCATCACACACTAGGGGTAATTCTGAATTCTGCGAAGCCAGTGCCATCAATGTTTGGGATGACAATAAATGGATAATAATCTGTGAACCACTCCAAAGTTTATGCAGGATCTTATTGCTCCGGATACAAGTGAAGCTCTGAATATTCACAGTACCTATGCCTGAAGATTTTCAGGCTTGAGAGAGATCATGCACTCCCGAATCCCGATACGGACTCTTAGATAATAAATGTTTATTTGGAGTATACTACTAATCAATACCCTCTAAAATTCCTATTTTTAACTAATTTAAACGTAATTTATCTTTCAATAGATTGCCTATCTTATTCCCAAAAAATTAGTTTCCTTTCCCATCATTTTCGTTCTTCACAAATAGCTAACCGAGTCTGGCGCCCAATATCAGTTTCACGTCATTGCGCCTCTTCCCGCACGTGCGTTTTTGGTGTCGCGTGCCTGGCCCTGCTCGTCCCCTGCCGCTGCATCCTCCCTCGCCTCCTCTATCATCGTCGCCTCTCCTTAACCCCTCCTCGTACATGGCCGCTGCATCCTCCACCGCTGCAGCCTCTCCCCGTCGCCTCCTCGTACCGCCGTCGTCGCGCTCCTCCCCCTCCCTTCCCTTCCCGCCGTCGCATCCTCCACCGCCGTCGCATCCTACAACGCCGCCGAAATCAGGTCCAAAGTAATTTTAAATTTATAGGAAACCAGATTTTAAGAATTCTGTTGGATTAGAGATGCTGTATTGAGAATTAATTTTTTTAGGAATGACTAAAAACATAATTATTAGAAATTTATTTAGCCATTCTGTTGTATGTGCTCAATGATTGAGAATAACAAATGCTCTGATCATTGGCTATTAAAAAACTATTTTATTACTGTTGGTTTTTCCACCTTCGTACATCCAAGTTTTCATATTATAGAAGTAAAGAGTCGTTGCCTGTTTTTAACCGTAGAAACTATATTTTGTCTTTCTTCTTTCTATTTTGTCTTTTTTTAAAGTAATATACATGTGCTAATACTACGACGATATTTAGTATTATATGATAATGCAAACCAAACATTAAAAAAGTTCAAGTTTTAGCAATTAATCCTATAGTGAGGTACATTTAGTATTAAAAAACAAGAGTAGAGTTATTTTATTGTTAATAACTATAATTTGTGCATCATGATATTTTATTTTTATAAGCATATATAGTGAGATAGATTTAAGATTCACACAAAAGGAATGATAGGACGTGCTAGATTGCGTTCTTGTATTGTGATATTTTATTATGTAATCATAATACGCATCAGCATAGCATGGAAACAGTAAATACAAATTCTGTGTTTTTAATAGAAATTATTTTTATACCAGAAATAATTTCTATTAAATACATAACTCATGCAATGTTCATTTATATGATGAGGACCAAGGTCCAATACAATGGATTTTTTTAATGTTGTTCATGCAACAATTTCTATTAAATACATAACGTTGGGCCTTTTTTAATGTTTCTTTTTGTCGGTCTAAATCTTGGAAAATTAATGGATGCTTATTTGAGATTGGTATATACAACATGAAATTTATAACAAGAGGATGTCTTCAGGTCTCTATAATTGAATAAGGTGGATATTCGATTTTTTTCTTCTGACTGTCAGCTACACCTAAGCCTAAAAAGGTGCACAAATCCAAGACTTGCAAAAAGCCTAATCATAATCATAAATTTTTCATGCTGGCAGCCAGCTGAAGAGGTGCACAAATCAAGACTTGCAAAAGATGTACTCATCTTCGGGCATGTTCAGGCATTTTCCATTCTGGTAGCTACAATTGAGAAGTTGTGCAAATTGATATGAGCTGCACACAACAGAACCTGAAAACTCTTTATTCATGATTTAATAACCATAGCTCCAAGTTCATTTTTTTAGAAAAGCTCCAGGTTGTTCCCAACCTGGGAACTCATTAGCAGGCAAGGGAACTGAAGAACCGAAGGACTGAAGCCAACACAATGAAGGCCATCATAGAAATCTGATCCAACTTTGTTTTTGCAGAAAGCTGTTGCAATTCTCTTCCTTCATCGACATCCTGCAAATAACCTTGTCAATTTCTTGCCAATCTAAAGAACAGATCAATATCAACCAACTAAAAGCATATGCTTTTTAGTACATCTATGCTTGGTACAATAGTAGTTCAAAACCAATATTTTCTGCAAATGGCAAATGTAATTGCTCATCTCATCCCTTTCCAACTCGTCATTTCTAATATATACACACACACAGCACAGCACATCCGTTGAAATATAAATTACCTAAGGGTACTGTAGAATTTGAGAAATTCGTTAGCACCTGCAACAATGCAACAACAGCACAAATAAACTGATGGAATTAGAAATTCAACAGTGCAGACAATACCCATATATTCAGACTCAATTTTGGAGCCCTGTCATTGGTATACCACAACATGGATATCCATTGGGGTGATCTGTAATCACCTCCAAGATTGTGTTAGCTCCAAACTATTTCCTTTCCATCTCAGCATCTCAGCCCACATTCGCATCGCCTTGTTAGGATCGTCCTGTCTTGCCTTCAGAAACATGCATTGCAATGGGATCAGACAAGGCGGAGTTACAATTAGCGGCAACAAGACGCAACTGATGGGAAAACGATGTGGTTATTTTTTTTGCACACCTTAGCAGGAGGCCGTGTGCGCAGCGAGACGGTCATGGAAAGCAACAACGGCCTGGTCCACCTCGGTGTCACGGACACCCTTGATGGGCATGTACGTAGGGTAGAGGAAGTCGATCCGTCGCTGCCTGTCACCCTCGGAGCGCACGGGTAGCCTTTCACTGCAGCAACCACATCTTTCGCCGGAGCTGGTCATCTTGGGTTGGGGTCGCACAGCGATATCTCAAGGTCCTCGGCATGGATCTAGCGAGCAATGGAGGAGTGAGGGACATCGGGGCAGGGATTGGGGCCGAGTGCTGCGATCTGGCAGGGCGAGGATGCAAGGCGAGACGAGAGCAGCGATCTGGCAGGACGAGGACGAGGACGAGGGGTGAAAATCACGCAATCGCCCGGATCACTTGTCCTCTTGCCTCGCCTCTACCACTGCCAAGGTTCCACACCATCCACCCTTCGCCTCCCCGACGTTTGTGCCCCTCATCTCCCTCCACGCCACGCGTCCCTTCATGCACTCCACACCGTCATCTTATTTGCCAGTCCTTTTCCTCTGCATGCGCCTCCATGCGATCGGCGATGGCGTCAGCGGTAATGCGATGGCGTCAGCGGTAGTAGGGAAGATATGAGGGCATGGGGAAGGAAGGAGGACGCGGAATGAGGATCAAACGGAGACGGCGAAGCATGCAGTGGTGGTGATTAGAGATTGAAGGGTATAGATGACCAAACGGCTCGCCTGAGCTCAGTCCCGGTCGTGCTTGGGCCAAAATTTTTTGGATCGGCATGGCCCGATTTACACACCGAGTCATACCGTACCGGTCCACATGCTTCACCTATAGCCCAGGCATGGCCCAATAAAAGAGGCCGTGCCGGGTCGGTCCGAAGGCACGACAGCCCATCGTGCTTTCTTTGAAATAAGTCTAATGTCCCTCTCTTTTTTTGGGCTGTGACATATATATAGCTAATAAGTCTATTTTACGTCTCTACTCTTTGGACCGTGACATATAATAAATCTATTTTTCCTTTCTATTGTTTGGGCCATGCCTTACATATGATTGAAGATAAGTCTGATGTACATCCCTGGATTTCGTGCCAGGCTGTGCCGGTCCACAGTGAAGTAGTCCAGGCACGGCTCGACTATCGAGCCAGGCTGGCACGGGCACGACCCAGGTCGGACCGTGCCGTGCCTGGGCTAAGCCAATTTAACGTGCTTTGGACCGGGCCATCGGGTCTCGGGCCATATGGCCATCTATATTTAGGGGCAGGGAGAGGATGGAAGCACGTTTGGTAGATGGGAAGTGCACGAGGATGCGGAGAGGCGCGTCCACGCGTGGCGGCGTGGGTTTCGTTTGACGGTGATATATGTAGAGAAGGGGTGTATTTTAACCTTTGGATACACAGACTCTCACGCGCGTCCAAATCAGATCAAGTGATACTTGGTTCGAACCAACCCTCTAATCAGAGCTACAATCAACTGACACTAAAACATTGAATCCCATTAAAACTCAAGCGGGTTTGGACAAAAATAATACTAGGATAAATGATCTCATGAAAAATCTAAGTATAACTTTATTTACAATTGTAATTATTCTTTTGCTAGTTTTAGAAAATCAGTTGGGCAGGCGGTCGCTGCCCACCTCCTCCTTGGCGCCGCCTAGAATGTCGCCGTTGTCCCCGTAGCAGCACAACTCGGCGTCTCTCGGCTTGGCGATCGGTGGCAGCGGCGGCGGCGGCTGGAGAGCACGCTCCAGTTCGGCGCGCAGCGCGGTCGCCTCAGCCTGGTTCGACAGCGCGGCGCCACGCCACGCCAGCGCCTGCACCTGGATGCTACGCAGCCTCGTCGCCAGCGCCCGGTTGAGACTCCGCGCCCGCACGATCTCCGTGTCTTTCACCGCGGCGTCCACCAGCAACGCCATCGCGTACCGGCGCCATTGTTCGAGCTCCGCGGCCTCCGTCTGCCGGAGGCCGAGAAGACTCGCATGCTGATGTTGGTTGACTTGGTTCACGACGGGGTCGAGGTCGACGACGTTGAGCTCTCGCTGCTTGGCTTGGCCGTCCGCGCCAACAAACTGCCATTGCGCTCGAGCGCGCTTCGTGGCCGGAGCCGGAGTCGCCGCGACGGCGCCGTTGGCGAAGGCGACATTATCCCCACCGTCGTCGACGACGCCATACCAGGTGCGTAGAAAAAGGGCGCCGCGTACGGGCACGGGCCGACGGCGCACGGCGGAGAGACGAAGCCCATATTGTCGCCATCCATATTGTCGCCATACCTCCGCTTGCTCTTGACGGCGTTCGCCATGGTCTTCGGGCGGTCCCAACCATGGCTGCCGACTTCTGCTCCGACGGCCATGGCGGTGGTTTTCTTGGAGACGTGGGTGACGCGGTATATACACACAAGGAATCAACTGGATTGTTTTTTTATATTCTTCCAGTTAAACTTAAAGCATGTATATCTTTTCTTTTTTTATTATCTAATAAGTACTAGTGAAGAAATAAGAATTTATTTGGAAGAATAAAAATTCAAAACACATCGAAATTATCAGAGATTTGTTTGAGTCTGATGCAGATTATCAGGGAGAAGCGGCCAATGCTTGAGTTTACTCAGCAAAAGTTTCGGAATATATACGAACGTACGTAGCTTGACTTCTTCGTCATGTCGGTGGTGTAAAATTTAATCTTGTGTATCCACACCGATTTCTATGATTCTATCGTAATCGCTAATTAAGTAGGAGCTGTACTTCTTACACTACTGGAGATAGAGACTCGAGACTCAGCTGTCCCGATTGGTAATGGGCCTTTAGTTCCAGTTATTAATTCGGGACTAGTTATCATCTTTAGTTTTGGGTAAAATAATCGAGACTAAAGATGGATCTTTAGCCTCAGTTAGAGTTACCAACCAGGACTAAAAATAGGTGCTCTCCTGACATCCCACTGCCCTCAGATTTTTTTTGTTTTTTTTTGTCAAAATTCTAAAATCATCACAGATACTAAAATCAAACATCATTTTACATATAGATGAACAACACATATCCCAAATGTTTTTTTATTTTTTCTTCACAGATCAAATACATCTTCAAAATCTACAAAATCACAGACCAAATACTATCACATCACATATCATCAAACATTAAAAAATTTAAAAATTCAAATCGCCGCCACGGCCCGCTCGGCCGCCTCTCCGCCGCCCAGCCTCTCCGTCGCTCGCCGCGCGCTGGCCGCCGCGACCCGCCCGCCGCCCGCCGCCCGTCGCTCGCCGTGCGCGGGCCGCGCGACCCGGCCGCCCGCCGCCCGCCCGTCGCTTGCCGTGCGCGGCGGCCGTCGACCCCGACCCGCCGCGCCGCGCGTGCGTGGGGCCACCACCGCCGCCCGCCACTTAGAAGGTCGGGAGAGAGAGATCGAAAGGGATAGAGATCGAAGAGGATAAGGAGAAGAAGAGGAGAAGATAAGGAAGAGAAGAAGTGGAGGAGAAGATAAAGGAAGAGGATCAGTACGCACGCGGAACGAGAAAGCTGGACGATTTTTGGTCCTGGTTTGGGTAAAAAACCGGGATAAATATGGATTTTTTTGTCCCAGTTGGTAACACCAACCGGGACTAAAGAGGTTGTCAGAGGTTGTCAGAGCGTCGGGAGTCTATAGTCCCGGTTGGTAACACCAACCGAGACTAAAAGTAACATCTTTAATCTCAGTTGGTGTTACCAACCAGGACTAAAGATCCCCGACGCTCTGACAACTTCTGACAGGATTTGAACCGGGACTAAAGATCCTAGAGATCCATTGCCTTTTTAAACCAGGACTATAGATATATTTAGTCTCAGGTATAACTCAAACTGAAACTATTATAAATTTTGGCACTTTAACGATGTTATCTTCAGCAGTGTTAGCTAGTTACGTGATGCATGACCAGAACATTTATCTCTTTGGTAGGGAAAGCTAACACGTACGTACTTAATTCGGTAAGTTGATAATTTATCAACCATATTTAACATGGAACGACACGGTAAGAAATAGAAGAACGAACGAGGAATGTACGTAGATCGATCCTAGATTAACGTAGATTGGTGCGTCTTTCGTTACGGTAAATCAAGATTCATGTAATCTCAACGTTCCCCATGATCATAACTTCCTAATTAGTACAAAACAATTAACTAAGATTACCATATGATTACTTGGAATTCAAATAGAACAATCAATTAACTAAGATTACCATATGACCATATGATTGCTTGTAATTCAAATAAAACGTTTGTAACCAAAGCACTGGTGGTAGGTATTCGGAAATGCTTTGCGACGGATGTCCAAAGACTTCAAAATATCGGACGTCATTGTTCTTATTTAAACACCCAGCTATTTCCTCCTCCACACGTTACTTTCTTTTATCTTTTTCTCTCTCTTGCTCTCTCTCTCCTCGAAGCTTTACATGCGTTATCGGCCATCTCTCTCCCCGAAGCACTTTCAGCTCCTCCTCTTTCACCGCATGATGATCTCCTTCCCCATCATCGTCGGTGGGCACATAGCAGCGATACGGAGGGCAAGGTGACGTAGGATAGGAAGAAGGCGTTGGGCCTCATCGACAACCACAAGACAGCAGAAGCGGCAGTGACATGGCAATAGCTAGACGACAACGACGCAACAACAACTAAGAGCATCTCCGCATCTCCAACAGTCTATTTTATTTTTCAAATTAAATTTTGATAATTTTGTATTAAAATCGCACTTCAACAGATTAACCAACCGGATGACCAAGCCATCCGGCTGGTCAAACTCCTTCTCGCGTTGGTCAACTTTGGCCAGCCAAAAATGCCTTGCCAATCGTGGGCCCCATCTCTTTTCCCTTTTCCTTCCTTCTCGTCCCATGTTTCCTTCCTCGGATCTAGTGAGCGCCGCTCCCCCTTGTTGAGCCATCGTCGTCCCCTCCTTCCGAGCCCCCCTCGCCGAGCCGCCGCCGTGTCCCTCTTGTCGAGACGCCGCCTCTCCAACGTCTCATCGCGGAGTCCCTTCATTTCTTGCCGATGCGGCGTTGCCCCCGCCAAGCCGCCACCGTCCCCCTCCATCTCCTGCTGAGGCGACGCCGCCCCCCTATCGAGCCGACATCGTCCCCTCCTACCGAGACGTCGCCGTCACCTCCATCCCTACTGAGACGTCGCCGTCCCCCTGCCGCTGTCGTCCCCCTCCTATTTGGCCGCCGCCGCCGCCTCCCCCGCCCACGCCACCGGCCCCCCGCCGCTGCCGCCCCCAAACCGTCGTCTAAGTCGTCGCCCCCCTGCCGAGGTACATACCACCATCATTTCTCTGCCAAGGTACATGAATCCGATGTAAAGTAAATGCAACAAAAATGTTAGAGTGAATGCAAGTTTCCTTTGTTTCTTACTAGAATTTACATGAAAGGAAATATTTCTCTGAATTTCCCTATGATCTATTCCTGCGAAATGAATAGTGCTATAGTCAGTGAACGCTCAGGAATTAAGGTAGGTTAGAGGATTTCTAGCCTTGCTTGGCAAGGGCTAGTAGGTGATTTTTACCGTTTTGCATTCATGTGGCATGTGGTCCATGCAACCTCTTTTTCATTAGACCACGCCGCAAGACTGTGATGTATGAAATTTTTTACTGTTAAGGACTGTTATTTGCTCTGAACTTTTGACTGTTATTTTGATTGCTATTTTCAAATATATTATATAGTCTATGATGTATGGTCTATGATCTATTGTCGGTTACCATGAACCTATGTCATGTTGGTTGGTTATATAGAAATAAAAAAAAGGTGTGAAGTGATGGTGAAGAAATAAGCAAATATAATGGTGTGAAATGGTTATAAGGTTTAAAAAAACTAGCCGTTCGAATACGAAGAATGCAAAATAGAGAGACTGTTGGAGTGGATGAAGAGTACAGATTTTTCAGAGGAGACTAAGCCGTTAAGATTTGGAGAGACTGAAATGGATAGCTCTAGATTTAAAAAGAAATCTTTTTTTTTTCTAGTTAGCCAAATACAGAAGATGCTCTAAGGCAATGGCACCGACGCTAGACATGGCCGTCGGCAGGGTGCTGACGTTGACGCGACTGGTCCTAGCTGAGCTCGTCTATCTCGCGTCGCTGCTCGTCCATGTCCTTCCCCATCCATCACCTCTTCGATGAGCGATGGGCGGAGTCAAAGAGGAAGACAGAAACGGGTTCATTTTTATTGAGTTTTTTATGATGTTGCATCCTATTGTTTTTGCTTGTTGTACTTTCTTTATTAAGGTGTTTTATTTTGTTTTGATTCGATCTTACATATCTTGATTCTTTATGTTGCAACCGATACGTTTCAATTGCATTTGATTAAAACACTTTCGTTCAAAGCGGTGAAACATTTTTTTCCATTTTTTCCTGATTGATAAAACATCAGAAACATTTTTAATAAAATATTTTTATTGGGTAGGGCAACATGTGAAGCGCAACATAGTGATATTTTGCAAAATATCAGACATTATTTATAGCACTCCGTATGTATTGCGTAGGATGATTATAATCTCATTTGGCGAAGCACTGGTTATTAAGCACACGTGGCACTATCGTAGGAATTGATTTGCCAGGTTAACCGCCCTTATGGGGGAAAAATAAAAACAAACATGGTCATTGCTGCCGATTCAATCAATTTCTGAATCAGTTTCCGAAATTAATCACATCATGGTCCAACCGTGTTCAAAATCAATTACACATTTAGTTGGGCCTCACACGGTTAATTACACATTTTGTTGGGCCTCACACGGTTCAGTTTTGCCAGGTCCTGGAGTAAACTGGTTAATACCCTGACAAAATCACAGAAAAAAAGCAGCAAGAACGGTTTTCCAAAAGAAAAATAAGCATGAAGCATTCTCCACTAAGAAAAAAACTATGAAAAATAAGCAAGAAGCATTTCAATAATAAAACATCCCTGGAACTCCGAAAGCATAGTAGCAAAACAACGATATATGTAAGTTGCTAGCACTGTCTTGTCGCTTGAGACTTGCAGGACTTGCTAACAATACCACAAGCAGGAAGTAACAACAAGCAAACCTCTAATGCAGAGGATCCTGATTCAACAAGTTTACTCTAGGAAGATTGTATCGAGTAGGCATCTCTTTTGAATGCTACCTTTCTTCTCTTCCATAGCATAAACAGCTGTGCATGTGAAACGGGCTGGAAATTGCTTCTTCAAAGAGTGAACTAGCACATTATGCACAATAAGGTTAAAACAACCCTAACTTTACATGTCAAATTCAATTGCTAATGAATGGCTCTTCTCTTGACTATTTAGTTCAAAAAAAATAAAATTAGGAAACTGCAATAACTTGCAGATGCACATCAAGAAGCAACACACGTTAGCAATTCACCCTTAGAAAGTTTGATTAACTACTACACTTAATTATAAGAAACTCGCATATATACGTACCGTACTAAAAGAATTATCCTACATACCCCTTGCATGTACGCACACTCTGACATGAACATAAAACACAAGAGAACGAACAAGAGTCTTGGAAATGATAAAAGCAAGCGGCCCATGATTCTGATGCCGAAGCGGCACAGGTAAGAAAAATCAACACCACAAACATTATTTGCAAAAGCAAGATTGAACAACCAAAACTACAAAAGTGTAATGCTGTGAATATACTCTTAAGCTACAAAATTATAAAAATGACTACCTGGCATTCAGGTATATGACTAAGGTAACCTTGCGAAAAATTTGAGATAAACTTCAACAAATGTGCATCTTCAAAATCACATCAGAGATTTCTGGGTCAATTATTGCCAGTTTTTGCATCTAGCTTCTTTTCAGCTTCACTGATAATCTCTAGCTGTTCAAAAAAACCAGTGAGTTTTCTCATGTCCTCCTCCTGGACACTCTGTGGAGCCTTCTCTTTGTAACCGGAAGCTTCCATTTTCTGTGACAGCATGTGTTGGAGCCTGCGTGCATGGTAATAGTAAGTGACACTTCTAGTGCAGGGGAACAGTGAAACATAGGCAAATCTTTATTAAAGATATTTTGAGATGACATAAGTATGCATACTTTTGAATTTCTTCTCTCTTTTTCCTCAGCTTTTCAAGCTCAACTTCTGCATTAAGAGCTCCTTGGAGTTGAAGGTATACAGACAAATCTTTGTTTACAACAGCTGTTGCACAGTCAGGTGGCGTTTCATCATTCTCTGTCAGGATCTGGATGATTTCAAATATCAGATCAGTTCTTCTGTTAAGATCTTTCAACTCAGGCAGGACTTTTGGGGAATTTTCAAATGTATGGACTTTATTATGGGGGTAATAAACATAATAAGTTTTATGAGGTACTAAACTAATAATACTCAATCCCAGGTTTCAGTAAAAATTTCAATCTAAATATTTTGTTAATAGAGAAATGCATACATAATAGTACAGAAGTTTAAGGCAGAACCTTTAGAGATGATATAGAAGAAAGAGACACAACTAGAGACTGATAACACTGAATGGTGGCAGTAATCTCTTGGCCTCGGCAAAGTGCAAAAGCAGGCCGTCTGTTTGTGGAAAAATAAGCAAGAGATATATTACACTTTGGTATTGAACAAAATGAATCAAGTAACAAGACATCATGCATATTACAGGAATAACACAAATTAAGATAGATGATTATACACGCACCTGTCATTCGTATCAGATGGTGGCTTCAGAGATCTTAGTTTGTTGACAGTATCTAAGGCAATATCTATCTCAGTTTCAAGTTTATCATCCATCCAATCCTGTCGTAAAGAAAGATGTTTCCATTGATAAATGTGTGCTATCTTATATATTGGTTCAATTATATTTCCAAATACAGATTATGTCTTCTTTAAAGTAATACCTTAACAAGAGATGGGTACTCTGATACCATAATGGAATCTTTCCGACAAGAATCTTTAGGCTGAGGAAGACGCTGCCAGAGCTCTTCTGTTACATAAGGCATGAACGGGTGGAGCAAGCGCAAACCAGTATCTAAGCAAACCCATAAGGCATCTCTAGAGGCAGCTCTTGCTGATTCAAACTCTTGAGAGTCATTGAAGAAGTAAGGCTTTATAGCTTCTATGAATACATCACATAGTTGGTACTGCCACCACGAGTATATAGCAGATGTAGCATCAGAAAATTTGTATGCTTCTAACGAGGTGACAGTTTTGCCAATAGCTTTATTAAGTACCGACAATATCCATTTGCATATTGGTGGCATTGTAGTTACAGAAATAGTTGCAGGGGGAGTGTAATGATTGCCAAGCTTGCCCATTGCAAAACGAATGGCATTCCATAATTTATTGCACCACTGTCGATATCCAACAACTCGTTTGATATCCAGGTTTATCTTGTCAGACTGTGAACCAAGAGAGAAATCCATTAGAAGATGAATTGCAAGCATAATACGGCAGAAACTGAAATGGGTGTAGCTGCAACCTGCGAAGTATAAGAAACCAATGCAAAACGGAGAGCATCGGTACCACATTCAGCAATGCCATCAGGAAAATCCTTCTTCTTCCCTTCTGTTGCAATACTCAATTCATTTGGATCCAGATTGCCTTCTTCCAAACGTTTGAGGAGACCATCCAGTGAAATGCCATTTATCACATCAACGGGATCAATGACATTACCAAGTGACTTGGACATTTTGCGTCCATGAGCATCACGTATCATAGGGTGCAAATAGACCTGAGAAAGAGAGCAGAGCCCCAATTTAAGCATGTGTTCAGCTAGCATCCCTCACTTACCTAGTGTATGTAATACTTATAGTTGCAGCTAAACACGTCTTAGGTTACTAAGTAATTCAAAATAAGAAAAAAATAGATTTTAAAATCAGAAATAAAAGGTAAACTTGTGTGTTCAGCTATGAGGATAATTCCCAATCAACCATGTATTGTGCCCAGTCCAAGTAGCATGTTGACAAAAATGTAATAGATGTCCAAAATTAACAAGCTAGAACATTCAGATGAAATTAGCGTGACCTATTTGAGACAAATGGCAGAACAGAACATAATGACACTCACGAAAGAAGAAGTCTCAAATAGACTTTTCCTTCGTTATAACATCCACAGCTAGCAATTTTGAAGATAGATTTCTGTATGTTTGAATTTCGATCAGAATTATACTGTTGCATGAAAGCATAGTTTCAGCCAGCAATAAATGACAATAGAGTGTAAAAAAAGGATGAAATGTATATATTAGACTGCTAAAATGTTATAATACAGTTTTGATGGCACAGAAAGCACATCCATGCCAATTGACATTACCTTCTCAAATGGCACATCGCCACCAAGTTGCATCCCCATCATCACCATCCGTGCTACCCAAAAGAAGATAATGTCATGTCCAGTTTCTAGGACCGAACCAGGGTAGAAAGCTTTAAGGTCAGCTGTATCATCTGGCCAACCAAGTACGGTTAATGGGAAGAGACCAGATGAAAACCATGTATCCAACACATCAGGATCTTGATGTAACTCGAATTTCTTCCCAGGATACTTTTGCCGTGCCTCCAGGTTTGCTTCACTTTCGTTTCTAGCAACAATCCAACGGTCATTATCAGAACCCAGAATTTTCTCTTGATCATCTTCTAGTATAACATACCAAGCAGGAACACGATGTCCCCACCAAAGCTGCCTCGAAATACACCAATCACGTATATTTGCAAGCCATCTGTAAGGGCATGACAATGGATGGATTATTTTCCTTCTAATTTAATTGCCTAGATATGATGCCATTTGCAATAATAGGTGGGATAGTTCTCAACTAACAAAGGAGAAGGTGATAGACATTACCTATACCAGTCTTGCTCATACTGTTGTGGAATAATCTCAATTCTTTTGGACCTTACAGCATCAATACCTGCTTTTGCCATGGTATTGCAATTAACAAACCATTGGGGTTTTATCATAGGCTCCACCACATCATTAGTTCTTGAACAAACACCCAAACTCATTTCGTTCTTTTTTGTCTCCTTGTACAAGCCCTTATATTGCAGAACATAAAGTTGTAAGGATCAAGCTTCAATAATACTTGAACAAAACCCACAGCAAACCAAATGGAAAGAAGGCACAGACAGAACAAAATTGGTGAGATTATCTGGTTACATAAACAGTTCAATGCTATTTTACACACAGTTGTTATAGATACCCAACCATAAAAGCATTAACAAAATGCAGGATTCGAGATTTAATAGAACCACTGATGTCTACAGAAACCAAGACATCTTATTTCTCATAAAAAGTAATACTGTGCTAAGAGACCCATTAATAGAAAAATGAGAGAGGATGGGGGATAGAACAATGTCAAAGTAGGAAACCTTCATGCTATATTCTACTAACTCCTTATCGCTTACACTATCGAATTTATTCTTTGGACTAAGTTCTAGAAAAATATAAATATGCAAGAACGCCCTAAACAGTCATGGTTAGTCCTTTTCACTCTGATACAATTTTGCAATGGTGCATAAATCCATAACAAGTCAGCAAACAGTCCAAAGAAATGTTTAGAGATTGGATCACAAGATGCTGCGAAAGGATGATTAAGCAAATCCAGCAGTACCTTTGCCTTCAGTGCCTCAATAACAGCAACTCGAGCAGCAAATCTTGGCATTCCTACAAATTGTGCACCTCCATTGTTGTTTATTTTCCCATCATCTGTGAAGATATTGATGAACTCAAGGTTGTGTCGCTTTCCAACCTCAAAATCATTTGGATCATGGGCAGGTGTAATCTGCATAGAGGACCAGCAGACATGTATGCAGAAGATCCAAGTAGATTAAATTAAACAGAGATAGTCAAGAACTCAGCATCAGCTCCTACCTTGACAGCCCCAGTACCAAAAGTGGGATCCACTAACTCAGCATCACAGATTATTTTGAGCTTTCGGCCATTGAAGGGATGGATTGCATACCTACCATGCAGATGCTTGTATCTGCCATCCTCGGGGTGAACAGCAATGGCTGTATCACCAAGCATTGTTTCAATTCTTGTTGTTGCAACAATAATCTCGCCCAATCCTTCCTCAAGTGGGTATGCAAAAGAGATCAACACACCGAATTGTACAGTTGTATTATAACCAGGAACCTTTAACATAGTTTCCTCTTTAATCTCTAGATAATCAACCTAACAGAACAGAAATTTCAAACAAACAGATCAATTTTAGTTATGTGTGGAATTGCAACCACCATCATACACAATAAAAGGTCTCAACAACCTCTACGTCAGAAATTGCTGTTCGAAGGGTGCAATCCCAATTCACGAGGCGATAATCCCTGTATAGAAGCATGCCATCCATAAGAGGAAAAATAAAACTAAGATGGCAACCAACAACCAAAATCAACTGTATAGAAGCAAACAGGTAAAAACATAATGGTGCAATCAATAGAAGGAACAAATGTTCAACTCTAACAACAAACTAAGGTGATGGAACTGACCTATATATCAGGCCTTGTTTGTACAACCTGACAAAAGCTTCAGTTACAGCTTTTGATCTTGGTTTATCCATTGTAAAACACTGTTGCAGTTAATATTCAGAATAAGAACTATAAAAATAACACATTGCTCAAGTATTCTCACAAGTATACTCATACTATCTCCTAACTACAGAAAGTAGGAAATGTACCTCGCGGGACCAATCAAGTGAGGCCCCAAGCCTACGCAATTGATTCAATATGGTACCCCCGTATTCATCCTTCCATTTGAGAACCTGTCCAGAAGATGATAGATAAAACGGAATAAACAAGAGAAAGGTAGACACATGGGTGTGAAACTAAACAAGTAAAGAACACGATCCTTTGAATGCATCATACTATATGCTCGCCACAATTTCCATAACGACATGGATCTATTTCAATATTCATATGATAATGGTAATAAATTGCACATTTATAATCAAAAGAATATACAGAGTTAACAGGCATAAAATTTTGTTCAGGAAAAACAATGCTTACTTCAGATACAAATTCTTCACGCCCTATGTCATGCCTTGTCAAATTCCTTTCACGCATAAGCTTCTTCTCCACTACAACCTGATATACATGAGAACAGAGAAATTTAAGAGGTAAACATTTAGAGGTAAAAAAACGATATGGTGAACAAAATTGAGCAACATGTGTTGACAATTTATTTTGAGAAAGATTTTAGAAAAAGGTCAGCATTCCATTTGGAGCTTTTGTAAATTAATATAACCAATGCTGCCATGTGTTTGCCCATTGGCGACTGACCAAATCGTTAGTAGGTTTAATAGAAAGAAATAGTGACAAAGATATAAGTAAACTACATTATCAGCAGATGAATGTTTCGTAAGATAAATTTCAGATGATGGTGAAACAAATCCAAGATACAGACCTGTGTAGCAATTCCTGCATGGTCAACTCCTGGAACCCACAGAGCATTATAACCTGACATCCTCCGCCAGCGTATCATGGAATCCTGCATTGCTTAAATGCAGTGACGTTAAAATCATTATCCAATGTTTAGCAAACATCAATAATGTTACTATGGATATATGTCTCCACAAGAATAATGATGTACCTCTATAGCCACCGTAAGTGCATGGCCTATATGAAGCGCTCCGGTGACATTTGGAGGTGGCAAAACCTGAAAAGAAATAATTTAGTTGCTTGGCAGCAACATATATGGGATAATTGGCTGCATGTAGAAAATACATAATTGATTCCATGAAAATACATAATTGCCTCTCTAAACTTTGAAGCATGATCCACTTACTATAACAAATGGTGGCTTTGAGCTTGCAGCATCTGCCCCAAAATATCCTGATGATTCCCACCAGGAATACCATCTGTGTTAAGGTGGGAAGAAACAAATGCATGCAGAAGTTCAGTAGGCCTTCCTTATTCTATGAATTATAAGATAGAGAAAAAGAAGGTAGCATCTTACGATTTCTCAACAGCAGTTGGGCTATACTGCTTGGCCATTTGAGATGCAAGAAATTTCTTCTGCCCATGAGGAGTGTCTGGATCAATGAAATCCTCAGGATTCTCATCCTCCACAGCTTTCTTCCTTTGCTTCTTCTCACTTTTCTTATGTCCATCTGAAGCTGCTTGTGCCTACAGAAAAGTAAATCAGCACGAAAATAGAAAACCCATCTGTACAGAGCATGTCACTGAGAAGATATCTGGTTTTACATTCAGTAACATAGAAATTCACTAATTATATTTAGACCTGGAGCCTAGCCGCCTCCTTTGCCTTTGCCTTAAGCCTTTTTTCCTCTTTCTCTTTTGCCTGTGTGCAGAACAGTTCACACATCAGTGACTTTTGTCACAACATCAAACACTTCAGGTTTTATCATTGTGAAAATCAATGGCCATTTGAGACCAGCTGGTGGCAGATTAGTAATCTAGGCGGAAGAAATGAACAACTAAGAATATACTACATAACAATTCAAAAAGGCAGGTCAAGTCCACACAGAATTTGATCAAATACCTTCTGATCTTTCTTCAGCTTCCGTTCCAACTCTTTCTCATCGAGTGGTTGCATGTCGGCAGCGGGTGTAACGCTGGACATGGTGCTTCAGTTGAACCCCCCAAACTTTTTGATGAACAAACAAACTGTTATATACTACTACAGTTAAGCCAAATAGAAAAGCTTCCGGTGCTAGAAGAGAATCTAGGGTTAACTCAAATCCGAGAAAAAAAAGGGGTGTGTGGGCAGGGAGGGATGCCGAAGAGGATGGATGCTCACCGGCGAGCGAGGATGCAGCGGAAGCAGCAGGACGCCGGCGTTGCCGCTCGCGGGATGGAGATCGGCGCGGGCGGCGCGCGGCAGGTAGGCGATGGTGGGGGATAGCTTCCGCCCGCCGGGAGGGAGCAGGAGGAATCGCGTGCGGCGGCGCAGCAGGTAGAGGCGAAGGGTTTGGGGCGGTTGCCAGCGAACGTGCGAGGAGTTGAGCCCCGTAGCGCTATCGGCATCGCATTACTCTGGGCCTACGAGCGGGATGGGCTTTACACGGCGGCCCGGTATATGTTTACAGCGTGAATCGATTCCGGCCCATATAAAACAAAACATATCCCACCTATAACGTTTAGAAATACTCCCTCGTCTATGTAGTAAATTACAGTGGTTCAAAAATTTAAATTCCCTCTAAAGTAGCAGCAGATGAGCTAGATTCATAGATTATCTGTTGCTACTTTAAAATAGCAACGGAGTATTTCCAGTACTAGAAATTACAGAAATAGATCCATAGATTTCTAGAACTAGAAAATATTTTGTTTCAAAAATCTCGGATCTATATGAGTGCCAAAGTGGACCTAAATTTCTGAACTACATATACTTCGATTAAATTAGCGCAATATACATTTAATACGATATATATTTAAAACTAAATTTATCATAAAAATAGAATGTTAATAACTCTAGCAAAACAATAGTGCCAAAAATCTAATCGTGACAACTGTAGTTTTGCGATATCATATTTAAAATTTATAGTGTTATAATACATCATATCATTCTATGATCGCTTACTCATAAAATAACAATATTGGATTCCTCTGGATCCATGCCAAAAACAACCCAACCAAACAGCTCCTTAGTTTAACATCAGATTCGTTCAGAGGACGATATTATGCAGAGCTAAGCTGAGATTTCAGAGGCGACATTATGTACCCGCAAAGCATCTTCTACATCACAGAAGCTGAAAGTAGGGAAAAGCTACAAATTTTAGCCGGCTTCCATCACAGCAACTTCACACCGGCGGCTATGAGAGAATCTATGACGGCCCTGACCTTGCCATGGTACGTCTGGTCCCTTGACATGGAGACCGACACCGCAGGGATGCCTCTGAACAGCAGGCGCTCCCCGAGCAGCTTCCCGATCTTCGCCGCGGCGGCGACGTCTCGTGTCGACTCCATGCTTGGCCTGAGAAGCTTCTCCTGTGAACTCGCCGAGCATGCAACCGTGGCAGATGGGGTGTGGATGACCTGAGCGCTCACAAAGTTGTTTGTGAAATGCATCTTCAGAACATAGGGCTTCAGGAACTTGGTGATTGCAGGAGTCCTAGCTGGAGGAGGGATAACCATATCGACCAATTAAGCTGCTTTGCAAGCCAAGAAAAATAAAAAGAGGATTAGCCAAAACAACATCCAGATGGCAAGGATGAATAAGGAGAACCAAATCGTATGTTTCAGACTATAATAAAGTCAGGACTACATAAACATAACACATAGCATACAATGTTCATCTACACCAGTCAGTGAGATGGTAGAGCTTCACAACTGTTAAGAGGGGGGCATTGACATGAGTTATGCATCAATTAGTTGTCAAAGACAGCTAATGAAAATCTATGAATATAGCATACACTTAACATAGTGTAATTTGTATGGAGCTGGAGGGGGCCAAAACCCACTCTGACCTCCATGAAGCTCCGCCACTGCAGATGGATATTATGTCACATGAAACTAGGGAAAGCATGGGATAGTGTATGTAATATTCACAATTTTTGCATGAAACTTCAGTTATCCACAAGTTCTCATCATTAGCCTTTTAGTAAAGAACTGATTCAGTACGCAGTAACTACAACAATTACTGCCAAAATTCAAGAATTTTCATTATGTAGTGCTAAAGTTGCTGAGTTTTTACCTTCCATATGTATATCTGGTATTACATAGTACAGAGAATGAAAACGTGGCATAGGATGGGCATCTAAATGATGCTTTACAGAATTGAAGGATCCATGGAAAATTAGTTGCCTTAATGTTCCTACCCCTGTTAATTAGGGTTTTCCACAATTTGGGCTGAACCTTAGGAACTATAGGGCAGGTGAACATATGCTTATCAGATATGGACTTAAGGGGGTTTATTGGAATGAATAAACCTGTAGAACATCCTAACACCACGACAGCAGGAAATTTTATTTTCGAGAGATTGTATCAGGTAGACATCTTGCCTCTGGATGAAAACCTTTCTTCTTGCAGGCCAAAATGCTGGAAACTGTTCAAACTTTGAAACAAGAAGCATTTCACTTATAAAAGGATTGATGGATTAAATAACTACATGTTCAAACTGTCACAGGGGGATTTGAATTTCTGGGTGTACAAAAAAGGCAATCGAAGACTTAGAGATATATTGCACTGCCATTGTTTTTGCAACATCCAAGAGTTAAAGAGATTTCAGGGTGAAATGGCTAAAACCCCGACAATATCACATAAAAAAAGGCGAGAACTATTCTCCACAAGAAAAATAAGCTAGGAGCAATCACTTTTCTCCATAAGAATACATCACTGAAATTCTAAAAGCAGCAGCAAATCAACAAAATGTAGCTGATAACACTGATGCAGCTGTCTTGTCATTTGAGACTTGCAGGACTTGCTAACAATACCACAAGCAGGAAGTGACAACTTTACTCTAGGAAGATTGTATCAGGTAGGCATCTTCTCTTTTGAATCCTACCTTTCTTTTCTTCCCTAGCATAAACAGCCGTGCATGTACAATGGGCTGCAAATTGCTTCTTCAAAGAATGAACTAGAACAGTGTGCACATTAAGGTAAAAACAGTCCTGAATTTATATGTCAAAGTCAATCTCAGTATTTCCTAATGAATGGCTCTTTCCCCTTCTGTTTGGTTCAAACAAAGAAAATTTGGGACATGCAATAACTTTCAGATGCACATACCAGTAACAACACACGTAAGCATTTCACTGGTATAAAGTACAATTAACCAAGTTACTTTGAGAGGATATCCAAATCAAATTTCTGACACAGACTGATGTCAAAAGGCCCCTAAATTGAAGCTAAGACATACCGCGGTTCCTTGTGAGCGAAATGTTCAAGGATGAAAAAGAATTCCAGACTGAACTGGAAGCCAAAACTCCTGACAGGTTCACAAAGTAAATTACAAAGAAGCTAGAAATGTTCCCCTAAAAGAAAACCTAACGATTAACCAGTAGCAGCCAGCAATCCATGAAAGGGGTCCGATACTTGCACCCACTACAAATCACCCAAATGTCATGGATTGGATCCGCTTTATCCACAGTACGAGCGAGGAGAGAAAAAAAAAGAGATACCGAAATACATACCGTCGATGGGTGGGCGCGGCGGCGGCGGCGGCGGCGGCGAGGGTTCTGGTTGCCGTCGGGATTGGGATTTGGGAGAGAGGCAACTAAAATGCAAATTCACAGGGGCCTACTCGGAAAAATGGAGGCGAGCAACCGACGGTACTGGATATACACAGCGGGACGTCCCGAATCTCGATGCACCGAAAGGTGAAAGTGAAGGGCGTAGCAGCAGCGCGACACACCCGAGCCGAAGCGAGAGAGGGCGGCGGCGGCGCGAGGGAACCAGCGATGCAGGCACTTGCACGGGCGGCGCGGGGGATCCTGCCGGCGGCGCGACCGGCGGGGCCGGTGGTGCAGGTGCAGCCGGCGCGGGGGATCGTGGTACATGTGAAGGACGGCAACCTGGAGCGCGCGCTGGCGGTAATGGCGCGCAAGATGCGGTCGAGCGGCATGGAGAGGCTGATCCGGGCCCGGAGCCAGATCCACCACCACGTCAAGGACTCGGAGAAGCGGGTGCTCGCCCGCAAGGCCCTCATGCAGCGCGTCCGCTCCCAGGAGCTCGGCAAGAAGCTCCGCGACATCCTCATCAAGAAGATCAGGTCAGCGCCGTCTCCCCCTCCCAGTGACTACTTCCACCAGCTACTACGCTATTCCTGTGCCCTAGTGGGTGCGAGTTGTTGTGGTTAACTGGTTATAGGATTATTGCCCGGAGTTGGTGCTTTTGTTCGTGCTCACCAAGTGTTCGACGAAATGGCTGGTCGATTTTCTGCAAGCCTGAGTTATATCAGGCGACTGTTGTAAAGCAGGAAACGGATTAGGTTGCCCTTGGGAGACGTTTGGTCAAATGAGTGATCTCTGGATTGTCAGTACCTGAGCGGTAGATGGAAATGAGTGATCTCCTGCCCCGCAGTTTGTTGTCCCTGATCAATATTGTCACCATCCCATCGATGAGATAGATACAAGTTTATGGCAATGTCAATAAACTTTTCAAAACCAATTCTCACCATAAATTATGTTCGCTGAAAAATCTCTGGAGGAATTGATGCAGGCCTACTTTTGTGGTCTTGCTGGTGGTGCATGTTATGATGGTATTGTTGCTGCTTGATCCACATGTTATGATTGGTACAGTTGCTGCTTAATCCTACAATACTTTTCCCTGATGCAAGAAAGCTGTTTCGTAATCAAGCAGCTTAGTCGTATAATATGAGCTAGTATTCCCAGGGCTACCATTGGGCAGCAATCAGTTAGGACATAGGCATATAGGCAATGAAACTTATCTTTGTGTCAGTTAGTGAATGAACCAGATCACCTTTAGTACTACAGCAAACCAATATGGTACAATACACAGAGATGTGGAGTTTTCTCCCCAGGTACAATACAGAGTTTTCTCCCCATAGTGCTCCTAAACAATACTGCCAGATATGCATGAAAGGCCTACTGACCTTTGTAGTAGTTTTATCTTATTGTTACAATTCTTTAGGTTGTACTGGATCAGTTTTCTAAAAATAAGATCTACTGAGCCATCTACAAGGAATTGGTGCCCCTAGTTGTTACAATTCATTGTTTAGGCCTCAGAGTTGGCCAGTTAGGTTAATCACTACTAGTAGTCAGATTAATAAACAAATACCTGTTGTTGATTTTCAGAGCAATACTCTGGATATGTAACTATTCCTACATGAGACATTATGAATTTGAGCAATATTCACTTACTTTTCAGAGCAATTATTTTAAATTTGTGACTATGGAACAGTAATTGCATTTTGATGGTGGCTGTGCAAAGTGATATCATAATTACTTTTCACTGTGCATATGCTCAGACATGATGCCCCTAAATTCAACTTTTAATCATCAAATAGCATTATAGCATATGTGGTTGCATTGACCAGTATAAAATACTGTTGTGCTAGAAGATTAGAAATCTGGAAAAAAAATCAATGCCCTAAATTAACAGGTGATCACCATATATTATGTATATAATCAAAGTACTATGATTGCTCAAATTGAATTGGTCAGTACGAGAGTTTTTCTGCCAATAGTTGGTAAATTTGAGATATGTTAAGTACAATGTGGAATTGTGGAAATATAGAGCATCCCAGAGGTCTATCTTTTGCTTTGTTTTGTTTTAACGAAGAATGAAAGACAATTTACATGTAGACCTCCAGTGCTCAGTTTAATAAAATTGCATGCTTTCATAATCGTTTAAAAATTGCATATTTCTACAACTGCCATTTGAATTACAAGCATAATTGTGGTTGGTTACTGATTATGCATTATCATATATAAGTTGGCATGCAAATGATTTATCTATCCAACTCAGTGCTCATAATATACCAATACATAGTAATATGTGGTATGCTGATGTTGTTTTTGTCTATGTTTGAGTGTTTTTGCAAAATATCGTAGCATTACGCTGCATGAAACTTTTCATGTATAAATGTCCAGTGGTTGCTATATAGTTCGTGTTGTATGAATCACTTTGCTCTCTTTCATTGAGAAAGTATTTGCTTTGTGCAGGGGCCAGTGAGAGCATATTTCATGAGGCGGCAGGAGGATTACCGGTACTCCATGCTCATTTTAATCCATACCAAGTGGTGAACTGTAGGAAATGAACGGATGTTTCTTATATGGATCTATTTAGATATAAAAAAGAACCCCACTTTTGCTGTCTTGTATCAAATAAGTGGTAATTCTGGATTTTATCGTGGCATAATTTAGTATCTCTGATTGGACTGCTATTTTTGAATGTGTTACTTGCGTACTAATGTTGTATGGAGGTCAAAGTGTCTCATAATACTACTAAATATGTGTTTTCTTAGATGAAATATTAGGGGGTGTTTATTAACGGGCTCTCTCCATTGACATGCAAGTAAATTTGTTGACGTAGAAAAGAGAGGACAAAAGGGAAACATCGTTGCTATGCATGACAACAGCTCAGAATCGACTCTTAGAATTTATTTAAGGAATTTTTGTTGCATGGGAAAGAATAAAAGGAAATAATGGTAATAAAAAATTATTTTAGTGCATTAATGGTTAAAAGATCTTATTGTCTGACTTATTTCAATTATTGTAGAAGGATGGTCTCTAATTGATATGTATTAACTAAGGATGGTCTATTCTACGCCAACTGCTACGATTATATTTTAGTGCGAATATTTGGCAACTGCCTAAAAGGTGAGAGGAAAAAAAAGAACAGATGGAGGTTACCACCTACTATGCCCGTTTCTGAATATTTGTCAATTTTGTCGGGCGTTGTTTTAGTTTGACAACTAATATCTTCTAAATAGTTTATGTAATTGGAATGTTTTTATTTATCTTGTACAACCTTCAGTAATACGGTACATTTGTAACACCTACAAATTTATCTATAAAACAGGAGTGGCTAAAGAGTGAATGTTAAGTAGTGCCCAACGACAAGTTATGAAATAGAGGGAATAGTTCCTTATTATAATAAAGTACTGCCCTGGTCCAAGTTGGAGGCTTACAAGTCAGCTATAAGTCATTTTATGTTTGGATTATCCGTTTTGCTTCGTGGAGAAGAGTTTGGAAGAGTTGGAGACCTTGAAGTGCAAGTTTTTCGTGTGACTGGCAATCAACAACAGTGAGTTTGGAAGAGTTGGAGACCTTGAAGTGCAAGTTTTTCGTGTGACTGGCAATCAACAACAGTTGTTGGACGACAGACCATCTAGAAAGGTGAGGTCTGCCTCACCCTACCATATGTCTGTTGTGCGATCAAGCCGAGAAATCCATTTAACAAATTCTTGTTAATTGTGTCTTCTTTCAATAGGTTTGGTTCCTAGGTCCTATTTGTTTCAGCTTCTGCTTCTGTAGAAGCTAGTTTTTGGCTTCTGGCTGCTATCACCTACAGAAGCTGCAACTGCAGAAGTTGTGCCTGTTTGGCACCTTGCTTCAGGATTAGCTTTTTGACTCGACAGAATTCAGAATGTTCAAAAACGACCCTAGTTTTTTTAATTTATGAGAAATCGGATTGAGATGACGATAGTGATAATAATTTAAAAAGTAGCGTCATACAATGTTTTCGTGGCAAAATAAACAACATTTTGTACATCATTCTCTCATCGCCATCAAAGCGTCAGCAATGCTATTACGAAATGCATTCATGTCGACTTCACCCTCATTCTCATTCGGTTGGCTTTCATGAGCTGCCTCGGTTTCTTGAGCTAGTTGGTCATCGTCTTCTTCAAGTTCATCATTTGGATCATAATCTTCATCCTCGTCACATCTGTCAAAAAGCTGATCATCCAAAGTACTTTCTCTAATGAAATTGTGAAGAGCCATGCAAGCAATAATAATCTTCGATTGTTTCGGCATAGGATAACTTGGCAACTTTAGCAATATCCTCCACTTTATCTTCAAAACCCCAAATGACCTCTCAATCACGTTGCGAAGTGATGAATGCAAAAAATTAAAAACTTCTTTTTTACTTGTAGGCCCGAGTCCTGCTCAAAACTCAGGTAAATGGTATGTCTCCCCTTTATATGGAGACAAGAAACCCTTCCGATGTAAAGAAACCCTTCCGATGTGAGGAATATTGAGCCTTCCTTCATTGGTCTCAAATGTGAGGAATATGTCACGGTTCTCAGATTTCACAAATAATTTTGTAGCCATGTAATGCTCGTCACTTCCTTCAACCGCTCAGGCCTCCTTTGCAAGTTTCAGAACTTCCTTGATGTCATTGCGAGTGAAATCACCTTGCAAAGCTTGACTTGTTATTGAATTTGAACTCACAACATCATCCACCATGGTCTTCATAATCCTAATCATGGGATTCTTCAATCTATCTCTAGAGCTATTATGTGTCATTCCCTTCCTCTTCAGGTTTTTTCTAGCATCCTCCTTTGTACTTCCCTTTTTCTTGTTTGGAAACGAGAGGAAACGAGAGGGAGGCGGCGCGGCATGATGGGGTGGGAACGAGAGGGAGGCGGCGCACCTGAGGACCGGCGACGGAGAGGGCACGAGAGGACCACGGCGCGCCGGCAGGGTCAGCGGCGGTGGGGAGCGCGGCGAACCCTAGCGTCGCGAGCTCTCACGGGAAGGGGCACGAGTCGGCCTCGCGCGGTAGGAGGAGAAAAGACCGGTCAACAGGGCGAATCGGTATGTGTAACCAGTGGCATGGTGGGTAATTTTCTTTCTCAGAAGTTAAAAAAGCTCATCTGGATGGGCTTCCAGCTTTTGGCTTCTCTAGTTCATAAAAAGCCAGATGGCTTTTGAGAAGCTGAACATAAAAGCTACCTGTTTGTTTCATCTTCTGTCTACTATAGGAGGAAAAGCTAAAAGCTAGGGTAAACAAACAGGGCCCTAATCCTTCGAAGGTTGGGGCTGCTTTTCCGTCTCACCAAACTAAGGCACAAATTGTTTTTCTGGTTGGTGGATCGAGGCGATTAAAGGCCCGAACAAGGAACCAAAGAATGATCTCAATTTCCTTAGGCACCGTTTAGTTGTAAAATTTGGTGAAAACTTTTCATCCAAAAAATTTTTTGAAAAATTTTCACAAAAGAAAATTTTAGTTGCATGTGAAAATTTTTTGGGTTGTTGTAATAAAGACAAATTTATCCCTAATAAATACATGATTTGGTACCAAATCTAACAACTCAACAACCCTCGCCAATCAACAACCAAACCCAAACGCCGCCCGATCGAGGGACGCCGATCTTACCGATGGAGAAGCGGTCCCGCGCCACACTTCTGAGAAGATGAAGGCTGTAAGTGCAAAGGAGCAAACCAAATCGATGGGGGATTAAAATCCCTAGAACTGCTAGGGTACAGATCAAGCCTACATTTTTCTTTCTTCCATTCTCTTCTTCTTCCCCATCTCCTTACTTCTCCCTAGGGTACAGATCAAGCCTGCATTTTTCTTTCTTCCCTTCTCTTCTTCTTCCCCATCTCCTCACTTCTCCTTCTTCCCCATCCCCGCATCTCATTCCCATCGATAGCTCCGGCACCGGCGAGGCCAGCCCTAACCTCGTCGGTAGCCACTATCTCCAGCTACTCCCCATCCCATCCCACCAAAAGTTGCTTCCATTCGCCTGCAAACATGAATACATCCGCCTGCGACTCCTCCAAATCGACTGGGACAATGGAGACAACCTAATATGCTACTACTGCTTCTTGTTCCTTGGTTTCGAGTGCTGATGTTGCGTTCTTCCTCTACTACTTCCCCTACAGTTGATCTGCAACCTGCTACTGCTTCCTCTTCCTCCACTTCTTCTATTTCCCTCCCCCGCCATGGCAGCCCGGGCCCACGCCCTGCAGCGCGAGCGGTGGCGGCGATGGGGACGTCTACGGTTGCTACAGCGGTGGCCTAGGGTTCCGGCGACGGCGGCGAGGTGGTGGCATTGCACGGAGTGAGTGGCATGAGCGAAAGAGAGCTGAGGCACGCGCGGCCCGCGGGGTAGGGGGCGTCTGGCGCATCTCCCAACAAGAAATTTTACCTTTTTTGGCCAAACTACTCCCAAATCCAAAAAAATTTCATCCCAACTTTTCACCCACATGTTTAGTTCCAAAATGCCAAAAAGTACCCAAAATCCAAAATATTTTCACATTGTGGGTGCAGCTAAACAGAGACTTATTATCATTGTGGTTTGGGAGATATTATAGCATATAAATGATTGCGTGCTTAATGGGGCTAGTCTTAATGTTATAACAATCATTCAAGCAATAGCAAATGAATGTGGTCTTTGGTGTATTGCTACGACCTCTAAGCTTGAAGAGTTTATTAGAAAGTCACTTAACTCATTGGATAAGGTCAGGTCGAGTGAGTTGTGTTATTCTAGCAGTCGTTGTTTGGGGTAGGGGACATTTTAGCCACTCCCTTGTTGTTTCCTTCTTCTTAATGAAATGATACGCATAAAAAATTGCACATCATCAGGTACCTGTTTATAATGGCATTTTGTCCTCTAGCAATTCACATACGCATTAAAAGTTGCACATCATCAACTACCTATTTACGATGGCATTTTGTCCTCTAGCAATTCATACACTCTTCAGGCTTTCCGGGTGATCCCTATAAGGAAAAGGTTGATGGGTAGGTCAGGTGTAGAGACGGCCAAATGGGCCGGCTTGGGCATGGTCTTCTCTATAGCAGGCACGGCCAGGGCATGACACGAGGTGTAACGGGCCGGGCCGGCACGACACGAGTGGTCGTGTCGTGCTTGGGCTGCCGGGCGAGCCCATGGGCTGCACGGCACGTCTCGTTTACTGTAGCATGTACTGTAGCAGGTATTGTAGCAAATATTTCAGTAGAATTAATGCATCCCGTGGGCTTTTAATGGGCCAAAACAGTGCGAAACAGTGAAAAAAGTGTAAAACAGTGTCACGGGTCGACCTTGGCCCATGGACCTTTAATGGGCCCGTGCCAACACGACCCGACCACCTCGTGGGCCGTGCTTGGGCCGGAGGCTCGACACATGGGCCGGGCCGGAGGCTCGACACATGGGCCGGGCCGGCATGGTCCGCTACAAGAGCCGTGCCTAACGGGCCGTGTCGTGGGTGTGCCCGGACCGGACCGTGTCGGGCGGTCCGTTTGGCCACCTATAATCAGGTGTGAAGGTAATTCGCTTCAATTCTCTTCTCCTCTTAAGGATGGCTTAACTAAATAAGGTCTTCATGTGTTGCTCGTACGCGACGCGTGTTTAGTGTTTTGGTTGATCCAGGAAAAAGTTTCAAGGTGTAGGTGTGAAAGCAATTCCCTTCAATTCTCTTCGCCCTTGAGGATGGATTAAGGCTCTGTTTATATCCACCGTCAAAACTTTATATCCTGTCACATCGAAAGTTTGGACACATAAATGAAGTATTAAATATAGACTAAAAAATAACTAATTGTACAGTTTGCATGTAAATTACGAGACGAATCTTTTAAACCTAATTAGACTATGATTTGACAATAAAGTGCTACAAGTAAACTTATGTTAATGACGGATTAATTAGGCTTAATAAATTCATCTCGTCGTTTGTAGATGGATTCTATAATTTGTTTTTTATTAGTCTATGTTTAATACTAAATGTGCGTCCAAAATATTGATGTGACATTTTGATAAAAAATTTTCTGAATAAAGCCTTCTTTTGTTCTTTGTACGCGACGTGTGCCTTAATGCGTTCTTTGTACGCGATGCGTGTTTGGTGTTTCCAAAAAAATCCTCCGTTTAAGTAAAAAGTACTAATAGGAACACGCTGTAGGCATTGTGTGTGTAATAGACATGAGATTTTGACTAACCAGAACTATAAACAACGATAACATTGTTACTGTACTTATACTTCCAACATTTTTTTATTTAGGTAAATATGAATATTTGCACAAAACGGTTGGCACCAAAAAAATATCATGTACGGTATGATGCCTTTTATATAATTTATTTTAAATGCTATATCATTAAGAGAAAGCTAAAATAAGTTACCATGTTCTCTCCAATAGCTTACAAATCATTACAAATCATTATGTTAACATAAAAAATGAGAAAGAGTTACACTATTTAATTATGATAGGACTTGATTATAATTGTGTTATTAATTTTTATATTAGTTGTAAATAAAATATAGTTGTATTAGAAATATAGTTGTAATGCAAATATAATTCTATGGCCTGTTCGACATCTCATTTTACAGGCTGCGCGACAGCCTGCAACTAGTTATTTCACTACACCAACTAAGCAGCTGTTGGCTTTCAAACAAACAGTACTTGCATCATGTTGCTGAACATAGCTATTGGTAGTTTCTCTATAACAGCAAACGCAATTGCACGAGAAATTTGAATAGTTCTCTTAAACAGATTGAGAAATAATCAAACCAGTTATAAGTAAACTAGTTCCCTTGACTATTGAGATATTCAGTCTAGAAAAATTCCAACTGCATGGTCACTAACTCACTACGCAAGCTCTGTTCAATTTTCTGCTAGAAACGTTAAAACCGGGCATGGATTCTCTGACGACTTTAGATCATAGACTTCACGTGAGATGAGTTCATATGTCAATGACTTTATAAATGAGTTTTCGTGTCAATAATTCATAGTCAGCAAACGATCTCTGCCGGTTGAAAACCAAGAACTATAGAAGGACGCGTCACGACTAGTTTGGTCCCCACTGCAGAAGCCGGAAGATCCACTGGGCCCGCAATCCTCTTCTCCTTTTTCTCTTTAGAAGAAAATCGGCTCCGGTCAGGTCTTGTCGTTAGATGCTTCCGGCGATCGCCGGGGAGAGAGAGAGAGAGAGAGTAGAGGGGAGGGACAAGATGGAGGCCGCGGCGAAGAGCTCGAAGCCGAAGCGGGACTTGCCTCGCATCCCTCCCAACTACGTCAGCCTCAGGGACCTCCAGGAGCTCCGCCGGAAGGAGAAGGAGGAGGAGCAGGATAGGCTGCAGCGGCAACGGGAGTTGGAGGCGGCGGCGGCAGCGGCGGCTAAGACGGAGGAGGGGAGGGACTCGTCGGAGAAGTCGTGGGGCAGCAGTGAGAGGAGTCGCGGGGGGGAGCGGTGGGCGCCCGTGGCGCACCGGGGGTCGCCGCCGCGGGCGCGCACGGAGGTTGCGGCGAAGAAGGTGGATGGGGCGATAGGGGTCATGGCTGTGGCGCGGCGGGATGCGCCGCTGCCGGCGCGCGCGGAGGTTGCGGCGAAGAAGATTGACGGGGAGTTACGAGTCATGGCTGTAGCGCACAGGGTCGCGCCGTCGCCGTCGCCGCAGGGTGTTGCGAAGAAGATGGAACGGGCAGTAGGAGTCCTGGCTGTGGCGCAATCGGAGGCGCCGCCGCCGACGCGCGGGGAGGATGCGGCCAAGAAGAAAGGAGGGGCGATAAGAGGCCACGCCGTTAGGAAGGGGGCCGACGAGACCGCGGCCACGCCGGTCATTGCGTTCCAAAGGGGGGGACCCAAGGAGAAGGGGAAGGTCGCCGGGGGCACGAAACAGCCAACCGCGCCGACCGAGACGGCCACCGTATCGTCTCCCGGCGGCACGCCGGACGAGAAGAGCAAGGGCAAGGGAAAGGGCTCGGGAGATCAGGGCACAGCACCGGTGACCAGCGGTGCGCCACGCGAGCCGGCCGAGGCGGCCAGTGAACCATCCCGAGGCCGCGGAAACCCGGCGAACCGGCGCAACCGGAAGAAGGGCGGGGTTGGCCGCAGCGCAGTAACGGCCGCGCCGGGCGAGACGGCCGTCGCGCCGCAGAACAACGAGAAGAGTAAACCCTCGGGAAGCAGGCGCGCAGGTGCGGAACCGACCAGCAATTCGCCGGACTGGAAGGCCCCCAGCCGGCGCCGACCAGAAATTCGCCGGACCGGAAGGCCCCCAACCGGCGGCGATCAGCAATTCGCCGGTCGGGAAGCCCTCCCCGGCAGCCGAGTTGAGCAGCAACCGGAGCAGCGGCGGCGCGCTCGGGACGAACGGGGATACGAAACCGGAGCCTATCTCGGAGAAGCCGCCGGTGGTGGAGGCCAAGTCCACCGCGCCGGCGGCGAGGGTCGTAGTGGGCTCGACCAGGCCGCCGTCCATCGGCGGCCCAAGGCGTCAGCCCGCCGGAGGGCAGCACGGCGGCGTGTGGGTGCCCAAGGTGGCGGCTCCCGCGCCATCACGGCATTTCGTTTCAGTTACGAAGAACAATTAGGGCGGAACGCCGGATTCTTCCTAATTATCGCGGGAATTGGACATATTTCCGTTAGAATCATGCATAATTATTGTGAAAATCATGTGTATTCTAATTCCTACTGGGCTCTGACTGCAATCGAAATGAACTGGAATTGGGGACGAATTCCAACCGATAATGATTTCTAGCTGAGGAACTCATTTGGTCATTGGCAGGTTCCTATTTTTCTGCTGTTCAAATTGGATCAGAGATCAAAAACCAAATCAAAATCAATGGCAGGATCATCAAGTCCCCTGAATCCCCCAAGTTGACGAGGTAATATCATCCAAAATTCTAGATTTCATTTCATTAGATCCACAACATCTCATATCCAAAATGCTTTGCATGCAACAGCCACAGCAATGAAGCTAAAGCTCCACATGATTGCATCGTCTTCTACCTCTTGCCATCCTTTGGCCTAAAACGAAGGGAAGTACTTGCTGAGGCCATACGGCAGAGAGTAGAACTCCTCGCTCCTCGGGTCATGCCTGTAAGACTTGAACTTCTCCCACCAATGGAAGCCCCTGTCCTTCCACACCGGGCCATCCCAGTAGGTGTGCGTGCAGTCCAGGAGGTAGGCGAGGATGGCAGCCACCGTCGCTGGCGAGGAGAAGATCACGTTGACGATGACGTTGAACTGCAAAAACATTAATGTTGTATCGTCAGAAACATTCAGAAAAAAAATTGAAAACGACCATGATCTTGATGCAATCAGAGATTTAGAGCTCGGTTGGTTCACGTACAGCTGGTGAATGGGTGTGAACTGGCCCGAAGACGTAGAACACCTCGTACTCCCTGAAGTACTGTGGGATGGACAGGCCCAAGAACAGAGAGATGCTGAGGATGAACTTGGTTCTCAGTGTGTTGAGGTTGCAGTACTGGAGGAAGCAGAGCCCTGCAGCAGCTGTCTCATGCAGAAACCAAATGTAAGTCTTCCGGAATATTGATTTTCGATAATGGAGTTCAATCCAGCCTCTACATCATAGATGCATTCGGCCATGACCATTGATTGATCTCTTGTATTTATGAGTGATGGTATCATGAAGGCTCACCTGAATAAGCAAAGAGAACGCAGTACAGTGCAGAGAAGATTGGCAATGGGATTGATGCAATGATTGCCCCAAATTTCCCTGTTGATTTTCAAGCATATCATTATATGAAAATTAAACTACCGACGATGCAACGGTGGAAACAGCTGATAGATTCAGATGATAGGAAACCATACCAAACAACGAGAAGAAGATCATGAACAAGGCTGAGATCTTTATAACCCTTCTGCTTCCGACTCGCGTCAAGGCCAACAGACCTGCATTCTCACTTCTCGAGCAACAAGGCCAAGTTATTTTCATGCTTTGAACTTTTAAGTAGGCTAAGAAAAATCTGAGTGCATTACACTGAAGCTACTGATCCTGTCAATGTACCACACATCCCATCCAGAATGGTAGATATGCCCTGAAATTATGCGAGTTGCATTGTAGTGAGCTTGTAGAAAAATTCAGTGAGAATCAGGGTTTCTGATTTCGCGAAAGCCGACCCGGCTTTCGCGGTTTTCGGTCGTTTCGCGGGGGTGCGGCACGGTATCCCTGCGGTTTTGTTTAAATAATTTCGTGGGAATTCAAAAAATTTGAAAAAAATTCATTTTAACACAAATATATATATATATTATAAAAAATATAAATTTCGCGATGTTTGCCGCGAAAACCACGGCACGACGTGGATGTTCAAATTTAAATTACGGTTTTCACGGTTTTTGCCGTTTTTGCGTGGTTTTCGTGGTACGCACAAATCGTTCAAATTTAAATTTTTTACTGTTCATTGCCGCCAGCTTTCGCGAATTTCGGACGAAATTCTTCATGTCGCTGAGGGGCGGCACGGCATAAACCGTCGGCATTGTAAACCCTGGTGAGAATAACTTAAGATGTGTGGTGTTCAGTAATATACCTGCCAGCCAACCCCACGAGCGAAAACTGAAGGCGGGCAGAACGTTGCACCTGCATATCTCGTCACCGCCATCAACGTGCCCGTGGACTGAAACCGAGCAGAATTTCTCGTCAGATTAACAAGCATAGACGTTGAACCATTGTTTCAGATATGCATCTTTGTGATTGCCACTATATTTCCGAGATTAGGCAAGAAAAAGAAGATGAAACAGAGTGGCGATGCGGACCTCGATCAGTGAGACGAAGGAAGCAGCGATCATGACGAAGCAGTCGTCGGCGAAGAAGATGGGGTACCCCCACTGGAACGGGTAAGGGAACCTGACCCTGCTTGCAGCAGAAGAAGGCGATCGATGCAATGTTGTCAGTGTCAAAATCGAGCAGAGAATTCTGAATTCGTCGGCGAAATTTTTACCAGGGTGCGCCATGGATGAGTCCCGAGCGGTCGGCGCGGCAGCTGAACTGCGTCACGAGGGACCTCTCGTTGTAGGCGCCGGCCGCCGTGAGGATCTCGGCGTAGATCCACACGATGAGCACCGTCACCAGCACGGCGCACCGCCCGAACAGGAAGCTCCCCCTCGCGAAGAAATGCGCCGCGTACTGCAACAACAGAACAGGCAAAAACTCACGACATTTTTCCCTGAACTCTCAACTCTGCTACTACTTGCTCTTAGCTAGCTAATGCGAGAATTTTCCTGAGAGTTTTGGTTACCTCGGTGAAGAGCAGGAGCAGGATGAGCGCCGGGAGGCCGACCTCGATGCACTTGGCAACCTGCGACGTTCGTTTTCAGTACATGTTTCAGATTCTAAACCAACCATGATAGATAATCAAGAAGACGATGAGGTTTTGGTGGCAAAGAACTCACTCCGGGGAAGGCGAAGTAGAAGAGGCCGAGCGCGGAGAGCGTCACGAACGGAACCGCCGCGAGTGGGCTCAGGAACCTGCCATGATCGATCGGGTCGGCATCAGCGAATGCTCGCCGGAGCAGGAAAAATCCATCAAGAACAGAGACGACGGCGAGAGACCGTGTTGCAGAGCATAGCAAGATCACCTTATGAAGATCCTCCAGATTCCGAAGAATCCGATGATGGCCTGGAAGACGCCGGCGATGATCAGCGCGCCCTGCAGCGACCTCATCGTGTACACGAACCTCTGGATGTGCCATTGGATTGAGCAGAGAATAAGAGTGGGCAGGCAAGAGAAATGGCGGCGAGATGGAGGAAGAGCTTGGATACCTCGAAGGGGTCGACGACGATGGCGAAGCGCGGGCTGAGGATGATGGCGACGGCCGGGTAGATGTAGGCGTAGGAGGCGCCCATGACGGCGGGGAGCCGCGTCCCGAGGTGCACCTGCAGCAGCGTGTTGATCCCGGCGAGGAACAGGATGGTCTGCACCACGATCGCCTTCTCCACCTGCACAGCGCGCACGCAATCTCTCGTCACCAAAGAAGAGCGCAGAAAGAACGGAGAGGAAGGCAGGAGGGAGTGCTTACATGGCCGCCGCCCATGAGGGGCACGAGGATGGTGGCGACGATGACGGTGGTGCCGAGCATGACGAGGTAGTGCTGGAACGCCAACAACACCGCTGTCACTGCACACACAACAGAGGGAGAGATCCCGATCAGTACTCCATCGACGGCGACCGAAGCTTAAGCTAGGTTGGGAGCTCGGTAGCAATGAGAGCAGAGCACGGACGCCATGGCGGCGGGCTGGTGATGCAGAAGTCGACGCCGTCGTACTGCTCCTTGGGGGCGAACGCGACCAGCTCCTCGGCCTTCACCGGGGCCATGGCCCCCACTCCGGCGAGAGGCGGCGGCGGTGGTCGACGACGGGAGAGAGAAAGAGAGAGAGCGGAGGAGGAAGAGGAAAGGGGAGTGGAGGGGAGGAGGAGATGGGGGGTTTTGTAGCGAAGCGAAACGCAAGGTGCGCGGCCCTCGGTTTTATGCGAGCCCAAGCGAAGCTCTCCCGCTCCTTGCTGCTGCGCGAGCGTGACAGGGTGGGGGATCTCGCGTCCCGTGCGTTTTGCCTCGCTGGGTCACTGTACCATCGGTTTTCCGCTGGAATTTGGTCCAAAATCAGGTGTGCTTTACGATCGAGACAGCCAACCTTTTTTTCCGAAAAACAAAATGGTGACGATCAAAATTTGAAATTACGCCGACTGGAGATTTTATTTTTATTTTTTTAAAATATCCTAAAAGTGTATTGTCGTGATCAGTAAAGTTTAATAATAGACACGTATGTGTTATCACCGTTAGATTATAATGAGTTGGTATACACTAGGGATCGTAGCAATTTGGTTGGGTCTAGTCTTCGACACCGTCTTAAAATCCATGTGATTCCAAATTTTAGCATAACATAATCCACGTCTTAATTGACACCATGAACACTTTTTTTGTATATTGAACCTTTGAGGCATCTTAGCTCTTGTTTTCGACTTGTGTTATCAATGACATCATCAATATTTAGCCCATGACTAAAAATGTCCTTTCTAGTTAACAACAGTGGAGCAAGGAGCCTTTTTATTGTCTAACGATATACGTGGATGGTCATATACATTGTTGGACATTAGTAACGTAAGCACCTACAATATCACACGCTGATGCTCCTAGGCATTCAAATCTTGGTTCAATCCACACTAGAGAGCATGATAGGGTTGTCATTGCCTGGCAGTAGGGTGTAATAGGGTGTAAGTGGGTCGAACAAACGGGTTTTTTTTCTCTCTTGTCCTAGTTCTAATTTATTTTTTAATAAAAATATATACTATCATGTAGAAAATAAATTATTAAGTAGGCTGGGTTTGCCTACTTGTATTCCTGACAAAATATAGAACCAATGCAATGAAAAATTAATGCACCATAAACTGAGGTTCAATCCATTAATCTATTAAGACTAAGGTTGGGTTTGTTTGAATATTTTTCAATCTATTTCCTTATTTTTCATACGCACATTACTTTTTGACAAAAGATTTTTATAAAAATTATTTTAAATAAATATATCAATTAATTTTTAAAGTTTTTAAAACTAATATTTAATTAATCATGTGCTAATTCATAATGTTTGTGACCCTCCTAACAAATGCAGCCTATAGCCTATAATAGCATGTAAGCACTATTATACTCCTATAACTTAATATATGTATGATAGTTTTCTGCACGCCACAGTGAATCTACCAATTATTTGGGGTCACACACCCATGGTCCTTTACTCGTGTAAAATGTCAACCAAAACTATTTTCTACATTTTATTTTAATTTAGTATATAATAAGCTACTCCATACTCAATTAGTCGAGGGTATGTACAATAGTTATATTAAAAAAAGAAAACTAATTAATAGGATATATCGATTTTGCTACATATTTGTCATCCAGAATATGCATATACATCACACTCGAACTCGCAAAATGTAGCAACTAATTAAATTCCTCGTCATTTTGACTTATCATGTTCTTAAATCTTAATACACTTTTCTCTTTCATTGTTTGATAAAACCGTTAACCCTTATTAAGTCCTTAAACATCAGGGGCGCAATGCAGTTTCGACCGATAAAGCCAAGACATGGTTCGATGGGTAGGTTCTCCTGGTTCGGCTTTTAGGTGGGAAAACCATGGCACAAACACTGGAGATTGGATTCAGCTTCAACCAGACAGCTTCTCTTTTTCCTTCCCCTTTTCCTTTACCCTTTTCTCATGTTAGATAGGGTTGGCTAGCTAGTTTTGAACTTGATCAGTTGCAGTCTCACTTCGATCTTTCCCACGCCATGCATCCGGTACGACGACTCATCGTCATCAGAGATCACATTGGACCTAGACCTGCATCTGGATGCGATTGATATATCGCCATTGCCAAATGTCAGCGCCGTTGATAAGATTACTCTCTGCAATCTCGATCGATCAAATTCTACCTTTCTAAGAACAGATGATAAGCCGTTCGTTCGTCGATTGTTATGCCATGGTTACTGTAGTGCGACAGATTGGGTTTTTGGAGATTAGGAAATGGTAGTTCTGGAGTTGCAGCGACCAGAGAATGTGTGTATGGGAGTTGAGTTGTGTGGAAAGGCGTGGCGAAGATAACAGGACAAAACCAAACTGACCTAGACAGACACTGTGGCATGTCACTTTGCCACCACTTAATTTGGTAGAGTTAGTTCATTTTGATGTTTCGGATTAGGTAGATGCATCATGCATGCATGGTAATTAAGCTGGGATATAAGATCTCGTCAGTCTAAGCTAGCACCTTTAATTATTTTGTCCATGAACATATGGTAATTGGTAAGAAGCAAGGACATGCATGATATATACGTAGATAATAAAAAATAGTGTAGCCAGATTCTCTACACAAGAAAACTGTGTTTGAATATAATCATAGCAACTATAGAAGGTACCTATGATCAATAATTAAGTATCGGTCACAAAAGAATGGAGTGCGAGAAGTGTAGTTAAAATACCATGCTCATTTTGGCCCAATGTCATATGTACTGGGTAGGTACATTAGCCATTAATTGATATGCTTGTTCTTTTTCCCATAACGAAATGGAATATAAGAAATATGTGTTATGAAATTTTGGGTGATCTCATCTATATCATAAATATTTTTCAAATTCTGCTCCTAAACGCTACGATTGTTTAAAAACCTTCCACATAAATATTTCTTCAAATATTATTTAAATCCGTTTTTAATATTATAATAGTTTAATTAATTCGTTTATACCCTTATAAATCGTCTGGTCTATTCAGCTATTCAACATTACATTTCGTTCCATAATATTAGGCTTTGGTGAATATCGCTTTTGTTACAAATTGATAATTAAATATTGTTGCCGGATAAGATAATAAATTTTAGAGGCAAAGTGAGCGTAACTCTCCTTGTGATGGAACTAGCAGTGCTAAAAAATAATCTTTGTAGACACCCTCTTTATTTTGATAAACATGCTAAAAGAACATCGGTATGCAAAATAATTTTAGGGATGTCTAGGAAACACCCCTCCCTAAAAATTAATTTTTTATACGGACTTTTTCTGAAACGCGTCTGTGAAAATATAGCACCGGGCTACATGTCCTTTAATTTCTCTCCTACCTCTCTGCTTCTCCTTATTTCTCTCTAAGTCATCTATAAGTCTTTTATACTTTCTCCCTTTTCCCTCATCTTCACTCCTCTCCTCATTTCTCTCATCTCTATGAGCGGCAGCAATGAGTGGCGGAGGCGGTGACGACGACTAGTGCACCGCTTGGAGCTTGGTGACGGCCGGCGCGGCGGCAGGGAGCTCGACGATGGTGATTTCGACGCTTAGGAGCTCGGAGGCAGCGGATCCAGGCTTTGGGAGTTGTGGGGCCTCTTCGGTGGCGATGACGATAGCAGTGGCAACGACGGATCGGAGCTAGCTAGGGTTCCAATTTTGGGGATTTTTATTTATTTAGCGATTTTTTAGCTGGATGGCTTAATTGACCGCCCACAAAAATCACTTTTTCACGCGCAGGTGCAATGCCTGATAAGAAAAACATTGACTTTTACAGACATCTGAGGGAAAGTGGGCTGCCCAACTTTTTTGAAAATCATTTCTATAGTAGTGCAACTCACCTGGGTTCAAATCTTACATTTAACATGGGTATCACGGGTGCTTTCATTTATGGCTATTTATTCTTTTAATGACGTGACTTTGTTAATCTCAAAATATACCGGTTTATTTTTTAAAATATGATATTAGAGATACATGTGAGTGACTTTATAGGGATGAACGTGTGTTGGGAGTACCTGCCTTTGTAATGTGTTTCTCGAAAATGTTTTCAAAGGTTGCGATGCATGGTTGACAGCGAGAAACTAAAATACATAAAATATGCTTTTTGCAAGGGGGAGGAAAAAAAAATGCAAAGCCCATACTCCTATATATGGAAATGCAATGAGCGTGCGAATCAGCTCTGTCCTCGCTTGCTGTGGGCCCAAAGAAGCAGCCCATGTACTGGCACCAGGCATGGGCTACAAAGTGCTGCAAGGAGCCCAGCTACAAAGTGGTTGGCAATATCTGTTCTAGCCCCTACCTCTGTTTTGGTGTCAGTCTCATGCGGCGCGACGGCGTCATGGCAAATTCGATCGATGAGCTGAATAGTCTGAATAAATAACGTGTTGCTCGTGTGTTTGCTCGATCCTATCGGGCTGCTGATTGGGCTGTGCTCTGCTAATCGATCGACCTGAGCCAGTGGCCCAGTGTGTGTCAGCAAAAGAAATGAGTCGTGTGGCGCCCCGCTCAACGCGGCCGTAGTTTACCCCTGCCGCCTCCGCGAAGCACGGCAGCGCCAGACCGTACGTCGACGAGCGCGGAGTGAGCCGCCACCCTCCCAAGCCGCCCCGCGTGTGGATTGTGGACCACCTCCAACTTCCCAGCCAGTGAGCCGGATCTGGACGCATGGGCAAACCGGGCGGCGATGACGCCCGCCGGAGGGACGGCGGTTTGGCTGGCGACGGTGAATGCGCACCGCCCACCGGGGCGTCCCAGAGGCTGAGCTCGGCGGCGCAAGAGGAGGGAGAGAAGAGGGGAGCGAAGGGTAACCCTTTTTTTTAATATTTTAACCACACATGAATTGACGTATGGATCCAACATATTTGTTTAATTTTTTAACTAGTAGCTCGTTTGATGTAGCGCTTTTGATTTTATGATTCTCTAATTCTAGAGATTCTGAGAGAATCGAATCGATATAATAAAGTAATAATTAGAATAATATTTTATGTGATTTTCGGTGATTTTTGGGAGAACCTGGTTTGGATGATTCGGAAGAAACTGTTTTTAGGTGATTCTCACTTCTAAAATTGTTGAATCATTTGAAATGATTTTTCTCGAATCAATTACAAAATAACCCGTTTGACAAGAATTTTACGATTCTGTTGAGAATCGGGAGAGAATCCCTACCAAACGAGACCTAGATTTCAATTGACACGTTTGTCTCATTGATGTTTTGATTTTTTTATTTTATCATGTAAACTTCGTGAAGTGTAACACGAATAGAACACTTGATCCGTATTTGAGTCTCTATAGCCCAAATAGGTAGACATGCACCTCCTGGGTTAATTACTTTGCACAATTCAATTAAAACCTTGGGACAAGCTACAGATTTAAGCTCTCGTCGTTTTCTCCCTGTTTTCTCCTTGCAAAATTACCCGCTATCAAATTTTAAGTTTTAAGTTGATTTTAAAGTACTTTCATCGAAATTTATTTTTTAAATTAGCATTTAAATCGTTAAAAACACTTATATAAGATTTTTACTTATAAATTATTAATTTTTTGCTGCATATTAGAAGCATTTAGCCAAGAGAGAAGGGCCTTAGCAACTTCCTCCTCCTATGTATCACCAAACCACCTAGATAAAAGGATTGCTAACGTCACATTTTAAAAAGAACTTTAATTTTTAAATATATAACATACAATTTACGCTATATATTTTGGAGAGGATACAATTTACACTATCAATCATACATATTTACCCAATAAATTCTAAAATTTGCACTATAAATAACTCACACTTTAATCACCCAAAACATTTAGTGCCACGTACGTTGTTTGAATGATGATTTGCTTTAATGCAAAAAAATGAACTGCTTAAAGTAACTGTCCGTATTGTAACACCAGGTGTCCCGCTGCCCCTACACGACTCTAGAGTGGCCAAATTCTACGCGACTCTACATCGGTGCCTGAAAATATGTGAACACTTTCAAAATATTCCATTCAGCCAGCTAGTTCTATTTGGCGCCTAGCTCCAGCCGGTAAATCAAACTACAGAAGAACTTAGCGCATATATCTAGGCGCCAAAGTACATTGAAGCTAACTGGACACATGGAGATCGTCTCTTCTTAATACTTTTCAAATAACAACCAAAATTCCCCTGCATGTTTGATCAATGATCAGTAAGCAAAACCCAACCAACAGCCAGCCAGTCACTGACCCGAAGCTAACTGGACACATGGAGATCGACTGTCTCTTCTTAATACTTTTCAAATAACAACCAAAATTCCCCTGCATGTTTGATCAATGATCAGTAAGCAAAACCCAACCAACAGCCAGTCAGCCACTGACCCTTCTCACCCTTTCCTGACTTTTTTTCCACCTCAAAAGTTCCTTTATGGTACCTTATATCAGCTTATCCTTATACTACTCTTATACTACTGTAATAGTGAAGTGGATTGAAAAGATGTATTTACTGAGTCATGTCCACTTTATATTTGTATAATTTTTATTAGTAATACAGATAGTATGCATAACTAATATGACTAATGAGTATATGACCAAACCGACTCAAACGTAGGCCAAAAGAAAGAAAAATCTCCTCTTCACAACGGATTTTACAATTTTCTTGTCATTGGAAGCAATCGCTAGTTTGCTACCAATATCTGAGAGCTATCAGTCATGGAGAAATAAATGAAGCAAACAAAAACAATTCATTGGCAAAACTATATGTGTTATTAGTGATTTAAAAATGAGCCCCCAAAATTAACTCCATAATTAAGTTTCACAATTTAAATTTAAATTTGGCCATAGCTGATGAGGTAACAAGCAAACAGTTAGAGAAAAATCAAACAAAACAAACTAAAGAATCCTTTTTTCTTCCTTTACGTTTTGATGGAAATGATGATCACGAATAGCTCCCGACTCTGCCACAGGCTGCCTACCTCCGATGATCCAGAGTAGCATCCTCCTTGGGAAGGACGATTGCTTCTCCACCACCGATGATATAATGCTGCTATCACGTCGGAAGCACATCGAGGTTTTTCAAACCATTTTAAAAAAATATTATCATCAATCGCGTGGTTACCGTGAAAACCATATGATTAATACGGATAACCGTGATAACTATATGGTTACCGCGTAATTTGGAAACCCTGCAGCACACCACGCACCTTTCCGTCATAGGCATGCTGGGCTCTTTCTTGGACAACACCATCCAAATCATGGACATGGAGGGAGGCGTGCACGTCCATGACGTCCTCGTAGGACCCCATGGAATGGCACCTTCTTTGCATAATACCTGCTTTGGCATTGGCATCGTAATTGTTTTGTTGCTGCTAGTGCTGGCTCCATCTCTCCTTCACTGGGGACGGCATTACAATGTCTTCCACGCACATAAGTTTACCCAGCTTCACCTCGACCAGGCATCCTAGCTTGGGTAAATTTTCCAAGGGGACCATGTTGCGTGATATCTCAACTTGAGCAGGTGAGGGAGGCCACGAATCTGGCCAAAGGGTTCGGGCAAGTGGCGTAGCTGCCGATCAGCGAGGAAGGGCGGCAGCATGCCTTGGTTCCTTGGTGATGTGTGGCCACGAAGTGCGACGGTGCATGAAAATAGACCAATTCGATGTAGGCTATAAATTACCCTTAGTGGCTTGGTGGGTAATTTATTACCAGATCATTTCAAAGATACCAAACAGATGAACGATCATTCATACTATTGCCCCGAGAAAATATTCTAGACTCTCCAGGGATGTCTTTTTTTTCATGTTACTTAAATGGTTATAAAAGAATTTAAAAAATTCAATAAGACAATTTAATATGTGATAGATCATTTTATAAATTTAACCTGTAGTTTAATTTGTTTTTTAAGTAAAAGTTAAATTTTAACAATGTTTATAGAGTGATATATCATATGTTAATAAATTCTTAATTTTTTAATTTTTCCATAGCAGAGGACGTTTCCTTGAGAGTTCCTCCTTTCTTCTTCTGCCAAAAACAAAGTACTATAAATTAAACTAGGATTTCCCATCATATGTTTCTTGCTCAGTTATCTCAGTCAAATTCTAGAGGGAAGAAATTTGCGACATGTGCTCGGCTGATCGACACGGCCGGCCACCCGGTCATCGGCTTATCCAGTTTGAAATTAGACAAATGTAATTTGTTCTATTGAGAAATTTGACCGAGCTTATATCGATAATATTGATGTGAATTGAATCATTTTAAGGTGTATTTAGTAGTACAATGATAAATGATACGTGATATCAATCTCGAAATCTCGTATTTAATTTTTTATACACTTATAATTTTTTTAAAAATATATTTAAAGGAACGGCTCTTCATCCAAATCTCAAATCTCGTTTTTTTAAATTGAATTATTTCGTTGCTCTGATCTAGAGATGAAAAGTAGAACTAGTAATTGAATAAACCGTCAGTTTAGTTCGGTCGGGACTACAAATTTGGTGGCAGCATGCCCAGGTGTCAGAGCACTAAACCAGCCCATCCCGTCTGCGTGCAGCAAGCAGAGACACGTAACGAACTGCGACTTTCTTTCTTTCCTGATAAAAAGAAGGAAAGAGAGATAAGGAGAAAAGAAGAAAAAAATGAGATAGAACTGCAACGTACTCTCTTTCTTTCGTGATAAAAAAAGAAAAAAGAGAGAGAGAGAAATAAAAAGAAAAAAATGAGAGAGAAAGAACTGCAAATCTCTCTTTCTGATGGAGATGTAGGCCATGTAGATAGGTTCTAGCTAATTCACAGTCACAGACTCACAGTTCATAGGTCCTGTTCCTTAGCAGCCTCTCTGTGGCCTTGACTACTGACCTGAATTTTTCTCACAAGATTGTTTCGGCACATGTAACTATAATCCGGTAATCCCACAAAACTGGATTGTTAATTTTTCACGGGTCCCACGCAACATAAACTATGCATGCGTGCTCCCTATATAAAGGGCTAAGATGCTAGCTCATCCTCATCCTCACCAAGCAAAGTAGTAGCAAACAAAGCCAGCTCGTCACTGCTACTGCCTGCCTAGTTCCTCCTCAGTTCTCATTCTCAAAAGAATATATTGAGCTGATCGAGCTAGATAGAAGCACTATCTAGTTGATCAACAATGGAGAACTGCTTCAAAACCCTAGCTGGGGTTGTGATCGTTGTGCTGCTCCTGCAGCAGGCACCTCTGCTGGTCCGGGCCACCGACGCGGACCCTCTCCAGGATTTCTGTGTCGCCGACCTCGACAGCGAGGTGACTGTGAACGGGCACGCGTGCAAGCCGGCGTCGGCGGCCGGCGACGAGTTCCTCTTCTCGTCCAAGATAGCCACGGGCGGCGACGTGAACGCCAACCCGAACGGCTCCAACGTCACGGAGCTCGACGTCGCCGAGTGGCCCGGCGTCAACACGCTCGGCGTGTCCATGAACCGTGTCGACTTCGCGCCCGGCGGCACCAACCCGCCGCACATCCACCCGCGTGCCACCGAGGTCGGCATCGTGCTCCGCGGCGAGCTCCTCGTCGGCATCATCGGCACCCTCGACACCGGGAACAGGTACTACTCCAAGGTGGTTCGCGCCGGTGAGACGTTCGTCATCCCGAGGGGCCTTATGCACTTCCAGTTCAACGTCGGCAAGACGGAGGCCACCATGGTTGTCTCCTTCAATAGCCAGAACCCCGGCATCGTGTTTGTCCCGCTCACATTGTTCGGCTCCAACCCGCCCATCCCGACGCCGGTGCTCGTCAAGGCGCTCCGGGTGGACGCCGGCGTCGTTGAGCTGCTCAAGTCCAAGTTCACTGGTGGGTACTAAATTAATCCGAGAGCATTTTCGTAGTGTTCTCTGCTACCTGCAGCGTAATTAATTGCATGTTATTGGATTGAATAAACTTTCTCCCATGTTATGGGAATGAAAATAAAATGCACTTTGTTATGTTTTGTTCTCCTTTACAATGAATTAAGTATATATGTGCTCTTTCCGAATAAGTGCAATTATCTTGATCCGTTGTTTTCAAATTGCATTTTTAATATCTATATATCATATATATAGTTGGGACTAAAGCTTAATATGTATTGAACGACATTATCAATATATTTTGACCGTTGGATCATCCATTGGAGGGCTATCAGGTATTGGCTGATGTGAAACTGAAGAGTCCATGGCCTTTAATTTTCTTCTATCGATATGCACTTTATTGTTTATAATTATTTCACGTTCATACAGCTTAAACATTCAACTAAAATTGAAAGTCAATTGGTCTCCTCCACTAGTACAGATCCTCTCATCTATAATAAACTGTCATATACCTAGATTTTATGGACCATCACAACGAAGTCATCTCAAATAGGTCTAAAAAGAGGCCGAAAAAGAAATACTCGCACATACATGTTAAATGTACAAAAAGAACTCGAGCCCATCATGGATGATACATATTAGTGACGGGTTCAAATCACGGTCCGACAAAGATAACCTACGATATCTTTGTTGGGCCCCAACAGAAGCCCATCACCAATGACACTCATTAGTGACGGGCACCAACCTGAGGACCGATTGAGATAACAGTTAGGCCCGTCGCCTACTCATCGGTGACGGGCTCCAACCTGAGGCCCAATTGAGATAACAATTAGGCCCTTCATCGATGAGTGTTATCGGTGACGGGTTTCAACACATGATATGCTTCGAAATCATTTAACCTAGCCCGAGAGCCGATTCAGATCTACACATGAGAGCGAAAAATTTCTAAGTCCTCACATTGTGAACCCTAACGCCGTAGCCGTCTCTCGGAGCCGGTCACCGCTGTCCCTCGCGCCCTCCCGAGCCTGGTGCTGTCGTTCTCCCTCGCTACCACTGAGCGCCGCCGTCCTCGAGCCCGGCCACCGAGCGCCACCACGCTCCAGGTAAGTCCCTCATGTATACATCTGAGATGAATGCCATGTATCCGTCATTTTTCCTCTTTATTCCATCAAATCCTAGTCGTCATGTAACAAGTTTTTGCGTGCATTGTTCCCGTTTTGTCCTCTAATTCAGAGTCAATTTTTAAACGGCCATAACTTTCGCATACGGACTCGATTGAGATGTTCCATATATAAAAATCGATCGAAAAAATTTTGGATGTGTTCATCCACGCTTCATCGTGTTTGACGATTTTATTTTCCCCAAAATTGGCTTAGAAGGTTGCCTTTTCGAGCCCAAAAGTTTTTTTTCATTTCGAGCGTGTCTTCGAATTTTTCACCGGCCACGTCTTTCACTTGTTTAGACTCAAATTTTTTGTGGTTACCTCTCATGTGCTCCTAAGTCAAGAAAAATATTAAAAAATAAAAATAAAAAATCAAAATTTTTCTATCTTGGTCAATAAGAGATAAAAGGAAAACAGAGAGAGACAAAAAGAAACAATATCTAGAGGAGCAATATATAGATCTGAGACAATATCACTTTTATTTTGGTTGATGGTGCAACTATATATTGTGAATAGGCACCTACTGCACAATAAGTTCTAATGTCTTGGCTATTTAAGATAATTATCAGGCGTAGAGTATAATGCACTGAAAAGAGAAAATTATGTTCTATGTCTGATTGTGTAGTTGTCTCTGAACTTGTGAGGTTGTGATTACTTAATTGTCGTTTTTGTCAAGACACTTACCTTATTTTTAACAATTTAATGTATTTTTTGCGGGGAGATATTTGATGCATTTAACTTGGAGGTTTTTTTACTTTATGCATGTAGAGAAGCACAACTCATTGGTGAGTTCAATAATTGGATGGTGCAAAACACAAGATGAAGAAGGGTAAATTTGACATTTGGTCAATCAAGATTTCACATGTATAGATCTGAGATAAATTCAAATATTCATTCTCCTCTATTTCAAAAATATATGAATGTTATATGTGAGTTCTGAATTGGGTTTCCTGTGAATAATTATATATATGAATGGGGATGTTAGGAATGAGAATATATATTTTTGTGAATAATTGTGTATGTGAATAATTGGTTAGCAAAGGCCTAAGGCTAGCCAAAATTTTTTTTGTTTGGGAAATACTCATCGGTGACGGGCCTAAACTAAAGCCCATCATGGATGACTGTCATCCGTGACGCTCTTTAATTTAGGCCCGTTACCGATGACTGTCATCCGTGACGGGTTTTAATTTAGGCACATCACAGATGACAGTCATCCGTGACAGGCTTAATGGGCTTTTGCCCGACACAGATGACTTCTCACATCATTGACCTTTGCACTGTGACGGATGCTATACCCGATACAGATGAATGTTCCCGTTGTAGTGCCCGCCATGTAACTACCAAAGAGTTCAAATACTTTATTTTTTCCTTTATTTTGATAGCTTGCATATGTTTAACAAGTCGTTTACATATACAAAACCATCTTGTAGCAAAACACGGGGTGTCATCTAGTAATATATAATTCATGGTACTTAACCCTAGTCATAGGCGAATCATTTGTCTTCCGAGGATTTTGAAACAAACTTATTATTGTCTTGTTTGAATTCATGTATGGAATAAGCTATTGTAACTCATCACTCACTAAGTTCTAAAAGATTTATTTTTTCAAACAAGTTTGCATTATTTGAGAAGTGAAAAGAAAATTAATTGTTTTTCTTCTACTAGAGGGATTCACTAATGGAGAAAACATCACTGGTTGAAGTGGCAAAAACAACAGTAGTCCCGGTTTGAGTTGCACCCGGGATTAGAGATGATCTCTAGTCCCGGTTTAAAAATTCAACGACTCTTTAGGACCTTTAGTCCCGGTTCATGTCACGAACCGGGACTAAAGATCACCTCTAGTCCCGGTTCAAATGTTGTCAGAGCGTGTCAGAGCGCTAAGGATCTTTAGTCCCGGTTGGTAACACCAGCCAGGACTAAAGATGCTATTTATTGTCCCGGTTCTTTCTACTAACCGCGACAAAAAGTATTTCGATCGGCGCGCGTGATTTTTTCGGTCGGCGCGCGCTCTCGTTCTTATCTTTCCTCTATTAAACCGCGCACACAGCTCTCGGAGCTATCTTTTTCTCAGATCTGCACCCTCTCCCCTCTCCTGTCTCTTCTCTCCCTCTCCTCTCTCCCTTCTCCTATATCTCTCGCGCGCGTGGGCGAGCGGCGAAGGCCGGGCGAGGCGGGTGGCGGCGGCCGCTGCGGGAGCTCACAACGGCGGCCGGGTGAGGCGGGCGGCGGCGGCCGCGTGGGAGCTCACGGCGGCCGGGCGAGGCGGGCGGCGGCGGCGCTGCGGGAGCTCGCAGCGGCGGCCGGGCGAGGCGAGCAGCGGCGGTCGCGCGGAGCTCGCGCGGCGGCCGGGCGAGGCGGGCGGCGGCCGGGGTGGCTGCGCGGGGCTCTCCCTCCGCTCTTGCGGCTGCGGCACGCGGGCAAGCGCGGCGGGGGTGGGCCGAGGTGGGCGGCGGCGGCCGAGCGAGGCGCGCGGCGGCGGCGGCGGCGGGCGGCGCGCGCGGGCTCTCCTCCGCTCTTGCGCGCGCGCGCGCGCGCAAGCAGCGGCGGCGGGGATAGGCCGAGGCGGGCGGCGGCGGCCGGGCGAGGCATGCGGGCGCAGCGGCCACGCCGGGCTCGCGGCGCGGGGCGAGCGGCGGCGGGCCGCGCGGTGATCTTTTATTTTGATTTTGATTTTGATGTGTGATTGTGATTTTGATTTTGTGTATTTGTGGATCTATGATTTTGATCCGAGAATGTGATATTGTATTTGATGATTGTGATTTTGTGTATTTGTAGATCTGGAATTTTGATCGAGACTGTGATATTGTATTTGATGATTGTGATTTTGTGTATTTTTAGATCTGTGATGTTGTAATGTTGATCTGTGATTTGTCTCTATGATATGAATTTTTACTTGCATTTGTGAGCTGTCGAGGAAAAAAATATACTTACAGAGAAAAAAAGAACAGAAATGAAAAAAACAACGTAGCACTTTAATTTTAGTCCCGGTTGGAGCCACCAACCGGACTAAATCTTTAGTCCCGATTGGTGGCTTCAACCGGGACTAAAGATACATCTCTAGTCCTGGTTATTTAACCGGGACTAGAGATCGTCTATTTTTAGTCCCGGATTCGTAGTCCCGGTTTGACAACCGGGATTACCGAGGATTACTAATCGGGACAATTGAGCCTTTCTCTACTAGTGATTATATGCTACAACACTCTGTAATATATTAATTTGGTTGCGATAATATCGTCATATACGGAGTGTGTTATATTTAATTTTGTCTAGCTAAAAGATAGCTATAGTATCTCCGTATCCAAATATAAGTATTTGATCTAGAATTAAAATTTTGTGCACGATATAAATATATTTAATTAGATTATTTAGTGCTTGTTTCATCAATCACATCTCACTTAAATTTCTCCTCATCTTACCCTTAACCACAACCGTACTCTTAACCGCCCCTTAAGGGGCACTATAGTATATATTTTCTTGTTAAACATTAATCTCAGCTAAACAATCTTGAAATATTTATATTTAGAAATAGAAGAAGTTTAGAATCAGAAGAAGTAGTTCACTACAACAGATCGAGGCTTCCTGACAGATTCCCTATGACAAACAAGGGAATCCTTCATCGATCTATGACGAATTCACCAAAAATAATATATCGTAAACTTCACCATTGGCTGATCCTAACGACAACTAGAGGCCTTGCTCATAATATATGTTTATAATGTCAAACAGACTCATCACTAATGCTGGGGATTTTGTCGTTAGAAGTTGGACTACCACACCGTGACGCAGAATTAATATCATTGTAGAACTTGGTAGGCAGGGTCCTCATGGGCCCACATCAAGTCGATCCCATTTGTAAGTATAAGGTTGTATGGATAATTCGTCATAACAATCGTGCTTGCACACAGTGGTCAAGTATTTTCATCATAGAAGTAAACAAAGCTGTATTCTTGAGTCAATGGTCCCAACTTCATCGACCTTGTTTTTTCTGCGTACATGCTTTTCAAAGTACTAAATGATGTGTTTTTTCAAAAAAAATTTACATAAAAATTGCTTTAAAATTATATTAATTTATTTTTAAGTTTTTAGCTAATACTTAATTAATCATGCTCTAATACATGTTTTTGTTTTGCGTGTCAGAGGGAAGGGGTCCCAAACACACCCCAAGAATAGTTGTAGGGAGGTCCTACATGCAGGGGCGGAGGCAAGCCTACGACAGCTTGGGCTTAAGCCCTATGCTTGTGTCATGCCTAGAAATTTAGCCAAATTTCTAGACTATTTATGTATTAAATTTTTGTCTAGGAATCAGCCAGGGTACTCAAAATGACAAATCAATAAACAAATCCAAACGTAAGATAAAGCGTAAAATTCTTACAGAAGAGACACTTAGTTCTCACATCCGAAAGAAAGCAGCAACAGCGAAAAGAGATGATCCTAGCGGGGCTTCAGCTCCACTCCACAGACAAACTCAACTGGGATCTGAGCCTTGGTCTTCTAAGGTCCTGTTTAGTTCAGCTTTTCAAAAGCCAGAAGCTGGCTTTTGGCTTTTGAAAAGCTAAAACTCTAGAACCCAGAAGCCAGAAGCTGAAACTGTTTGGAAGCTAGCTTTTGAGTTTGCTTATTTAGAATTGAACCTTATGTAACGATGACATGCAAGTAATTATTTCTATCTTTCCCCTCAAAAGCCAGAAAAGCTGCCCAAAGTGAGCTTCTGACTTTTGGGCTTTTCTAGTTCAATTCTGACTTTTGGCTTTTCAAAAGCCGATTGAAAAGCATTTGTTTGTTTCCTTCGGCTCTTAGACGAAAAGCCGAGCAAGCTGAAACAAACAGCCCTAACTTCGTCTTCGACTCGAAGCACTACGGTTCTAGGAAAAGGGGAAAATAGCAAGGCGAGTACAACCACCGTACTCAACAAGCCACACTGAGAAATGCAGACATGCAAGGGGAGACAAGAGTGACTTGAGCTATTTTGCATAAATGCAGTTGTAAAACCTTTGTAGTTCAAAACAGGAAAAATGTTGATTAATTAAGTCAAGATTAATCTTCCAGTGAACAACGCTAGACCACATTGAACAGGCCCAACCAATACACCTGAGCTAAACCAATTTCATTGAGTCCAATTATTAAAGGTGGGACTAATCATGGTGAATCTGGTCGATCGCCCATAACCGTGGGCACGGCTATTCAAATAGTTCTACTATGGCCAGAGGTGTACAACTGTACCCACAAGACATGATTCTCCACATATTGCCATGTCTCGAAGTATCGCAACGATACTGCAAAGGGGAAAATCGTGACAAGACCCTTCACATAACTCCCCATGACCAAGTGATACCACACTGAGGTTTCGCCCCTACCCCTATATCCAGGGTAGGCAGCCCCCTGGTGCCTTGGTAAATCCAGCAGCCGCATAGACCTTTCCCAGTCCATCCAAACTCCATCACGCCCACCCTTGTCTAGGTACGTCAGCCAGGGTAAAGCTACACTATAGGTCCAGCAGTTGCCCATTCTTATTTGTGGTAAGTACGATAAGTCTTTCAGGGTTTCCTATGAACCGGTCCATAATTGCCATGGGTGTGACAAACAAAACCATGCACCCACAACCCACCATTTAGTCACATTTTATTTAACCTTTATTTCAAAGTAATACTGGACCACGACCATCATTTCATGTGACTATAAGCTGGTAGTATAGTTCTCCCATTAGGTGAGCTAGTGTAATTAAACATGGCTAAACGTAAGTAATTCTAGCAAGGTCACGTAAGTGATGCAAGCTAATTAAATTAAATCACCCAGGTGTTAACACTGAGATTTGGTGATTGAGTCCCTAAGTCTGTAAAGGCGAAGCAGAATCGGATCGGCTGGTTTGGTGTGGAAACAAGAGGCCACGTCGGCTGAGGAGTGATCGGCTGCGAGACTAATTGGCTAAGGTTGGATCGAACAAGGGCAGCCGATAGCCGATTCTAGGACCGGAAGAGACCGTTTCTGATGCAGCAGTTTGAAGATAAATAGAAGATTCGATTGTTAGTAGCGTGTTAAACGATATTGCCACTTATGGATAGAGTCCTGTAACGGCAATTGTATCTGTAATCTAGGGGTTTGTTTAGACTGTTAGTTGTAACACGGCATGGGTCCTTTCTGGGATAATGTTGTGTTTTAAATAGTAGTTTAGATAGAGTCCATGGTTTGTGCAGATAATTGTATCTTGGGTATAAATAGGACCCGAGACCCTCTGTAAATAGACAATCACAATCAATCAAACCTTCGGCGCATCGCCAACCTTTTTCTTCAAACGAGCACTTTGTTTGGCTACGGGCTGCATCGTTTTGATCCCCAGATCTAGGTAAATGCTTATCATTAGTGGTATGATCCATTGTTTCTAGTGCTTCCATCGTAATGACACATTAGATTCAGGAGTTTGTACTGCGCTATTTATCATATAGCACATATAAATTAGACTAATGTTTAGATCTATCCTGCCATTGGCTAATTCTAGCAAGAACTTGCAGCTAATAGGGCTAGATCTAAAGGTTGGCTGGTTTATATGCGATATCCACCGTCTTGAGGGATATAAATCGGCTGAAACAGATCGGGTTTTTCTTTTTATACTTAATGCTGCATTGGATTCGAACTATTAAGTCGTTTCTAGAACTATCAATGATCTGTTCGGCTGAGATTTATATTATCTAGAGACAATGCCGGGGTTTCAGCGGACTTTATCTGCCCTGATATGTTTCTTTTAATATATTTATTATTAGATTTGTATTAGGACTGCCTCTTATGTTAAGATCGCATTCTTGTCGGACGTTGCCAGCCGAAATCGGCCTACCATCGACAGCCGACGGCCGATTTCCAGGCTATGCATCTGTTTCAAGAATGATATCTTTTTATAAGATTCATCGGAGTACTAGCCGATTCATTGTTAGCTTTCCAAGATCGGCTAGGTTATCGATTCATATATTTATTATTCTTTCGTATTTGGGTTAAGCGGGCGATCTTTGTCTCGGTATAGCCGATCCATTCCATCACTTGGCTTAAACATAGTTTAGAATAGCATATATATGTTTATGGATTCTCTTAGCCGATCCAGTGGGGATCTAACCTAACACTTAATGCATATTCTCTTGTTTTTCTTGTTGATTAACGAGATCAAATCAATCGGTACGCCCGCACAAGACAACTGAGAAGGACACCGGAGTTAAGCAGATCTCCCAGGCCAGCGCGTGAGTGAAATTTTTCATCAACACGCTTCTTGGCACGCCCGGTGGGACTTTCTCTGTCGGCTCGACTCGGACGTATAGATTCAACCGACAAGATGGTCGACTCCAAGAGCCCTATCATTTTTCAGGACAACATTATGCCTGTGAAGATGGAACAGTTATCGGCTGAACAGCAAGCCGATTATAAGAAGATGGTGGAAGAGCTCCAGGCTAACTATTTGCAGTCTTTCAGCTAAACAAGATCTGGGGCCATGCACCAAAAATACAAGTTCATCATGAACGACACTAAGGCGTCCTCCTCCGGTGAGAAAAAAAGGCAAACAAAAGATGGAGGAGCTGACCCAGGAACAAGATGATTCGGCTATATATTCCCTACAAGACCGGATCGACTCGGCCGTCCACCACGCGTTGGTCAACCAAAGTAGCATCCTGGTCAACACTCTCAATAACATGATCGCTACTGTAGTCGACGCCAAGATAGCCGATCAGCTGCAATGAGGGCCAACGTACTTCACAGACGACCAATTTCCTGGTTACAGGACGCTGGTCACAAATAATCGGCCGATCCACCACTAACACAACAAGGGCCGCTGGGAGGAGTCCTCGGTCAGTCGAATCCAGGTGAATCGGCTATAAGGCCAGCAATTACTATGCTGAACCGACAGCAGCCGCTGCCCCAAGATCAACTCGCTAACATGTTCCATGACAATCGGCAGTCAGAGCCGATTGATCCAGATAGATGGTATAACGCCGGTGGCCGACAGCTATTTCCACGACCACTAATGCCACCACCGGCGCATCGGCCGCCTCCCGATGATCATCACTACCAGTACCAAGGAGGCCGTCAAGATCATCATTACAGGCCTCAGACGCCACCACCACTGTATCGGCAAGCACCCGCGCCATATGACCCATACGAGCCGATACAGCAAGACAACCGGACATGGGCCGATCTGATCATAGATATCATGCGCGATCAATTCAGCCTCAAGCCGAAAGACTCAGGGAACATGTATCGGTATCCCTATCCAGAGCACTTCGAACGGATCCCGTTGCCCAACCGATACAAGATCCCATATTTTTCAAAGTTCTCAGGGCAGGACAACGTTTCAACCTACGAGCATGTTAGCCGATTCTTGGCACAGTGCGACGAAGCATCGGCTACGGACGCCTTGAGAGTCCGATTGTTCCCTCTTTCCCTTTCAGGATCGGTTTTTACTTGGTTCTCCTCATTGCCCTACAACTCAATTCAGAGCTAGGCCGATCTTAAAAATAATTCCACACGCTACTTCTACTCCCAACCACGAGATGAAGTTGTCGACCTCACCAAGATCGGGAAAAACACAACGAATCGGTCCAAGAATACATCCAACACTTTAGGGAGATGAGGAACCGATGCTACAGTCTGGTGCTATTGGACGCCCAGCTGGCCGATTTGGCCTTTCATGGTTTGATCGCGTCGATCAGAGAGCGATTATCTGCGTAGGACTTTGATAGCTTAGCCCACTTGGCGCAGAAGGTGACAGTCCACGAGCAGCGATTCCAAGACACCAGGAAGGCCATCAAAAATATAACTCAGGTGATCATCGAATCAGACTACGAGTCCGACGACGATGACGTAGAAGTGGCGGCGGCCGAATGAGCCAAGAACAAAAAGGCCATCATTTGCCAATGGCTGCTGAAGACGGCTAAAGAAGAAAGATACGATTTTGACATCACCAAGGCCGACATGATTTTTGATTTACTGCTCAAGGAGAAGCAGATTCAATTGCCTGAAAATCACGTGATCCCGTCGGCCGAACAATTGAAGAAAAAGAAATATTGCAAGTGGAACAACTCCACATCCCACACCACCAACGACTGCAAAGTCTTCAGGCAGCAAATTCAGTTGGCAATTGAGGTCGGGAAACTGAAGTTCGCCGATTCAAATCGGCCGATGAAAGTAGACGGCAATCCTTTCCCGGTCAACACGGTCCAAGCCGGCCCCAGGCAAGCTGATCGACAGAACAGAATGGCGCATGGCTTAGTCAATACATCGATCGGGGCCAAGGCAGAAGGCAATCAAATTGGATGTCACGCTGCGCCAATTAACATGGTGCGCCCAATTATCAGATCAGCTGACCGACGGCCGATCCATGAACGTAGCCGATATCGTCATCAGCACCGATCTCGGCAGGAAGAGGCTTACAATGAAGCACTTCGTCGGCGCGAACCGAACACCTAAAGCCGACGATACGAGGTAAACCGCGACAGTGCCGATTTGCATTGGCATTGCGATTTTTTTAGGTACTGCTGGGAATTCGGCATGAGACTGCCAACACTGGACGATTGCCTAGTGTGCAACGATCGCCACGATGACGAGCACGGGAGCTCATCGGCTGCAAGCCCAATTCAGCTTGTCCCCAGAGCCGTTCAGCTAAACAAGAGGCGACGGTCTGTCCATGATCGGCTTGGCCCGATCCACCAAGACTTCTTCGTCGACGAAAACCGTGATGGCAACAATTGCGACGATGAAGATGCCGACGATGAGGAATCGGCCAACCCCCAATGGTGCCCATCCGATCTCTTCACAAAGACGCAGAAAAGAAGGGTTCAACGGCTCAAGCGTGAAGGGAGAGAAGACGAAGTTCAACAAATGATCCACGAACAGCGCCGTCGGCTGGGCAAAATCAAAAGGCGGTGGGTACCCAAAAAGAAAGCCACCATAGCCGACGACGAGCAAGTCGAGGAAAGCTCAGCCGATCAAGCCAGGAGGGCAGCCAAAGGGAAAGACAAAATTTCTGCATCGGTTAACATGGTATTCGTGCTGCCAGCCGCGTTCGGCGCTCCTGAAGCCGATGCAGACTCCATTGAGGACGACCTGGCGAAACTGGCAATCTCACCAGACCAAGCTGTCTTCGACAAACCCGAGGGAACCAAAAATTGGCACTTAAAACCGTTGTACGTTAAAGGATTCGTCAATGGCAAGCCGATTTCCAAAATGCTAGTCGATGGGGGAGCTGCAATCAACCTCATGCCTTACGCAACATTCAGAAAACTAGGCAAGGGAGCCGAAGACCTGATAAAACCAACATGGTGCTCAAAGACTTCGGCGACAACCCATCGGAAACCAAGGGCGTCCTCAACGTTGAACTGACCATCGGCAACAAGACCGTGCCCACAACGTTCTTTGTCATCGACGGGAAAGGGTCTTATAGCCTGCTGCTCGGAAGGGACTGGATACACGCCAACTGCTGCATCCCTTCTACAATGCATCAGAGCCTGATCCAATGGGACGACGACAAGATCGAGATCGTGCCAGCCGACAGGTCAGTTAGTGTCGTCAGTGCTGATTTGCCGCTTTAGGAAATTGAAGGCATTGATTGTTTATCCGAGAAAATCTGGCAAGCCAATTTTCTAAATGTGTCCAATTCCACAATACAACCGATTGAAAATGACGAGCCGCAGCTGCTGTTTTGAACAAGACATGGTGGAGGGCTCGAGCGTTCTTGGCATGGACACCGCGGACGAAGACGATGGCAAGTTAGGGCAAGGTTTCACGTCGGCCAACGAATTAGAGGAAATTGACATCGGCTCTGGTGATAAGCCGAGGCCGACGTACATTAGCAAAAATCTGTCTCCTTATTGTAGATCCCAGCTTATTGAGTTGTTAAAAGAATATAAAGATTGTTTTGCTTGGGAGTACTTCGAGATGCCCGGCCTCAGCCGATCAATAGTAGTCCATCAGCTGTCGATTAAGGCAGGCTATCGGCCGTTCAAACAGTCCCCCAGGAGGTTTAAGGCCGATATGTACGATGCAATTAAAGCCGAAATCACTCGGCTATACGACGCGGGATTCATTCGGCCTTGCCGATACGCCGAGTGGGTCTCGAACATCGTCCCAGTGTTGAAGAAAAATGGTAAACTTAGGGTGTGCATCGATTTCAGAGATCTAAACAAGGCAACCCCTAAAGACGAATACCCAATGCCGATAGCCGATCTGCTTGTCAATGCTGCTTCAGGCCATAAAATTATCAGTTTCATGGATGCCAATGCAGGGTATAATCAAATATTCATGGCCGACGAGGACATTCCCAAGACCGCTTTTCGGTGTCCGGTGCAATCGGCTTGTACGAATGGGTAGTAATGACGTTCGGCTTGAAGAATGCTGGGGCAACATATCAACGGGTCATGAATTACATCTTTCATGATATGATTGGCTCGCTGATAGAAATATACATTGACGACGTGGTTGTCAAGTCAAGGGAGATAGAAGGCCACATAGCCGATCTGAGACAAGTGTTAGAATGGACGAGGAAATACGGTCTGAAGATGAATCCGCTTAAGTGCGCGTTCGGCGTATCGGCCGGGCAATTCTTGGGATTTCTCGTTCATGAAAGAGGAATTGAAGTTACACTAAGAAGCATAAATGCTATCAAGACAATTCAACCTCCGAAGGACAAAAAGCAACTCCAGTCATTGATCGGCAAGATAAACTTCATCAGACGAATCATAGCCAATCTCTCAGAAAAGATAGAGCCGTTCACACCACTGCTTCGGCTGAAAGCCGATCAGACATTCACGTGGGGGGCAGAGCAACAGAAGGCGTTAGACAACATAAAAGATTATATAAGCTCCCCTCTAGTTTTAATGCCTCCACAAAAGGGAATACCGTTCAAGCTGTACCTATCAGCCAATGACGAATCAATCGGCTCCGTCCTAATCCAGGAGGTCGACGGCAAAGAAAAAGCCATCTTCTATCTCAGCCGACGGTTGCTAGACGCGGAAACGAGGTATTCACCTGTGGAGAAGTTGTGCCTATGCCTCTATTTTTTATGTACAAAGGTAAGGCACTATCTACTGTCCAACGAGTGCACAGTAATATGCAAAGCCGATGTAGTTAAGTATATGCTATCGGCTCCAGTGCTCAAAGAAAGAATTGGGAAGTGGATTTTCGCGCTAACAGAGTTCAATCTGAGGTATCAGGCACCAAGGGCAGTCAAGGGGCAAGCCATAGCCGATTTCATTGTGGAGCACAGAAACGACTCAATCGGCTCAGTGGAAATTATGCCTTGGACTTTGACGTTCGACGGCTCGGTTTGCACCAACGGCTGTGGCATCGGCTTGGTCATTATTTCGCCCAGGGGGGCAAGCTTCAAGTTCGCTTTTACCATCAGCCCCCACGCTACAAACAACCAAGCCGAATACGAAGCCGTCCTTGAAGGATTGCATCTGCTCAAGGAAGTTGAAGCCGACGCCATCGAAATAATGGGAGACTCATTGTTGGTCATCAGCCAATTGTTAGGAGAATACAAATGCAAAAATGACACACTGATGGTCTATTATCGGCAATGCCGGGAATTAATGGATGGTTTTCGGCTAGTTACTTTGAAACATATCCCTAGAGAGCAGAACACCGAGGCCAATGACTTGGCTCAGGGTGCATCGGGCTATCGGCTGATGCTGAAAGAAGTCGACATAGACATTGCCGCCATTACAGCTGATGATTGGAGGTTTGAAGTTTACAACTATCTCAAAAACCCCTCTCAATCGGCTACAAGGAAGCTACGATACAAAGCATTGCGATACGTGTTGCTCGATGAAGATCTGTACTATCGGATGATTGACGGCGTGCTACTCAAGTGCTTGGGAGCCGATCAGGCTACAGTGGCCATCGGAGAAGTAGACGAAGGCATCTATGGCACACATCAATCGGCCCACAAAATGAAGTGGCTACTTCGTCGAGCAAGGTATTTTTGGCCAACGATGCTGAAGGATTGTTTCAAGTATTACAAGGGCTGCCAGGATTGCCAGAAGTTTGGCACCATACAACGAGCACCAGCATCGGCTATGAACCCAATCATCAAGCCGTGGCCGTTCAAAGGATAGGGCATTGATATGATCGGCCAGATCAATCCACCCTCAAGCAAAGGACATAAATTTATCCTGGTGGCGACGAATTACTTCACAAAATGGGTGGAGGCGATTCCCCTCAGAAAAGTAGATTCTAAGGACACAATCGAGTTTGTCAAAGAACACATCATCTATCGATTTGGCGTTTCACAAACAATAACAACAGACCAAGGATCTATCTTTGTATCGGACGAATTTGTTTAGCTTGCCGACGACATGGGGATCAAGCTGCTTAATTCTTCGCCGTACTACGCACAAGCCAACGGACAAGCCGAGGCCTCAAACAAAAGTTTGATCAAATTGATTAAATGAAAGATCTCTGAGTACCCTAAACAATGGCACAGCCGATTACCCGAATCATTGTGGGCGTATCGGATGGCATGCCACGGGTCAATTCAAGTCCCTCCGTACAAGCTGGTCTACGGACATGAGGCAGTACTGCCCTGGGAAAGTGTCGTCGGCTCAAGGCGCATTCAGCTACAGGATCAACACACAGCCGACGATTATTATCACCTGATGGTGGATGAATCGGAAGATTTAGTTTTATCCAGGATGAGGGCCCTGGAAAAAGTCACAAAGGATAAAGAACGAATAGCCAGACATTATAATAAAAAGGTGGTGCCTAAATCTTTTGAGAAAGGCGAGCTCGTTTGAAAATTGATACTGCCGATCGGATCTACAGACAACAAGTTCGGCAAGTGGTCACCAAATTGGGAAGGACCTTTCAAGATCCACAAATGCATCTCTAAAGGAGCTTACATGCTAAAAGGACTGGACGGAGAAGTATTTGGAAGGGCTCTTAATGGAAAATACCTAAAGAAATATTATCCAAGCGTATGGATCAACTCGTGATTCGGCTATGGTTACTTCAGCCGATTTACGACAGCCGAAGTCTTACATTAACAAGGCATCGCCTTTAGGTATTTTTATGCAACATTTTTTTGCTCAGTTATCTATGATCGGCTCATGATTGGCCGATAGGGACGGCAAGGATGCGCGAATGGCTCGAACTCACAATTTTGTCGACACCGAGGCTATCAACAAAACTTGGGGGGCATATACGTACACGAGCCGATTGCAAAATCGGGCCGATTACAAAAATCGGGCATCAGGATGTTTGAAAGATTTTCGCAACTGTTAAGCCTCGTAATCGGCAGTCCAAATAAAAGCGTTGGGAGTGATTTGGATCGACGGCCATGATTCAAGCGCTGATACTAACTGTCGTGGTGTGGTCTCAGAATCGGCAACGTAAAGCGATGCGGGCGGCTGGAGCCAATTTCAACATAAGCAATTCAAGACACTGCGCGCGGCCGAAAGACGATCGTATCTACAAGCATAGTGGCAGAAGATTGATAAATTATATTACACGATTCAAAGCTGATTACAAGCACGATTAAAATGATTGTCCAATCCCAGCACAAAAGTATGACAAGCATAATATAGGAGGCATTAGCCAATTTCAGAATATCAGAATACCACAAGCTCATTGTTTTAAAAAATCGGCTATGACCGACAATGCCTTCCGCCTGATCTGGTCTATCTCTTCAATAGCCCTGACGTCGTCAGCCTCGGACCCCGCCACCGGTCGGATGCCCTTCACCAGGTCTCGCAAATGTGCCACAGCCGCCTTGATGCCTTGACGTTGAGCTTCGATCTCGGCCGGCAGTCCAGCCATATACTCCTTATGGACATCGATCTCGTTCGTGACTTGAACGAGATCGGCCATCACCGATCTTGGCGTCCAAGGAGTTGTTCGAGCTTGGCCGCCGGCTTAGTCTTCAGGCGGTCGAAGGCAGCCTTCTGGCTCTCGATAGCATCCTTGGTCGACTGGAGGGTGGCCGACCGTGCCTGGCTCTCGCGGCGATCGGCTATCCGCTGCCGTGCCCGTTCATACTTAAGCTGGTGGGCTTCCTTGAAGGTGGCCGGCACAATGGCGTCGGCTAGGGCTTCCGGCAGCTGGCCTTGGATTTCTTTGAATCGCGAGCGTATCGAGTCACTGTCGACCACCAGCGCGTCCAGTGAGGCCTCCAGCCGGTTGCCGATGTCGGCTAGGGTAGCCCTCAGGTCCTCAGCCGGCGTCACCAACGCCTCCTCGCCGATTTTACCGGACTCCTCGAACTCCGACAAGTCAAAGTTAAGGAGGTCGGCTATGTTCTGCGAAAAAGAGAGATGATCGAAGACATTAAGTTGACGAAGGCGATCGTCGGTTTGCCGACTACCGTTGGCACCGGGTCGAAGCGGCTGCTCGGCTGGATCGCCGCCTGCGACCGTTGGGGCCTCTTCGTCGATGTCGTCGTCGCCATCCACGGCAGGCACAGCTTGCTCGCTGGATGCCTAGGGGGCAGCCGATGGAGATCGCGGGGGCTGCAAAAGAGAGAGTTAGCGGACAAATCGGCTAATTACTACAGGTCAAGTGGCAAGAGATGATTACCGATGGCGCGGGGCATGAAGTGCGGCCGGCCAATTTCTTGACCTGAAAAGAATGGTTCGATCAGATGCAAGTGATCATCACGAAGCCAAATTTGGTGAAGTGAAGGCTTACCGACCGATTTTTTGCTGGGGGACTTGGGACCGGCGGGGCGTCGGCTGGAGCGTTGACCGACTCAGGACTCGAAACCTCGGGTTCGGCCGCCGCTCCAACAGCCGCCGGCATTTCCTCGCTGGCGACGGCATCGAGGAACTGCGCGACGGCCATGTCCAAAGAGGGAGGCTATCGGCTGGCGTCGCCGGCTTCTTCTCTTTCAGCCTCTTGGGGGCAGGCGCGGCCGACAGCCGTGGAGGTGGTGCAACCCTTTTCTTCGGGCGATCGGGCGGCGCATCGCCCTCGCGGCGCCGACGCCGGCTTCGGCGTCCCGCCCGATGGCCGACGGAGCGAGGCCACCCCATCCGAACCCTAAACGGTATTCGATGAGGCGCCCGAATCGCTCACCGTCGGCCGATCCGTCTCCCGCAAACCGAGAGGGCAAATGTTAATCGGCTATATCGGTGATGATAAGAAGAAGAAAATCATTGGGACTTAAAACTTATCGAGGGGATCCCCTCAGGCAAGAGGAGGTCAACGTATCAAGACGACCGCTGGTGGAAGATGTGGCGCTTGATTTCAGCCCACCATTGGTCGTGGGCGGCGCTTTTCTTCAGCGCCAGTGTCATCACGCCGACGTCGCCGAGGGGAGGGCCGGCTATATTCAGCAGCCGATCCATTATTAGGTCCTGGCTTACCACTCCCCTCGTCTCAATCTTATCGGCATAAAAGAAGCCGATGGGCAGCTGCCCTAGACCGAACTGCCTCGCTGCCAACACTGGGTAATAGAATTCGTAGCTCTTGGCCACTGATCAGCACTGATGGATCCCGGTCGGCAAGATGCAGGGGGATAGAGCGGCGATGAACAACTCCCTGCACCTCGGGTTGTCGGCTGAGTTGACATCTTCCCAATTGAAGTCGGTCGGTAACTTGAACAGCCCCCGGTCCCAGTAAAAATACCAGGCGCGGTTCTTGTGAGACAGCCTGTCATAGAGGGCCATGAACCATTCGGCTAGTAGTTTGACCGATTTCTTCGAGCCTACGTGGGCGGCTGCTGCCTCTCCGTAGCTCATGCACCTGGTGGTGGTGATCTGGTTGCCGTCTTCATCTTCGATCGGCTCCAGTCTTGGGTATACAGCTGCTGTCAAAGGGAGCCGACCAGCTATCTTTTCGGCCACCAGCACCAGCCAGATCTGTAGAAACCACCAGGGGTCGCCGGTGTTGATTGGAGCGTTGGCGGCTATCTTCACGGCAGCCTGATGCAACATCTGATATAAGTAGCCGAGGAGGTACTTCCCTAGCGCGAGTTTTCCCCCGTCGGCCAGAACTTCGGCTACGACCTGCCAGTTGGCGGTCGGCCCGCAGCTCGATCCACAGAACATGAATTTTTTGAGCCACATCATTAAGAACGCGGCATGCTCCCTGTGGCCGACTGATCCGTCCTTCATGTTCTGGGCGATGAAGCCGCTCCACCCGCCGATGGCCTTGGTTTTGAACTGGTGCTGCCCCTTTCGGCTCAAGGTGCTGGGGTTGGCCGATGACTCGATGTCCAAACCGGTCGTCATGTACACGTCGGCCAATGTGACTGTCATCGGCCCTTGCTGAAGGAAAGAGTTGAAGCTGTCGTTCCAGAAATATGTTGCAGCCGACAGAAGCGGCTCGTCCTTTTTCATGCTGGCGACGGATTGGGCCAAGCACTGGACGATCCCGGTCTCCTCCCATTGTGTGTATTTGGCCGATTGCACCCTTTTGTACCACTCAACCCAGGCTGCGTCGGTGGTCGGCCATGATTTGAATGTCTTGTTCCAGTGGGCGAGGGACGGCTTGGTGGTGTTGAAGGGGATCCGGTTGGTTTCGGCTACAATCACATCGGCTGGATCCGTGTTGCCGATGGGGCCGAGAAAGTACCGTTATGCTTGTGTCAGGTTTGGGATAAGCACTTGGTGTGACAGGTGCTACAGTTTAGAAAAAAAGGGGGCGTTAATCAAGAACGGTTGCATATTACAGTTCAAAGAAGAAAAAAGTACTAGTCAAGCAAAAAGAAAACGAAGGAAAGTGCTACTTAAAAAATGGTTGAACGTAATATTGATGCAATGTGTTTAAATGAGCAGATTCGAAAGTAAAAGAAAGGTATGGATCAGAAGGGAGTACCTCAGGGAACTCGGCCATGCCGGCGGCCAGAACAGTAGCGGTGGTTGGCGCAGCGGCTGCGGCTGGCATGGCGACGGTGGCTGGCGTGACGGAGGTGCTCGATGCCGCGACGGTGAAGGCCATCAGAGTGCTTGGGGAAGAAGATGCGTTTGGTCTGTGGGGCGCGACGAGGTTTGATGAACGCCGATGGGATCGCCGGAGAGGAAAGAGAAGGCAAGAAGCTTGTGTGCAAAGAAGGCTGAGTGCACTTTGAAGGCGTAAGCATCTCGGCCGAGGAGAGTGGATATTTAATGGGCACTTGGGGAGAAGCCGAAGTGGTTTAGGTCAAGAAAAGAGCGGGAGTTTGAACAGGCAAGCAAATCCGCAACACTTCGTATCACGGACTTGGGGGGCATGTGTTAACACTGAAATTTGGTGATTGAGTCCCTAAGTCTGTAAAGGCGAAGCAGAATCGGATCGGCTGGTTTGGTGTGGAAACAAGAGGCTGCGTCGGCTGAGGAGTGATCGGCTGCGAGACTAATCGGCTAAGGTTGGATCGGACAAGGGCAGCCGATAGCCGATTCCAGGACCGGAAGAGACCGTTTCTGATGCAGCAGTTTGAAGATAAATAGAAGATTCGGTTGTTAGTAGCGCGTTAAACGATATTGCCACTTATGGATAGAGTCCTGCAACGACAATTGTATCTGTAATCTAGGGGTTTGTTTAGACTGTTAGTTGTAACATGGCATGGGTCCTTTTCGGGATAATGTTATGTTTTAAATAGTAGTTTAGATAGAGTCCAGGGTTTGTACAGATAATTATATCTTGGGTATAAATAGGACCCGAGACCCTCTGTAAATAGACAATCACAATCAATCAAACCTTCAGCGCATCGCCAACCTTTTTCTTCAGACGAGCACTTTGTTTGGCTACGGGCTGCATCGTTTCGATCCTCAGATCTAGGTAAATGCTTGTCATTAGTGGTATGATCCATTGTTTCTAGTGCTTCATCATAATGATACATTAGATTCAGGAGTTTGTACTGCGCTATTTATCATATAGCATATATAAATTAGACTAATGTTTAGATCTATCCTGCCATTGGCTAGTTCTAGCAAGAACTTGCAACCAATAGGGCTAGATCTAAAGGTTGGCTGGTTTATATGCGATATCCACCGTCTTGAGGGATATAAATCGGCTAAAACAGATCAGGTTTTTCTTTTTATACTTAATGCTGGATCGGATTCGAACTATTAAGTCGTTTCTAGAACTATAAATGATCTGTTCGGCTATGATTATATCGGCTGGATCCGTGTTGCCGATGGGGCCGAGAAAGTACCTTTGCACTTGTGTCAGGTTTGGGATAAACACTTGGTGTGACAGACGCTACAGTTAAAAAAGAGGGGCGCTAATCAAGAACGGCTGCATATTACAGTTCAAAGAGGGGAAAAGTACTAATCAGGAAGAAGAAAACGAAGGAAAGTGCTACTTGAAAAATGGCTGAACGTAATATTGATGCAGCACGGTTGGAGATGTAAATCTGGATAAAAAAGGAATTATGGATCGGAAAGGAGTACCTCAGGGAACTCGATCATGGCGGCGGCCGGAACGGCAGTGGCGGTTGGCGCAGCGGCTACGGCTGGCGTAGCGACAGTGGTCGGCGCGACTGAGGAGCTCGATGCGGCGATGGTGGAGGCCATCGAAGTGCTCAGGGGGTGAAGATGGGTCTGGCCTGAAGAGCGCGACGAAGTTTGGCGAGCGCCGGTGAGATCGCCGGAGAGGAGAGAGTGTGCAAAGGAGGCTGAGTGCGCATTGAAGGCGTAAGCGTTTCGGCCGAGGGGAGTGGGTATTTAAAGAGCACTTGGGGTGAAGCCGAGGCGGTCTAGGTCAAGAAAGAAGCAGGAATTTGAACAGGCAAGCAAATCCGCAACACTTCGTATCACGGACTTGGGGGCATGTGTTAACACCGAAATTTGGTAATAGAATCCCTAAGTCCGCAAAGGCGGCGAGCCGGATCGATGGAGACAGGGGTTGAATCGGGCGAGGAGTGATCGGCCGTGAGGCCAATCGGCTAAGGTTGGATCGACAGGGGCAGCCGATAGCCGATTCCAGTCCGGAAGAGATGAAACCGTTTTTAATGCAGAAGTTTTAGGATAAATAGAAGATTCTGTTGTTAATTGCGCGTTAAATAATATTGCCACTTATGGATAGAGTCCTGTAATGACAATTGTATCTGTAATTTAGGGGTTTGTTTAAGCTGTTAGTTGTAACACGGCATGGGCCCTGCTCGGGATAATGTTGTGTTTCAAATGGTAGTTTACATAGAGTCCTGGGTTTGTACAAATAATTGTATCTTGGGTATAAATAGGACCCGAGACCCCCTGTAATTCAATTCATACACAATCAATCAAACCTTCGGCGCATCGCCAACCATTTTCTTCAGACGAGCACTTTGTTTGGCTACGGGCTGCATCGTTTCGATCCCCAGATCTAGGTAAATGCTTGTCGTTAGTGGTATGACTTATTGTTTCTAGTGCTTCCATCATAATTACACATTAGAATCAGGAGTTTATACTGTGCTATTTATCATATAGCGCATATAAATTAGATCAATGTTTAGATCTATTCTGCCATTGGCTAGTTCTATCAAGAACTTGCGGCCAATAGGGCTAGATCTAAAGGTTGGCTAGTTTATATGCGGTATCCACCGTCTCGTGAGGTATAAATCGGCTACAGCAGATCAGGTTTTTCTTTTTATACTTAATGCTGCATCGGGTTCGAACTATTAAGTTATTTTTAGAACTATCAATGATCTGTTTGGCTGAGATTTGTATTATTTAGAGACAGTGCCGGGATTTCAGCCGGCCTTATCTGCCCTGATATGTTTCTTTTAATATATTCATTATTAGATACGTATTAGGACTACCTCTTATGTTAAGATCGCATTCTTGTTGGACGTCGCCAGCCGAAATCGGCCTACCATCGACAGCCGGTGGCCGATTTCTAGGCTATGCATCTGGTTCAAGAGTGATATCTTTCTATAAGATTCATCGGAGTACTAGCCAATTCATTGTTAGCTTTCCAGTATCGGCTAGGTTATCGATCCATATATTTATTATTCTTTACTGTATTTGGGTCAAGCGGCTGATGCTGTTTCAGTATAGCCGATCCATTCCAGTCACTTGGTTTAAATATAGTTTAGAATAGCATATATATGTTTATGGATTCCCTTAGCCGATCCAGTGGGGATCTAACCTAACACTTAACATATCAAATCAATTGGCACGTCCTGCACAGCACAGGCAGCCGAGAAAGACCTGCACTGGAGTTAAGCAGATCTCCCAGGCCAGCGCGTGAGAGAAATTTCTCATCAACACCAGGTTGACAAAGAATGAATAACAATTAAATATGGCACAAACGAGAAGTTAGGTATTCCATCGTCCCGTGTAATTCGCAAAACAATACAATTTTATTTGCAAACAATAAAATATTTTATAAAGTGGGATCAATAAGCGTCAGGGTGGAATATGACTTGCCTTGCTTCCTCTCACGGACTTCTTTTCTTCGCGAGCGCAAACTCCCGAAATGGCAAAGTCTACACACTGGCACATAAAACGAGGAAAAACTCTAATAAAAACCAAATAAACAATACATGGAAAGTAAACAAACATGTAGAGCTCAATTTTAGATGAATTTTACAATTTGAATGGCCTAATTTAAAGTTCGTATGGATTAGATATGAATTTTAGAAGTTTTGGACCATTTAATTGAATTCTAGACGTTAAAATGATTTATCACACAATTATTATTTAATTTTACAAAGGAAAAGGCAGCCGCTGACGTCACGTTGACATCAACGAGGGTAGGCACACGCGGGAAAAGGACCAGTCCACTGTGGACCGAGTCCACGGCGCCACGGGCGAGTGCACCACGTGGCATACACGTGGCGCCAACGAGGCACCGACGTGGCTGCCACCTGGACGGCCCCGATCTGCCCGACTGCAGATCAGATGGCGTGGGTTGAAAGGGGCAGTGGCGACCAGCGGCCGACTTGCCGGGAGGCACAGCGATGGTGCACGTGGCCCGATGGTTGCCGGCGGCGGTCATCGGCGCAGCGCCACGCACCAGGGCGGTGGAGGAAGCGCGCGACCACGGGAGGATGGCGGCAGCACGGACGAAGGCAGTACGGTTGGGAGCGGCGCGAGTAGAGCCGACACCGGGATAGCCGACAGTGGCGGCGCGGCGGAGATGCTCGGCCGGGAGCGGAGCTAGCAGAGGCGCGACGCGTCAAGGAAGGCGGCGCCACGGGACGCACGGCGCGACACAGTGAAGGGGCTTGGTGTCTCAAGAAGTGCGGCCGAAAACAAGGAAGAAGAGGGGAGAGAGAGAAGGCGATGCTCACCGACGATCGAAGTTGGAGGGGACGATGGCGAGGGGGCGAATCGGGTGGCAATCTTCAGGGGAAAATGGCGACCGATGATATTTGGGCAGCGACGAAGCCTACAGTGGTGGAGGATTGGCACGACGAGCAGCAGTGGTGGCGAATCACTTGATCGGAGGCGGCCAAAGGCGGCAGTGCCTCGTGATTGCAGTGGAAGTGGGGTTCCGGCGATGATTTGGGGAAATAGGGTGAAGTCCGGGATGCAGCGCGACGCGGCGATGTCGGTGGTGGCGGTGGTTTGAAGTGGCAACGGCTGGAGCGGCGACGGTTGCCGGCCAGAGGCAGTCAAAGGCGGCGACACCTCGGGAGCACGAGGAGGGCTCAACCCGATGCCGATTGGGGGAAAGGGCGACCGAGGTCGCCCTCAGGACGGCGAAGCTAGCGACGGTGGTGGAGTGGTATGACGGCGGCTAGGGCTATGGCAGCCCGAGGCTGAACATGGCCGGTGACAGTGGCGGCTCGGTTTCTCGCGCAGGAGCACATGGTGAGCTCGAGATTTCATAATTGGGAGAGGGGAAAGATTGGTCGGCTCTCGGGAAGTGTTTATAGGGGCGCGACAGGCGGTGGGGAGGCCGGGGAGCACAGGAAAAGGCGACGAAGTGGGGACGACCGATGCGGGGAAAGGGGAGGTCGGCGCCGGCTTTCGTGAGGAGTGGGGAGATGGCACAAGGTGTAGGCGGAGTGGGGGCGAACGAGCGGGATGCGAGGCGGTCGAGATGCGCACGCGGAGTGGGCGGCCGGGACGCGGGAGGCGTGGGGCGGCCATGGCGACATGGGCGTGAGGATGACGGAGGTCGGGGGATGACCCCGACAGTGAGGCCCACCTGTTGGTGGCTCGGGAGGAGGGGAAGCGGGCGACGACGGGGCCTACACGTCAGTTAGGGAGAGAGAGGGGCTGAGGGGACGCAAAGTAGACTCGTGCACTGGAGGAAAGGGCTGATGGGCCAATGCTGGGCCGAGGAGAGAGGAAGGAGGGCGGCCATCAGAGAGGGAATCTGGACTTTGCGCTATTGGGCCGCAAAACGGCCCAAGCGCAAGGAGGAGATTAAAGTTTGTTTTTCTTTTTATTTAATCACATAAATGATCTCGGTATTTTTTAAATGCTTCCAATGCCCAAATAATTCTAAGAAAAATCCTGAAATTAGATGAACATTCAAAGTATTTAATACAAATATAAAAATATCATTTACTGATTAAATAATTTATTTAAATAATTATTAAAATTTTTCTCTATTATTAAAATCATTTTTGGAGCTCCAAAATTTCACGAAAATTTCGAGAGTATTTTAGGGCATGGAGAATATTACAAAAATATTTCTAGCCATGATTTTTAAAGGAAAATTTAATTTCATTATTAAATTTACTTGATTAATTTATTTTTCTTTTTAATAATTTCTACAAATCTATTATTTAATGATTTTTAATCCCGATCGAAAATCGGGACGTGACATCTTTTCTCCATAATCATGCTGAAATCCTCTTAAACCATCATGTTTTTTGAGAGAATCAATATCCTATTAGTTGAGCCGTACTTAAGCCCTAGGCATCGCTAATATCTTGCTTCGCCACTGCCCGCCACTACTGGAGAAAGCCACAACTGTCCCGATTCATAACCCTCAGTAGTCCCGGTTTTACTATGAATCCGGGACTAGAGATGACCATCTCTAGTCCCGGTTGAAATAACCAGGACTAAAGATGCATCTTTAGTCCCGGTTGATGGCACCAACTAGGTCTAAAGATTTTTTTATATTTTTTAATTTGCTATTTTCCCAGCAATGCTACATACTATATATTGCACACATATATTATATATTACACATATACATATTTTACACATATATATTTATACATATATATTATATAATATATATGTATAAATATATAAGTTACACACATATAAATGAGCTTAAGAAAGGAAATATATACATATACCGTATTACCAAAATATATACACATATGTACAATATTCACATATATTTCGTATGTTATAAAACATTGTCTATTTTGTGGATCCGGAGGTTAAGTTACTTAAATTAAAATAGAACTTCCCCGTGGGATCAATGATCTGCTCGTTTATAAATCCCATCAATTCTTCCTGAGCGGCTTGTATGAAAGTCTCGTGGGGGAGGTTGTCTCTTACTCGCATAAGCTGTCATTAATTCGATCAAACGAGAAATAAATATATGAAGTGAATAAGAAATCAAGACGTAATGTATGAATGACTGTTATACATACATCTATATCGTTGATAGTTGTGACATCGGTCACAAAGCGGTGAATGTAGTCACAGATATCCGCATAAGTTGGTGCCCTGTGACTATTTTGCACACTAAAGGAGAAATGATGACAGATTTAATATATTTTCATATTTTAGAACAAAGTAATAATTCAAAACAACTTTGGAGCATGTTACACACTGGAAAGTTCATCCTCACGGAGGACTTATCTTTCCAATATCCGCGAACATTAGCCCGGAGCCGTTCCCATGCCCTACGTGCAGTTGGAAGTTAGCTAGTAATTATCTGAGAACCACATATATGCAATAGCAAGTAAGATGGCATTACCTATTTAGCAGTTCAAATATCTTTGCGTACGTGCACTCTGGTTTATCCATTGAGTCAAAGACATGGATCCGCGAGTTATCCATGTCAATTACTAACAGAACCCAGTGGAATCTGCAAATTGGTTTAGATGACACATATGAAATTTATGTATGCACACGGGATTGAAATCGGTATGGAAGGAAGAAAATACTTACGCAGTGTTGTAGGGTAGAAGGATAAACGACCGAAAGTGGTTTATCACCAACGCCTTGTAAATGTTGTCCAATGTTGGATTAGGAAATTGATCAACCAATACGCCGTTGATTTTGTGTGGATCCATGAATCCATGTTTGGTACAGTCGTGCTTGTTGCAGTATTGGATCGCCATTCTACAACGGTTAAAAAGAATTTTAGTCAGCTAAATACAAGAAGGTAAGAAACGAAATAACAGAACGATACTTACAGAGCCCGCGTGGCTAGAAGTGAGACGTCGAGGGCATCAAGCTGGTACAGGTCGAATATGTCTTCGAATCGGATATAGAAGTCGTCACCTCCATCGACGAAATAGTCCTGTGAATATTTGCCCGTTACCATCTCGTTTCCCTTGCTGCATTCTTGCATGTACCACTTGTGAAAGCGGTACATCTGTGTTGGTAGCTTTTTCACTTGATCTGGCTTTACAAGAAGCTTTCCAAGTTTGAACTTGTATTTCAGCGGAGCCTTCGCCAGGGGAGCATGGCCGTGTAATTGATACATTGAAATTCCGGCAGATTCCATAAATTGTCTTAAGTCTGATCTGACATTTAGAACTGTGCTGAACTAGGGTACATCTTTGCCCGTTCTCTTCACCTTGCCAGCAGCCTTCCGAATAGTCCTATCGTAGTCGGACTGTGGTTGAGGTTGCGGTTTAGGCTGTGGCGTTAGGTACGTCTTCTTGAAGAAGTCCTTGGTCTCTGGGGATTTCGGGAGGCTTCTCAGAGAGACTTCTTTCGAAGTGGGCCTTGACTTTAGCTTGGACGGCCTCGTGCAGCTCCTCCGGAGTCATGTCGTCGCCGTTTTCTTTGGGGCTAGCGGGAGCGGGTCAAGTTTAGGCCTCTTGCTTCTTGGTCCACTGCTGGTTGACCTTGACCGCGTGGCTCGAGATGTTGTCCGTTTAGGAGTCGATGCTCGTTGTGGCGATGGAGGAGACTGAGAAGGCGGTGGAGTTGGAGACGACCGTTTAGGAGTCGGTGCTCGTGGAGGCGACGGAGGAGGCGGAGGCGGTGAAGGAGGCGGAGGAGACGACCCATGTGGAGGCGGAGGAGACAACCCACGTGGAGACGGAGGAGGAGAAGGAGACGACCCACATGGAGGCGGAGGGGGCAACCCACGTCCGGGGAATATTATGAAAATCTTCCTCCAGAGAAATATTCCGTGAGCTGTTTCTCCTAGCGTCAGCTCCCTGTCTCCTCCGGGGATATCCAACTCGAGATCTTCATAGCCGTGTTCCACCTGTTCAATTTCAACTTTCGAGTACGCAGGTGGAACGGGCCGAGAGTGGTAGGTGCCATCTCGGTCTACTGGAATGGCCATGCCCGATGTGACCTGTTCGAGAAGATTGTTTATTAGTTAGTAATGAACAATGATTGACAAGTTATTCCATGATATATACGTACAACATAAAAGTACGAAAATACCTCTATTGTTATGTTCTTTAGCGAAATGTGCAGCTCACATGGGGTCCGCTGTGTGATGTCATCAACGGGCATGGCGGACCCGGTTCAGCTTGTGGGGCCAAATTTTCTTCATTTCCAGTTGAAGCGCAGCCTGCCGCTTCGTAGTTGAGCGGCGTTCTTGGATCCGGTTACTAACCCAATGACTCCGCTCCTCTCGCCAACCTTAGGGTCACCTTTCGTCCACAATCGATCAATCTGCGAGAGCTTCATTTCCATCTCGCGAACCTCGCATCCTGCTCTCGCTTTGACCTCATTCGGCTCTTGTATGTGTCAACGTCGGCTTGGAACCCGTATTTCCGGGGACGACGCCTTTCCTCGCGTATGCCCCGGTGCTCAGGTTTTGGAGGACGAGCGTTAGCTCGTCCTTTTCTCTGTCGGGCCTGAATGCGCCCGAGGAAGTGGCCTACAACGCCTCCTCTAACCTCCGTCCGGCTTCTTGAATTTCATCACCAAAGATAACTGTGCCATCGACGGGATTAAGTGAGCCGCCGTGAGCATAAAACCAGTGCTTTGATCGTTCCAGCCAGTTGGCTGTGCCTGGAACGATACCTCGCGTTTCAAGGTCGGCTTCCATTTTCTCCCATTTCTCCATTGCTTTCTTATAGCCGCCTGACCCAAGCTTGTGATGGTATTTCTTTTTAGCTGCATTGGCCTTGTTCTTTTCTACGATAGCTTGTGCTTCTTTGCCAGTCTTGTGTTCAACAAAAGCATCCCAATGATCTCTGAGCTTTGGGAACTTGTCAAAGTCAGGGGTCTGGCCTTTCAGGATATATTTCTTGTGTAACTCTTTCTTGTTGTTCTTGAAGAGCTCTGCCATTTTCTTTAACGTCCATTCCTTGACCCTTGCTTGTTTTGAGTCTGGGATGGTGAACGTCTGTAGCATTGTCATCCAGAGCATCTCTTTCTCTGTGTCCGGTAGATAGCTCTGCTCATCTCCTCCTGTCCTTGATCGCCTCCAGTTGGCAATGCTTACGGGCACGTGATCCCTCACCACCCATCCGCTGTGCGCCACAAACTTCCTTGCGGCGTCCTCTGGGGCAATTGGGCGACCGTCAGATTCTACCTCCGTTATGACATGTTGACCCTCTATGCGCTTGCTGAGGCCGCGTTGCCCACGTGCCCTCTTCTGTCCAGTGGAGGCGGAGGTGGAGCCCTCATTCTCCTCATCGTTCCCCTGCTCGTCCCCCCTCGTTCCCCTCCTCGTTGAGGTATTGATTTGTATCTTCATTCCCCTCCTCATTGTAAAACTCTTTTCCTCGTGCGATCTCATCAAGGAGAAGCTGTTCCTCGTCACGATCCGCCATTTGATTGTTGTGGGTTGAGGACTTAATCAAAGAATTCTGAAAAAAATATTATTCGGTTAATACATGTATCAATTATTCAGGAAAATCATGTATGTCTACTTAAAAAAAAGACAAAAAGAAGAAGATGGATTCAGAATCACAGATTATCTCCATCCTAGAAAAGACTTGTGAAGAATATCACGTTCTATATTTTCCTTCTTCTCTTTTGTTTCTCTTTGCTAGAACACGACCGACCGACCATTCGTTCTATCATTCACGTCCGTTCGTTCGGACCCTTAACCCTAACCCTAACCCTAAACTATCGTCCGTTCGTTCTATCATTCGTTCACGTCCGTGAGTACGATCATCTGGAGGAGAGGATAGAAAGAGAGAAGAATGATGTGAGGGAGATAAGGAGGAGAGGAGTGGAAGTGGGGAGGAAAGGAGAGATAGAGGAAAGGAGGAGACGACTGAACGACCGACCGAACGAACGAACGAGTCTCCGTCCGTTCGTCCACGTCCGTTCGTCCATGAACGAACGAACGAACACTCGTTCGTTCGTCCGTCCGTTCGTTCGTTTACGACCGTTTGTTGATTTTATCGTTCTCGTTCGTTCGAAAATACAAAATTCACAATTCACATAAACATTCAAATTTAAATACATATTCAAAATTCAAAATTCACATACACTTTCAACAGTCCATTTACATACAAAATTCATATATTCAAAATACACATACATACAAAATACACATACATAATACACATATATTCAAAATACACATATATTCAAAATTCATATATTAACATTCACAGAGGGCGGCGGCGGTGGCGGCGAGGATGCAGAGGGCGGCGACGGTGGCGTGGAGTGGAGGACGGCGCGCGACCGTTTAGGGTTTAGGGGCCGGCCGGCTCAGGGGGCCGTGGGCAGGGGCGCAAGGGGAGTGGGCGGCGTGAGGAGGGGGCGCCGGCGCCGGCGACGGCGGCTGCGGCGGCGTCGACCGCGACGATGGCGGCGATGCCGATGGCGTCGACGACGGACAAACCCTAGTGCATAATGTCGGAAATTCTTTGGGGGGCGGCGGTGCTAACCTGCGACGACGACGAAGGCAGCGGTGCGGCGGTCCTCCGGCGACGACGATGGCGATGTAGACGCTCTGCTGCGGCGGCGTCCTGGGGCTCGACGACGACGAAGACGAAGATGATGTAGTTGCGAAGTGCGAAAACGGCTAAGTGTTGGATCCCCAGTGAGGCCCTTGCTATATATAGGCACGGCATCATTTGTCCCGTTGAAGCCATCAACGGGACTAAAGATACTTTAGTCCGGTTGGTGGCTCCAACGGGACAAAAGATATGATCTGTAGTCCGGTTGAAGCCACCAACCGGGACTAAAGATGTCTGTCCGGTTGGTGGCTTCAACCAACTAAAGATCATATTTTTG